>CM053567.1:49718446-49892866 GCA_028646485.1 Cryptoprocta ferox
AGGAAAAGGAGTTCCAGGGAAACTCAATAGATTCACTGAATCAGGGCACAAAGGTATAGAAGAGTATGGTGTATGCAGATATAAACACATATCTATGTATTGCTAGAATGTGGGTGTTGTTAAAGATGGAGATGGAGGTGGAGCCAACTTACAAAAGAATGTGAGTGAAATTTTAACAAATGCAGACTCAATATGGTATAGAGGTACTACTGAAGAGAGTGCAAGGAAATGATAAAGTCTGATATGTCTTTTGGATAGATCCATTGAGTAGCCTTGTGAAGGACAGATTTAGGGGAAAGATTAGAGTTTAAGAAGTTAGAAGCCTTAAACTTTTGACAGTCATCTCATTAGGCAACACCTCTGCTGGCCTATGCCTTACACTGAAGCATCACTCAACAGGTAGTGTCCACTCTAGAGTTATTAATAAGATAGTGATATTGTACAAGCTAAGCTGTGTAGAGGTTGAGGGGAGAGGTAGTGTTATTATCTGAAGAAGAGTGGACTGACTCTGGGACTGTCATTATACCTGGGAATTTACTATTATTCAAAGTCGATCTCTTGGTTTTCCAGTTTCCAAAAGCATATTCATCCCCCAGGATCAGATTCACATAAAACAGTTTCATAAGATTGGTACACAAAAAGTATCACAATATATTAATTTGTGAAGAAAAAAAGTCATCATAGGTTTGGAATATTCTGTGTCAGAGTTCTCTGCCTTTTTTCTTGATTACTCTAGGTAACGGTTGTTAATTTTGTATATCTTTTCAAAAAACCAACTCTTAGTTTTAATATCTTTTCTATTGTTTTTCTAGTGTCTATTTCTTTCTATTATTTATAATTTCCTTCCTTCTGCTGACTTTGGGCTTAGTTTGTTATTTTTTTTCTAATTCCTTGAGGTGTAAAGTTGGGTTGTTTATTCACTTATTAATCTTTTTGTTTACTTGAGAACAACCCTTTAGCATTTTTTGGAAGGCAAATCTAGTAGTGATGAACTTCCTCAGACTTTGGTAATGTCTTTATCCCTCCTTCATTTCTGAAGGAAAGCTTTGCTAGTTGTAATATTGGTTGGCTGATTTTTTTCTTTCTGCCCTTTGAATATGTCATTCTACTCCTTCTTGGCCTGTAAGGTTGAGAATCTGGTGATAGCCTCATGGGAACCCTTATATGGCATAAGTCTTTTTTATCTTGGTGCTTAAAAAATTGTCTTTGACTTTTGACAATTTGATTACATATGTTGGGGTAATTTTCCTTAGGTTGATTTTCCTTGGGGCCATTTAAGCCTCAGTTAGCTGTTTTTTCATATCCTTCTCAAGATTTGGGAAATTTTTAGTCTTTAATTCTTTGAATAAACTTTCTGCCCTTCTCTTTCTCTTCTTCTTCTGAAATTCTCATAATTCCTATTGTTCCCTTATTGGTGTTTCATATGTCCCATATATTTATTCATTGTTTTTCATTGTTTTTCTTTTTATTCCTCTAACTGGCTGAATTCAAATGACCTATGTTTAAATTCATGGATTCTTTCTTTTTCATGATTGAGTCTCTTGTTGAATGTCTCTATCAAATTTTTCACTTCTGGCATTGTATTCTTCAGCTCTAAGAGTTCTGTTTGGCTCTTTTTATGGTTTTTATTTCTTTTTTATTCTTTTTAGAAAGTTTTTATTTTCTGTCAACCTTATTTCCATTTCGTTCACCTTTGTGGAAGAGCAACTTAAGACCACTCAGTGGTTGTTCCTTTATGGCTTCTATTTCTTTATTAAACTTATCATTTTGTTCATGCATTATTTTCTTACTTTCATTTAGTTGTTTACCTGTATTTCTTTTGCATCTTATTGAGCTTCTTCAAGATAATTACTTTGAATTTTTTGTCAGGCAATTTGTAAGTCTCCATTTCTCTAGGGCTGGTTACTATTGTTTTATTACTGTTCTTTGGTGGTGTCATGTTTGCCTGATTCTTTATGATCCGTGTGGCCTTGCATTTATACTTGTGCATTTTAAGGAACAAACACTTCTTCAAGTCTTTATAGACTGTCTTCAGTAGATAAAGATTTTCTCATTTGGGATCCTCAGGATGATGGTATCACCTTAGGGTCAAAGTTAAGCAGAGTTGGAGCCAGTTCACATGGCTGCTATTGGGTGTATTATGGGATCCATAGTCAGCAGGCCTATTACCTGGTGCTTGGATGGGCATGGATTCTGTCTGGTCCCTGAATGAACAGTCTGCCTGCAGGACTTTGGTTTGTAGGCTGGTGCTGTTACAAAGGTCAGCTTCAAGGTCCATAGTAGGACTGTTATCAGGTGTGCAGATGGGTGTGACTCCCTCACAGTTCCTGGGAGGGCTCCTGATAGGTCACTGAGTGTGCCACTGGGTGGCAAGAATTTGTGTTGGACCATGGCTGAAAGGTCCTGAAATGAGTCACAGGACTGCTTCACAGTCCACAAACCTGGGACCCAAATTTCAATCCAACTTCAGCTGGGACCCAAATCTGTAGGCCTGTGTCCAGCCCACAGACTGGTGTGTCTCCTGCTAGGTTTCTGGGTGGACAAAACTATCCTCAGACTCAGCTAAGTGGTTCTGGAGCCTGGTCACATGGCTGCTTCTGGATCTGCAGTCAGACTGAAGTTGGTAGGCCTGTTTCCTAGGACACAGGTGGGGGTGTCTCCATTTAGGTCCCTGGGTAGGCAGGACCGCTTCTGGACCATGGTTAAGAATGACTAGATCTGGGTTATGGGGCCCCTTTAAGATCCACAGTCACACTGACTTGGGAGTCACACTGACTCCCAAGGCAAAGATTGATGTGTTCCCTGGTGGGTTCCTGGCAGGCTAGCAAGAGGGTACACAGGCCACTGCTATGAGAGACTGGAGCTGAGTTACAGGGCCATAACTTGTTTCAGGATCTGCAGTTGGATTGAGATTGGGAAGCCTGTCTTGGGACATGGATGGGTGTGACTCCCACTTGGTGCCTGTGAGGGCAGAACCGGTGGCTAAGAGGAACTGGAAGTGGGTCATGAGTCACCTCAGGGGTCACAGTTGGGATTGAGGTCAGTGGACCTGTTACTTGGGGGATGGGTATGCATGACTCCTGCTGGGCCCCTTGACAGTAGTGCTGGTGGCAACACAAAGTCAAGTGGAGCTGTAGCTGAGATCATGGAGTCATGGGTTGTTTTCAGATCCATAGTTGGGACCACAGTCGGTGAGCATGGACATGGGTCTGCTTTCACAAAAATAGCCCTTTTTGGTCTTGGGCTCCACTGGGGTTTCATAGCCTACTACCTGGATCCTAAAGCTCCAAAAAGGTACTTTTCTCTGTGGCTCACTGCCAAACAATTTTTGCTGTGAGGTGGCTACAGCAGGGAACCTCCTATTCCTCCATCTTACTGATTTCACTCTCAGTCATGTGCTTTGTGAGCCAGCGTATGTTTTGTTAGTCTGGTTTCCATTTCAATTCTTAGTCACCTCAATGATCTAGCTGTCAGTAGGAAAAATTTTCACCTTACCACCCTCTGTCTTCCCTTCTTGCTGGCTTCTTTATCGTTCAGGGTCTCATACCGGTTACTATAGTACCCCTTCCTCAAAATCTGTAACCCTTGAGGAATGATTTTTATTTATTTTATATCCTTACTAGATAATAAGTTCCTTACAGTCACGGAATCAGCTCTTTCTCCCTTTCTTTCTCTCTCTCTCTATATATAAATATATATAGAGAGAGCAAAAAATGTTTTACAAAATTATTATAGTAATATATAAAGAGCAAAAAATTTTTACAAAATTATTTTTTTTGCCAGTATCAATCTTTATGGAAACTATTAAAACTTTATAAAAAGTATTTAACTCTTTATTAAACTATTCTTTAGAATAGTTTTAGATGTATAAAAATTGCAGAAATAGTAAGGAAAAGTTTTACCTATTCATTTTTCAACAACTATTTCTTGAGCTTATATCATGTGTAAGCAATGGATCAGAGATATCAGGCTGATAGGTACAGAATAAACTGAAATATGATGTGGTAAGTATATTGTTTGAGGTTTACATGGCCGCTTCAGGAATGCAGAAGTCCACTGTCTAACAGTGCGGGTGATGGAGGTTGGAAGGGGCATGAGAATCTCAGTTGGTTATCACCAACCTGATACTCAAATTTGAATCTTAAGGTAGATTTTGGACAAGCAAAGTGCTGATTGTGAGGGAAGAGAGAAAGCCACTTTCACACAAAAGCATTTGGTATGTAATCTCAGAGGAGGGAGGAGGTATGGAGTATTTGGGTGAGAGAAGGTGAGGTAAGGTCAGGTAAGTCTCTTGTTCATCATTCTAAGGAAAGAATTTGGCTGTGTCATATAGGCAGTATGACACAACTGAAGGCTTTGGACGAAGTGTGGCTGGAGAATGCACTGGGGAGGTCAAGAGTAGAGTCAGGAAAACTCGCTAGAGTCTGCTATAGTAATCCAGGAAACAGATATGGTGACTTGGGCTAAGGTAAGGTATAATGGAAATAAAAAATCCAAAATGGACAATGTCCAGAGACATTTAAAGAATATCATGGAAAGGGCTTGGGATTTGACTAAATTTGGGGGAGAGTGAGGAAAAGGGCAAAGTTAGGAATAGTGTTCAAGTTTCCAGCGTGGGTAATTGAGGGGATGATGGTGCATTCACTGATACAGGGGCAGGAGGAGCAACAGTTCTCAACAGGGAGAAGTAAGTTCTGTTTTGGACCTCATCCAAACCATGGTTACCATAACAACTAACATTAAGGACACTCACAAGGGGCCCAGCAGTTGTGCCTCAACAACATTATCTTATTTAATCCTTTGATAAGCCTTTGTAAATAATGAATAAAAAACCTGAAGGGACAGAAAAGTAAAGTTTTTTTCTTTAAAACACACACATTATTTTGAGGCAAGTCAGCACAGCCTATGTATTACCCATGCTCTTTACTGTACACAATAGGCTGTGGGCAGATGGCCTTGGGTGACAATCAGGAGAGACACTGGGGTATAAGGTATGACTTTGGAAATTGTTGGGCAAAAGGTGAGGGTGGTTGGCATCACCCTGGGAAAACCTCTTTAGTGCAATTAAAATCAAGGCTTTGGAGACAACTTTGAGGAGTTCTAACAGTTAAAGGACAAGCAGCAGCAAAGGAGTCAGGAGAAAAATCAGGTGAGTGGGGCTCAGTAATAAAAAATGAAGATAAGATGGATAGAGGGGAATGATCAATATTGCCAAATACTGCTATGAGGTTGGGGAAAATGATTATTGAACTTGGTAAAAAGAGGACATTTGTGATTTTTTTTTGAGTAATAATGTAAGAGTTGGTGGCAGTAAATGGTGGTAGGGGTGATAAAATAAAGAGCAAATGGACAGTTTGTTTTGTTTTTTGTTTTTATTTTTGAAATTTGCCTGTGAAAAGGGAGGGTGAGCTAAGGCAAGAATAGGATTTACTATCCCATTTTATCTCTGGAACAAAATAGAAATTTCTAGCTTTTTCATGTCTGGCTCTAGTGCTAGAAATGTCCTCTGGGGGGTACTTGGGTGGCTCAGTCAGTTAAGTGTCTGACTTTGGTTCAGGTCATGATCTCGAGGTTTATGAGTTTGAGCCCTGCATTGGGCTCTGTGCTGACAGCTTGGAATAGGGAGCCTGCTTTGGATTCTGTGTCTCCTTCTCTCTCTGCCCCACCCCCCGGTCTTTCTCTCTCTCTCTCTTTCTCTTTCTCTCAGAAATAAATAAACCTAAAAAAAAAAAAGAAAGAAATGTCTTCTGGACCAAGTGATCATTATCATTATCATTAGTATTCAACTGAACAAGGCAATATAAATACAAAAATCAATTTTGACAAGTAATTAAATTTATAAAGTAAAACTTGATTAGACATTTATTTCCAATGAGATGGGCAAAATAATATTTTCTTTCTTTTTTTATGTTTATTTTTATTTTTGAGAGACAGACAGACAGAATGTGAGTTGGGGGGAGGGGCAGAAAGTGAGGGAGACACAGAATCTGAAGCAGACTCCAGGCTCTGAGCTGTCAGCACAGAGCCCGATGCGGGGCTCGAACCCACAAACTGTGAGATCACGACCTGAGCCGAAGTCAGATGCTTAACTGACTGAGCCACCCAGGTGCCCCCAAAATAATATTTTCAATTGGTTCACGTATCTTTAGGCAAATATTCTTTATTGCTAGAATAATGTTTTGTAGTGAGTTCCATTTCTGTTATTTTAGATGAAATTTATCAAAAAATCTTGTTTGTAAAATGAGTAGATGGATGTAGGAGTTGTGTGATAACACTGTCTCTCAATTCCTTGAATTCTGAGTTATATGCTAAAAAATTGTTAGTGATTGACAATTTTTAAAAATGCCCTATTAGTTGACACGTAATTATGTCTCTTTTCAGTTTTGCTGGTATGAAGGAATTATAAACATCTGACTTATGGACTCATTTATTGCCCCAGCTTTATAGTCATTCCTTTCTTAATTTCTGAGTTTACCAAAAAGGGTTTAAGTTACTTAGATGACTTAGAATCATCCATTTAACCCTTTATTTTCATAACAAGTTGGGAAATTAGAATACCATTAACTTCTATATATGTTCGCCAAGAGAATTTTTTGATAACTGCTTTATCTTATCATATTATTTATAGATTTCATTAATAGTCAAAACTTCAGCTTTAGCTCATTTACCCCATGGAGAATATCCACCATATCGACCAATCAAATGAATCCACTTAATTAGCCTTACTATCCATCAAAAGATCTGACTTTATTTTCTTTTATTCAAACAAGCCATTTAATTCATAGTCTTTACCACAGTTTCTTACTTCTGAATTATAATGTCAAGATATAGAAACATACAGCACGGAACCCTGACGTGACTTTGTTACCTAGATAAAATACGGTATCAGCACCTTCCGTGTTTTTCTCATGCTTTACTTTCATGGATCCTTCTCTCAGGAGCAATGGATACTCTCAGCAGCTGGAGGACGAAAGTCATGAGTAGTTAAATGGAAATTGCCATCGATCTTGCCACCTTCAATATATACTTGAATTAGGAACATATCAATGGGGCCCAAAACATTAGGGCTTAAATTAAATAAACTCTTCAAACCAAGTTTCAATTGACATCCTGTTGGCAAGATTTTACACCGTAAGTTGTTGCATCAGAACAAGACTTGGGATAGGTGCTTTTGGGTATGCTTTTCATTTATAAAGTGAGATGAAGTGGGGATTTGGGAGGAACTGGCAGGATGCCTCAGCTCCAGATATGTTGAAGTCAAGTAAATATGGAAGTTGAGGAAATGAGAGTCCTTATTTCTTTTTTTATTTCATGCATTGTGTTTTATTGCTAGCACTGAAATGTACAGAATCACATTTGAGGAGATGTGTTATTCAGCAGGATGTGGAGGATGCAGACAGAAAGGTCCAAGAGCGAAATCAAACTTGTCAGCAAGCACATCAAGGGCAAGGAACGCTCCGGCTCATCTGACTCCTCAGTGACCTTTTCTACTAGAACAAAAGTCCCTGCTGTCACTCTTACTTGGGCATTGTCTTTGGTAATCAGACTAGGAGCTGTTGGGGAGCGAAATTGTCCCCCAGCCCCACCACCCACCCTTCTCCAGCTGCTTGGCGCTTGAACTGCTGCCTCCATTTAGTGGTCTTGTTTCTTAAATCATTTCCCAGTCCATACTGGGTATTTACCTAAAGGATACAAGAATACATATTCGAAGGGGGTATATGCATCCCAATGTTTATAGCGGCATTACAACAATAGCTAAACTACGTAGAGAGCCTATATGCCCATTGATTGAAGAATGGATAAAGACGACAGCCCATCCTGCTGTCCCTGGCGTCCTGTTCTGCCAGGCCCTCCTCTTCTCCCGGCGTCTGGACAGCCTTTGGTTGTAGAAGACCTCGGAGGGGCTGTCGCTGCTCTTCTGGAGCATGCTATCCACGTGGCGCAACAGCGGGTCGTGCGCAGAGGCCTCTGCGCCGGCTGGCGGTGTAGGCTCGCCCGCCTTATGTCCCCGGTGGTGCGAACCGAGGATGGGGCAACACCTGTCCTTGTGAGCCGTACCAGAGGCCAGGCCACCGGCAGCTGGTAGTCGGCCTAGCTCAGGGCTGCTGTGAACCGGGGCTGGGGCTGGGACCCCACGGCGTTTCTGGCCGTGGGCACTGATGTGCCCCAGGTTGGCTTTTGTGGCATCCCTCAGGTTGCTGCTATACAAAGGCATTGGCAGTGGCAGAGGCCCTGCGCGCCCGCGGGCCCGCTCGCCTTCTACAGCAGCGGGCCCAGCGACAGCGCTGTTGTGGGTTCTCTGGCTGCCCGTCCTCCCCCGTGGCGCAGGGAAGCGTCCCAGAGCCTCTGCGCGCCACTCTCCCTTGGGGCCCTGCAGTGCCTCCTGGGGCGCCAGCCTCCTGCGCCGCAGGCGCAAGCGTGGGAGACTCCCCGCAGGAAGTAAGGGTGAGGCTGCTCCGAGTTCGGGGTGGCGAGGTTCCCCTTCTTTCGCGGTAGGCAGAGGTGGGGCCCCCCTTTTGGCTCAGCGTGGGGCGCCTGGTGCGGAGGTCTAGCCCTCGTGGGGAAGAGGAGCGGCCCTGCGGGCAGGGGGAGCAGGAGGGTAGGAGGTCCGCGCCTCTTCCGCTCTGCAGGTCCAGCACCTGGAAGGAGGGAAGCGTGTTGGCCCCGCTGCCCCCTCGGCCTCCCGGCGCAGCCGCTGGGCAGAGGAGTCTCGCTGGCTTCTCTCCCCGTCCAGCGCCACCACCTCGTCCCAGCACGCCTTGCCTTGTGGCTCCTTGTTTCTGCCTTCAATTAACTTGGAAAAAAATTTTGACCCTCAAGGGTGCGCATGTTTCAGTTAGAAACTGTTGGCCGAGACCTTTGTTGGATGGAGCTGTCATGAGCAGGAAGGAGAAAAGGAAGGATTAAGACCGAAGGGTGTAGATCTGACGGTAGGGTTTTAAGATGTAGAAGGCGTTGTTGCCAATTGGAAGGGGGGGATGGAGATGATGAAGTGCAAGGTCTGAAGACAGTGGAGGAACTCTGAAATTGCCGGGGCATTTGGGAGATAGTACCGCCTAGGAAGACACGAGAGTAGTCAAGCTGCTCTGGGCTCTTCCCTGTTTTGACAGGGGCGCTGATCTACCTTCTTGGGTAATTTTTCGCCATGAACGCCCAGCAGTCCGTTTGTAGAGCCTTGATTACTGCATTCATGTAGTCCTTACCAGATTTCAAGCTCTGAGTACAGACAGAATCACCCATGAGAAGTCTGCAGGGTGAATAAAAGGACAGTGCTGAGGAGAGAATCTGGGGAGCGTTCCAGTATAAAGGACGAGTGGAAGAAGACCCTTAGGAGAAAAAGGAGGACCAAAGTAACTCTATTTTGTAGTTAGGGAAGAAAAGCCTATAAAACACTTGTGATCAAACTTGGAGATTACTTTGAGATTGTTATAAAATTTCTTTATGTGTTGTAGATGTTAAGAGCCTCACAAGGGATTCTCAAGTTTTGGGAATTAGTAGAATTTAAGACCAAAGACTCTCCCTGGCTACGCCCATTTCCTCTGCCTCTGTGTGAATATTTCAGTACACCATTCAGGTGTACTGAACTGCATGCTTCAGAGATAGTCAGTGCATGTGTATTTGTGAAGGTGCGTCATATCATGACATAGGTATGATTGGAGGCAACTCGAGACCACCCAGGAAAGGCAGAATATAAAAGATGACAGGTCTGGCAATAATGTATTATATACTTGAAATTTCCTAGGAGAATTGATCTTAAGTATTGTCACCATAAAAAAGGCAAATATGATGGATAGGTTAATTAGCTTGATTAGGGGAATCACTTCACAATTATATGTGTGTCAAACCATCACATTGTACACCTGAAATATCTCTAATGTTCACTTGTCAATTGTACCTCAGTGAAGCTAGAAAAATGATAACTGCTCTGGGAGTCTAAAGTCCTGAGTTCTAGATTCACTTCACCCGTGACCTTCTGTGTGGCCTTGACAGTTGCTTTCAGCATCCTAGTATGTGTTTTTTTTTCTTTTCAAAATTTATTTAAATTCTAGTTAGTTAACATACAGTGTAATATTGGTTTCAGGAGTAGAATTCAGTGATTCCTCACTTACATAGAACACCCAGTGCTCATTACAAGTGCCCTCCTTAGTACCCATCACCCATCTAGCCCATCTCCCACCCACCTCCCTCCATCAACCCATAGTTTGTTCTTTATCATTAAGAACTTCTTGTGGTTTGTTTCCCTCTCTTCTCTCCCTCCGCTTCCCTATTTTCATCTATTTTGTTTCCTAAATTTCACGTATGAGTGAAATCATATGGTATTTGTCTTTCTCTGATTGACTTATTTCACTTAGTATAATACATTCTAGCTCCATCCACATCATTGCAAGATTTCATTCTTTTTGATGGCTGAGTAATAGTCTATTGTATATATGTATATCACCTCTTCTTTATCCATCCGTCAGTCAAGAGACATGTGGGCTCTCTCCATAGCTTGGCTATTGTTGATACTACTGCTATAAACATCAAGGTGCATGTACACCTTTGGATCTGAGTTTTTGTATCCTTTGGGTAAATACTTAGTTTTTCAAATGCTGGGTCATAGGGTAGCTATATTTTTAACTTTTTGAGGAACATTCATAATGTTTTCCAGAGTGGCTGCACCAGTTTGCATTTCTACCAACAGTGTAAAAGTGTTTCCCTTTCTCCATATCTTTGCCAACATCTGTTGTTGCCTGAGTTGTTAATTTTAGCCATTCTGATAGGTGTGTGGTAGTATCTCATAATAGTTTTGATTTGTATTTCCCTGATGATGAGTGATGTTGAACATCTTTTCATGTGTCTGTTAGCCATCTGGATGTCTTCTTTGGAAAAGTGTTTTCTGTTCATTTCTTAACCGGATTATTTGTTTTTTGGGTGTTGAGTTTGATAGGCTTTCTAGATTTTGGATTCTCACCCTTTCCCAGATATGCCATTTGCAAATATTTTCTCCCATTCTGTAAGCTGTCTATTAGTTTGTGGATTGCCTCCTTCACTGTGCAGAAGCTTTTTATCTTGATGAAGTCCCAGTAAAGGGACTGGGAAGGTTGAGCTGTAAGATTGTCTTTAACATCCTCTGAATCAAATTCTCTGATCTTCCTGATCAATTTTGGTTAATCTGCCTACTGCTTAGATTTCTCCCCCAGTTTTATTGAGATAGAGTTGAATATAACATTTGATAACTTTAAGGTACCATAAGTACAGCATATTGACATATGTATGCATTTCAGAATGAGTAGCGTAATAAGTTTAGTTAACGTCTATCACCTGACATAGGTACACATTTTTTTCCTTGTGATGAGAACTTTTAAGATCTACTCTCTTAGCAAATTTCAAATACACAGAAATTTTTTTTAAAGCTGTAGTTATCATGTTGTGCATTACATCTCCAGAACTTATTTACCTTATAACTAGAATTTTGCACCTTTTGACCACCTTTACTCACTTTTCCTCCACCACCCACCCTCTAACCTCTGGCAACCACAAATCTCATCTCTGTTTCTATGAGTTTGTTTTTTTTAAGATTCCATATGTAAATGAGATTATATAGGATTTGTCTCTCTTGGTTTGGCTTATTTCATTTAGCATCATACCTTTAAGGTCCATCCATGTTGTTACAAATGGCGGGATTTTCTTTTTTTTAAATAATATATATTATTCCACTGTATGTGTGTATATGCCACATTTTCTTATCCATTCGTCTTTTGATGGACACTTAGTTTGTTCCTATATTTTGGCTATTGTCAATAAATTTTTTTAATGAACATGGGAGTGCACATATCTCTTCAGGATACCAATTTCACTTCCATTGGATACATACCCAGAAATGAACTTGCTGGATCATACGGTAGTTCTAGTCTTAATTTTTACTGGAAGTCAGTAAAGGTTTTATGCAGGGCAAATGCATGACCCAGTTTCATGACCCTTATGAAGGTTATTTTGTTTACTACAGGAAGGATGAATAGTAAATATGTAAAAAAAAAGATGGGATACCAGTTAGGAGGTTATTTGATTGGGTTAATTAATCATGGTGTTACCTTGAAGTGCATGGTGGTAGTGGAGATGGAGTGAAATGGCTGGGTGTGAGCTACATGTTGGAGCACAATTGGTAAGATTTGGTGTAGGTGGCGTGAGGGGAATGAGATATCAGGGGCATGCCTAGTATTGTTCTGGAAATAGCATGGGGCTGTTAGGAGATTGTGGAATGCTGATTGTGAAATGTGGAGCCTCAGCAGATGAACAGCCTCTAATCCCCAAAGGCTACTACGGAGTAGTGTCCTCAGAGGAGAACCCAGCATTTTACTGGGACCCAGAAGTGGAAATCTATGCTGGGGGAGAAGATGTAAGGAGAAGGAACTGAGATTCTGGCAGGCACAGTGGAAAGAGTAAAGTTAGAGGACAAGCAGATTGGTTGGATAAAAGGAGATAACAGGCAGATGGAGTGAGAGAATGCAGAGCTTCCTTAGCTAATGCTCCAGGTTAGAAAGTGATCATCCTCAGAAGAGTGTCCCTTGGTACTCTCATACTCCCTTGATCGTTTCTTTTTGGGGCTCTCCAAACTCATGTCTTCTACTCTTCCTGTATATGTTGATTTTTGCTTCGCAATTCTTTGAGGAGTCTTCCACAGACATAAAATCTCAATCACATCACAAACTCTTTGAAGTTGAAAACAGTAGTCTCTCTCTCTCTCTCTCTCTCTATCTATCTATATAGATATATAGAGAATATATTCTATATATAGAGAATATCTTCTATATATAGAGATAGAGAATATATTCTATATTCTATTTATATGATAGTATATAAAGTGATATGTATGTACATATACTGGCCAGTACATGATACTGGGCAGAATCAGTATATGTATATACTATCATATATATTCTATATTCTATATTCTATATTCTATTTATATGATAGTATATAAAGTGATATGTATGTACATACATACTATCATATATGTATATATGTATGTACATACATATCACTTTATATACTATCATATATATATCACTTTATATACTATCATATATATAGAATATAGAATAGGGCTGTTTATACAGTGTGAGTTCAGTTGCCAGCATGCAAGTGGTGCTAAGGAAGTAGATTTTCATGGTGAGATGTCATGCTCAAAGTCAGCCCTTTAGTTTATTGGACTGCTCGTTGGAGCAAGCAGATGTTCTTGTTCCTGAAAGGTTCACTAGCCATGCAGCTCCTCATGTCTAGAGAACTACATATAGAGTGACTGCCCTTTGCCTTCCAGTTGTCTCTTTGTTGATTGGTTCAGCTATGAAGAGCTTACTCTTGGTCCTTGTGGTCCTTGTCTTGCTCTCCTGTGTTCCGCCAGGTAAAATAAAATCCCCTTCCTGTGAGACTATGAACAGTGAAAGGAGAGAGGCTGTGAGGTTCTACAAGAGTGAGAAGAAAGCAGGACTTGGATGAAGGAAGCTGAAACAGGAAGGGTTGTGAACAGAGATGGACACTTTGGGCTTTTCCAGAAAATGGAGAGAAGATACTAAGGACACATGAAAGGAGGTGGTTCTTTCCAGTGAAGAAAATGGTTCTGGATCTTGGTCTGGGGAGTCTGTGAGGTTTGAGGGGAAAGTCGGACTGATGGTATTGGCATCACATTAGTATTTAGAAGATAGATAAGATTTGGGGGTGAGAGGGGAGGCTGTTCCTTCAGGACTCTTAGAATTTGTACTCCTAAGTCAGTTACCCAGATTATTTTTTCACACATTTAGAAGCCAAGGCAATTTGATACTGGGCAGAATCAGAAAATAGAACTTGTTTTCCAGCTGGTTTCCACTTACAGCGTGATTGGATCCTCTGGAATATCAGTGAGAGAATTCACATCCTCTGGACAGAAACTAGCAACTTGATGATACCAAGAAGGGTCCACTTAAGTCACTGAAGTGGAGGTTCTCAGACTGTTTGCTTGTAGTTTTGCTGGGGTCTGGAGAAAGCTGCCCCAGACCTTCATATTCAAAAGATACCACTTAAAGGTCAAGTGTGAAGTACTCAGAAGACAGGCCCAGATGTGATTGTGTTGCGACTATTGCTGTTCTGGTTGGAAGGACCTCTGGACATTGTGAACTGTGTTTCTGCTGGACTCCCTTGTTCCCAGAGGGTTGCCTCAGGGCTAACGGGCACATGACAGGCAGGTTTGCTTGCCAGTGGCCTTTGGTCATACCGCACTGATTATCCTTATACCGCAAAGGCCCCAGCGATGGTTCCATGAACCAGCTGGGTGAGACTGATAGGGCTTAGCACACAAAAGTGTATAGTTCAGAGGGTGACTCAGAGCCACCTTCACTCTCTTAAGCTGCCTTCCTACCCACCCCCTTCCTGCTTTCAGCTTCCAGAGGTATCCAGGTGTTAAGGTTAGAAAATATACTAACCTTATGGATATAAGATACGTGTTTCAGGTATTTCAAAGCCTTTCAAACTCATTATCCCATGTGATGCTTTCAAGTACTCTGTGACTAAGCCAAGATAGGTAGTTGGGCACATGGCCAAAAATCATACAGAATGTTATTGGGATGCAGAGCTAGAACCTTGGGCTTTCATAATTCTAGGTCAGTGGTCTTTCCTTCTTCAAGCTGAGACTCTGATAATCTCACACTACCTCGTTACTATCCCAGACCCTTCATGCCTTCTGGAATGGGGCCTCCGTGGATTCCTGGGACTCCTCTGAGGTCTTAGTGTTCATTCCATGGCAAATAGTCCCAAGCAGAATCTGCTGGGCCCTGGTACCTGCATATAGTTGATTAGCGATTTATGTAAGGGGAGACCATGGGAACTAATGACTTATAATAGGGTCTCTGGAAAATAAGAGCCACTGAAAAACAGGCGTTTTTCTTGGGATGCCTGGGATGTTTTGAGCCCATCCAGTTTACTATTAAAATGTTATAAAGCACAGCCTTCAATCTGATTTTTCTGTGGTATCATGACCCTGCAGAACACTGTGCATTAACCCTTGTTTCTGTTGACAGTTAGAAGTGGAATGAATGCGTACATAAGAAAATCATTTTCTACATGCTGGCAAGGAAAAGGTGCTTGCAGGAAATTATGTTGGTCGGATGAAGAATACCGCATTTTTTGTAACGTTGCACATCTGTGCTGCCTTAAGAAAAAGATGTTATCTAGCCTGTTTGCAGGATAGTTGTGAGTGTCTGAGGCTCCTGCTGCCTTCCTCTGGGGACCCGGATCCTTCTCAATTGTGCTATCTTAATAAAATGATGGTTTTAGTCCTTCTGTGTTTCTATGTCTGCTTTGTTTCTCTACCTTTAGAAACATTTCAGTGTCTCTCCTGTGGAAATAATCTCTTGGTTACATTCCTTATCTTCAGAATTTTTCTTTTCATTAATTTATTCCTTATTAAACATTTCCTAAAAACTTTTTTTGAAGTATATGATACAATCAGAAAAGTTAGGAATCATTAGTGAATATCTTAATGACTTTCATAAATTTAACACACCCATGTAACCTGTACTCAGATGGAAAAAGAATATTACAACATCTCAGTCACTACTAGTCCCTGTTCCACAAAGGATAATCCCTAGCCCAGCTTCTAATAGCATAAGCCTTGCCACCTATTTTTCAACTTTATTTTTTGTTTTTTTTAAGCTTATTTATTTATTTTGAGAGAG
This sequence comes from Cryptoprocta ferox, assembly GCA_028646485.1. Lineage (NCBI taxonomy): Eukaryota > Metazoa > Chordata > Mammalia > Carnivora > Eupleridae > Cryptoprocta > Cryptoprocta ferox. The sequence continues at coordinate 49,734,136 of CM053567.1, forward strand.
ACAGAGAGTGGGGGAGGGGCAGAGAGAGAGGAGAGAGGGAGAGAGAGAGAATCCCAATCTGTGCTTTCAGCACAGAGCCTGATGGGGGGCTTGATCTCATGAACCATGAGATCATGACTTGAGCCGAAATCAAAAGTCGGACCCTTAACAGACTGAGCCAGTCAGATGGCCCTATTTTTAAACTTTATATAAATGTAATTCTTTATATAAATGGTACTCTTTTGTGTTTAGCTTTTTCTAATCTACATTATTTTATGAAATTATTTGATATTGTTTGATGAAATTATAATTTATTCATTCTCAGTGTCATACAGTATTGCATTGCCGAATATTTGGATATTCAAGCAGAGATGGTCATTTATGTAGTTTCTGGGTTTTACCTCTTATAAGTAGGGCTGTGATGCACATTCTTGTGCATGTTTTTTGAGGCTTATATGCAAGCATTTCTGTGGGTATATACTTGAGAGTGAAGCTGCTAGTCATGAGCCATGCATATATTCAATTTTAGTAGATTCTGTTAAATTGTTGTCCAAATTGGTTATACCAATTAATACTCCAGGCAGTGTTCAGGAGTTCTTGCCTCTTTCCATCCCTTTCCAAAACTAGTACTTTTGTCCTTTTCACCCCTCCATTTGGAAGAGTATGTAGTGGTGGTATGTGATGGTTTAATTTGCATTTCACTGATGACTGATGGAGCTGTGCACCTTTTTATGTGTTTATTGGCCATTTTTTAAATTAGGCTCTATGCCCAGTGTCGGTCTTGAACTCACGACCTTGAGATCAAGAGTCATATGCTCTACTGACTGAGTCAGCCAGATACTGCTTACTGGCCAGTTAGATCTTCTTATTTGTGATATACCTATTCAAGAGTTCCATCCATTTTTCTATGGAATTGTCTAACTTTTTCTATTTGGGAATCTCCTAAGAAACACTCATTATTTGACATTGGAAATAATAATGGTGTTAATGTTATTATTAATGTTAATAATAATATTACATTAATATTAATAAACATTAATAATGTTAATGTTTCCATTCTTAAATATTATTAAATTTTATCATCATAAGCAAGATAAATCATTCAAGTTAGTAATGACTCAGCCCCCTTCTTTCTTGAATAAGTTTTAGGAGGAATTAAACCAAAAGAGAAGCAGTTCTTCCAATATGATAGGGAAAGAAGGAATAGATTTGCTCCTGATGGGCAAACTTCTGGGAGGGGACACTGTCAAAGTATGGAGTTTTAAGCCAACCCTAGCTGCTGTGATGGGTTAAGTACCCATCCTGTGCAGACTGTATCCTAAGACTGAACTAGACTAAGAAGAGCTTAAAAGCTATTCTAAGAAAAGGGAAAAGGTGATTATACACACAGCCAAGTTATGTTTCAATGTTATTAACATCAGTGCTGTCATCAGCTACATCCATCCTGAGGGTGTCCTGTTCAGGTGGGAAGAGTAGGTAATATAGGGGGTTCCTTCTTTATCTACTTTAACCAATAAAGAGGATCCTTGCCCCTCCCCCACTCCTCTTGCTGCTGCTGCTGCTTCTCTTCCTCCTCCTCCTCCTCCTCCTCCTCCTCCTCCTCCTTCCTCTTCTTGTCTTTCTTTCTTCTTCATTCTTCTTCATTTTTCATTGTTTATTCTTCCTTTTCTCCTTCTCCCACCACCTCTACTACTACTCCTTCTCTTTGGTCTTCCTCTTCTTCCTCTTCCCCTTTTTCCTTCTTCTTTTTTAGTGTTTGTTGTTGTGAGCTCATTTGGTCTATACATGTTTTTGACATAGAGTAGATTAAAATAGGCTTGACTTAATTTTTCTAACTTAATAGTTATCTGTGATACATGAGTTCCATCAAGCCTCTGAATGGTGATGGAGTTATAATTGTACTGAGTTATGCTTTCTCGTTCTGTCTGCCTCAAATCACTCATTTACTCAGAGACCTTGGATGTGCCTTATTAGACCTCCCTAAAAATTCCTCCATGCTTTTCTTGTTTGAGTCCCGGTGTTGGTGTCTGCTATTGGAAATTTGATTGGAGGTGGGATCTTCCCTTGTAGCTGCCACTGGTTGGTGCTGTCCTGTTCACTCTGATGTCTCTCCATATTCTTTAGGGCCAAAAAAAAAAAAAGGCTACCACATTCCCTGCAGGTCCCACTGAGCCAGACTCATACTATAGTCCATACTGAGATAGGTAAATATACCTGTGTTATATTTTTTCCCCATCACCTTGGCATCAGATCAATGCTGCTCACGGCCTCAGGTCTCACAGAGTCCCTTTTGAAAACAGAATTTACTGCTACTTTCTGAAGACTTTGCACAGGACTCAGGCAAATATTATATGGCTGAGAGTCATCTAACTGACTCCACATTCCTCTCTCCTTCCAGGAACATCTGCAAAAAATTTTCTCCTTTATGTCCCTTTCTCCACATAAAACTGAACTGTGCCAGTAGAGAAAAGCCAATATCAGGCCTTCAACTATACACAAAACACTTATTTCTGTGGCTATAAGAAATCTATCCACTGATCCATTTAATTATGGATGCATTTCAAAGCAAGTTACAAACATCAGAACATCCTCTCTACACACTTCAGAATGATATCATTAACTAGTGTTCAACAGTTTTTTTTTTACTTTAAAATCTTACATACAGCAAAATACACGGATCTTAAGTGTACCATTTAAAGAGTTTTGACAATTGCATACACCCATGTAATCGAAACCTTATCAAGATATCAAACATTTACTTCCCTCCAGAAAGTTCCCTCATTCCCTTTTTCAGTTATCTGCCACTAGCTTTCTATTTTCTGAGCGACAACTGCTAAGTTTTATATTAACCATAGGTTATGTTTGCCTATTCTGGAACTTCACATATATATGTATCATTAGAATGTGTAATGTGTAAGGATTTTCCCTCCACATGGGTAATATTTTAGGCTCTTCTAGATATGGCCTTATCTGTAGTCCATTCCTTTTCATTGCTGAATAGTATTCTAGTGTGTGACTTTACTGCAGATGGTTTCTTTATTCTCCTCTGGATGCACATCTGAACTGTTTCTACTTTTCACCTATTGCCACAAAGCTGCCATGAACACTCTTGTACAAATCTCTTTGTGAAGATAAGCTTTTATTTCTCTTGGGAAATACCTATGAGTGGAATTTTTCAGACGCAGAGGGGTTGTAGGCTTAGCTTTCCTTTAACCAACTTTATTGATACACAATTCCCATTCCATAATGCCATAAAATCCATGCTTTTAAAGTATACAGTTCAGTGGTTTTTAAGTAGTCACAGAGTTGTACAAACCACCACCCATCCAGTGTTAGAATGTTTTTATCCCTCCCCAAAGAAACTCTGTAGCAGTCATTCCTGTGTTAGTATACTAGCGCTATAACAAAGTACCACAAACCAGGTGCTTAAATAATGGAAATTTATTGTATCATTATTCTGAAGGTTATAAGTCTAAGATGAAGATATCAGCAGGATTGGTTCTTTCTGAAGGCTGGGAGAGAGAATGTGTTTCAGTGCTCATCACAACAAGTGCCCTCCTTAGTGCCCATCACCCACTTAGCCCATCCCCTACTCACTTCCCTCCATCAACCTTCAGTTTGTTCTCTGTCATTAAGAGTCTCTTATGGTTTGCTTCCCACTCTTTCTTTTTTCCCTTGCCGTGTGTTCATCTGTTTTGTTTCCTAAATTCCACATATGAGTGAAATCATATGGTGTTTGTCTTTGTCTGAGATTTCGCTTAGTATAATATACTCCAGCTCCATCCACATCATTTCAAACGGCAAAATTTCATTCTTTTTGATGGCTGAGTAACATTCCATTCTCTTCTTCATCCATTCATCAGTTGATGGACAAGTGGGCTCACTCCATAGTTTGGCTATTGTTAATAATGCTGTTATAAACATCGGGGTGCATGTACCCCCTTCGAATCTGTATTTCTGTATCCTTTGCAAATTTACCCTTTTTGTAAGAACATCAGTCCTATTGGATTAGGACCCATCCTAATGACCTCATCTTAACATATACAACAACACCATTTTAAAATAAGGTCAAATTCTGAGGTACTAAGAATTAAGACTTCAAAATATGAATTTTGGGGGGCACGATTTAACCGGTAAGATTCTCTATTTCTTGACATACTCACTCAGCACTGGCGAACCACTAATCTACTTTTGATTTGCCTGAATTGAACATACCATATAAAAAGTTTTTTTTGACTGATTTTTTTTCACTTCATGTAAGATTTGCAAGGTTCATCCATGTTGTAGCATGGACCAATATTTCATTCTTAATTTACCAGATATTCTGTTGCATGGATGGACATTTAATTTTATAAGAAATCTTAGGAACTTTTTTCAAAGTGGTTGTACATTTTATACCTCTACCAATAATGTAATGTATACCCATTTCGCCACATTCTTGTTAATATTTGGTGGTATTAACCTATTTAATTTTTAACCATTACAGTGTGTATGTGCAGTGGTATCTCATTGTCATTGCATTTTGCATTTTCCTGATGACCAAAAAAAAAACTTTTTAATGTGATTCTTGGCAATTTCTATATTTCTTTTGTCAAGTGTGTGTTCAAAACTTTTGCCCTTTTTTCATTTTTTTACCTTTTATTATTGACTGATTAATCCTTAGTTTTCTTCTTCTTATTTTTTTAATGGTATGTTTTGATGTTTGGTAGTTTTAAATTTTGTTAAAGCCAAATTTATCAATGTTTTTCCTTTTAGGGTTATTGCTTTTTTGTGTCCTAAGAAAACTTTGCCTACCTCAAGTTATAAAAATATTTTCTGTTTTCTTGTGAACTTAGCTTTTATGCTTACTTTTATGATCCATCTAGAATTAATTTTTGAGTGTGGTTTGAGAAAAGGTTTCTTTCTTTCTTTTTTTTTTTTTTTTAATGGATATTAAGTTGTTCCAGGGGCATGTGATGAAGAGATTGTCCTTTTCCCATTGGATATCCTTGGCAGCTGTGTACAAAATCAAATTTCTGGGTTCTCTATTCTGTTTCATTAGTCAATCCTTAAACAGTATCATGCTGCCTTTTTAAATGTTTATTTATTTTTGAGAGAGAGAGAGACAGAGTGTGAGGGGGGATCAGGGGGGAGGACAGAGAGAGAAGGGAGACACAGAATCTGAAGCAGGCTCCAGGTTCTGAGCTGTCAGCGCAGAGCCCAATGAGAGGCTCAAACTCATGTACCGCGAGATCGTGACCTGAGCCAAAGTCAGATGCTTAACTAACTGAGTCACCCAGGTACCCTCATGCTGTCTTTTTAAATAATGGCTTTATAATAAGTCTTAAATTCATAGAATGATAGTTCTGCTAATTGGTTTTTCTAGTTCAATATCATTTTAAAATTTTAGGCCCTTTGCATTTATTTCTATATCAAATTTAGAGTCAGTTTTTTGGTTTCTACAAAAACGTCTGCTGGGATTATAACTGGGATTGTATCAAATCTATAGGTCATTTTAGAAAGAATTGACAACAATGTCGAGTCTTCCAATTCATGAATATAGTATTTCCTCCATTTAGGTCTTCTTTTATTTATTGCTGCAATGCTTTATAGTTTTGATGCTACTATAAATGGAATTGTCTTTTAAATTTCATTTTCTTTTTTCTTTTGCTGCTAGCATATAAAAATACAATTGATTTTATGATGACTTTGCATCATAACTTTGCTAACCTCACTAATTCTAATATTTCTGATTTAGATTTTATGACTCTCTACATAAACAATTGTCATCTGCAAATAAAGATATGCTTACTCCTTTTTTTTTAAACAAACTTTATTTTCCTCATTTTTACTCATTTTCCTTGAGGAGTAGTAGCATTGAGTAAACATAAACCTCTCTTTCAGTATACATTTTTAAGCTTTGACAAACAAATACAGTTGTGTAACCACACCACAACCAACATTTAGAGCAACTGTATCATGCCCAAATATTTCTTCATATGCTTGTATAGAAAACCTCTCCTGTTTCTCTTAGTTCCTGGCAAACACTGACCTGTTTTCTTTCCCTATAGTTTTGCCATTTTCAGAATGTCATTAAAATGGGATCAAACAGCATGTAGCCAGTTAAATCTGGCTTTGTAATTTAACATAATGCATTTGAGATTTATTCACGTTGTACCATATAACGGCAACTAATATCAGGTATCAGTATTATTTATTTATTTGTATTTTAATAGATTTTAATTGTTTAGAGTAGTTTTAGGTCACAGAAAAATTGAGTGGAAGGTACAGAGATTCTCATTTACATACTCCCCTCATCAGTTCCCCAGCCCCATCTTTCTCCATTACCAACATTCTGCACTAATGTGGTACATTTTTAAAAAATGATTTATTTATTTTTCAATTTTACATCCAAGTTAGCATATAGTACAACAATGATTTCAGGAGTAGATTCCTTACCCATTTAGCCCATTCCCTCCCCCCACAACCCCTCCAGCAACTCTTTGTTTGTTCTGTATATTTAAAAGTCTCTTATGTTTTGTCTCCCTCCTTGTTTTTTTTAATTATTTTTGCTTCCCTTCCCTTATGTTCATCTGTTTTGTATCTTAAAGTCCTCATATGAGTGAAGTCATATGATATTTGTCTTTCTCTGACTAATTTCACTTAGCCTAATACCCTCTAGTTCCACCCATGTAGCTGCAAATGGCAAGATTTCATTCTTTTTGATTGCTGAGTAATACTCCATTATATATATACGTATATCACATCTTTATCCATTCATCTGTCGATGGACATTTGGGCTCTTTCCATATTTCAGCTATTGTTGATAGTGCTGCTATAAATAATGTGGTACGTTTGTTACAACTGATTAATCTACATGGACACATCATTATTGCCCAAAGTTTGTAGCTTATACTAAGCTTCATTCTTTTTTTAAGTACATGTTATGCACAATGTGGGGTTTGAACTCACAGCTCTGAGATCAAGAGTTGTATGCTTTACTGGTTGAACTAGCCAGGTTCTCCTAAGCTTCACTCTTGATGTTGTACATACTGTGGGTTTGGACATTGTATACTGACATGTATCCATCATTATGGTACCACGGAGAGTATTTTCACTGCCCTAAAAATCCTCTGGGCTACACTTATTCATCTCTTCCTCCCCTTTAACCCCTATAAATAATTGATCTTTTGCTGTCTCCATAGTTTTGCCTTTTCCAGAGTATCATATAGTTGAAACCATACAGTATGTAGTCCTTAGATTGGCTTCTTTCGCTTAGTAATATGAGTTTAAATCTTCTTCACATCTTTTCATGGCTTGATGGCTCATTTGTTTTTAGTGCTCAATAATATTGCATTGTGGATGTGCTATATTTATTCATTCCTCTACTGAAGGATTTTGGTTGCCTTCAAGTTATGGCAATTATCAATAAAGCTTCTATAAACATGAGTGTACAGATTTTTTGTGGACATAGGTTTCCATTTCTTTGGATAAATACCAGTGAGTGTGATAGGTGGATCATATTCAGAGTATGTTTAGTTTTTTGAGAAGCTCCCAAAGAGTCTTCTGAAATGGCTGTACCATTTGTATTCCCACCAGCACTGATTAGAATTCCTGCTATTCCACATCCTTGCCAGCATTGTTGTTGTTAATGATCTGAACTTTGGCCATTTTAAGATGTGTAGAGGTAATCCACCTGGTCTGCAGTCTTCCCCAATTCCCTGAATGCCAAATTCATATTTCTACTTTCCCTCCCACACTGTGACTGGCTCCCTGTGTGTGCTTCTAAGGGAAGTGGCAAGAGTGAGCCCTAGTAGATGGGAACACACATGGTGGGGAACCAAAGCCTGTGTGTGCCAAGGGAGAAATCACAAGTTTGGGATGTAGCAATCCCTTTGGGCAAAAAAGTTTTCTAGCAATCAACCTGATGTGTTGAAAATTGAATGAAGACACAAACTTAAGAATTCTGCCACAAGAGGGTACCTGAAGTATGGAGCAAATATATCTATATAAGGTAAAAAAAAATCCCTGGATATAAGCAAGACCAACAAAAAGTATCTCTCATCTGAATGCAGCTAGTAATGATGGGAAGAGGACACTGCTACTTGAGATGTGAGATCAGCAACACAAAGGTCCAAGGAACATGAAGAATGAAGGAAACATGGCACCACAAAAAATCACAATAATTCTCCAAAAACTGAATCCAAAGACAAGGAGATCTGCAATTTACCTTACAAAGAATTCAAAATAGCTGTTTGGGAAAATCAAAAAGAGAATGAACTCTATGGAGTAAAGTAAACAATTCACAGTTATTGACTCACAAAAGCATGAATTGCACATTTGAGCAAATATACAAATGAATGGAGGTTTCCAATATTTAGGCAAGCTAACAGGATTGGAAATGCAAATTCTGAATGATAAAAATGTTCTGAAATAGAAAGCATCAGAAAACCAACATCCTGCTCTTTATGGGACTTCAGTTTAATTAAGCAAGATTATTTTTATATCCTAGCTGATTTTAGGGCACATTCAAACTACGGAGACCATCCCACCTTCCTGTGACATATGAGAAAAGGAGAGAGATTGAGGATATATATCTCATCAATCTCCTCAGTCTGTATCTCCTCAGTCTGTATCTCCCTGGCTTATGGTCACAGGAAGCAATTGGTGAAGAGAGTCACTCAGAGTACTAGGGAAGGTAATGGATTCTTTTTCTCTACCCTATCTTGTCTCACTCCACTAAGGGGAGCACAAAGAGAAGGCTAGGTTAAAATCCATCTCTGTGGTTGTTGCCATGATCTCAGCATCTTTAAAGGCACTTCTAGTTCATCCACTCCTTGTCTAAATGAGACACGTCAAATCCACTTATTTAAGTCAGCTAAGTAAAAATGAATTTCCTTAAAGATAGAGTTTTTCTTGCCCTTGAGTCTTCTCAGAATCTCTATCACAACTTCTAGACATCCCTGGTGTCACTTTTATTCTTTATTTTATTTTTTCTTATTTATTATTGACATATAATTGACATACAATGTTATATTAATTTTGGGTGTATAACACATTCAACAATTCTATACATTACTCAGCTCTCACCATAATAAGTGTAGTCACCAGATGTCACCCTACAACATTAGTACAATAGTATTGACTATATTCCTTATGTTGTATTTTTCATCTCTGTGATTTAGTTTTAACTGAACATTTGTACTTCTTAGTCCCCGTCTTCTATTTCATCTATCTCCCCACTGGCCTCCTCTCTGGCAACCAGTTTGTTCAGTGTATTTAAGAATCTGTCTTGTTCATTTGTTCATTTGCTTTATTTTTTAGATTCCACATATAAGTGAAATCATATGGTATTTATCTTCCTCTGTCTGACTTATTTCACCTAGCATTATACCCTCTAGGTCCATCCATGTTGTCACAAATGGCAAGATTTCATTTCATTCCTTTTTTATGACTAATATTCCAGTGTGTGTGTGTGTGTGTGTGTGTGTGTGTGTGTGTGTGTATGCCACATCTTCTTTATTCATTCATCTCTTGATGGACATCATGTATCATTTTTAGACAGTGCAATTTTGCCACTGGATGAGTGGGATGTCAGGGACGGATATCTAAAAAGAATTCTGAAGGAAGTTTGCTTTCTATTGTGAAAACACCCTTCTACATTTTGTTGCTTTACTGAGAGATTTGATTAATACATTATTTTAAAAAATGCTTTGGATCTTAGAATTAAGTTTCTTATGGATGTCCATGCAAAGAGACTAACCATTGTTAGCCAATTTCTTTTCAGTTTCTGTATTTACAGAAGCCCAGAAAAGCTAGAGGTTGCTTGTGTGATATGCACATTTTGTGTCAAAAGAATAAAACACTTTGAAGCTACCATTGTTAGTAACAAAGTTCATTTCCTGACAGGGTATATGAATGTAGAGGTTTGGGTTTATGGAACAGTAAGGTAAAGCAGTGTACTCTTGGCCTATCCAAGTTACTTCTTCTTTTTTTCTTAGTGGTGGGACTTTCTGTTTGTTCAAGACTTAACCAGATCCCAGAGAGTTTCTGATTGGTCCAGTAGAGAGAACTCAAGTTTTCACTGTTGTTTTGAGGATCACTTCCCTAATGGGAGAAGAGTGTCCTGTCATCCAATTTGAAAGAGAGGCTCTTCAGATAGTCAGCAGACTGAATTACTTTCAAATTTCAGTTTATCTGTGTGTATAGAAAATATACATCTGAGGTGAAAGAGTAAAACGAGAAGCAAGCCTAAGGCTACCTGGGAGGTGATGAAGTCTGAAGTCACAGTTTCATAAGATCCAGTGCTCTTTGGATAAAGATTCCCTTGCCTCCTTCAGAGTCCAATAGTTTTCCTGGGCCCTGTCTGGATACATTCCTTACTCTGGATACTTAATAACCATGACTGCCATTCCAGGCCATCTCTAATGCTATTCCATTTAGCCCATCTCCCCTACTGACTCTGCAGGTAAGTTTGGGCCTCTGAGAGGAGGACACGCTCTACCATATTCTTAGTATCTTCCTCCCTACAGTCACCAACACTGGATTTTATCAAAGACTGAACAGCGGAGGGTAGAACTCCTCACAACCTCTCATCTTTCTCATCTACTATTCTCCTTTCTTCTCTTTCCAGTTGCAGAGAGTGGCTGCAAAGGCAGTACTGTGATCTCAGGACATAGCCATTGTTTCCTCAGCCATGTACCAGATCGCCTGTTGACTATTTGCAGTTACAGCTCCATCTTTCCAGAATTACTAGAGAGTCCACATTGTGTTCAGTACTGAAGTTAAAGAATACAACCAGAATCAACCCCCTCGGCTGCTGTGCCCCTTATCCTTAACAGCAAAGGCAGAACTCCACACTCATGCATTTGTATATAGGTTGACTGTGTGGAGCAGTCAGGTAGACATGCAGCAGCATCACTGTAGTCAGTGGGATAATCAGCACCATAACAGAATTTGTAGGTTTGCCTGTGACACCTACATAAAGTTGGCTGGTAAAGAAAATCGTGAGTCCCAATGGATTTAGACAATTTATTACTCCCACGCACAGCATAGCAAGATCAGCATGGTGTTAGTTCCCAGTGCTACCGGGTGACTTCCAACCAAAGGGGCCAGATGAGAGGTAGCAGAGGTGTTGGGGCCACTCTGCTGCTGAGGAGTCAACTGGAAACCATAGCCAAGTGGTCTGATAGCCTGTAGCTAAACCCTAAGGAGATTGAGGTGGAAAGTCCTGTGCTTTCACTCCTTGAAATCACGATGTGGCTGAGAATCTGGTTCGTGTCTGTCTATCACCACATGGCCTTTTCCCTTGTGTTTCAAGAAGAACCACAGGGTCAGACTCAGTCAAGACTTGGGCCAGCTTGCAGTTAAGCCTCACCTATGTGGTCTTTGTGAGAAACATACAAAGTCATCAAGGGGCCAGGGCAGATCTGCTTCTCTAAGATGGGCGGTCCAAAGAGAAAGCAAATGGGGAGCTGAAGGGACTGGATGTTTCTTAATTTGAAGCCTCTATAAATAATTAAGAATCCTTTCTATGAGTAAAGAGTGAAATAGGCACTGAGAAGAGCATGGATATCACTTTGAAGTGAGAAAATATATCCTAAGTTGTTTTCGTGAGAAGCTTAGCTGTCTCGAGTAAGGCTGCAGCTGAGCTTTTCAAATCCAAAATCATAAGATTCTGATGGCTTATTTAAAAATGCTAAAAACCAACAACTGTGGGCACATCACAGTGGCACAGTTTAATCTAAACTCCCTGACTGTGTGAAAGATGGTGGAGAGGATGTCAAGTACTTTCAGGTTAATTGGCATTCACTGGCTTCTTGTGTCAGGGATCGGGGTTTCCTTTGATACAGCACTCCAGCTGAAACATACAGTAGGCAACTAACATTTCAGTTGTAGAGCACTCAAATCTGCAGATACCATTCCCATAGCATTTCTTGTGTATTTCTGATGACAGTGTATTCAATTCTGGAAAGAAGATGAATGCAAAAATAATTATTTAGTCCAAAAAGTCAGAATTAGTACCTCCATTTCTATCAAACTGGATTCCAAGGAGCCGTGATTATAATGATTGATTCAGTAGTTGAAAAAAGATTAAGTAGTGCTATGAATTGAATTGTGTTCACTTTATCCCTTATCCTCCATTCATATGTTGAAACCCTCAGCCCCAATGTGGCTGTATTTGGAGAGAGGGATCTAGGAAGTAATTAAAGTGAATTGCAGCTCTAAGGGTGGGGCTCTTAGACACATAGAGAGGTTGGTTGTCTAAAAGCCAGGAATATAGCTCTCATCAGAAACCAAATCAGCCTGCAGTTGATCTGGACTGTCCAGCCTACAGAACTGTGAGAAAATTAATTTTGTTGAAACCACACAATCAGTTGTATTTTGTTATGGTAGTCTGAGCTAAGACAATTTGTAACCTGGAAGTTTGCCCAAATTGGTAAATTAATCTACTTTAAGCAAGTTACCTATGCATGTAGTCATTCCCTCATTATTTAATTATGTATTAATTTCCAAACCAGTTTTTATAAGAGTTGAGTACAATGTAGACCTTAAACTCAAAGAATTTTCAGTCTAGACAAAGAGAGAAGAAACACAAAATATCTGTGAGAGAGGGGAAGACAGAATTACTTGCAACATAGAACGGTATATTGAGTTCATAGTAGGGTAAAATCTATTCTGAAGATTTAGAATGTCTTATTGGGGCTCAAGGCATTTTGAGCTGAGCTTACAATTTTATAGACATGCCACTCTGTAGAATTATCAAAATACAGATATTTCTTTATTTCCATATGTAAGAGGGTGTTAAAAGGAGAAGAGTGTCAAATATTTGGTCATCTGTAGAAATTCTGAGTCAACCCATATCCTGTGCAAGTCATCGTGCCCTCGTAGGTAATTGTCCTATAGGGCAAAAAAGGGATCGGAGTTACGTACCTGGCAAGATGGAAGCCCAGGGAGATGAAGTGAAGTGGTCTGCATACAAGACAAGAAATTTCTATGGAAATGACAAGCTTTGGGAATGTATAAGGCACTAAAGGGAATATTGTAGACTATCTCATTGGTTGTCTAGAAGCCATAGATCCATTGCCATAAACCATAGTGGAATTGGTCCCATCAACAGCTTCAAAAGGCCTGGATTGTATGGATTCTTAAATCCAGCCTACTGAGTCACATGTGGTTCACCTGCCTAGAGATTACTTGAGCGTGGATGAGAAATTAAATGGGACCCTATAACATATGGATTTGAACTGATTCAATAGCACGGAGTGAAGAGAATATTCAAGAGAGACTTAAAAATCAGTAATGAATGTGTTCAAGCTAAAATATGAGGCCAGTCAGCGTTCTCCCATGTCTCCCTGATCAGACATTTCTTTTTAGCACATAAAGCTCATTAACTGTCTTGGACCAAGTAGTTCCAAATCTGTTTCTCCATGTATCTAAGGAATCTACAAATAATAGATTAACTATAGGTAATTTCAGTAAATTAGAAAGCTAACAAATTGTGTTATCAATTTTCTGTTTTGACTATTATGCCTAGACATGGTCCTAAATTAGGGACAAAAAAATAGTGGCAAAACAGGATAGGGTATTACTAATGAAAATATTATGATAGCTCTCAGGAGTCAGGCACCTTACCTGTTATGTTTAGGCCTGTTCTATACATCTTCACGTTTAATCCTTGCAAGACTCTGAGGTTAGTATTATTTCCACTTTGTGAATGAAGAAACTAAGGTTCAGAGAAGCTTAGACTTTTGCCTAAAGCTGCACAGCTAACAAGTTGGAGAGCCAAGATGCAAGCTCAGGTCTTGCTGACATCAAACCAGTTGATGCTCTTTCCGCTTTGAAAACAAAATGGTCCATGGTGAGAGGATATTTGTAGGTTTGCTTAGTGGAATTGCTCTTCTAGTTTGCTTAGTGGTATTGCACTTCTAGACAAATGACATCCCAGGAAGATTCCCCTTTTACCTGCCAGCACTGGGTCCCAAAAGAAGAGCAAGACAAGGACAATGACGAGAGGCTTCATGGCTGGGAGCTTCTGTTGAGGATGACGGTGGCAAGGGTGTGACACTGGCTGTCAGAGTGCAGAAAGGGAAGGCTTAGCACACCGTCCCACAATCGTGCCAGGTCTGGGGTATGTCCTGCTCCGGGTTGATATGCTACACTGATCTTCTCCGAGGCAGTGGAGTTGGCAATGCTTATGTGAGGAAAAACCAGACAGCCCTTTCCCGTTTGACCGCTTCTTCTGTTGACAAAGGCACTGCTCCCCCACCTGGGTTTCCCAAAAGTATTAATGGAGACCTGAGAACTAGACTGTTTCTTTTTCAAGCAAAAAAAATTAAATTTTTTGTTTTTTATGTTACAATAAAAATTAAATGCTAATTTTAGAAATTTTATAAAATACTAAAAATGACAAGGGAAGAAACGTTAACATGTGAGCCTCATCTCTCAGAAACAACCTGTGTGTTTCTTATGGAAGTTTTACTTATGCCTAGTTTATTATTTAGTATTTTGTTTTGCATAGTTCTAAACAATATACTTAGATATGCTGCTTTTGTAGCATGTTATATACCATAAGTATTTTTTGTCTCATTATAAACTCTTTATACATGGTATTTTAAAAAGCTGCATAGTATTCTGTTGAGGTCATTTTTTTTTTTTTTTTTTGATTTCTGATAGGTTTTTTTTTTTCATTTATTTATTTATTTATTTTTTTAAACTTTATAGTTTATTGTCAGGTTGGTTTCCATATAACTCCCAGTGCTCTTCCCCACAAGTGTGTTAAGGTCATTTTTTATAACTATCACTATTTAAAAAAATCTTTATTGGGGTGCTTAGGTGGCTTAGTCGAGTAAGCCTTAGAGTCTTGATTTTGACTCAGGTCATGACCTCACAGTTCGTGGGTTATGAGCCCTAGTCTCTGCTGATGGTGCAAAGCCTCCTTAGATTTCTCTCTCTCTCTCTCTCTCTCCCTTCTCTCTCTCCTTCCCTCTCCCTCTCTCTCTGCCCCTCCCTCGCCTGTGCTCACTCTCTCTCAGAATAAATAACTAAACTTAACAAAATCTTTACTGAGATATAAATGACAAAAATTTAAATATTAAAATGTACAATTTGATATGCTTTGACACATATACTTTTGTGAAACCATCATCACATTTAAGATGATGAACACATCTGTTACCTCAACCATTCTTCAAGACCTCACAGCTTTAGTGAGGTATAATTAACAAATGAAAGTTGCTAATGTTTAAGCAGTAAAATGTGATGATTTGAAGTACATATACATTGTGAAATGATTACCACAATCAAACTAATTAACATGTTTATCACCTCAAATAGTTGCAACTTGGGTGCCTGGGTGCCTCAGTTGGTTAAGCGCTTAAGCGTCCAACTTCGGCTCAGGTCTTTACCTCGTGGTTGGTGAGTTCTAGCCCATGCTGGGCTCTGTGCTGACAGGTCAGAGCCTGGAGCCTCCTTTGGACCCTGTGTCTCCCTCCTTCTCTGCCCCTCCCCTGCTCACACTCTATGTCTCTCTCTCTCTCTCTCTCACTCTCAAAAATAAGTAAACATTAAAAAAAATTTAAAAAATAGTTACAATTTTTTTTGTGGTGAGAATATATAAGATTTACTTGCTTAGCAAATTTGAATTATTCAATATTTTAATAACTAGAGTCACCATGCTGTATATTAGGTCCTCAGAACGTATTCTTATAACTGAAAGTTTTTTCCCTTTGACTAACATCTCCCCATTTCCTCCACTTTTCAAATTCTGGCAATATCCACTTTACCCTCTGGTTCTACGAATTTGACTTTTTTGAGATTTTGTATGTAAGTGAGATCATACAGTATTTGTCTATACATGGCTTTTTTCATTTAGCATAATCTCTAGGTTTAGCCATGTTGTCACAAATGGCAAGGTTTCTTTCTTTCTTATGGCTGAATAATATTCCATTGCATAAATATACCACATCCTCTTTATCCACTTAGTATTGACAGTCACTGAGGTTGTTTTCATGTTATTTATTACTTTTTATTTTTGACAATTATTGAAGACCTTTATTAACAGGTGTTTGCCGTTTGTTGACTCTTTTTCTGAAAAAATCAAGTTGTAAACTTTTAATACAAATTAAAAATGAGGTTCTTAAAAATCTCAGCTTGACAGGATATGAAACAATTAAAAAACCTTTAAAGATGTATTGAGAAAAACCAGGTTTTTTTTCTTTAAACACATTTGTCATTACCAAAAAGAGACGTCTTTAGGTAAAAATAAGAAAAACCCCACGCTACATAGATAATGCAGATAGTTCTATTTATCCGGTCAATGGCAAAAAGCAAGCACTTAAGGTCTTCAGCTCCGATCTTTTTGTTCATTTCTTATTGTTGGAATTCCATATTCCTTTCTTCTTGTTGGATGACTAAACTGGATGATGGTAGAGATGGTAAGGCAGCATTTACTCAGCCCCGCCCTGCTCAGCCTCGGGAGCAGACGATTTCTCAGCTGGTGAACTGGCTGCTTTTATCTTGTTGCCATCTGTGGTTTAGGGTTTTCTGAGATTCTGCTTCCGTAATTGAAGTTGCGGCGGTGCCAACAATGAAGTGGCGGCTGGCTTTGGGTCTCATCCTGACGTTCCTTATCTTCTTCATTGCCGTCCTCTCTAAGCTGTCTTTGGCCAGGAGAACTCCTGAAGAATAGTGGTCTATAACCCGTATACATT
The DNA here is from genome assembly GCA_028646485.1 of Cryptoprocta ferox. NCBI lineage: Eukaryota > Metazoa > Chordata > Mammalia > Carnivora > Eupleridae > Cryptoprocta > Cryptoprocta ferox. The sequence continues at coordinate 49,750,806 of CM053567.1, forward strand.
TTTCGTGTCACTGGTCTACCTTGCCCTCCTGCACCTTGCTCGTCAGCTTCCTCTACCACTTCTCCCTGCGCCGGAGGGTTGGAAGACTGACGCCAATAGGGTCTCTACACGCAGTAAAGTGGGAACTGTCGCCTGCTTTTGGGCGGGCGCTGTTGGGCCTGGCCTTAGGGAGCACTCCCTGATCCCTGGCTCTTTTCCCCACTCTCACAATTCCGGTAATTCTGGGGGGGGAATTGCGTCGAGGATCTCTGCAACGTGCATAGCGTCCTTAATGCTCATGGTCTGCTGCATATTTACTGCCTTTTATTGGGGCTCTACCAGGGCCTGTCACATTTGCTGCCTCCCCATCCCTTTCTCCTTTGACAACATTAAGCTCTGCAGTGTCTCCATCCCCTACACTGTGAAGGTGCTTCCTGGGGTTATTCTTCACTATGGCAGTCTGGTGTGCAAATACATCTACCTTGGTGTCATTCCTGATGGTGAAACCATATCTGTCTTCTTACATGGAACCATTTTACTCTTCCCCAAACCTTGGTTGGATGATCTTATCCCCCCTGGCAGGCACTCTGGATGTGAGGCCACCGGGGTCACCGCTCCCTGTGCTGCTGCCCAGTGGTGCCAGCTTGGTGTGTGCAGCTCTGGGGGCAGTGGAAGGCAACTGAGTGTCTGCCTCGATGCCTATGCTTGCGGTGTTGGTGACTTGCTTGTGGTGATGGTGACTGGCCGGCTGTGGCAGCCCCTCCCAGGTGTGATGGTAACTAAGCGGCTGGTGGTGGGGCTCCTCAGGGCTCTCTGGGATCCACTCTCTGCTCTTACTCCCCATGGAATTCTGTTTTTTTCCATATCCTGGCTATTGTAAATCATGGTGCTATAAACACAAGTGTGTAGATAACTCTTTGAGACATTGATATAGTTTTCTTTGCATATGTATCCAGAAATGGGATTGCTGGATCACATGTAATTTTAATTCTTTGATTAAAGTTTGATTTATTTTTTGATTAAATCTATACTGTTTTCCATAATGGCTGTACCAATTTACATTCCCAGCAATAGTGCTCAAGGGTTCCCTTTTCTCCACATCTTTGCGAACACTTCCTGTCTCTTGTCTTTTTTATAATAGCCATTCCAGCAGGTGTGAGGCAATATCTCATTGGGTTTTGCTTTGCATTTCCCTGATGATTAGTGATGTTGAAGACCTTATTATCCACCAGTTGGCCATTTGAATGTCTCCTTTGGAGAATTGTGTATTCAAGTCCTTTGCCTCTTTTTAATTAATTTGTTATTTTTCTATTGAGTTGTATGGGCTCCTTATAAAATTTTGATATTAATCTCTTATCAAACATATGATTCACAAACATTTTCTCTCATTCTTCTCATTCTGTTGATGGTTTTCTTTGTTGTATGGAAGCTCTTTAGTTTGATGTAGTCCACTTGTTTACCTTTGCTTTTGTTGCCTATTCTTTTGGTGTCCTATCCAAAAAATTATTGCCAAGATCAATGTCAAGGAGCTTTCTCCCCATTTTCTTCTAGGAGTTTTATACTTAAAGGTCTTACATTTAAATCCTTGCTATATTTTGTGTTTATTGTATATGGTGTAAGAGAAGAATACAGTTTCACTGTTTTCCATGTAGATATACAGTTTTCCCAACACCCCATTTATTAAATAGACTATAGTTTCTCCATTCTGTGCTCTTGGCATCCTTGTCAAATATTAGTTTACTGTATATGTGTGGGATTAACCCTGAGCTAGTTTTTGTGCCAGTTCCATAGTGTTTTGATTACTACAGCCTTATAATATTTGAAGTTAAGAGAGTGATGCCTTCATCTATGTTCTTTCTCAGGATTGCTTTGGTCATTTGTGGTCTTTTGTGCTTCCACGGTGGTTTTAAGATTATTTTTCCTATTTCTGTGAAAAATGTCATTGGAATTTTACTAGGGATTGCATTGAATCTGTAGATTGCTTTGAGTACTGTAGACATTTTGACAATATTAATTCTTCCAATCCATGAACACAAGATTTCTTTTCATTGATTTGTCTTCATTTTTTCATCAATATTCTATAATTTTCAGTGTAAAGATCTTTTACTTCCTTATTTAAATATGTTCCAGAGTATTTAATTCCTTTGATGCTATTGAAAAGGGGATTGTTTTCTTTTTTTTTTAAAGTTCATTTGTTTATTTTGAGACAGACAGACAGAGAGAGAGAGAGAGAGAGAGAGGGAGAGAGAGCACAAGCAGGGGAGAGGCAGAGAGAGAGAAGGAGGGAGAGAGGAAAGGAGGGAGAGAGAGAGAGAGAGAGAATCCCAAGCAGGCTCCACACTATCAGTGCTCAAGCTCATGAACCTAGAGATCATGACGTGAGCTGAAATCAAGATTTGATGCTTAACTGACTGAGCCACCCACAAGCCCCAAGGGGATTGTTTACTTAAGTCATTTTTCAAATAGTTTTTTGTGAGTGTATAGAAATGCAAATAATTTTTCTTTTTTAGTTTTGTATTCCACAACATTACCAAATTCACTTATTAGTTCTAGAATTTTTTTTGGTGGAGTCTTCATGTTTTCTATACATAAACTCGTATCATCTGTAAACAGCGACAATTTCACTTCTTTTCTGATTTGAATGCATTTTATTTCTTTTTCTTGCCTACTTATGACAGCTAGGACCTCCAGTATTATGTTGAGTAGAAGTGGTGAGAATGGGCACCCTTGTCCTTTTCCTGATCTCAGAGGAAAAGCTTTTCACCATTGAGTATGACGTTAGCTGGGAGGTTGTCTTATATGGCCTTTATTATGTTGAGGAACATTCCTTCTATACTTAATTTGTTGACAGTTTCTGTCATAAAAAGATGTTGAATTTGTTAAACACTTCTCTCAAAAGGATCACATGATTTTTATCCTTCATTGTGTTAATATGATGTATCACATTTATTGATTTGCCTATGTTCAACCGTCCTTGCATCCTAGGGATGAATTCCATTTGATAATGAGGTATGATCCTTTTAATGTACTCTTGAATTTAGTTAACTAATATTTTCTTGATGATTTTTGCCTTCTATTCATCAGGGATATTGGCCTATAATTTTCTTGTAGTTTCGTGTCTGGTATTGGTGGCAGGGTAATGCTGGTCTTTATAATAAGTTTGAAAGGATTATTTCCTCTTCAGTTTTTTTGGAATATTTGAGAAGATTTGGTATTAAATCTTCTCTGTTTATTTACTTTTATTTAAGGTATTAAGTCTTCTTTAGATGTTTGGTAGAATTTCTCAGTGGAACCATCTGGTCCTGGGCTTTTATTTATTGGGAGATTTTAGATTTCTGATTTAATCTCCTTGCTTGTTATTGGTTTATCAGACATTCTATTACTTTATGATTCAGTCTTGGTACATGGTGTGTTTCTAGGAATTTATTTCTCCTAACCTATCTAACTTATTGGTATACAATTCTTCATAGTAGTCTCTTATGCTTGTTTGCATTTCTGTGGTATCTGTTTTAATGTCTACTCTTTCCTTTATAATTTTATTAACTTGAGTCATCTCTTATTTTTCTTGGTTTAACCAAATGTTTGTCAATTTTAGTTTTTAAAAAATTGCTTAGTTTCATTGATGTTTTCTATTGTCTTTCTAGTCTAATTGTCTTTCTAGTGTCTAATTAATTTATTTCCAATCTAATCTTCATTATTGTCTTCCATCTGCTAACTTTGGGCTTAGTTTGTTTTTCTCTTCTAGTTGAGTTGTTAGGTTAGGTTGTTTATTTGAGATATCTTTTTTCGTAATGTGCTTGGTTGTTGTTATAAACAATAAGTTTTGGTGTGTGGTATGTTCATCATTTGTTTCAGGATATTTTTTTATTTATCTTTTTATTTCTTTGGTCCATAGATTTTTCAGAAGAATGTTGTTTAATTTTCCCCATATTAGCCAATTTTTGGCCTTCTTCCTGTTACTAACTTCTAGTTTCATAACATTGCATTTAGGAAACATGCTTTCTATGATTTTAATATTCTTAAATTTTAAGGCTTGGTTTTTTTTTTCTGCCTTATTTATTCTGGAGAATTTTCTTTGAAGCTGCTTTTCCTGTTATCTTGAGATTTTAAAAGCCATACCTCTTTCTATTATCAAATTATCCTTTGTTGGCATTAAATTTTTCAGCTTCAGATTCTTAACTTTCCTTTTGCTTTAAGTTAATTTTGCTTTTTTTCTCTGATCACATGAGAGTCTATAGGTATGCCTTTCTTATAGCAATTCTGCACCCACATAAAAGCTGCATTTTCAGGAAGACATAAAAAGATATTTTGCAAAAAGTGCAACTTTTACAAACTTGCTGGTGTAGCTGCGAGGATGGGTTGGTGAATTTCCTTTTTTAATTTTTTTAAATATTTTTGAGACAGAGAGAAAGCAGAGGAGGGCAGAAGGAGAGGGGGAGAGAGTGTGGAGCCTGATGCGGGGATCAATTCCACAACCTTGAGATCATGACCTGAACTGAAATCAAGAGTTGAATGCTCAACCGACTGAGCACCTTATCCTTTTCTTTTTTTACAATGAACTTTATGCTGGATTTATTTCTTTATGTCTGTCTGTCTATCATTTTCATCTTTATTTTTATTTTAAAATAGGAAAAACCTTTATTTTAAAAGTAGGAAGAAATATAAAAAGGAAGGAAAAATAGTTAAATGAAAATAAACATATTTGTGCATATTTTGTAGTTTAGTAAGTGATAAAATAGATTAGTATTTGCATATATTTTATGCATTCATGACATACCTTTTTCTTTTTCTTTTTTTAAAATATTTCTCTGCTATATGTCTCAATTGTGAGTTTTTCAAATTGTCGCAAATCTCCAAAGTTTTCCCAGTATATTTATTGAAAAAAATCTGTGTTTTGGGCCCCTAGGTGGCTCAGTCAGTTGAGCCTCCGACTTTGGCTCAAGTCATGATCTCATGGTTTGTGAGTTTGAGCCCCACATTGGGTTCACTGCTGTCAGTGCAGAGCCAACTTTGGATCATCTATCCCCCTCTCTCTGCCTCTCCCCTGCTTGCTCTCTCTCTCTTTCAAAAATAAATAAATTAAAAAAAAAAGATGTGTGTAAGTGGAGCCATGCAGTTCAAACTCATGTTGTTCAAGAGTCAATTCTATACTATCCATTAGAGGTGAGTAACTCAATATGAGAGGATTACATAAAAGCATGGATACCAAGATGCTGGAATCATTGGAAGCCATTTTAGAAGTTGCTACCCTGTATATTCATTTTGTTTGGGAAATTTCTTACAAATTTGTTAGATTTTGATTTTAAAAATATTAAAAAAATTCATCTGGTTACTGTTTTAAAAAGTCAAAAATGCTTAATTCACCATTTCCATATTCTGAATAATGTGTACCTTTTCCCCTCGAAAAGAGAGAGACAAAGAGCAGGCTTCTGCATGTCAATAGCCTTTGTTCTCTTGGGTACTGAATGGAATTCTTGGATTCAGATTTTATGATAGATTTTGGAGAATGCAGATGAGTTATGAGCTTATTTCTTCCCTAAACCAAGTGTTGAGTAAGCTAGAGGAGAAAGGTAGACTAGAAATAAAGGAAGATGAATATTTTAGATATTAGGGGGAAGGGTATCACTTTCTCTCTCCTATCTTGGAACTCTTATAATGGGAAGGGAGGGAAATGGGAGCAGGTAATGGAGGACAGAAACGAGTGTTTGCTTAGGTGAGTGGCGCTCAGAGAGGTGGCAAGACCATAGCATAGCATAGCATAGCGTAGCATAGCATAGCATAGCATTGACTGGTTTTCTTTGGTAGATAGGTATGAGGTAGTCTCACAGGACTGTGAGGTAGTCTTCCCTCACACAGTTTCCCCCAGCATAGGAAGGGAATAATAGTAGAATCCTTGTATGACTGAGATCACCATAGGATGTGGTGGAGCAATAGATATTCCCACTGGAATTTCTCGTAAACTAGAATGGTGCTTGAGTCGCAGAATTATCCCATGCACTAAAGAATGAGCCTTACCCAAAGAGTTTTTTTTACTGTTTATTTATTTTGAGAGAGAAAGAGAGAGAGCGAGCGAGCGAGCAAGCAAGCAGAGAGACAGGGAGAGAGAGAGAGCCCGACGAGGGGCTCCATCCCACAAACTTTGAGATCATGACCTGAGCTGAAATCAAAAGTCCGTTGCTTAACTGAATGAGACACCAAGGTGTCCCACCCAAAAGAATTTTAAGAATTTTATTAAGAAGCAGAAGTAACTTAGCTGTTGCACAGTGGCTAGTAACTCAAGACCAAGTAGGAATAATGGTATAATGTTAACATAATCAATGCTCTCCCAGATGCTTCCCCACTGTAAGTCCTCTGGAACTTACAAATAATTTTAATGTTTTTATTTATTTTTGAGAGAGAGAGGGAGACATCGTGAGCAGGGGAGGGCCAGAGAGAGAGAGTGAAACACAGAATCCGAAGACAGGCTCCAGGCTCTGAGCTGTCAGCACAGAGTCTGATGCGGGGCTGGAACCCACGAACTCCGAGATCATGACCTGAGCCAAAGTCAGATGCTCAACCAACTGAGCCACCATGCACCCCTTTAAAAAATTTTTTTAATGTTTTTATTTATTTTTGAGAGAGAGGAACTTACAAATAATTTTAGAGGAACAATTCTGAATACATTGAGTTTAAGTTTCTATGACATGGGGGAACGAGGTTCGTAATAGGAATTAGGCTCATTTATTAAAGTTGGGGTGTGTGGGTGGCTCAGTCTGTTAAGTGTCAGATTTTGGGTTGGTCATGAGCTCTTGGTTTGTGGGTTTGAGCCCCGCATTAGGTTCTGTGCTGACAGCTTGAAGCCTGCTTTGGATTCTGTGTCACCCTCTCTCTCTGCCCCTCTCCCACTCGTGCTGTGTCTCTTTCAAAAATAAATTTAAAAAAATAAAGTTATACTTTTGAAAATGTGCCCACTGGACTGATATTCATATCCCTTGCATGACTTCATTATGCTGAAACATCTCTTTATTGACATTCCCCACGCCCCGCCTTCCCCCTTCCCCAACTCCCAACCTACCTTCTTTTCTGGTTTCTCTAGTTTAGGGAATTGTATTGCTAACCATTTCTTTGTCAGCTTTGAAATCACAGTATCATCTTTCATACTTTCTTCTTATTATACCATATGGCACTAAATTCTGTCAGTCCTATTTCTGAAATCCATCCTGAATATCTTCTTTCTTCTTAGTCCTCAGTACCAGTGTCCCAGTCCTAGATTACTGAAGTGGAATAGTGCTGAATAAATATATTATGTTTCTATAAGATTGTATATCTCATACATGGAAAGTATACCTTATTTTAAAAAAACACATGGAATTTCAAATTTTAACTTAGATCACAAAGAATTTTTTAATAGATTACAAAAAACTATAGAACAGATCATGTTCTCTGACTTCATAAAATTATAGTGAACACATATAGAGCTTACACTGTGGTCAGGTGCTGCTTAAGATCTTCACACAAAGTAACTAATATAATCCCCATAACACCATGATGTAGGTATCATTGTTATCTCATTTTATAGGTAAGGAAACTGATATATACAGAGAGAGTAAAGAACTTGCTCAGGGTCAGACAGTACATTGTGAGGCTGAGATCTGGTGCAATGGGTGAAACAACAACATGGTTGTGGATGTACATGAAGGAAATTAGTGTAAAAGCACACACACAAAAATAGAGCGTAAGTCTTTATAAAATTCATATTTACTTTCACCTTATCATTTAAACATATAATTATCATGAATTTCATTTATCCATCATATTAATTATTCTTATTTAGAAAAGAGAGTTTTAAACATTTTTTAATGTCTTTTCCCAGAGTCTGAAGAAGATGGAGATAGACTTTTCACCACTTTTTTTTTCTAAATTGAATTTTCTTTGGTTTGCAGCAGATGGTCCAGTCAGCACAGTATTTAACTGCATGCTCATCAGAATTGCACTTCATTCTGCAGTAATAGTTTCTTGAAGGGCATATGTCTTTAGAAAAAAAGGTCCTGGCTTTGGAAAGAGAAAAAAAAATTATGTTATATTTTTTATTTATATATTTTAATGTCTGAAGTGTTATATAATAAATTAAAATAACATCTGTAAAGAACTTGCTCACAAAAAAATAACCAAAAAAAAAAAAAGAATGCAAAAGAGAAAAGTAGAGATATTGAAGAAAAATAAATGAGATTTCTTCTACAGAGTGATAAATGGGCAGTGAGCTGAAGAGGAGAGTTTTTGATGAGAAGTATGACAGCATATTTCTGTGTAAAAGGGATAGTTTGTTTAAGGGTGGGGATTCATGATGCAAGAAACAATGTTCAATTTCAGCAGTGAAGTCTTTCACAAGTGAGTGGGGATGAAATCTAGTTACAAGTGGAGGGGTGAACTTTATTTTTCATTTTAAAGAGTTTTGTTACAGGATGTTATAATCAGACTACCTCAGAGTACCTTCTAGTTCTAATCAGGATTTTGGTAACTGGCTTTAAAGTGTTCCTTGAGTATTTTTCTCTTACTGGCTTTCAGTCAAAAGTACTACTTAGTGATTGTTTAAGAGATGTTAATTAGATGAAACGGTTTATCCTTAATAAACGGAGACATCAGTCCATGGGTAGTTTCTATAGTAGTTTTGCTACAGCTGTCTCTTGTAGCTTTGGCAGGTTTGTCTTCTGACTTTCTGTCATGTGTTTCCAAACTCAACATGAAACTCCCTCATCCCAGCTGGGCTTCTGACTGTTCTAATTTTTCAGATAAATCAAAGACCTGACCAGTATTATAGTCTGCAGTCGTAAGCAAGGTAGAGGAACTCAGCGTATTCACACAGTATTTATTCTGCAAAAGCTCAAGCAATTTGCGATCCAATGACAATTTGGAATATGACACTTGTAAGGCATAATATTGTTTGCATGTACACCAAAATCTTCTGTTTTATTAAATGTGATAATCTGGTACTCAGAAGGTCCTTCTCAGGGGGTTTGTAGCCCTTTGGGTATGTCCTAAAGCCTCCAAGATTCACTTTCCCTGCAGATATTGTTCTCGTTGGGTCAATTACTACTGCTAGGAATGGTTCCTGGAACTGCTGATTGAGCATCTGACTACTAACAGCAATCCTAGAAAGCCAGCAGCCATAGCCAGGATGGCTATGATGTCAGCCAACTGCATTTTCAAGAAGGCCAACCTGTTAGACATTTTCTATATATGCAGCTATGTACCCATATGCAGCAGCCTGAGCATTTATTTACTCGGTTTTCAGTGTCCTCTACAGGCAAAGCAAAACTGTCCATAAGGATCATGGTTTTGCCATCCACTTTTCCTAGCATTAAGCCATCAATCACTTCCAAGTTGCTTCCTGATCTGGCATGCATCACCATTTTCAGTAGAGCCAATGTGGAGATTTTGCAGTACTTAAAGCAATGATGATCCTTAGTCCAGGGCTTTGCCGTCAGAATTTCTTGCTGCTGTTTCTTGTATTTCTAGATTTCATGGATACTCTGGGCTTCCTGCATGTTGTTGGCCAATTCTCAGGTTTTCTGAGCCTTACCACTCCCGGATGCAGCCATCAGAGAAGTCCTCTCCTCTTGCTCTCCTCTACAGCCAAGACGCAGCTTTGCCTAGTTAGGCTCGGGTGTGGGCTTGGAACCCTCTCCACCACAGGTGCAAACTCCTACTAGTCTCTCAAGGCAGTCATGACACCTCACGGAGGGCTAACTTTAAACCAGAGAATGAAGAGAAGGAGAATGAAGAGAAGGCAGAGAGAAGGCAGAGGAAGGTAAAATTAGGTGAGGACATACAGTGGTGGGAAAATGCAGAAGTTATCTCTTGGTGCTTTTATTTTCTTGGTGAAATAAAAAGAAATCATCAACGGACAAGGAGGAAGTTGAGTTTTGGTTCTAACTGTCCATTATATTTAGGCTCAAAGCCATGTATCCTTTACTGAGGAAGTTACTAAGATTATACAAATTCCCGTAAGTCATAATTTCTCACTTTGGTTTCTAATTCTTACCCCCACTTCTCTCTTTTTTTTTTAATCTTTGTGTCACATAGGCATTTCCTTCTATCTTTTGCCATCCAAGAAATCTAAGTTTTATAGGGATCATTTCTTTACTTTTATTTTTTAAACTTAATTTTAAAATTTTATTATTATTAATTCTTATTATTTTTAATATTTAAATTTATATCCATGTTAGCATATAGTACAACAATGATTTTAGGAATAGACTCCTTAGTCCATCCCCCCTCCCACAACCCCTCCAGTAACCCTCTGTTTGTTCTCCATATTTAAGAATCTCATGTTTTGTCCCCCTCCTTGTTTTTATATTATTTTTGCTTCCCTTCCCTTATGTTCATCTGTTTTGTATCTTAAACTCCTCATATGAGTGAAGTCATATGATATTTGTCTTTCTCTGACTAATTTTGCTTACCATAATACCCTCCAGTTCCATCCACATAGTTGCAAATGGCAAGATTTCATTCTGTTTGATTGTTGAGTAATACTCCATTGTATATATATATATACCACATCTTTATCCATTCATCTATCAATGAACACTTGGGCTCTTTTCATATTTTGGCTATTGTCAATAGCACTGCTATAAACGCTGGGGTGCATGTGCCCCTTCAAAACAGCACACCTGTATCCCTTGGATAAATACTTAGTAGTGAAATTTCTGGGTCATAGGGTAGTTCTATTTTTTTTTTTTAATTTTTAGTAAATATTTCCATCGATTTATTTTCTGATTTCCTTACAAACAAGAAATTCACAAGTTTAACCCTGTTTTAAAATATTGTACACCAAAAGAAAGCCAATTCTCATTCATGCTGCTAGTTGGTCTATGTTCTCTTTACTTCTGTTTGCCAGATGATCTTCAACAATTTCTGCAAAGAGATTCCTCTTCAATAGATTATATACGAGAGGTAAAAGCTGGCTAGTAACTTTGTGAAAATAGTGTGAGCCATAACAAAAGAGATCCATTCCCAGCTCAAGACCCATACCATAATCACATTCATTGTTAGCAAACTGCACAAAATTCATCAGATCCTGAATGAGAGCAAAAGCTTTTAATTTTTTGAGGAACCTCCATACTGTTTTCCAGAGCGGCTGCCCCAGTTTGCATTCCTACCAGCAGTGCAAAAGAGGTCCTCTTTCTCCCCATCCTCACCAACATCTGGGTTGCCTGAGTTGTTAATTTTAGCCATTCTGACTAGAGTAAGGTGGTATCTCATTGTGTCTTAATTTGTATTTCCCTGATGATGAGTATGTTGAGCATTTTTTCATGTGTCTGCTTTCCATCTGGATGTCTTCTTTGGAAAAGTGTCCTTTCATGTCTTTTGCCCATTGCTTCACCAGGTTATTTGTTTTTTGGGTGTTGAGTTTGATAAGTTCTTTATAGATTTTGGATACTAACCCTTTATCTGATATGTCATTTGCAAATATCTTCTCCCATCGGTTGCCTTTTAGTTTTGCTGATTGTTTCCTTTGCTGTGCAGAAGCTTTTTATTTTGATGAGGTCCCAATAGTTCGTTTTTGCTTTTGTTTTCCTTGCCTCCGGAGATGTGTGGAATAAGAAGTTGCTGTGGCCGAAGTCAAAGAGGTTTTTGCCTGCTTTCTCCTCTAGGATTAAAACAAAAAAATTATTTTATTTTATTTTTGAGAGAAAGAGAGAGACAGAGCACGAGTCGGGGGAGGGGCAGAGAGAGAGGGTGACACAGGATCCGAAGCAGCTCTGAGCTGTCAGCACAGAGCCCATTGTGGGGCTCGAGCTCACGAACTGTGAGATCATTACCTGAGCCTAAGTCATCAATTAAGCAACTGAGACACCTAGGCACGCCTCTCCTCTAGGATTTTGATGTTTTCCGATCTTATGTTTAGGTCTTTCATCCGTTTTGAGTTTATTTTTGTGTATGGTGTAAGAAAGTGGTCCAGGTTCATTTTCCTGCATGTCGTTGTCCAGTTTTCCCAGTACCATTTGCTGAAGAGACTGTCTTTATTCCATTGGCTATTATTTCTTGCTTTGTCAAGGTTTAGTTGACCATATGTTTGTGAGTCCATTTCTGGGTTCTCTATTCTGTTCCATTGATCTGAGTGTCTGTTCTTGTGCTAGTACCATACTGTCTTGATGATTATAGCTTTGTAATACATCTTGAAGTTCGGGAGTGTGATGCCTCCAGGTTTGGTTTTCTTTTTCAGGATTGTTTTGGCTATTCGAGGTCTTTTCTGGTTCCATACAAATTTTAGGATTATTTGTTCTAGCTCTGTGAAGAATGCTAGTGTTATTTTGATAGGTATTGCATTGAGTATGTAAATTTCTTTGTATAGTGTCAACATTTGAACAATATTTGTTCTTCCAATCCATGAGCATGGAATGGTTTTCCATTTTTTTTTGGTGTCTTCTTCAATTTCTTTAATAAGCTTTCTATAGTTTTCCGTGTATAGATATTTCACCTCTTTGGTTAAGTTATTCTTAAGGTGTTTTATGGATTTTGGTGCAATTGTATATGGGATCAGTTCTTTGATTTCTCTTTCTGTTGCTTCATTATTTGGGGGGGATGATTTTCTCATATTCTCCCCCCATCTCCCTCCTCTCTTTGCAAGCAAAAACAGCTCCCTGACTTCCATGCCTTCTTTCTCCCCCAGTTCACCTCTCTGAGTCATGTACCTGCTGAGTTCTCTGGTTCAGGTTGTGCAGATTGTTGTGTTAAACCTCAAATCAGTTTTCTAGGTGTGCAAGGTGGTTTAAAGTTGATCTGGCTCCATTTCAGGGATGAGAGATGCAAAAAAACTTCCATATGCTGCTCTGCCATCTTGGCCCCTCTTCACTTTTAAAAAATAGTTTTATTACCTGGGTTTTATGCCTAGACATTATAGTTTAGTTTTTTTCTCTTTACAATTTTTGATATTCCCTTTAAATCTCCAGGTCTTTCCCAAATCCTTTCTTTACAATTTTTATGTTGAAGAACTTGAGCTGTTTAAACTGCAATGTTTCCCACAGTTTATACTTTTTTGATTGCATACTTTTGGAGAATTTCACATGTTCTTGTGTCGTCCATATTTCAGCAGATGGGTAGCTGGATTTAAGAGACTGGATTAGACTGAGGGTTGATTCCCAGAGCCAGCTGTACTGTAGTTGGTGTTGTGTTAGGTGTTTTGTCAGGAGGGCTCATAATGTCTGGTTGTCTCTTTTTTGGAGATAGTAGCAACTATTGATGCACAATGGCTAGAGTCATTCATACAATGCGGTTGTATACTGGTGATACTGCTGTAATTATATAATGTCTTTCATTGTTTAGTTGTAATACTTTGATATAGAGTCACTTTCTTTAATCTAATTGTGTTTTTTAACCACTTTATTATGATATGACTGATATATGAAAAGCTGTACATATTTGATATATGTAACTTGATATGTTTGGGGGCAGGTCTACCCTGTAAAACCATCATCACCATTAAGGCCGTAGACCTATTTACTATCAAAATTTCCTCCCATCTCCATTATTATTCCTGTCATTGTTGTTGTTATGGTAAGAATACTTAGTGTAAGATCTATCCTCTTAGCCAATTGTAAGTGTATGATACAGTATTGTTAGCATATAGTATGTGTATAGTGGAACTTTTGAACTTATTTATCTTGTGTAACTGAAACTTTGTACCCTTTGGGCAACAACTCCTTATTTTTTGCACCAGCCCCAGGTAACAACCATTCTACTCTCTGCTACTACGAGGGTGACTTTTTTAGATTCCATATATAAGTGAGATCATGCAGTATTTGTCTTTCTGTGTCTGGCTTATTTCAATTAGCATAATGCCCATCCATGTTTTCACAAATGGCAGAATTTCCTTCTCTTTTAAGGCTGAATAATGATTCATTTCCTGTATGTATCACATTTTCTTCTTGTGTGTGTGTTTTAGTTTTATTGAAGAATGATCAAGAAAAATTGTATATATTTAAAATGTATATTGTGATGTTTTGATACAATATATATTGTGAATTGATTACCACCACAAGATAACTCACCACTTCACATAGTTACCTTCATTTTATAGTCTTGATTAGGTATCAGTCTTTTAGCGATACTGTGCCCCTTGAAGGGCTATGACCTTTATGATTTGTTTCTCAGTATTCCCCTCTCCCATCCTTAGGTGAGACAAAAATCTAGAGGAGACTGGAGTTGGGTATTTTCCTTCCCCCATGTGGAAGCCTAGATCAGGCTAGAGTTGGCTATTTCACTTACACCTGGTCACTAAGATCCCTGGTAAAACCCCAGCTGGTTAGGTTCTGGTGAAATAGTTTCTTTTGAGGGCAGGCTTTGTTAAGAAGAACAGATTGCTCTGGGTGTATTTCAAAATGACTATTTTCATCTCTTTCTGCTGGACGTATGAAAGGATTTTCTTCCTAATAATCATTGTAAAAACCTGTTAGTGCTCCCAGAAGTAAAATTCATAGTAGTGTGAGAGCACCCCAAAGACTGTTTTTTTCTTAATTTCTAGAGTTTTAACTCTCAAATTTATATTGAATTTCCTGCAATTTGTCAATTACCCTGGTACTTGTTCTCATGGATAATGCACATGGGCTTCTGTTCTGGTAAGTTATAACTCTCTGTATCCACCTTTCTATCTCTCTAATTTTGGGGGCTGTGGTTTGCTCTGTGACTTCAGTTCTCTGAGGGATTGAAGAAGAGTTGTTGGTTTTCAGTTTGTTCATCTTTTCTTTTGCTGTTAAAATGGCAGTGATGGTTCTAAGCTCCTTACATGCTAAACCAGAAACCAGAAGAAGGTTCCCATTGCAGTTTTATTGTATTAGAAAAAAGTTTATTTATTTATTTTGACAGAGAAAGACAGAGAGAGTGAGCATGAGCAGAGGAGGAGGGAGAGAGAGCTCCCTGTGCTGTTAGCACAGGAGCCTGACATGGGTCTCCATCCCACAAACCTTGAGATCATGACCTGAGCAGAAGTCGGACATTTAACCAACTGAGTCACCCAGGTGCCCCAAGTCTAATATTATTTTTAAAGAACTCTCCAGAAACCCAAGAGATATAATTTACATATGTACTTTTACAGTGGACTTATTGCTGAAATTTATATGAGCTGTTGCAATGAATTTATAGACTATATTTTAATGTATTTCTATCTACTATATGTAAAAGAATCAAAAGCTTAGGCTTTTAGCAAGTATATGATGATGAGGTATGCTTGATTCACCTGTTTCACAAATAGAGCACAGAGCTTACATGCTTGTCATGTTTATAGAAACTGGAGTATACAGGAAAAAAAAAAGTTCTTACTGTCCTGGAAAGGAGGTAGAAATGAAAGAATTAAGAGGAGAAAATTCCAAGCATATATCTTAAAGATGATGGTTTGCTGAAGGTTAATAAACTATTTAAATTCTTTCTGTAATGGCAGATTCTGACAAATATTTAAAGAAAGGAAAATAAATTTTCCAGTAAGTAGCTTTAAATATGCTCAAATGTTGGAATGAAAATTCTGTTCACTTGCTGGACCAGGGAAGACTTCTATAGAAAGTTTTTTCATCCCTTTCTTTTAGTCTGTGTGTGTCTTTCAGCCTGGAGGGAGTCTCTTCTTGGCAGCATGTAGATGAATCATTTTTTTTAAATCAATGTAGACACCCTATGTCTTTTGATTGGAGCATTTAATCCATTTACATTTTAAGTGATTATTATACTTAAATGGATTTATTGCCATTTTATTAATTGTTTTCTGGTTGTTTTCTAGTTCTCTGTTCCTTTCTTCTTCTCTTTCTTTTTTTCCTTGTGAATTGATAACTTTTTTTAGTGTTATATTTGATTTCCTTTATTTTTTGGTATCTATTATAGGTTATTGATTTGTGGTTACTGTTGGGAAATGAGACAAACTGTCCTTGTCAGACCTCTGTTCTCAGCACTGTCCTTGTGTATGTATTGTCTTTATCAGACTTCTGTTCCCAGAGCGCTGGGAACATGGGACTTGACGAAGTCCCAGGAGGACATGCAGGACAGAGCCTTCCTGGTCATCAGCCACCTGCGCCAAGAAACCACTGCACCGGAGATATACCCACGCACAGTTGCAGGATGTTCCTGATCTGCCCTTCCTGAGTAAAACATTCACTGTGACATTTATTGTGCTCTCCAAGCTTGCAAGGAGGGTATAAAATAAGATGCTGCTCCCAATAAAGTTTGCCATTAGCCATCAGGTATTGGTCTGTCTCCATTAGTCATCAGCTTTTGGGGACTTATGCGTTTCCCTGGATGCCTGGAAACGGTTGGTGTGTTCCCTCAGCCATCAGCTGGAGGGAACGGTGTTTCCATTGGCCATTAGCCTTTGGGAACTGTCATTGCGTCCTGCTCGTCGTGTCCCCAGGACCCAAGGAAATCCTACCACAAGTGGTGCCTGAACAGGGACATGGAATGCGTATTTCAGAGCGACGAGAACGGTTGGTGGTAAGTCGGACGCAACCCCCTGTATGGGGAATTCCCATGGCAAAGGTGGGACTTTCATTTCTTTACTGCATCATCTGTTTCACACTGCTGGCGTGCATGTGGCTCCTTCACGCTTGGAGGACTGTATCTCTGTGGTCCATGAGCATAATTCTTGGTTCCCTGATGAAGGGACCTTAGATGAAGAAACATGGGAGCGTGTAAAACCTAATGTGGAGGGAGCATGGCGTAAAGGGGAAAAAATTCCATATGACTTTGGGCCGGTATGGGCCTTAATCAGAGCTGTCTTAGGCCCCTTTCCAGCAGGGGGGAAATCTCTTTTTGATGTTGTGGCGGCTTCTCTTCATGAATATGAAATAGGCAATTCTATAGAGCGCCAAGATATATTGGAGCGATCTCATGCAATATTGGAGAAAGACAAATTGGCTAGTTCTCCCCCACCAGGTCACTCTTGCACCATGGTGCTGCCACCGCCGTTTCCTGATCCAATGCAGACTGAAAGTAAGAATGTTCAGAATATAGATGAGGATGATCAAAGTTCTTTGGAGGAGCACCGAGTCGAAGCCCTCACAGAGCAGTTAAAAACGGCTACGCTAAGTTCCCCTCAGCGCTCTAGCTTACTTCCTCAATTTGCAAAGGCCCAATCTCTGGGTGCTACTTTTGCTTTTCCTGTATTGTGCTGCACTGCACAACAGCCAGGCGGTATGGCAATAGACGAACTCTATCATACAGGAATGGATGGGAAACTTTGGCCTCTTTGAAAAAGGCTATTACTTTGTATGGTCCTCACTCCCCTTATTCTAAGCAAATGGTGACTGCATATTTTAAACATGATAACAATTTGGTGCCTTATGATTGGCAGATGCTTTGCCACGCTTTGTTGTCTCCCTCAGAATATTTACAATGGCACTCTTGGTATTCTGAACTGGCTCTCCAGCTGGTTCAGGAGAACCATGTTCAGGGAGGACATCGAGCCCAATGGGGATTTGATCTTATTACTGGACGGGGTCGTTTCACTGATCCACACAGTCCAGGCCCAAAATGGAGCTTCAGAGTTATGGATAATGATAACCGATATAGCTCTGGAAGCCTGGGACAGAATTACACCCTTAGGGGAGTCCTGAAAGAGTTATGTAAAAATGTTACAGGGGGCTACAGAGCCCTATGTTGATGTTATAGCACGATTAGAGACTGCTATTGAAAGGCAAGTAATTGGGGAAGAAGCTAGGCAACAAATGAAACGTATTTTGGCATATGAAAATGCTAATGAATATTGCCAACGTTTATTATTGCCCATCAAGG
This sequence comes from Cryptoprocta ferox, assembly GCA_028646485.1. Lineage (NCBI taxonomy): Eukaryota > Metazoa > Chordata > Mammalia > Carnivora > Eupleridae > Cryptoprocta > Cryptoprocta ferox. The sequence goes on from CM053567.1 coordinate 49,768,533, forward strand.
ATACAGGTTCCTTGATGGATTTCATTCGAACTTGTCGCAACGTTGGCACCGAACATCATAAGGCTCGTGTGCTAGCAGCTATTAGGACTGTAGATCATAAGGCTCCCGCTTCTGCTTACTATAACTGTGGACAAGTTGGCTATTTTAAAAAAGATTGTCCAAAATCGCGGCTTTTTTCTGTTAGGCCTAAACGAGTACCCACTGAACTTTGCCCCCTATGCAGAAGAGGAAAACACTGTAAAAGGAAATGTCAGGCAAAAACTGACATTGATGGTAATCCCTAACCACCCCCAAGAAACGGGATGATGGGGAGTGGCCCTCTCCCCAAACAGTCAAAACCGGCTCAAAGGACACTACCTCTCAAACCGTCTGCTCCTTGCTTCACGCCACTGGCGGGAGCGCCAGGCTGGACTTACCCACAGCCCATGCCATAGAATTAGTCCCCTCTCCCATTCCCTTACGGGTCGCTACAGGAATTTATGGCCCTGTCCCAGAAGGAACAATGGGACTGATTTTAGGATGCAGTAGCCAAAGGCATTATTGTAAGCCCTGGAGTTATTGACTCTGATTATACTGGGGAATTAATGGTAATTATGACTACATCTATTTATTGGCATTTTCAGCCAGGGGACCGAATAGCACAATTGGTTCTGCTTCCTTATGTACAATTGAGTTCTCACAACTGAGCCCGTGGCTCTTGGGGATTTGGAAGTACTAGTGTGTCAACCCAATTCTCCATGCTCATCACTCAGGTAAAACCCTCCTTAACTCTTACCATAAATGGCAAAAAGTTCACTGGATTAATGGATACTGGGGCTGACGTTACCATCATCGCTGCTAAAGACTGGCCCCAAACATGGCCTGTGCAAACTTCTCTTTATATGGTCTCCGGAGTTGGAGCCATTGACCTGGCCACCCGCCAAGCATTACAGTTATTGAAGGTCATTAGACCTGACGGCCAGGAAGCTTTTGTGCAACCCTTAATTTTAGAAATTCCCTATACATTATGGGGAAGAGCCCTTTTAGAACAATGGGCAGTGACACTGAGTTTTTCCTAGGGGCCATTGATCGTTAGCCGCCACCATTGAAAATCCAATGTAAATCAGAGGACCCAGTATGGGTCGATCAATGGCCCCTTACTTCAGAGAAATTGCAGGTGGCTAAAGAGATTGTTTCACAACAATTGAGAGATGGCCATGTTGAACCTTCACAATCGCCTTGGAATTCTCCTATTTTTGTCATAAAAAAGAAATCTGGAAAATGGTGACTTCTTCTTGATTTAAGGAAAGTGAATGATACTATGATACCCATGGAGGCACTACAACCTGGACTCCCCAGTCCTAATATGATACCCAAAGATTGGTATCTTATTATCATTGATCTGAAAGATTGTTTTTACACCATCCCTTTGCATCCAGATGACCGGCAACGTTTTGCCTTTTCTTTGCCTTCTATTAATAATAAAGCTCCTAGAGAGGGCTTTCATTGGAAAGTCCTTCCTCAAGGTATGATAAATTCTCCAACTATGTGGCAAATGTTTGCACATCATATTTTGCTTCCAGTTAGGACTCAGTTTCCTACTTTGTATATTATTCATTATATGGATGACATCCTATTTGCAGGAAGCAACCCTAAAATTACTCAACAAGCCTTATCTTTAGCTGAGTCACATCTGAGACAGGCGGGCCTTGTTATTGCACCTGACAAAATACAAACACAGACTCCTTATGAGTATTTGGTGTATTGGGTAACCCGACAAACAGTCTGACCCCAACTGATTAAATTAAAACAACTGCATTATGAAACACTCAATGACTTTCAGAAATTATTAGGAGACATTAATTGGCTCTGCCCCATATTAGGCATTCCCAATTATCAATTGACTCATCTTTTTCAAACATTACAAGGTCCACCTGAACTTGATAGTCCCTGAGCTTTGTCCCCTCATGCTACTGAAGAATTACATTTGGTGTTAGAAAAATTACAGTCAGCTTTCACATTTCAAATAGACCCGTTATTGCCCCTTTCTTTACTCATTCTCGATACCCCAACTAGTCCTACAGGCTTGCTTTATCAACATCATAATCCCATTGAATGGTTATACCTGTCATATCAACCACTACATAAAATTACCCCCTTCTATGAGCTTATCGCTCGTCTGATCATACAGGGTCAACAACGCGTTATATCTTTACTTGGACATGACCCTGACGAAATTTATCTTCCTATTACCTCTTTTATGTTCAACTCTTTGTTTAAATTTTCACCACATTTTCAAATTGCCTTCGCTGACTTTTACGATTCCGTAACTCATCATTTACCTGCTAATCCCTTACTTTCATTCTTTAAACAGCATTTTTGGTGGTTTCAAGATATCCATAGTCCTTCTCCTATTAAAGGTCCCATGTTTTTTACAGAGGCTACAAAAAATAACCTTGCTGTAATTTACAAAAATGATGCTGAATATTATGTTGTGTCTACATCTTACACTTCTACCCAACAAAATGAACTGTATACTATCTACGTTGTTTTTCATAATGAACCTATGGCATTTAATTTAATCACTGATTCTCAATATGCCTATCATGCTGTGAAGAACTGTCCATCTGCTGTATTTCAATCTCCCTCTACCATCACTACCACCCTTCTTTGCAAGATACAATCTCTTATCCGTTGTCGGACTTCACCATTTTTCATTACCCACATTAGATCTCATTCTCAGCTTCCCGGACCACTTGCATATGGCAATAATTGTGCAGACATGTTAACTAAATATTGTGGTTTTTCAACAGCTGAAGAGGAACATCACATTCTGCATACCAACGCAGGCCGACTTCATCAACGATATAGGATACCATATTCTCAGGCTCGAGCCATCATTTGTTCTTGTTCTGTGTGCTGTCCTCTACACATACAACATGGCCCACCTGGAATTAACCCTAGAGGCACAAAACCCAATCAGGTTTGGCAAATGGACGTTACCCATTACCTCCCTTTTGGTCGTCTCCGATATATACATGTGTTAATTGACACTTTTTCTGGCTTTATTTGGGCTCACACTTTCCCAGGTGAAACAACTTGATACGTGAAACATTTCCTGTATTCTGCCTTCTCTGTTCTGGGGGTACCTAATGAAATAAAGACTGACAACACACCAGCTTATACTTGTGCTAGCATGGCAGCTTTCTTTATGGAATGGTCTATAACCCATGTCTGTGACATTCCTTACAATCCTCCTGGTCAAGCCCTCATTGAGAGCGCTCATCAAACACTTAAATTACAATTGCAAAAAATAAAAGGTGGAACTGTACCTGGGGGGATAAAAGGAATGCTACCCGCTACAGTTGTACATGATGGCTCTGTATGCGATTAACTTCTTGAACCTGCCATCTACTGCAGATCCTATTTCGCGTGCTCAGTGCCATTTTTCTGCTTTACCCCCACTTTCTCACCTTAATATTCCTGTTTTTGCGAAATTGCACAACTGGGAAGAATGGCGTCTGGCTACCTTGTTGTGGTGGGGTCTTGGTTATTCCCTTCTTTCTGCAGGTGGCGAACATGTCTGGGTGCCCCACCGATGTATCCAGCTGCAAGCCCCCTCCTCGCTGGACGGTCCTCCGCCAATAAGTGGCCTTCCTGCAGGAATGCGAATGGCTGCACGTCTCCCTAAATCTCCAAAGAACCCTACATTAACCCTCACTCGCCCCGACTGTGGATGGAGCCAGCCTTCTTCTGTCCCGCCAACTTGGGGCCAATTGACGTGTCTCACTCAAAAGGCGGAACAAGTAGTGATAACTACCAGACAATGACTGACCCCTACAACATTGTTCCTGGCTGTAATTGCTGTTATCTCTTGTTCTCCCCAGGTAGTATTTGCTGAACATAACTATTGGGCCTATATTCCTCACCCTCTGCTGTTGCAAACCTATAGAATGGACTTAAACTGGCCCTAAGGTGTATTGTAATGACACCATTTATACGCCGGCTCCTTGGGGCCCTGGCATATCCAGTTTTCCTTCAGAAGAAGGAAAAAGCTTCAATTTTACTTTGGGATATTCTTTAGCCCCTTTATGTATTGGGAATGGACCTTCTTGTCTCCTACACAAATATAGACATGGGCATATATCTTGCCTCCATCTCATACGGTCAGGACCCTTATGGGCCTGCTTACTGCCCTCACATTCCAGTTCTCAGAAGAGAATACGATTGATTCTACAGGAAGGTCCAATGAGCATTTATGTCAGACTATGACCTATAAACATTATGTGTTTGCCCCTATCCATTGGTCCCGATGCCGTGGCCCTCATGGAAAAATATTTTCCTCTAACAACTCCCTATATGCTTGGGTAGATTGGGGACCTCATGGTAAATTTCTAAAAAACTGTTCAGAGGATTATAACGCCTCGGTATGTGATTATATCTCTAATGTTCTCAGCTTCCATTTAGTTTAGGTCATAATAATACTATCCATATCCATCATTTTGGTCTTATGGCCTGGCACAAGGGTGGTTTAGCCCCCCCTCACCCCAGGTTAATTACTCCCACGTTGGGGCCTGAGCAGTGGGACCTATGGAAATTGGCAGCTTCTACATAAGAATGGGCCACCTTTTTGGGCAATTTCTCTGGCACGTCACGCTCAATGACGAATTATTGGTTCACTAGAAACCACACTTTGCACACTTCCTGCTGTGTAAAAATGCCATTTGTATTAGCCATTGGTACTATAGTTTTTAATAATACTGAAAAGCTTCTATCCTGTTTTGATTGTAAATTGTACTATTGTCTCAATTCTACTCTGGGCATAGATTTAAGGAATCAATCTCTGGTTGTTTTACGGGCACGGACTGGACTCTGGTTACCAGTAAATCTTACCCGGCCCTGGCAAAAGGATCCCTTGGGTAGCATGGCCTACCAGGTACTATCAAAATTTTATCACTGGTCCAAACGGTTCATTGCTGAACTCGTTTTAACCATAATTGGCTTCATCCTCATAGCCACTACTGCTGCTGTTGCAGGTGTAGCATTACAAACTTCCATTCAAACTCACCAATTTGTTGAAACTTGGAAAAAAGACTCACATACCCTTTGGACACAACAGTTTGCTATTGATCAGGAAATTGAATCACAAGTAGAAGCTCTGCGGCAGGCAGTACAGTGGCTGGGGGGTCAGGTCTTGGCTTTGCAACATCAAATTATGTTGCAATGTGATTGGAATACCACCCAATTTTGCATCACTCCCCATAAATATAATGATACTAAATATACATGGGCCTCCATCCAACAACATTTGCAAAAGTTTCATGGTAATGCTTCATTAGACATTTACCAATTATTAGCTGATGTTACTTCTACCTTCAATACACAGATCCCTGATGTCTCTTATGGCATGTTAGTTTCTGAATTAGTGAAGGACCTTCAGGGTCTGAACCCCAGAGGATGGTGGCAGAGTTTAATGCATTCCTTAGGTGGTTCAAGCATTGCCTTTCTCATAATGTTATGCTTGTTTATTATAGGATACTGTAGTCTCTGGTGCCGTCTTGGAGTATGGCCAACCTCCCAGCATTTAACTACTATGTTAGCCTTATGGCACAAAAAATAACAAAGGATTTGTACACTAAGGCAGTTATCTTTTTTCTCTACAAGACTCTCAAAGAGCATTCTTCCTTTCATGGCAATTACAGTTGTTTGCATGGGTTCAATAACAGTTTGTTCACTAAAATTACTGGTTATCTTATCAAGGCTTTGACTGGTGTGACATATTCGGAGAGTCATATATAGACTCAGAGATAACCAATTAGCTCTAAGAAACTGAGGTTGACTTTATGCAACATGGAGCCATGAAGCCTCTTGGAAATTCTGGCTTGGATACCTTGCTTATTGAGTTTCCAGAAGGCTCTCCAGGTGAGTAAAGAAGGTCACTTCCTGGCAGGTGCAGGAACCTCAACATATCTTGGGGACCTCTTGGAGAGAATTTGCCCAATTCATCAGGTATCGCAGGCCTATCTGGAAAGTGTTTGGCTTGGCTTCTAGCCCAGAGAGGCTATTACTAGAAGTTCAACCTGGAGTTTCCTTATAAAAGGTCCCAGCAAAGCAAATTTAAAAATCCTCATAAACAATCTTATTCTTGTTGGGCTTATGTAAATAATTGGGCCGAGGTTGGTAAAACTGGACTTATTCCACAGCTATATTAGTCTCGATTTGACCATGGGGTTTTTGGAGAGAAAACTTACTTATAATGCAGTTATTCTCAACTTATATATATAATTAAGCCTCAGTAAATGATTACAGTATGCTGCCTTTATTTCATAAAATAAAAAAGTGGGAATTGTTGGGAAATGGGACAAACTGTCCTTATCGGACTTCTGTTCGCAGTGCTGTACTTGTGTATGTATTGTCTTTATTGGACTTCTGTTCCCAGAGCGCTGGGAACATGGGACTTGACGAAATCCCAGGAGGACGTGCAGGACAGAGCCTTCCTGGTCATCAGCCAAGTGCGCCAAGAAACCACGGCACCGGAGATATACCCACACACAGTTGCAGGATGTTCCTGATCTGCCCTTCCTGAGTAAAACATTCACTGTGACATTTACTATGCTCTCCAAGCTTGCAAGGAGGGTATAAAATAAGATGCTGCTCCTAATAAAGTTTGCCATTAGCCATCAGGTATTGGTCTGTCTCCATTAGTCATCAGCTTTTGGAGATGTATGCGTTTCCCGGGACGCCTGGAAACGGTCGCTGTGTTCCCTCAGCCATCAGCTGGAAGGAACGGTGCTTCCATTGGCCATCAGCCTTTGGGAACTGTCATTGCGTCCCGCTCATCGTGTCCCCAGGACCCAAGGAAATCCTACCACAGTTACCATGAGGTTCATATATAACATCTTATGTTTATAGCAGTCTATTTAAAGTGGATGGTTACTTAAGTTCAAAAATATTCTAAAAGAACTACATTTTTACTCCCCATTCAATACTTTGTGTATATGATGTTATATTTGACATCTTTTTATTTTGCATGTCCTTAAGTAATTATGGTAGATATTAAGGATTCCTAGTTTTATCTTTTAATATTCATACAGCTTTATAAATGGTTGATTTACTGCCTTTACTATATATTTGCTTTTACCAGTAAAATTTTTTCCATTCATAATTTTCTTCTCATTATGACCTTTTTCTTTCTGCTTAAAGAAGACCTTTTAACATTTCTTGTAAGTCTGATATAGTGGTGATGGACTCCTTTCATTTTTGCTTGTATGTGAAATTCTTTATCTCTCTTCCAGTTCTGAATTATAATCTTTCTATGTAGGGAATCTTGGTTGGAGTTTTTTTCCCTCCAGGACTTTTAATATGTTGTGCCACTCTCTTCTGGATTACAAAATTTCTGGTGAAAAGTCTGCTTGCAGACTTATGAGGTTTCCTCTGTATGTAATAAGTTGTTGCTGCTTTAACTTTTGTCATTTTAATTATAATGTGTCTTGGTGTGGATCTCTTTGGGTTCATCATATTTGTAACTTTCTGGGGTTCTGTATGTTTGCTTTGTTCCTCAGATTAGGTAAGTTTTCAGCAATTGTTTCTTCAAATAAGTTTTCCGGCCCTTTCTTTCTTTTCTATCTGGTCCTTTGTAATGCAAACGTTATTACATTTGATGTTTGAACGTTCCCTTAAATTATCTTTATTATTTATTTATTTTTCTTTCTGTTGTTCTGTCTGGGTGAGTTCTATTGCTTGTCTTCTAGCTCACTGATCTGATTTCACCTTCACCCAGTCTCTTCAACCCCCTACTGTATTTTTTAGTTCAGTTATTGTATTCTTTATCTCTATAACTTCTGTTTGGAACTTTATTATATTTTTCATCTCTTTGTTGAGGATCTTTCTGTGTTTATCCATTCTTCTCCTGAGTCCACTGAGCATCATTATTATCATTACTTTAAACTCTTTACTAGGTAGATTTCTTATTTCTATTTTCTTAATGCCTTTTTTTTTTGATGTTTTATCTTGTTCTATCACTTGGAATGTATTTCTCTGTGTCCTCATTTTGCCCGACTCTGTTTCTATTTATTGGGCAGATTAAGTACCTTTCCCAGTCCTGAAGGAGCAGCCTTTTGTAGGGGATGTCACTTCCCAGTGCCCAGGAATGCAATGTCCTCTGACTACTACAGTTGGCATGCTCAAAGGGTTTCTCTTGTGTGGGCAGCACACACCTGTCTGCTGTGGTGGGGTTTGTATGTGGGGTGAAGTGTGGGTGGTGCTGCCACACATGGCTGCACTGTGTGGTTGGGTAAGGCTGATGTCTGCCTGACTGTGACACATGAGTGTGCTGGGATGTGGGGGTGGGCTGAACCATTGCCTGACCCAGCTATGAGGCACAGTTTACTACAAGGTTATCAGCTGGCTAGGCACACTATCTCCAGAAGGTTAGAAGGATAGTTTCAAAATGTCACATGTCAGTGCCAACCTTAGCAAGGTAGAATGAGGTCACATATATGGCATCTACTAGTGTTTCCATGCCTGGGAAAGTTCTGGCAGGCAATATAAGATTAATAAGTAGATTTTCTTCACATATGGTCTAAGTTCTTTTAACATTGATATTTTTGCCTTTGGCTCCCAGGGTGAGAAAGTCTGCCATAAGCCCTTTAAGAATGGGTTTTTATTCCCTAGAGTTTTATGGTTTTCCTGGACATATTTCACATTGGTTTTCAAAGCCTAGTATTTAGGGGACTTTTGAAAAATCTAAGGGTTGTAGTGCCCTATGTGGAGCACACATCCCTTACTTCTCAGGAAAAATTTCCATATTTTTGAGATCTCTCAATTGTGGATCCCCACACCGAGGGTGGGGCTTACTTGGCAAGATGATGTCTTGCCTTTCCTACCCATCTTGATGCTCTCCTTTTTGTCCTTTGTTGTGGATGCTCTGTTCATCCAGTATCCTGGTCTTTTTCAGAGGAAATTATTCCATATATGACTGTATATTTGTTGTGTCTTCACACAGTGAAGTGAATTCAGGATCTTCCTATGCCACCATTTTGAACTAAACCTACATTTTATTGTTTTCTTTTTTTTTATGGTATTGCGAGTAGATCATTTTCTTTATTTCTTCTTATGATATTTAATTGTTGTGTATAGAAAAGCAACTGTTTTCTGTATGTTGATTTGTTTTTCATTTTAGAGAGAGAGAGAGTGGGAGAGAGGGGCCGAGGGAGAGAAAGAGAGAAAGAATCTCAAGCAGGCTCCATGCTCAGCACGGAGCTCAATATGAGGCTCAATCCCACTACCCTGGGATCATGATCTGTGCCAAAATCAAGACTTAGTCACTCAACTAACTGAGCCACCCAAACACCCCTGTATGTTGATTTTATATCTTGGATCTTTACTGAATTTATTGATTAATTCCAAAAGGTTTTGGCTGAGTAAAGATTTGCTATATATTATTATATCATCTGCAAATAATGACAGTTCTACTTAACCATTTCAATTTGAATGCATTTTTATTTCTTAGTCTTGCCTAATTACTTTAGTTAGGGTTTTCAGAACTATGTTGAATAAGAGTGGTGAGAGTGGAAACTCTTGTCTTATTCCTGATGTTGGAGGAAAAGCTTTCAACCTTTTATAGTTGAGTGTGATATTAGCTGTGGGTTTGTCATTATGTTCCTTCTATACAAAATTTGTTGAGGATTTTTATCATTAATAGGTGTTGTACTTTGTCAAATGATTTTTATGCATCTATTGAGAGTATCATATGATTTTTGTCTTTCATTGTATTAATTTAGTGTATTACACTTGTTGATTTGAATATGTGGAACCATATTTGCATTTTAGGGATAAATCCCACTTGATCATGGTGTATCATACTTTTAATGTGTTGTTTAATTTAGTTTACTAATATTTTGTGGAGAATTTTTGCATCTATATTCATCAGGAATGCTAATCTTTGGTTTTATTACTTTTTTATAGTGTCCTTACCTGGCTTTGGTGTCAGGGTAAATTCTGGCCACATAAAATGAGTTTGGGAGTGTTCCCTCCTCTTCAGATTTTTGGACAGTTGAGAAGAATTGATGTTAAGTTTCCTTCAAATACTTGGTAGAACTCACCAATGAAACCATTTGTTCCTAGAGTTCTTTGTGTGGAAGTTTTATGATCACTGATTCAATTTTTTATTTATTATTGGTCTGTTCAGATTTTCTATTTCTTCCTGATTCAGTTTTTGTAGGTTGTATGTTTCTAGAAATTTATCCATTTTTTTCTAGGTTATCCAATTTTTTGGCATATAATTGTTTATAGTAGCTTTTTCTGATCCAAGAATTTCTGTGGTATCAGTTCTAATGTTTGCTCTTTTGTTTTTCATTTTATTTATTTGAAACTCTTTTTTCCCTTCCTTAGGTAGTCTAGCTAAAGATTTGTACATTTTATATTTTCAGAAAAACATCTCCTCATTTCATTGATATTTTCTATTTATTTTGTGGTCTCTATTTTATTTGTTTCCACTTTAGTCTTTTTTATTTCCTCCCATCAGCTGACTTTGACCTTAGTTTGTTTTTCTTTTTAGTTCTTTGGATATAAAGTGAGCTTGTTTACTTGAAGCATTTCTGTTTTCTTTTTTTTTTAAATTGTCTTAAGGATAGTTTACATCAGTTCCAGGTGTACAGAATAATGATGCAACATCTCTATACATTGTGCTTTGCTCTCCACAAGTGTAGCTATCATCTATCACCATACAATTCTATTACAATATCTTTTACTATATTATCTATGCTTTGACTTTTATTACTATGACTTATTTTTTCCATATTTGGAAACCTGTATCTCCCATTTTTCTTAACCTATTTTGTCCATCACCTCCTCCCCCCATTCCACTTCTCTCTGGCAACCATCAATTTGTTCTTTGTATTTATAGAACTGATTCTACTTTTTGTTTACTCATTTGTTTTATTTTTTTAGATTCTACATATGAAAGAAATCATATGATATTTGTCCTTCTGAATCTGACTTATTTCACTTGGCATAATAACCTCTAGGTTCATCCATGTTGTTACAAATGGTAAGATCTCATCTTTTTGTTTTAAAGCTTTGCAAATTTCGTGTATGTGTGTGTGTGTATGTGTGTGTGTGTATTTATATATATCTTATATCTTCTTTGCCCATTCATCTGTTGATGGGCTGCTTACATTGCTTCCCTATTTTGGCTATTGTAACTCATATTGCAATAAACATAAGGTTCATATATCTTTTCAAATTAGTGTTTTCATTTTCTTTGGGTAAATACCCAGTAGTGGAATTACTAGATCATATAAGAGTTCTATTTTTAAATAAAATTAAAACATATTGTTTTCCAAAGTGGCTGTAGCAATTTACATTTCCGTCAACCTCTAATGAGGGTTTCTTTTTCTCCATATCCTTGCCAACACTTGTTATTTCTTATCTTTTTGAGTTTAGGCATTCTGACAGGTATAAAGTGATATCTCATTGTGGTTTTGATTTTCATTTCCTTGATGATTAGTGCTGTTGAGCATCTTTATCATGTGTCTGTTGGCCATATGTATGTCTTCTTTAGAAAAATGTCTATTCAGGTCTTTTGCCTATTTTTAATTAGATTATTTGTGTGTTTTTTGGCATTGAGTTGTGTAAATTCTTTATATATTTTTCATATTAACCCCTTATCTGATACACCATTTGCAAATATCTTCTCCTATTCAGTAAGTTGCCTTTTTTAAAAAATGTGTATTTATTTTGAGAAAGCACAAGTGGGGGAGGGGCACAGAGTGGGGGACAGAGGATCCAAAGCAGGCTTTGTGCTGACAGCAGCAAGCCCAATGTGGGGCTTGAACTCATGAACCACAAGATCATGACTTGAGCTGAAATCAGATGCTCAATTGACTGAACCATCCAGATGACCCCAGTAAGTTGCCTTTTTATTTTGTTGATGGTTTCCCTCAATGTACAAAAAATTTTTATTTTCATGTAGTCCCAATAGTTTATTCTCTACTTTTGCTTCCCTTGCTTTAGGAGACATACCTAGAAAAATGTTGCTATGGCTTGTGTCAAAGAAATTACTGACTGTGTTCTCTTCTAGGATTTTTATGGCTTCAGGTCTCATATTTAGGTCCTTAATCTATTTTGAGTTTATTTTTGTGTATGGTGTTAGAAAGTGGTAGTTTCGTTCTTTTGTGTGTAGTTATCCAGTTTTCCCAGCAGCACTTATTTAAGAGACTGTCTTTTCTCTGTTTTGTATCCATGCCTCTTTTGTCATAAATTAATTGACAATGTAATTGTGGGCTTATTTCTGAGCTCTCTATTATGTTCTCTTGATCTATGTGTCTATTTTTGTGCCAGTACTATACTGTTTTGATTACTACAGCTTTGCAGTATATCTTGAAATCTGGCACTGTGGTATCTCTAGCTTTAGTTTTCTTTCTCAAAATTGCTTTGGCTATTTGGGATTTTTGGTGGTTATGTAGAAGTTTTAGAATTAGTTTTTCTAGTTCTGTGAAAAATGCTGTTGATGTTTTGATAGAGATTGCACCAAATCTGTGCATTGCTTTGGGTAATATGGAAATTTTAACAATATTAATTCTTCCAATCCATGAGCATGGACTATCTTTCCATTTGTTTATATCATCTTCAATTTCTTTCATCAATGTTTTACAGTTTTCAGAGTACAGATATTTCACCTCCTTGGTTAAGTTTATTCCTAGGTATTTTATTGTTTTTGGGGAATTGTAAATGAGGTTCCTTTTTTAATATGTCTTTCTGCTACTTTATTAGAGATTATATGTTTTTTAGGAATTTATCAATTTCTTCTAGGTTGTTCAATTTGTTGGCATATAATTTTTCATAGTATTCCCTTATAATCCTTTGTAGTTCTGTAATGTCAGTTGTTCAATCTCCTCTTTAGTTTCTGATTTTCTTGATTTGGGTCCTTTTTTTCCCCCTTGATGACTCTGGCTAAGGGCTTATCAATTTTGTTTATAGTTTCAAAGAACCAGCTTTTGGTTTCATTGATTTTCTTTCTTTCTTTCTTTCTTTCTTTCTTTCTTTCTTTCTTTCTTTCTTTCTAAGTCTCTAGGTCCTTTATTTTTGCTCATACAGAACCACAAAAGACTTTGCATAGCCAAAGCAACTTTGGGAAAGAAAAACAAAGCTGGAGGCCTTCCATTTCCTGATTTCAAAATATTTCAAAGCTGCAGAAAGGTTTAACTTTGTAAAGATGTCAGCCTTCCCTAAATTGACCTCTGGATTCACTGAAATCTTCATGAAAATTCTCACTGAATATATAAGTATGTGTATTTGAATAGCAATAGCTTTTTCTTAAATTTATGTGGAAATTCAAAGGGGCAACACTATTCAAGACACTCCTTGAAAAAAATGTAGATACTTTTCTCTACCATATATGAAGACATTACATATTGTCATTAATTAGAATAGTATATTATTTATGCCAAGGAAGACAAATAGAACAATGGAATGGAGTAGATAGCCTAGAATATACACTAGATTTATGACAAAAGGGCACCGTAAGTCATTTAGAAAAAAATTTTTTCAAGAAAATTTTTGGGTCAATTAGCTACATATATGGTAAAAACAAATTTAAGAACAAAGTTGACCCCAATTTCATGAAAATCAGTACTAGGTGGAGATTTACAATCAAAATTTGACAGACAAATAATAAAACTTTTGGAAGATAAAGCATTTTGAAGAAAATATTCAGAGAATATCTTTATGACCTTTAGGGGAAAAAGGAACACAAAAAGCTAAATGAAGTCAGATGAATTGGACTTACGTTAATACTGAAAATCTCTTTTTATAAAATAACATCATAAAGGGGGTAAAAAGGCAAGCCATAGAGCAGAAGATATTTGCAACACACATAATAAAGTATTTGCATCCAGAATTTATAGTGAAACCCTACAGATAGATCACTGAGAAAATATCAAATAACTCAATTAATAATGGACAAAATACTTGAAAGGCACTTTGAGAATTGATATTAAATGGCCAAAAATCAAATGAAACGGCTTCAGTCTTATTACTAATATAGGAATTTAAATGTAAAGTACACTCTGTTACTACCATGCATATACTTGAATGGCTATAATTTAACACCTTCATCATATAAACTTACTGGGAATGTGGGCCAATAAAAGCTGTTCTTCACTGCTGATGATAGTGTAAATTCGCTCAACTACTTGGGAAACTCTTTGGCATTATTTGAAAGTTGAAGATATGCACGTTCTATGACAAAACTTTAATTCCTAGGTATATACCTGATAAATATGTGTTCACATCTACAACAAGAATCGTTTAGCAAAAATTCATAGCAGTAATAGTATTTATAGCAGTCAAATCCTGGAAACAATCTAAATGTTCATCATTGGTAAAATGAATAATTTGTAGCATATTACTCAGATGGAACACTGTAAGAATATGTCATACACAGCAACATAATCAAATTTCATACATGTCATATGGCGCAAAGTAAGCCAGATACAAAATGTAAACATTATATAATTTCAATTATATCAATTTTCAAGCAAGGTGACAAAACTAAACAATAGTGTATAGGCATATGCGCTTAGGTGCCAGAATCCTAATATATGTTCTTGTGGCCAGAGTCCTAATGACAGGTTGTCTATCATTTTTCTAGGTATCCTAGGCAAAATCTGTATTAAGTTTAAGCCAATGATAGTGTTCTCTATTTCTTTGCCAGTGGTTAGTTTGGGGGTGGATATGTAACCCATTTCTGGGGAACTTCTGAGAACGTATTCATTGTTGGTATAAAGAAATGCTCTCCTTTTACTCTCGTGTAATGTGGTGGATCTGGATATGATCTTAATACAGTGACAGCTCTCTTGAGACCATAGGAAAAGCTAGTCAAGGATAAATCTGACACTCTTTCAACACGTGATAGTACGGATGATCCGCTGCATTAGCCAATTCCAGACAATTTCAGAATTGTCTGACCTTCTGATTTCTTATGTGTAATAATATATATATTTTTTATTGTTCAAGCCAATTGAATTTGAGTTGTTTGTAGATTGAACCTGAAAACATACTCACTGGTACAGCAAAGATTTCCAGTAAAATATTAAAAAAACCCCACAGAATGGGAGAGAATATTTGCAAACCTGTATGTGATAAATGTTTAGTGTCCAGAATATATAAAAAATGGCAACTCAACAATAAAAGACAATCTAATTAAAAAAGGAGTAAAGGATTTGAATACAAGTCTCTACAAAGAAGATATATAAATGGCCAATAAAACATGAAAAGATGATAAACACCATTAAATTTCAAATTAAATGGAAATTAAAACTACAATGAGATATTGCTACAGCAACTAAGATAATGATAATAAAAAAGACAGACAATAGCAAATGTTGGTGAAGATGTGGAGAAATTGGCTTTTTATGCATTGCTGATGGGATTATAAAATGAAGCATGCAGCTATGTAAAATTGATAATTTCTCAGAAAGTTAAACATAGTTGTATAACACAGCAATTCTATTCCAAATTATATACTCAAAAGATGTGAAAATATATCCACACAAAAATTTGGATATAAATGTTTTTGGCAGCATCATTCATAATAGCTCCAAAGCAGGCACAATCCAAATGTCCACTAACTGATGAATAGATGAATAAAAGGTAGTGTATCCATGCACTAAACTTCCATTCATCATTTGAAAAAAATTAAGCGTTGATGCATACTACAAAATGGATTAACTCTGAAAATCATGCTAAGTGAAAGAAAAAGACTCTAAGGATCACATATTGTATGTTTCCATTAAACCAGGTAAACTGATAGAGACAGAAAATAGATTAGTAGTTGCCAGGGTCTGAGGAGAGAGGAGGTTGGGGAATGGCTGCTAATGAGCATGGAGTTCCTTTTTGGGGTGATGAAAGGTTCTAGAATTAGATAGTGGTGATAATAATACAACCTTATGCATATATAGAAAACCACTGAAATGGATACTTTAGAAGAGTGAATTTTATCTCATGAAACATACATAATAAACAAGAACAATGAGGGAAATCTTGAATTGTTAGCTATTAAAATATGCTCTAAGGTAGTGTGTGCCTCAGAAAAGATAGATAAGTCAATGGATAATAATATAAATTCTAGTTATAAATCTAATGGTTAATATATTTTTATTATATAGTATTGGTGGATTTAAAAATTAACTTGGGAAGGTTAGATTGATTATTCAGTAAATATCCCTGTATAAGTGGTCATTTGGATAAGTGTTAATATGGAATCTTAATTCCAATCATACACAAAGTAATTTCCACTAAGGTCTTTACCTACATCTGCGGTCAGGTTCTGTGACCCACAAATTACGATGGGGAAACCTCCTCTTCACCCTTAGCCATTCTAATCACTACTTGCTTTCCATTGTTAATTCCCCAAATTTCATGTGTTCTGTGACTATCATCTCATCATCATTGGATCAAACAACAGTCCTTAAGTTGGAGTTCATAAATAAGTGAAATCACTGAAGCGGGCCACCTTATGAATTTGCCCTTAGCTTCCATCCAACTCTCCATTGCTGTGAGGCAATGCACTCCTCTCTCACATTGTGTGGTACAATCTGCACCTGTCTAGCTCTTAGAAGCTTTGTATTCTCTTTCATTTATATTTTCATGTCTTTGTAGTGAAAGGTTTCCATCTTACCTGGAGGAACTATGAACAGCAAGGCAAGGACTCCAAGGATGGAATGCAAGACCCTCATAGTTGAATAAGCCAGTTGGAGAGAATCAGTAGCTGAGATAAGAGAACTTTGTATATTTAGTACTCAAGAGATGAGTTGCTGTATGACTATTGAACCTTTTAGTAGCAGGAACATTTCTGTGTTCCAATGAGCCTTCATATCAGGAGACAGCATGCAATGGGCATGACTATCAGTCATTCAAAGCATTTGTCAAATGTTGACAAGGTGTAGACGAAGATAGTAGGATGCAAAGAACTTACAGAGAAGGAGCAGCTATGGTGAAGGCAGAAGAGATAGTATGTGAAAAATCATTGTCTTAAGGTTCCTGACAGAACTGTAAAGGATAAGGCATTTACAGAGTTAAAGTATTCAATTTATTTTCCCAACAACAGGAAGAGAAACACTCATATAACAGCATGCATGTCTGCTTATTAATATTTTTTGAGTCTATATTAGCAGACTTAGACAATGAAATTACATTTGAAACCATACACAGACTACTGAAACATAGAAAAACTGCTGTTTGATTGCCTCTCTGTCCACCCTACTGAATTAAATCAACTAATGTTTATACCTAAAGTGAATATAAATTGTTTACACATCACAGTTATATGTAATGTAAGAGGAATAAAAAAGGAAGAGCACACCTTTGATGCACTTAGGACAGCAAATAATATAGAAAAATCAGTGGCAATGCAATATGAGAATATGTCTGACAAAGTGGCAGAAATTACCTCATAGACACAAAGGAAATGAACATAAAGGAACACCAGAGTAGTTTGGGAGCTGGGAAATGCTTAAAGAAAGCATCATAGAAACATCAATTTTAGTTACTACAAAGTGCATTCACATTCATGATCTTATTTGATCTTTATATTTTCTTAGATAGTCTTACTCCAGCTCCTTTCTGCTGTGTCTTCTTTCAGGTGCTGCTTCTACTTTAGGGTTTCACTGAATGGAACATATAATCACATTATTTGAGAGGGTCCTCCCTGACTATGGAGACTTTGAAAATGACATCTTGAGCTGACTCAGGATACAGGATTGGTGGAAGCTATAGTGTTATCACTGGAGGTCCTGAAAGAGGTAAACCTCAAAAGCCTTAGACTTAATAGGGCCAGTAAGGGGGCTGAAAGGTCTGAGGATGACTTTTCCCAAGTCTGGGTTCATGGTTTTCTCCCCCAAAGTTACTAGGAAAGTGGTATCTGGGAATAAGTGTCTCCCAGTACCCTAAAAACTCACAGTGCGATCTTAGGGGCATTGGGATATGTCCTGGTTATTGATGATTACACCATTTACTTAAACCTGTCTGACTTGGAATATTTAGCATCTCTTATCATAAATTCAGAAGTTACTGATTTTTCTCATGTGTCTTGGAATTCTTGCCTTCTTGATTACGAGGAAAAGCTTTGGAAGTATAGTTTATGTTGCAAAACAATCAAACTCATGAGCACAAGTCATTGAGTTCCCTTGTGGAACACTGAGGGCAGGATTTTCAGTGATGCTTTGACATTTTCTAAAAATATTTGTTTCCCATTCAGGTAGATCTGGAGCCGGGAGGTGGACTTAGAAGGCTGCCCAGGAAGCCCAAGAACATTATGTGATCCATGGACTGGCAACCAGGGACATCAAAGGAAGGGTAGGAGTAAGGTTCATTGCATTCAGGGGGTGGATTTGTGGGCACCAGGTGAATCTTGAAAGGTAGCTTATCACCAGATTGCTTAGGGCCTCAGGAAAAAAAAAATAAGACACTTTGTCAAATTCCTTTCCTTAAAAGAACACAGAGAAGGAAATCAGATAGCTATCAAGCTATCCAAGTACAGATTGTCACAGCAGAAGGAGAAAGGAGTTAATTTACCATGAGGTAGTAAATTAGACCTAGGAATTACTGGGTTTTATTGGATATAGCTCTCCAGAAAGGTACTAGATACTCAGTAAATAATGTATAATCAAGTATTAATTGTCTACCTTCCTTCGCTTTGGAGTCCTTTGCTGCATCAATTTTTTTTTTCCTTTTTGTTGCTGAAATCTTTCTTAATTAAATATTTCCTTACTTTCAGTCTATAAACATCCTCAAGTCTTGTACTTTAAAAACAAAACATAAAATTACCTTTCTTTTCTTTAGTTTACTTTTTATGTAAGACCCTAATGTTCCCCCCTTCCTCTCAGGAAAAGAGTAGTATATGCTCTGTTTCCAATTCTTTCCATTCACTTCTTACCTTACAGGTTTCTGACATCTTCCCTTGTTTTTCTACTGAATATACATGTGCTAAGTTCCTAATAACTTTTTCTTTGTATATAAGCAAATATATATTCACATATACACACATAGATACTTATATACTCTATGTTACATTTTATTTTTTATTTTGATTCCTAAATAGTATTTTCATTTTAAAATTAGAAAACCAGGTGCCTGGGTGGCTCAGTTGGTTAAGCGTCAGACTTCAGCTCAGGTTATGATCTCGCGATGCGTGAGTTCGAGCCTCTCATCAGGCTCTGTGCTGACAGCTCAGAGTCTGGAGCCTGCTTCAGATTCTGTGTCTCCCTCTCTCTCTGTTCCTCCTCTGCTCGTGCTCTGTCTCTCTCTCTCCAAAATAAATAAAGACAAAAAAATAAAATTAGAAAACCCATTAAATTATTAAGATAATAATAAATATTATGCATTATTCTACCACTGGAAAGATCATTACTATTTTGCTTTATTTCTTTTCCATTAAAATAACAGGTAGAGAAGAGTGTAAACATTATAACACAATACTACAAACTCCCTATATTGAATATCTGAATGAAATGGACACTTTTACGGAAATATAAATTAATAAATTTGGTCAATAAGATAAAGTTGTAAGTGGCCAAAGTTCTGTCTTTTCACATTCAAGCTAGAATTTATGCACAACTTTCAAGGAATAGATAATTTCTATTTTATGAGAATAATTCAGAAGATAGAATAAGATAGCTACTCAACGCATTTTATGAAATGGAATAACCACATTATAGAAATGTCACAAGGACAATGTATTAGTTACATATTATTGCATAACAAAATACCCCAAAATGTAGAGGCTTAAAATAACAAACATTTATTACCTGCCTGATGGTTTCTGTGGGTCAAGAATCTGGGTGTGGCTTAGCTGAGTGACTGTGACTCATGGTCTCTCATGAGATTGCAGACAAAACTGTCTGCCAGATATATATATATATATATATATATATATATATATATATATTTCTATTTATTTGTATTGTCTTAAATTTCTTTCATCATAGTTTTCAGAGTATGTGTGTTTTACCTATTTGGTTAAATTTATTCCTTGGCATTTTATTCTTTTCGATATAATTGCAAATGGCATTATTTTCTTAATTTGTCATTCTGATAGTTCATTATTGGTGTATAGATTTCCAAACATTGATTTTGTATCCTGCACCTTTATTGAATTCATTTATCAATTCTAATAGTTTTTTTGGTGGAGGCCTTAATGTTTTATAGATATAGTGTGATGTCACCTGCAAATAGTTAACAACTTTACTTCTTCCTTTCCAATTTGGGTGCTTTTTATTTTGGTTTAGGTATCAGTGTAATGCTGGCCTCATTGAATGAGCTTCGAAGTGTTCATTCCATTTCAATTTTTTGGAATAGTTTGAGAAAAATAGGTATTAACTGTTAATTGTTTGGTAAAATGCAACTGTGAAGCTGTCTGGGCTTAGATTTATGTTTGTTAGTTTTTGATTACTGATTCATTTTCATTACTAGCAATCAGTCTGTTCAGATTTTCTATATCTTCTTGATTCAGTCTTGGAGGATTGTATGTTTCTAGGTATTTATCCATTTCTTCTAGGTTGTCTAATTTTTGGTGTTTGTTTGCAGTAGTCTTTTATGATCCTTTGTATTTTTGTGGTATCAGTTGTAACTTTTCCTCTTTTATTTCTGATTTTATTTGGGCCCTCTCTCTTATTTTCTTGACGAGTCTTGCTAAAGGTTTATCATTTTATCTTTTTGAAGAAAAGTTTCTTTTTCTTTCTTTCTTTCTTTCTTTCTTTCTTTCTCTCTCTCTCTCTCTCTCTCTTTCTTTCTTTCTTTCTTTCTTTCATTCTTTCTTTCTTGTCTCTGTTTTTTCTGCCCTCAGTTTTATTATTTCCTTCCTTCTATTAATTTTGGGCTTTTTTTCTAGTTTCTTATAGATGTAAGTTTAGACTGTTTACATTTGAGATTTTTCTTGTTTCCAGAGGTGAACCTGTATCATTATAAACTTCCCTCTGATAACTGCTTTTGCTGCATCCCATAGATTTTTGGAATATTTTGTTTTCATTTTCATTTGTCTCTAAGTAGTTTTTGACTTTCTCTTTGAGTTTTTCATTGACCCATTGGTTATTTAGTGGCATGTTGTTTCATTTCCACATGTATGTTTGTTTGTTTTTTCTAGTTTTCTTATAATTGATTTACAGTTTTATATCATTGTGGTTGGAAAATATGCTTGATATGATTTCAGTCTTTTTAACTTTATTGAGAATTGTTTTGTGACCTCAGTATATGACCTATCCTGGAGAATGTCCCACGTGCACTGGAGAAGAATGTGTATTTTGCTGATTTTAGGTTGATGTAAGTGGGGTGTTAAAGTCCCCTACTACTATTGTTTTACTATTAATTTCTCCTTTTGTATCTTTTAATATTTGTTTTGTATGTTTAGGTGCTCCTACGCTGTGTGTGTAAATATTTAAAAGTACATATCTTGTTGGATTGATTCCTTCATCATTCTATAATGATCTTCTTTGTCTTGTTACAGACTTTGTTTTAAAGTCTATTTTGCCTGATGTTCATAGCAGCATTATCTATAGCAGCCAAATTATGGAAACAACCCAAGTGCCCATGGACTGACGAGTGGATAAAGAAAAAGTGGTATATTTATAATGGAATATTACTCAGCCATAAAAGGGAATGAAATCTTGCCATTTGCAAAGACATGGATGGAGCTAGAAAGTATTATGCTAAGTGAAATACGTCAATTAGAGAAAGACAAATGCCATATGATTTCACTCGTGTAGAATTTAAGAAACAAAACAAATGAGCAAAGGGAAATAAAAGGGGTGAGAGGCAAATGAAAAATTAGACTCTGAAGGGCAGAGAACAAACTGATGGTTACCAGAGGAAGGGTGGGTTGGAGAGAATAGGTCAAATAAATGATGGGGATTAAGGAGTGCGCTTACTGTGATGAGCACTGGGTGTTGTATGGAAGTGTTGAATCACCATATTTGACACCTGAAGCTAATATATTACACTGTATGTTAACTAACTGGAATTTAAACAAAAACTTAAAAAAAAGATATGTTATTCTTCCTCCTCCCAAATAAATAAGAAAAAATTATTTTGATAATACAAGTATGGCTATTCCAGCTTTCTTTTCATTACCATTTGCATGAAATATCGTTTTCTATCCTTTCACTTTCAATGTGTTTGTCTTTAGGTTTGAAGTGAGTCTCTTGGAGGCAGCATGTAAATGGGTTTTTAAATTTTTTTAACGTTTATTTATTTTTGAGAGACAGAGAGAGACAAAGCATGAGTGGGGGAGGAGCAGAGAGAGAAGGAGACATAGAATCCAAAGCAGGTTCCAGGCTCTGAGCTGTCAGCACAGAGCCCAAAGTGCTTGAACTCACGAACTATGAGATCATGACCTGAGCCGAAGTTGGATGCTTAACCGACAGAGCCACCTAGGGGCCCCTAAATGGGTCTCTTTTTAATCCATTCAGTCACCCTATTTTTTTTATTGAAGCATTTTATTGAAGCATTTTTATTGAAGTTCATTTACATGTAAGGTAATTACTGACAGCTATGTATGCCATTTTGTTGATTGTTTTTGTAGTTCTCTGTTCTTCTCTTGTTTATTCCCTTATGATCTGATATTATTTCTTTAGTGTAATGTTTCACTTCTATTCTCTTTATTTTTGGTGTAACTATCATAGGTTTTTTTGCTTGTCCTTAACAGGAGATTCATGTATAACAACCTATGTATATAGCAGTCTATTTTAAATTGGTGGTCATTTAAGTTTGAATGCATTCTAAAAGCTCTACAATTTTATCCCCCCATGTGTTATGTTTTTGACAGATTTTAAGTCTTTTTTAATTTAGTGTATCCCTTAACTGATTATTGCAGTTATGTTGATTTTACTATTTTTGTTTTTTAACCTTCACACTAATTTTATTACATGTTTGCCTTTGCCAGGGAGATTTTTTCTCTCATATATTTTCTTAATTCTAGTAGTGGCCTTTTCTTTTCCACTTAAAGAAATCCGTTTAGTATTTCTTATGAAGCCCTGCTGTTGTGGTGGGGCCGTGAGGGTTGGGGGTGCACTGACTTGTGGGACTAGCCCCCTGCCTGGCTGGCTGCATGGCCTGTCCATGACTGCTGAGGCCGTGCTGGTGTAGGGAGGTGGCCCCCCAACCTGGCTGGTTATGAAGCCCGGTTGTGACTACTGTGGATATGCTGGGTGTGAAATTGTCTTGTCAACAAAAGTTCCAGCCAAGGTGTGTGGTTGTGCACAGCTTTCAATGGGGCAGGCCACCTGGTGAGTCTAAAGGAAGGTTTTTAAAATGTTGCCTGCCAGTTCCAGGATCAGCACAGCAGAAAAATACAGCAAAAATGGATGCTACCAGCGTCTCAGTCCCCAAGGGAACCCCACTCACCTCCTCCCACTGCAGCACGTGCTCCAAGATTAGTCAGTGGGTCTCCATCACCTATGGTCTATGAGCTTTTCAATATGGTGTTTTAATGCTGGTTTCCAGGTTGAAGAAGTCCGCACCTTAGTCCTTTAAGAGTGGGTTTTCCTTTCCTTTCAGTTCTATAGTTTCCCTGGATATAGTCCCTGTTGTTTTTCAAATCCATGTGTTTTGGGTATTTTTTCTCTCCTATGTAGGATCTGAGGCTTAAGGAGTCTCTTTTCCTTCTCTAGGTGCTTGCTGTCCTTTGTTGGGGAGGCTCTACTGATTCAGTTTCTTAATCCCCTTCAGAGGGAATTATTCCATGTGTAGTTGTGGATTTGTTGGGTCTGTGAGAGGTGATGAGCTCAGGATTTTCCTACACCACCATCTTGAACCCTGTCCTCATTCACTGAATTCTTTAGCTCTGGAATTTATTGGGTTCTTTTTTTACAGTTTCTATATCTTTGGTAATGAGCTCATTTTGGTCATGTATTTTTTTCCTTATATCATTGAGCTGAGTTTTCTTGTAGCTCACTGAGTTTTTTTTTCAAAACATTTTGTTTGATTTTTTCCAGTTTTATTGAAGTATAATTTACATACATCATTGTATAAGTTTAAGGCATACAATGTAATGGTTTTATTTACATCTATTGTGAAATGATTACAATAAGTTTAGTTAGTATCCATCATCTCATATAGATACAATAAAAAGAGAAATTAAAGAAAGAAAAAAGGTTTTTTTTTCCTTTTGATGAGAACTCTTAGGATTTTCTCTCTTAACTTTCCTTTTTATCATACAGCAGTGTTAACTATAGTCATGTTGTCCGTTACATCCCTAGTACTTATTTATCTTGTAACTGGAAGTTTGTATCTTTTGATGAGGTTCCTCCTTTCCCTGTCTTCCTGGCCCTCTGCTTCTGGTAGCCACAGATCACATCTTTTTTTGAGTTTGGTGTGTTTTCCTTTGTTTGTTTGTTTTAGATTCCACATATAACAGAGATCATACAGTATTGGCCTTTCTCTGTCTCTCTATTTCACCTAGCATAATGACCCCAAAGTTCACATTGTAACAAATGGCAGGATTTCCTTATGTGTGTGTGTGTGTGTGTGTGTGTGTGTGTGTGTATAATGATTAAATAATATTCTCTTGTATCTATTTGTATCCCAACTTCCGTATCCAGTCATCTGTTGATGGACACCTGAGTTGTTCCCATGTCTATGCCTATTGTAAATAATGCTACTATGAACACATGGGTGCAGATATCTTTCTGAATTAGTGGTTTCTCAAAACAGTTATTTTGAATTCTTTATCATCTATATGATAGATCACAATATGCCATGGATTTGAACTCATGCTTTTGGTGGTGGCATATTTCCTTGATTAGTCTTATTCAGATGTGGCACTGTTCATTGTTGCTTTCCTGCCGTTTAGGATTTGCTTGGGTAGACCCGCTCTACTCCTGTCTCCCTCTTGTGGCAGAGTTGTAAATTATTTATGTATTCTCCTGTTACAATTCACCAGGCTGGTTGCTGGAAACTTCTTTTTGTTTTCCAGAGGGTGGCACTAAAGCACCAGTTTACTGTAGTTTTTCCCTTGCTGATCCTGGTCTATTTTTCTGAGAGCATTCTAGTTACCAGACCTGCTCAATGCAGGGCCTGGGAGCAAGCCTGAGTTGGGGGAAGTTTTGGGTTTAGGACTCAGGTGTTGGGGGTGCCCTTTGTGGGGTGATCCTTGAGTGGGTTACTCCCGGAGTCTTGTGTACAGACTTCCTGTTGAAGTTCTGAAGTAGTCAGCAGGCGCTGTGTCCCTTTAATGCCCTTAGAAATTCTTATTTGCTTCCTTTTTTGTCTTTTTCCTTCCTCTCCTCAGACATGGAGGTCATGCCTCAGTACTCTGAATGCTGCTGGAGAGAAACAAGAATTTTCTAGCCATGACCAGCACAGCTGGGAAGACAAGCTCAGTTATTGGAAAATTATTTTCTTTTTGTGATGACATGTTTCCTTGATTTTTCATGTTTCTTGTAGTTTTGTATGGCTGTCTTTACATTGAAGTAGCAGACACCTACTCAAATCTTTGCTAGTTACCTTTGGACAGGGTATTCTGTGTGATGGTGTTTTATTAACTGAGGGTTTCGTTTTGTATCAGCACACCTACACCACTCTTTCTGTGCTCTCCTTTGGCAGAATTCTTAAGCTTTTATGTCTTCTCTGGTTCTTGCAACTCAGCTTGTTGGCAACTGGAAACCTTTCTTTTGTTTTACAGATCGTGGTGGTATAGCTCAAGTGTTTGGTTTCTCCCTTGCCCACAGACCATGGCTTGTTTTCTGAGCACACACCCTGTCTATTTTTGCATTTTGTAAATGAATAGGGGAAAAGTGTACACTGAACAGGAAAAATGCGTGTGCTTTTCTAAGTAAGGGGGCCAGTTAAAGAATATTGGGAAAGAAGGAAAAAATATAGGTAAGATTAAGGCACGTAACTTTTTCACTTAGTTCAAAATTAGTTGCAATTAGTACCTAAGCAATGTCACAGACAAAGCAGTGACTTTGGAATTATATGTGATTCCTATCAGAGTTTTAAAATGGGATTGTGTTTGATTCTAGGAATTACCTGACTGGAGTATCTTCTACAGCCATTGTTTCCTCTTTTTAAGAAACAGAACAATTACTAAGCTAACCTACAGAGAAGATCAATGTTAGGTCACAGGGATCAAGTCCTGAGTAAGAAACACTTTGACAGTGATAATATCAGGGACTCCATGGCTGCTGCCCCAGTTGGCTTATGCCAAATATGGTTTCAGCAACTTAAAGAGGTTTCCTTGCATCTCTAGCTGATTAGGATTTTGTTAAAGGAGCATAGGCTGCATTCTATCAATTGCAATTTCAATATCTATTGAGATAGTCAGAGGTTTTTTTCCTTTAATCTGTTGATACTTGTTCCTTAGTTTTTTTTTCTTTTTTTTAAAGTTTATTTGTTTATTTATTTAGAAAGAAAGAGAGTGTGAGCAAGGAGGGGTAGGGAGGGAGAGAGAGAATCCCAAGTAGTCTCTGCTCTGTCAGCATGGAGCCAGGCACAGGGCTCAATCTCATGAATCGTGAGATCATGACCAAGGGTTGGACGCTTAACTGACTGAGCCACCCAGGTGCGCTTCTTAGTAGTCTTCTTAATAAATTGCAGTCTTCTTGCATTTCTAGTACAAAGCCTTTCTTGGTCACAATACATTAGGCTTTCAATACAGTGCATGGCTCACTTTGCTGATATTTATTTAGGAGTTTTGCCCATATTTTAAATACCAGATTAACGACTTCCTCATGTGCTATTCTTTGGGTTTCTTCTTCTTCTTCTTCTTCTTCTTCTTCTTCTTCTTCTTCTTCTTTGTCTTTTTCATCTTCTTCTTCGTCCTCGTCTTTGTTTTCTTCTTCTTCTTTTAAATTGAGTCAAAATATCCATAACATAAAATTTACAGTCTTAACTATTTTTAAATGTACAGGTCAGTGATGTTAAATATATTCACACTGTTGTGCAACCATTACTATCATCCATTCCCTTAACTCTTTTCACTTGTGAAGTTGAAATAAAGCTGACACTATACCCAGTCTCCCCTTTCTCCATCCTGGAAACCACCATTATACTTTTTGTCTTTATGATTTTGATTACTCTAAGTACATCATATAATTTAGGTGTATAAGATATTCCTATTTCCCTGTTGTCACTACATAAAAAGTGGTTTGTTCTTTGTTTGACTCATTCTCTAAAATGAGTATAACAGTATAACAAGATGGCATTACTAATAAAATATTATGTTCATCCTCCAGTAAAATTCTGTATACACAAATCAATAGTCAATCTTAATCTGAAAAAAATATGTTCCATAAAAAATGTACACACCGTACACTAAATTCAATTCAGTTTTGGTAATGTCTTCTTTTCCAAAATGAAGAAACATTTCCTTAATATAAATAAATAAAACTTGGGGTGCCTGGGTGGCTCATTCAGTTGAGAATCCCAACTCTTGATTTTGACTTAGGTCATGATTTCAGGGTTGTGGGATTGAGCTCCACTTTGGAGCCTATCTGAGATTCTCTCTCTCTTTTTCCCTCTTCCCCTTTCCCTCCACTTGCACATTTTCTCTCTAAAATAAAATTTAAAAAATTTTAAATAAATAACACTAAATATTTATTTTCTTAAGTGTTTAATTTTCTTTAATATTTTTAATGTTTTATTTATTTTTGAGAGAGAGAGAGAGAAAGAGAGAGAGAGAGAGAGAGAGAGAGAGAGACAACATGAGCAGGGGAGGGTCAGAGAGAGAGGGAGATACAGAATCCAAAGACAGGCTCCAGGCTCTGAGCTAGCCATCAGCACAGAGCCTGACGCGGGGCTCAAACCCAGGAACCGCGAGATCATGACCTGAGCTGAAGTCAGATGCTCAACCGACTGAGCCACCCAGGCACCCCTAATTTTCTTTAAATGTAACAATTTTTGAAATTTAGGGAGATTACTTTTTATCCTACATTATTTATCTTGAGTTTTTACCTAATATTCTGCTTGTCTTATGAATGTTTTAAAAGCATTCTTCCATATGGGTGCTTCTATTTAATCTTATTCTGCCAGTCTAATAAGGGTTTGGGACTTGCCAATATGTTTGTAGAAGATACTGCTAGCTGTTTAACAAATTGACATTGGATTCTGCTTTGGGCTCATAATTAGACTGTATATCCAAGCCTCTAAGACAGGTATGTGAGGCAATGTCCCTGAGGTCTAGCCAGAGAGTGTGAATAAAAGTGGTGGGAATCCCTTCCAGGCCTGGCCATAAGAAAGTTCTATGTATATTCATCCTTGGCTTTTTCTTGGGGGTAAAAATGGTGTCTGTTACATTGAAAGCCAATATTGGAAATGGCAAAGGCTCTGTTAGTTGGGTTCTGGAATGACCACCTTGAGGTAAGCTCAGCCGGCAGGGGTCACCTTTCCTAGACTGTATATGTCAATATGAGATAAGGTTCTATGCATATGAGAGATTCCACAGCACATTTGTTACTCTCTATTATAACTAGTGTTACTGATTGATATCGGGATTCATCATTTGAGGTAAGACCAAAGGAGAAAGTAGAATAAGGTGGGACAATAGATTAAGAATGAGGCAAAAAACCCAAACCCAAACCCAAAAAACAAAAAAACACCACACTGTTATAATCTCTATACTTACTATGAGAAGGGTACAGATTTGGTTCTAAGATAACTAGCAATGCACGAGACTAAGGAATTCTGATTAATAAGCAAATTACAATGTGAGAAAATAAATGTAAGCAATATCACAAGATGAAGTATGAAGCATGATAATGTAGGGATTTCTCTTGCCATTCAACCAAAGTAGTAATTATGTAAAAGTGTTTCCCACAACTTTTGGGCCAATATTCTTAGAGTGTTTCAAAGACTGTTTTAAGAATCCCGAGTATATGTTGATGTCGTTACACTGGAGCTCCTTTTAGCAAAAATAATTTGGATGGGGTAAAAATAAAATAGTTTAGGGGTGTCTGGGTGGCTTGGCTGGTTAAGCGGCCGACTTCAGCTCAGGTCATGGTCTCACAGTTCGTGTGTTTGAGCCCCGCGTTGGGTTCTGTGCTGACAGCTCAGAGCCTTGAGCCTAATTCGGATTCTGTGTCTCCTTCTCTCTCGGCCCCTTCCCCACTCATGCTCTGTCTCTCTTTCTCTTGCTAAAAAACAAATAAGAAAGGAAAAAAATTTAAAAAAGTGAAATAGTTTAAATACACATCTCTCAATTGATCTAGACTGATAGAGGAGTAGATATAATATTATCTGGTCCAGTGGGCTAGTCTCCAAAAACTAACTTCATGCAGCTAATGCCAGCTGAATTTATCATAAGTATATGTCATATCTGATGTGTGAGTAGGGTTAATATTCTTTTATATGAACGCCGAGAATCCCAACAATCATGGGTGCTATACCAGGTCTTCCTTCCTCTGGTAAAAAAAATGTTAAAAGAAGAACACATTTTATGTTTTAAGATTTCTTTTTAAAAGTACAGATCTCTGAACGTTTATTGAGAATATATTATATGCTCCACACTGGACCAAGCTTTGGTATTACAGCAGTTTTTCTTGTTTAGAATTTATAATCTAGATCAGATGTTATGGGGCCTCTTAAGAGAGGACTCTGTACCACATTGTAAAGTCAGGGGTCTACACTTAAGTTAAGTCCTGAAAAGTTCATAGAAGAACACCAGAAAAGGTCATTTCAGGCAGAGAGAAAAGCACGAGAAAAGGCACAGGCAGGAAAGAAATAAGGCCTGTTACCTTTTGAAGGAGTTATAAATATCTCCTTAAAACCAAAAGATGAAGTGAGAGGTGGGTTGAAGAGGTGACAAAGGTAAGGAAGGAGTCAGGTTATCAAGGACCAAATATACTGTTCCCAAAGGTTAATTTTATCTAAACAAGGAACCATGAAGATTCTCAGCAGGACAGAGCCGTGAAATTTATATTTGAGAAAGAGCAATCTGAAGACTATGGAGGACAGGAAGACAAGTTGCTGGGAGATAAATCCTAAGGCTTAATACAATCATCTGTGGACAATGGTAATAATTAGAATAATGGTGATAATAATAGCTAACCTTTATTAGGCTGAAAGCTTTTACGGATTATTTCATTTTATCTTGCAACAAACCTTTAATATAGGTGCTATTATTTCATGTTTATCTTACAAATAAGGAAAATAAACCCTGGTCAAGTCACACTGCCAGCTAACAAGGGGTATTGTGGGTATTTGGACCCAAAGCCTTTCACTAATGTCCATATTGTCTACTGCGCATTTGAGTATGAAACAATGCATCAGTAAGTCAAATTAGCTCAACTTCAAAATGTATCTTACAACCAGCTACTTCATACTTCCTCCAAGCTACCACTCTGGCCCAGCCACCATTATTGTTGGCCTGAATTATCACAGGTGACTCCAAATTGGGCTTCCTCACTGTCACCTGTCTCTGTATTGTTCATCATCACAAAAGAGCTTGAGTAATCTTTTGAGTCTTAAACTATGTCACTCTTTTGCTTACTGCCCCAGTGGCTTCCTATCACAAGACCCTAAGTGAGCTGGCCTCCACCTACCTTGAGGCAAGCTTACTTCCTCCTACCCACAGCTCTTACACTGGCTGTTTCCTCTATTTCAGGAATGCTCCTTCCCCTTGCCTTTCAATGGCAGATTTCCCCTCATCCTTGAGCCCCCTGCTCGAATGACCATTCTCTCTTGACTAACTTCCTACATGAAATCTACTCTAGGAGGGATGAGGATGTGCATGTATTTACATATGTGAAAAAGGCAACTTATTTTTGCATTTCTCAGTTTACACTTTTTTTTAATATATATTTTTTTACATTTATTTATTTTTGAGAGACAGAGAGAGAGACAGAGTGTGAACAGGGGAAGGGCAGAGAGAGAAAGAGACACATAATCTGAAGCAGGCTCCAGGCTCTGAGCTAGCGGTCAGCACAGAGCCCGATGCGGGGCCCGAATCCATAAACGGTGAGATAATGACCTAAGCCGAAGTCGGATGCTCAACTGACTGAGCCACCCAGGAGCCCCTCAGTTTACACTTTCTTACCTGATAAGATATTTTATTCTTCCTGAGGACTGGTCATTTCTGACTTTATCTGCTATTTTTGAATTTTTCATAAGTTCAGTCTCTGAATATGGTTTCTGATTCTCACAGCTCTATTTCTATCATAATTCCTACACTTTGATAATAAAGCTGAAATTAAAAAATATGAAGTGAACTGGCCTGTCGCTGAGGAGCAGGGCTAGATTTTAACCAATTTCCAGTGCTTTTCCCATAGACATCGATATGCTTTTCATGAAGAGCAAGTCCATAGTTGTTGGTCAGAGGTTTAGTAGGGGCCAAGTTATGTGTTAACTTCAAGCTCAGACTTACTGGTATTTATATTTATGAGCACCATTCAAAATAATCTTTTAAAAGCAATTCTATATTTATTTTCCCATTTTTTTCCCTTAAAACTGTCAAGGTAGGCAAGAGGTCACATCAACCCCATTTTATAAATGAAAGAGACATAGAACTAGGTGATTGCCTGAAATGGCGGTCTTGCATTCTAGGGGTAATAGTTTTTCATTACACTGCTATCTAGTTAACAAAATAACAACATTTACTTAAGGTAATGGTATGCAAAAGACCTGTGACCAAATTAAGAACAGTTAAGAGTAGAATAACTACATTTTCCAAAGACGTGGGGTTTGTTTAAAGGCTGTCATAGAGATATTACATTTATGGTAATTCCTCTGTCTAAAAAGGTCAAGAACATAGCACAATTACAGAATTACAAAAGGCGTGGCTAAAGGAAAACCTGAACCAATGAAACACTGAAAATTTGAGCATAGTTGTACTTGGTATAGGACCTAATACATTTATAGACTTAGTATTCAAGGATGGTTATAGAAACACAGGTGTTTTTGAAAACTGGCATAGATAAATTTTGGAATGTCAGAGATACATAGATATTAATAGAGATATTAAGGATTGGAATATATTTAACCTTCAAAATGAATGTTAAGGAGGCCACCATGTCCTTCCATAATGATGGAATCCCGGAAAAGATGGAGTATAGGTGTTCTTTAAGATCAAAGCAAAAGTTTTAAACATTTATCCAAGAAGTCAGGGTAAACGAATCACTTTTATTTGTATACCCTGAAAGAATTTTTTAACCTTAATAAAGAATTACACTTAGGAAACTGCACCTGCCTGATGAGTCGGCTTCATCCATTTCCTTGGGATTGATTTTGCCTTACAGAAAACAGCCATTAAAGTTTCTTTTCTGTGGAAGTGTTGAATCACTATATGTACACCTGAAACTAATATAACTGTGTTAACTAACTGGAATTAAAATAAACACTTAAAAAAAGACTCCTTTAAAAAGATAGTCAAGCATTACATACAGATACAAAAAGGCCTATACCAAGTAGTAACAAATGAAAAATATAACTCCAAATCATGTATGCACGCTGACAGTAAGTGCGTCGGCTTATTCTATGCAATGTGATGCTAGAGAGTTTACAGTTGGTGATGTCAAGCAGGGGTTTCCAAGGAACTTATTTCAGCAGACCCTTAGAAAGCTCTAGAAGCATTCATTTTTAACAATGGCTCCTGAGAATTCTAGGTTTTGATTAAAAGTGTGGTTTGGGGAAGCACTTTTAACCTTCATCGTGTGTCAGATTACATATGCAGTAAAATTAAAGTGTAAATCATGTAAGTGAACAAAAAATAATTTTCTTATAAACTATTAATAGACATCTAAGTGCACTGTGGTTTAAAAATGAAATCATGTACATTTTGCCGTATTCATGAAGAGAAATATGCTAATGAAAAACCTTGCAACAATGAGAAGCAGAACAGCAAATCCAAACCAAAAGGAAGGTATTTCTCTGAATCCCATGTTTTGTTGAATATCAAAAGCCACCAATCTTTTAATTCTTTTTCTTGTACATTATTCTGTATGCACATTCTCTTCATCTAACTGGATCACAGGATTTTATGTCATTTTCTGTGTGACATTTCCCACAGATATGTGTCACTGGCTGCTGTTTTGGGGGTTGAATATCCTTCTGAGTGTCCATTGCTCATCCACACATAGCACAGAGACACTTCACACT
Source organism: Cryptoprocta ferox (assembly GCA_028646485.1). NCBI lineage: Eukaryota > Metazoa > Chordata > Mammalia > Carnivora > Eupleridae > Cryptoprocta > Cryptoprocta ferox. Next base: position 49,801,593 of record CM053567.1, read on the forward strand.
CGGCACTTACAAACAGATTCTGGCTCATCGCAGTGTGGCCAAGGTCCTCTGTTTTTGCCACTATTGCAAAATTATCTTCCCATCACATTTCTCATAGAAACATGAATCTAGATATTTTCACCATGACATTTGTCATATTCATGCAATTCCAAACAATAAAGGTAAATCAGGTATTTCAGTGTAAGAGTAAAACTCCAGTGAAATTCTCTGGTTTTGTTTATGTTTCTCATAGTCTTGGTTGAAGCAGTGGATGGAAAACATTGTTTTTAAATGTAAGTTGATAAAATCCCAGGTCTTTTGGACATTGAGGTAATGAAAAAAAAATGTATATATCAGATACCCCTCTATAAAGTCTATAATAAGCAAATTATGTAGCAGTTTAGTTCAAAGCAGACAGAACAAATCCTTTTCTTTTTTATGTCAATTGGTTAGTTGCTAAGGAAACTGGTTGAAAATTTTTTATTTTCTTTATCTCACTTATTTTGATGTTCTGCAGTAAGTTATCGCTGTCAATTCATTGTGTTTCTCAAAAACTGCCTATCCTTCTATATACACAAAACATCAGTCATGTCAGATCAGTTATTTGTATATTTGGTTATAGTAGAATATACTTAAGTTGAGTAAACATTTGCATTGTGACAATTTCTGTTGTTTTTTTTCTCTTGATGTTGAACAGTTTTGACTGCTTTTAAAGGGCACACAGCTCTAGCTGTCTTCATTCGGGCTATGTGAAAATCATCACAGTCAGGGTCATTAGTGCATTTTATGTGTTGGAATAGTTTGTTTGCAGATTCAGCACTGTGTCGAGCATAGACTTGGAGTTCTAATTCTGTTGAAAACAACATTCTGTGAATGCCCAAACCCCAAAGAGACAAAATGTGACTTGGAGCTGGCTATGTGCTGAAACCACAGCATTCATGTATTTATAGTTGATATCAAACATTCAAAACATGGACTTCGGTATAAAATTTAGAATGATTGGCACTCAAAATATGTTTAATATAATTAAATAATTTAAAAATTTCTTCTTTAAATTCAGAGTGGTGGCCTCCAGGTAAGATGATACTTTTAATGTTTGAAATTGCCATCTGACACATGTCACATTGATATAATCCAATCCCTCTTCACTGGAAATAGAATATTAAGCATGAGTTTAGCTGTCAAAGAATATTTCACTATGATAATTTCTATCTCTAGAAGTGAAAAGAGATGTGGGAATAAGAAGTCAAGAATACTCCATGACTTTGAATTCTAAAAATGTGACAAAGAAAATGAATTTAAAAATAACCTTTATATTTTTTAAATGTGTTGCTATATTACTATCTGAGAAAAAGGCATGTAGTGAGGTCAGCTAAATCCATCAGAGACAAAATTTGAATTTCCTGTATCTACATGTAGGGTTGGTTGGCCTACCAGCCTCATGTTAGTGAAAGTAAGAGATAGCCTTTTATTTCTCTGGTAGGTATAAAGACTTCTATATGATAAGGCACTTGTATAATATTATCACTTTTAAAAATAATCCTAAGTATACTTATTCTATAAAAATCAAACTGAATTTATGAAGGATAAAGAGTCATTTAATAATATAGGAAAGTCCTCTTTTATCATACTTGAAGAAAATGCTCTTGGATGTGAAGTTCTTGATCAAAGTTTATATGATGATGTGTTTTTGGGGGGCTGAGCATATTTGGAAGGATTTGCTTATTGTTTATACCAGTATAATGTTTCAGAAATTCTTGGAATCATAGTAGGCACTATTTTACAGTATGTTTCTTATTTTTTTGTTGCATATCAGGAAGAATGACTTCAATGTGAGTTTCATTTCATATTTACCTGTAAAGACTATACTCATGTTCTCTTTATAAATATTTCTGTTTTATTAACTAAACATACCACAAATTGAACAAAAGTTATGGAGGCTGATAATGTTCATATGTATGTATCACATTCTAATTAGGATATTATGGCCCAGAAATGCAATTAGAAAGGAGCTAAGGATAAGTTACTCTTTTTTTTTTTTACTTTTTAATTTCACTATTTTTAAAAAGTTTATTTACTTAAATTCAAGTAATTAACATACAGTGTAGTATTGGTTTCAGAAGTGGAGCCCAATGATTCATCACTCACATATAACACCCAGTGCTCATCCCAACAAGTGCCTTCCTTAATGCCCATCACACATTTAGCCCATCCCCCCACTCACTGCCCCTCCAACAACCCTCAGTTTGTTCTCTGTATTTAAGAGTCCCTTATGGTTTACCTCCCTCTGTATTTTTATCTTATTTTTCCTTACTTTCCCCTATTTTCATCTTCTTTGTTCCTTAAATACCACATATGAAGAAATCATATGATATTTATCTTTCTCTGACTGACTGATTTCACTTGGTATAATACACTCTTAGTTCCATCCACGTTGTTGGTTGGAAAGGGCAAGATTTAATTCTACCAGTCATTTAAAGAAGAGTTAATACCTATTCTCAAAATGTTCCAAAAAAAAAAAAAAAAAAACCAAATTGGAAGGAAAGCTTCCAAACTCATTCTTTGAAGCCAGCATTACCTTGATTCCAAAACCAGACAAAGATTCCACTAAAAAGGAGAATTCCAGGCCAATATTCCTGATGAACCTGGATGCAAAAATTTTCAACAAGATACTAGTAAATTGAATTCAACAGTACATTAAAAGAATTACTTACCTTGATCAAGTGGGATTTATTCTTGGGCTGCAGAGTTGGTTCAATATTCACAAATTAATCAATGTGATATACCACATTAATAAAAGAAAGGATAAGAACCATCTGATCCTCTCAATAGATGCAGAAAAAGCATTTGAAAAAGTTAGTTTTTTTTAAAAATAATAATGTAGTAGAGCAATTTACTTATCACTGAGCTTCTTGGAAGCTAAGGTAAAACAGTAAGTAAATGTCAATCTATAGTATTTCTTTTTTTCAAACAATCTGCACATTATTTTTCCACATTTTTAAGCTAATAGTAAGCCCTCATGAATAGTAAAAGCATTTTACCAACTCAGAGTTTAAACAGTAAGGGAAAAAGCTTAAAGCAAGTAGTAAAGTGAATACCAGAGCAGTCTAAACCAGAAGCCTTGCTAGATAGAAAAACACACAGAAATTTCATCCTGACTCAATAATTGCAGCAAAAATATTTTAGAAAATTCACTTTTCAGAAAAACTGAACAGGACATTCAGAATTGGGTCATTAAAAAGAAGGTTACTGTTAATTGTAGGGGATCCCAAACCCCAGCCAGATTAAAAAAATTTTTCAGATTAAAAAAAAAAAAAGCAATCCAGAGTTTCCACTAGATGTGCATAAGAAAGAAAGAAAGGAAAAAACATAACAGATGTATCAAAGGAGAATAAAGAATAAAGGAAATAAGGATAGAATTAAAAGATAATTTGGAAAAGATCCCTATAGAAAAGAAAAGCAAGATATACTTACTTCACATCTATTTTTAATTCTCATGAAAATCGAAGATAGTATAGATTCTGAAAACTGCTTATAACTTAAGAGACAATAAATCTGGAATATTTTAAGGAAAAGTTTTACAGAAATAACTATAATTAACACTGTAAAAATCTATATAATTTGTGGATAATTTTGTAATATTTAGGGCAGTGACAAAGATGTAGCCGTAGGTCCCTTGTGCTATAAGAAACAGATTCACTAAGGTTACACGCATAATTGTAAGGGTAATCTTATTATTAAAGTATATGTGAAAAGGAAGTCAGGGTTTTTGGGAAAAGAAGACAAAAATTAGTCTAATAAGTAAAAGAGGGACCTCATTGCAAGTGGACGTTACAAAAACTAGGAAGTAATTTTGTCATTTGGTCAACAAGATTTAATTTGTACTTAACTATATGTATTGGGTTTTCCAGAGAAACAGCCAATAGAATGTGTGTGTGTGTGTGTGTGTGTAAAGAGACTTATTATAAGGAATTGGCTCACATAATTATGAAAGAGAGCAAGTTCCTTTATATGTGAGTTGTTGGCAAGCTGGGGACCTAACAGAGCTAATGGCTTAATTCTAGTTGGAGCCTGAAGTCCAGAGACCAAAGAAGAGTCAATGTTTCAATTTAAGTTTGAAGGCAAAAAGAAAGCTAATGTCCCAGTTTGAAAGCATTCAGGCATGAAGGATTCTCTCTTACTTGGGAAAGAGAGTCATCTTGTTTATTCTATTTAGGCCTTCAACTGATTGGACGAGGCCCATCCACAGAAGGGAGGGCAATCTGCTGTACTTGGTTTACTGATTCAAATGTTAATTTTGTCTAAAAACACTCTCACAGAAACACTCAGAATAATACCAGAAGCGATTATTGTGCAACAGGCTTTTCAGAGGTGAGATATTGAAAGTCCACTTGAAAAATATTTTTGTATTGTATACATTTTCCGTTTTTATTATATAAGTAATAAAAGTTCATAATACAGTAATTTTATGTATCAGCTTGACTGGGCCACAGGATGCAGAGCCATTTGATCAAACATTATTCTGTGCTCCTTTCATGAATTGAAAACTTATGCCCGCACAAAAACCTGTGAAATCCAGCTTTATTCATAATTGCCAAAATATGTAATTAAATAAAATATCCTTTGATATGTGAATTAACTAATGGGATATATCTATACAAGGTAATATTATTCAGTGATAAAAAGAAATGAGCTATCAATCCACACAAACACATGTAAGAATCTGTAGCCTTAGAGTAAATCTTGAAATCAGGTAGTGTGAATTCTCAGCCTTTGTTATTCTTAAATATTGCATTGGCTCTTCTGGGTCCTTTGCCATTCCATATATACTTGAAATCATTTTGTTGAAATTCATAAAACAACTTACTGGGATTTTGTTGCACCTATAGATCAAGTTGAGAAGAACTGACATTTTAACAATATTAAGTCTTCCCTCTTTTTTAAAAAGTCTTCTTTGTTGCGTTTTTAATTTCAAATTCCAATGGTTCATTGTTGGTATATAGGAAAACAATTAACTTTAATATATTAATCTTTCAGTGTTTCTCTACATTAGCCTCTTTAAGAAGGATAGTTTAGAAATTCCTTTAGTATAACAACTTCTTGTATTCTAAGAGGAAGTTTTCCAAGAAGATAAGGGCCAATGTTCTAACACTTATCAAATCTCTGCTTGTATCACATCTGCTAACATCCTGTTTTACAAACAGTAATGTTGCCAAGTCCAGGGACATTGTAAGAGAACATGAATATAACGTAAGACATGAAGAGTTGAATATACCTTTGTAAGGCAGTATTCATTGGATTGCAATGTAACAATTAACCATATACCTGCAACTACAATATAAAGGGAGAGTGGATTAGTTTTCTAGTGGGATTAAAAAGTCAGGAGTGATTATCTCTAAGTGAGGAATAATGTAGGCCCGTGATGAACGTGAGACTTGAGATTGATAAGATTTTAAATTATAGGCTTGATAAATAGTTTTGCAAGTGTTGATAGCATTTCAAGTAGAAAAGCAGGCAAATCCAGGCCTGCTAATGGATATGCCAACAGTCTGGTTTGAATGCAATGTAAGAGCAATGAGAAAAAACAGTAAAAGTTATGATCTGGAGGTAGGTGGAACCCAGATGACTAAGAACCATGAGTGTGATCTTGAAGAGTTTGAATTTTATTGTGTAATACTTCTTGGGCAGAAGAGAAACAGCATCAGACTTATGAATTGGAAGATTACTCTAACAGCAGAGTAAATAGTTAACTGAATGGTGTTATTTGGTTGTGGTGGAGTTGGAGAAAGAATTCAGAAATTACTGAGAGGAAGTGAGAGCTATTGCACAACCTATGTTGTATCCATACCTGATCAAAATCTGATCAGGGAAAAGTAAGCAAGATTTTTTGGGAAGCATGCATTTGGAAAGAAGGGAAGTCATGGTACATGAATCTCCAATCCAGCTGGGGCTCCTCAGTACTTATTCAGTACAGGATAGGACTGTTTATCTTAATTTGCTTCTAGTATGATCACATGGATAAGTTTATACCTGGGGCTTAATGAGAAAGAAATGACTAACATGTTTTTTTCAGGTATAGCAAGGAGGGACAAGGGACATCTTATGGTGGACTATATCCATGTGGGGATAAAAAAAAAGACCTACATAAATGTGGAGTCCTTTTCCATGTAGTGTGATACAGAGAGCCTACAGGGAGAGATTAAATTTGTAGGACACATATCCAATATTATTTTCCCCTAAGAAATCAGAGAATGGGCAGTGGTAGTGTGGCAAGATGCTAACAGAAGAAGCAAAATGACAACAGAGGTTACTGGCTCACCAGCATGATTTCTTTTGAGATGTAAGAGTGATGTTTATATTTCCAAGATAGTTACAAATCTAGTTTCTAGGTTTTCCTGATGAGAATTAAGCTAAGGTGGACAAAAACATCCTAAAGCCTTCAGAGTTGAGTTAAGTCTAACTCTATAGGGAACAAGAATAGGGGAGAGGATTTGACCATGAACTTTAAGATGATAGAGAAGCCACAAAGTAGGTAGTGCTTCTTTCTTTGTATGTGGTCGTCACTTATTTTCCTAGTAGAAGAAGGTTATAGGTAAATAATGATAAGCATGAACAGTTGACCCTTGAATGAGGGCATGAGGGACACCAACTCTGACCCAGTAAAAAACCTCCACATAAAATTTGATTCCTCCACAACTTAATTACTGATAGATTATTGTTAACTGGAAAACTTACCAATGACATAAACAGTCAACACACAATTTGTATGTTATAAACTGTATTCTTATAATAGAGCAAGCTAGAGAAAATAAAATACTGTTAAGAAAATCATAAGAAAGAGAAAATAAATTTACAGCACTGGACTGTAAAAAAATCCATGGGTAAGTAGACCTGAGCAATTCAACTCTGTGTTGTTCAAAGGCCAACTATATATGCACCTGCTAATTCTTCAGAGGAGAGTTAATCCCTTCAAATGATTTGATTTGCTAACTGCGATAATGAGTGAAAATTCCAGAAAATGAGAGAGGAAAGGCTTCTTTTAAATAATTGAGAAAGACCAACCAACAGCAGCGCTATGGTCATTGGGAGGGCATAGAAACATATTTGAATAGAGGAAGATATAAAGGGAAGGAGTGAGAGGGAAGAGAGGGGAGGAAGGTTGAAGGAGGAAGACTTGAGAGAAGACAAAAGAGCAAGGCGAGATATTTTACTTGAGAGAGAAAAAAGGAGAAAAGTCACAACTGGCATAGTGAATATAATTATGGGATAAAAAGTTCGGGTAGAGCTTTTACATAAATATCCTGGTGTGATGTAACATGTATCATTCTCCTCAACCTCTCCTGGAAACTTAAAAAAGGTTAAATTTTGAATAAATAGGTATTCCTATTTTTATTTTCCTTTTACTTTTAATGAAGTCATCCAAAAATCTGGTGGTTTAACAATGGCAAGACTTGGATGTGTTGATTTCATCTCACATCCAGGAAAGTCAGTATATACTATTCCAGTCTTGGTATAGATAATGAAACAAAGATGGGTTCTACTAGGATTTTAAAAGGCTTGTGTATAAAAAAAATATTTTAAATCAAAACAAGAGTCCATACTTTGAAAACGAGAGAAAAATAGAAACACCAAAGGAAAGTAGGCCATATAGCCAAATGAAACAAGATACATACCTGCGCATAAACTATACAATAGAATTAAGACATATAATACTTGGCTAGATATAAAAGTTAAAATCATTGGTAGAAAAATGGAAACTCTAAGATTTGCCAAACATAACATAAAAGTAAAATCATGTCAATATAAAATGGATAGGTTCTCCATCTTCCTAAAAACGTGAGAAATAAAAGACCTGATAAAAGTGTAATAGGAAAATGCAAACAAAAGACAAAAACAAAATGCATGGACCTCAATATTAATATGAGAAACAGGATAAATTTAGTTAAAAAACATTAAGAGAAAAATCATATCTTATAACAGTGATAAATCATACATTCTACACTAAAGATTTAAAAGACAAAGCATGTCATATGATTTTGGGGCCTCCTATAATAGAGCAGAAAAATTATAAATTAAGATTTGGTTAAAGTGTAAAGATGAATTGGTAAAAAGCTAATAAAAATGTCAGAATTTATGTCATGTAAATTAGGTAGAAAAAATACCCGCATAACCATTCTGACTGCTATATTTTACAAAATTTCCTTGAAAATATTGATAATATAATAGGAGATATTAAAAAGTAAAAGGAAAATGTATATAACAAATAAAAATAATATAATTCAATAAACGAAAATCTCATGAGAATCAATTAACTATTAGGAAACCATTAAAACAATTTTTTAATGTTTATTTTTGAGAGAGAGAGAGACTGAGCACAAATGGGAGAAGGGCAGAGAGAGAGAGGAAGGCACAGAATCTGAAGCAGTCTCCAGGCTCTGAGCTGTCAGCACAGAGCCTGACAAGGGGCTCGAATTCACAGACTGCGAGATCACGCTCTGAGCTGAAGTCAGATGCTTAACTGACTGAATCACCCAGGGGCCCCTAGGAAACCATTTTAAATAATTAGGGAATTAATTTAATATCAATAGCAAAATACTTTTGAAAAAGTATGCCTGACTTCTATAAAACAAATATTTGTAAGAAATATAAAAGAAGCCTGGAGAACTATTTTTGTTGTTACAGTGACTTTCATAAAGATATGTGTTTTCCACCAAATTCCCAAGATTTAAAAATATATACTGTTATATTAATTAACTAAGGGGTTTTAAAAATAGAATAAAAAGCATCTAAGATAACTTTGGAAGGAGTTTAAGTTTCATTTAGTTAATGTACCATCCTTTCCCAGAACTCAAATCCTTAGAAATGACAGAAAAAGAATATTTATTAAAAAAGGTAATGAAAATCCATAATTACTATGACCATCAGAAAGAGTTTCAAGTTGGAGGGCGGGAGCAACTAGGAAAAACCACCTTTGAAGCAGAAAGGCAATTGGGATGAGTTTCAAAAGATAATCCAAAATGTACTCAGGAGAGAACTGTAGTGATACTCAGGGCGGTGGCTCTGAGGGTGTTTCAAGCTTGAATGTGGGGGGCACTGGAGTGATATGGGAACCTGGACTATTACCTAGGTGATGTTGGGGATGGCATGAAGTAAACTCTTGCTTTGTAATACTGACATTGATCAAGTTTTTGTCTCTAAACAAAATTATTTTTGTACGATACTCTCTATTGTCCCAGGAAGAAGCAGTAAGCATCTGCAATATAGTTGGAGACACAGATTGAATTTCCCTGCAATTTGGTGGCATGCAGGAGGAATGGGGCACTCAGTGCTCAGCTCAGGCTGGCTCGCCTTTCCCCAGTAGCCTATGAGTTCCCTCTCACCATTACCAGAAGACAGACTTTACAAAAACATAAATGGGAATTAAAATTTACAGATAAGAATACCATTAAGAATTATATCCCCCCCAAATGATATAGAAAGAGATAGCACTAAACTTACACATTGAAAGATTTTACATCTACATATAGTAACATTATTGATAGAACAAACATAAAAAGATATGAGAATGTTCTTTGAGAGTTGAGAAAAATGGAATCCGTATTTCATACTTATCAGACCTATGAGTTATTAAATTAAACTGGAGATGCTTGGAGATCATAGCTAATATGTTGGGGAAATCCTAAATGGAGCAATCAAGGAGCACCAGGCCTTTGGGGTGCCTGGGTGACTCAGTTGGTTAAACATCTGACTTTGGCTCAGGTCATGATCTCGTGGTTCGTGAGTTTGAGCCCTGCATTGGGCTCTGGGCTGACAGCTCAGAGCCTGAAGCCTGCTTCGGATTCTATGTCTATGTCTCTCTCTGCCCCTCCCCTGCTCGCACTCTGTGTCTCTCTCAAAAATAAATACATATATATATAAAAGGAACACAGGGGATTTTGGGCATTTCTGTCTATGAGCTATTTTTGGCCTGAGTAAACCCAGCATGGCAAATTCTAAATTATGACAGGATGCCACTCAGGCATCAGAGTTTTTGTGGGAAACTTAGTTTCTTTAGGAAAAACAAGCAGAACCCTCAAAAGTCACACTTTTAAGATCCAGAAATCTGGATCTTAATTATCCTTCAGCATTTTCATAAATTGCTCTTAAAGGATCCTTTTTCATTTTATTAAAGACAAAATTCACAATCTCCAAAAATGTATTAATTAGGATGCGAATTTGGTTGTTTTGACAAAGACTCAACTCATAGCAAAGATGTTAACATGGATGACATAGAAAAGTGAAAGAAGGTACAAATAAATCATATGTGAATTTCTTCTCCCAAGGATGATCACTGTTTTCGTTCGAGTGCATTTTCTTCTGTTCATTTTTCTGTGTGTGCATGTGTGTGTATGAAGTGTAAGTTAGAAACTATACTTTTTATATAAAAGGATTCTACTTATGTACAATTTTGTATCAGATTTTTCAGTCAACCTTGAGCACATCCATGGAATTAACGTTTTTAGTAAAATTTTGAAATCTATATAATTTTTTTCTTTACATATATTTCTCACAATTTACTAGTCTATTTTCACACCATTGGACATCTAATTTTCTAACAGTTTCTCAATATTTCAATTAATGGCAGAATTAATATTTTGATTCATAAGTCATAATTTAAATTTGAGATGATTTAGCAGCATTGCTTCTTGGAAAGGGTTATTGATGAAGATTTCTACGGCTCCCGTTTTCTATTGCCAATTTGCTGTTCTGAGTGTTTGTAGCAGTTTGCACACCCACAAGTGCCTAGATTATTATATTCTTTGCAGGCTATGAGTTTTATAGTATTTTTAGAATTTATTGTTTGAAAATTTTATTTTTATTATTATTTTTTAATGTTTATTTTTGAGTGAGAAAGAAGGAGGGAGAGAGAGAGTAAAAGAGAGAGAGAGAGCATGAGCAAGGGAGGGGCAGAGAGAGAGACACACACATACACAGAATCTGAAGCAGGCTCCAGGCTCTGAGCTGTCAGCACAGAGCCCGACGTGGGGCTTGAACCCATGAACTGTGAGATCATGACTTGAGTTGAAGTTGGATGCTTAACTGACTGAGCCACCAAGGTGCCCCTGAAAATTTTAAGTAGCTCCCTTAATCCTTGGCTGTTGTATACTTTGCAGTCCTTTATAAGCCAACTAGAAAATTTATATTCTTTCAGAAAATGGTACAGTTGTAGATGAGTTTTCTTAATTTTAACTACCCTTGAATTTGCTCTCATTATCTTTTTTTATCAAGACAGATTAATGACTTAAGTATAAAAGGAAAACGTCTGATACTGTAACACAATAAGTCAATATTTTTCTAACAACTAGATGAGAAGGGAAGTTATAACTATGAATAAAGTAAATCACAAAGGAAAATCCACATATATGATTAGAAAATGTTTATTATAAAATATATAATAATTGGGTTGTTATTAATGCATTAATATGGTTGCACTAATGGTTGCATATTAATGCATCTGTATGAACGTATAATCAATAAGATGTGTATACACCCATACATGCTGATGCTAGGATGTATTGGACATTCTGTATGTTAGTATTTTCTCATTTTCTCACTTCTAGTTTTATTTACATTATTTTAACTCTTTCTTTATTTCTACTTATTTAATATTTTATACAATATTATGTGGTATATTTCCATTTTATTTGGATAGATTTTTTATGCTTATCACCAATTTTATACTTATTACCAATATTTTTCTCAAAACTTTAGCGCAGCTTAAAAGATATAGGTAAATCTTGGCCTTGGTTTTCAGAGATAATGTGTTATAACTTTAATATGATGAACGATGAGTTCTTGACAGATATCACTGAATCTTAGCTTGCTCAATAACAGCTAGTGAAGAAAAAAAACCAAGCACTTATGAAGTTTAAAAATTGCTTATTGAATTATTATATTATTTTCTGCTGACAGTGTTATATTGAGCAATTCTATGGCAAAAAATCTCATGATTTGTTCAGAAATATTTAACATTTTAAATTCCATACTGAATGATTAAATTTCAGCAATAAGATTTTGCCATGCTTATTTTCTTAACCTCTTAAATTATTTTGAGTGTTAATGATAAATTTAATATGTTAAGTGAGAGGGGCATGTTTTATAACACAGCTGATTTTGAAATAGCACAATAATAGACTTGAAAGATATTTTGGAAATAATCTAGTTCAGCATGAGGAAAAAAGGTTTAGCAGATGATTTTTACTCAGTTCCAGTAACCGAGGACTCCTGGGGGAAAATGATCTGATCAAATCACCTTGTAAACATGTTTCCTGATGCTATTTATTGATGGGAAGATAAAGGACAGCTCTTATTTGTAGAGTGCTTTTAGCCTGGTGTAGATGTTTGTTTGGGTTGTTCACAAACAAACCAAGAGTCTGTAAATTGATGAGTCCTGATTCACTGGAAAATGTCAGTATGAACTGTGTAGTTAGAGGAGTGTAAAATAGAGATGTTTCATGATTAAAAGAGCTTTCATTGTAAGTATGAGGCCCTCTTTTGTGGCTACCCCTGAGAACAACTTGACCCAAAAGAAGTAGTTATGGAGAAAAACAGTACACAGAACTATGCAATGATTAATAAATGATTACTATAGCTTTAAGAAAATGATCATTGTAATGTCTCTCTGGGAAAGCGGTTGATTTATGATACAGGAACCGGGCACCGGGAACACCTGGCCCGCCCTGGGCTGAACGCCGCCTGTTCCTTTTGTGTCGACTTCTCCTCTTCCTCAGAGACCACCTGTTTATATGAAACATTGATTATGCTTAATCAACCATAACGTACCTGCTTAAGCAAGTTCTGTGTTTCTCATGAGATCACTCTCTGATCACCAACAACAATCTTGTCATTGATTGACTATCATATTCTTAATAAATATGGGACTGCGGAGTTGTTCGGGGCGACAGTTGTTATAAGCTGTCGTCCCCTGCTCCCTCTTTCTTTTATAGCTGACTTGTTTGTGCCTAATTCTTCTCCCGTGCGCAGTTACAGAAAGCGGCACTCTTTGGCTTACTTAGAGACCTCATATATTAAATCTGGACCAGAGTATATTCTAATACATCAAGAAAAGACCCGGACAGCTAGTTTGGTAATGCCTGAAGTTTCCATATTCGCCTATGTTTCACAACCACCACTATCCACTGATTTATCAATAAAAAAATGACACTGGGTAAGAGATGTGACTCACGTAAGTGGTGATTTAAAAACCCAACCTTCTGTGTTATCTTCAACCTGTTTATTCACAGTTGACAACAGAGGCCCAGATGGGGTAAATAACTTTCCCGGGGTGCTCTGTCTGTGGAGCTCTGACACTCATTAGATGTGTGACCTTGAAGAGGATACTTAATATTTTTATGCTCAGTTTTTTCATTTGTTAATTGGAAATAATAATAGTATCTGCCTCATAGGTTATTGTTCAGATTAAATGAGCTAATTTGAGGCAATGTAATTGAATATTCCCTGGAACTATCATAAAAATGATGTGTTTATTGTATTATTATTATCTAGCATATTAGAATTGAATGAATTGGAGTTTAATTTTTGGTTTTTGGTCCAGCAGTCTATTTTTATCTTCTAGGCTTCATGAATTTCTTTATTACTGAAGGAGGAAATCTTAATAAAGCAAATATTTCAAAATATTCTTTTAGTTCCATAAAACAGTAAGTACTTAGAATTCTTTCCTTTCAGGACTGTATAGGCAATGCTTTTGAAGATCAAATTATTAGTACCTAGAAAAAGGACTCATAGATTCTATAATTTAGAATAGAAATCATCACTCTAACCATATTCCAATTCACTTTTCCTTCCGAACAAGTACAATGTCACTTAATAGGAGGTGAGAAAGGGATATCTCTATTATAGATGGTTTATAACTTTAGAAATTTATATTATATGAGTGATACATTTTGGGGGAGGTCCTGTGTCTAACTAACTATTAAGCTTTGCTTATTATATGACAAATACTCTGCTAAATGTGTTCACATAAACTCATCTCACTTAATAAGCATGATAATTCAATGAGATAGGTATTTTGACTGCCCTTACTGTGCCGAGGATGATATTGAGTAAGAAATGTTTAATAAGTTATTCAACTTCCTATAGCTGACTAGTGGTTGCCCAGCTATTGAAGACCAACAATCTTATCCAGTGTCAGACTTCTTACTCGCTCTACCATACTGGGCAAATGAGTTCTCCGATTCTCCATTTTCTTCTCAGTAAAACAGTAGAAAAATGAGATAAAGTATTCAAAGAACTTAGTGGAGTCCCTGAAATATCATCTTAGCCTACTAAATTAATAAAAAGAAATTGGTGGTCCCATAGATCATGAACAACAGAATTAGAATCAATCCTGATCTATCAAAGATCATTGTTACTTACAGAATTGAAGGGAATACTTATAAAGACGGTAACTATTTGGCTAATTTTTTAATTTTAATGGATTTATTTTGCTTTAACTCTTGCTGAACATAGTTCTTAAAAACAAAACCTCTTGCTATCACAATGTTAATGATTTTCTCTTAAGAACTGAGTGGTACAGTTGGGGAACATTAGGGTAAATAAGAGAGGAAATGGAGAAAGGAGGCAGTGAAATTTAAAAGGCAGTCTAGTTAATTTGTTCCCATTTAATTTTATAATAAAGGATAACTCCATTGAAAATAATAAGATAATATACTCTCTTATAAAAGAAGATGTCATTTTACTCTTTTTTAAAAAAGTAATCTCTACACCTAACATGGGGCTCAAAATCACAACCCTGAGATCAAGAATCAGATGCTCTACTGACTGAACCAGCCAGGAGCCCCAGTAGATGTCATTTTAATGTATTGTACATATGTATCTTTTTATATAAATGGGATAACAAAATACAAGTTTACAGATATTAGTGTTTTTATTAAGAATATGTATTTCTGCATGAGGTAGAAAGAAAGTGGAGTTCAGCAAAATCAGTAATCTGAGACAGAAATATGATTTATAAAACAATTTTTTTTTCACCAGAATAAGTACCTTTCAGTTTCTGCGTGTTGGTGTTGTCTGATTCATCACTCATTGCTTTGACATTTAATTTTCTTGTCATATCTGTTAAATAAGAAATTACATCTTTAATTATAGTTCAAGAAAGCACAAGTTTGAGAATAGCATTTGTATTTCAAACATACATTACTTTCCAGTGCTTTCAATTTACAGCAGAAATATCAGTTCTTGTCAAGTATATATCAGTAAGTCTCATAGATTAGGTGATGTAGAGTTGATAACATTTATCTCCACAGAATTTATGGTTTCAGAAAGTAGAAAAGCCATAACACGGCCTGAATAAAACTAGTCTATAAATGCTTCATATCTCACAGTACATTTTATTGGGACTTATCTCCTTGGGTATCAAGAAAATATTTTTATGAAGATGTACAGAATTTGATTCAAGTGAGCAAATAAATGTTGCTGTTAAATGTCAGTGAGAACTTAAACTCTGATCTTCAAATAGCAAATTCGGCCTTCTTTCCATAGATGATACTGTTTTCCCCCCAATAAATACTGTTGGAGGTAATATAAATAAAACATAAAAAATATTATTTTCTTGGATCACTTTAAACGTTTTTACAAGATTTTAATTAAATTAAATTAATTAATTAAATTTTTTTTTTTTTTGAGAGACAGAGCAGAACCTGATGTGGGCTTGATCCCACCACCAGGAGATCACAACGTGAGCCAAAATCAAGAGTCTGGTGCTCAACTGATTGAGCCACCCAGACACCCCAGATTTAATTTAATTTAAATTCCAGTGTTATATTGGTTTCAGGTGTAAGGTACAGTGATTCAACAATTGTACAAGGGTTTTTTTTTACATTATTTTGCATATTTAAGAATTTTGAGAGATTTGCATTGTATTGCAAGTGGAATGGTAGTTACATATTACTTATGAAGGAGTTTATGAGTTCATGAATAAGGCCAAGTTAAATGATTAAAAAAATTTTTTTTAAATGTTTATTTATCTTAGAAAGAGAGAGAGAGAGAGGAGAGAGAGAGCAGGGGAGGGGCAGAGAGAGCTCCAGGTTCTGAGCCATCAACACGGAGCCCAATGTGGGGCTTGAACTCATGAATCTTGAGATCATGACTTGAGCCAAAGCTGGACACTTAATTGACTAAGCTATCCAGGTCCCCCAAAGTTAAATGATTTTTAAAGGTTTCTACATAGGACTGATTAACTAGGATCAATTAAAAAAAACAGTAATACTGAATTTCACTCAATCTACCTGTCTGTTCTTGGATTCTAGTGGTTGTTACTCTTTTTGTTTTTTACTTTTTTTGATCTGGCTTTCAATGCTAAAATTTGGGGAGCTCTTTGAAAAATTAAAAGTATCTAAAGGATATAAAACATAGGCAACAATTATGTCAATCACTGTTACAGTGTGTATCTCTAAGCCATAAAAATTCAGTTATAGCACTATTTACTCAGTTGCTTAATTTTTTTCCTTACCGCTTTCAAGATTTTCTCCTTGATTTTGGTTTTTGGGAGTTTTATTATGATGTGTTTGGTTTTTTTTTTTTTATCATTTCCATCTCTTTATTGATATTCTCTCGTGGATTAGATATTGTCATCATATCTTCCTTTATTTCTTCTATTTACTTATTTTTTAATTAATTTTTTTACCTTACTTTATTTCTTTAAGCACTCCTTCAGTTCTCCGAACACATTTATAATGACTGCTTTGAAATTTTTGTTAAGTTTGACATCTGGGCCCTGTCACAGGCAGTTTTTGTTGTTTTTCCCCCCTGTATTTATTGGGGTTTTTTTCCTCTTTCTTTTCATGACTTATAGTTCTTTGTTCAAAATTAGACTTTTTAAATAATGTATTGTACCAAACCTGGGTACTGATTCTTCCAGAAGCATTTTTTTTAAGTTTATTTATTTATTTTGAGAGAGAGAGAGAGAGAGCAAATGAGCAGGGGAGGACAGAGAGAGGGAGAGAGAGAATCCCAAGCAGACTCCGTGCTGCCAGCACAGAGCCTAACATGGGGCTGGAACCCACAAACTGAAAGATCATGACTAGAGCTGAGATCAAGAGTTGGACGTTTAACTGACTGAGCTACCCAGGCACTCCTCCCACAACGGTTTTTGTTATTATTTCCTAGCTTCATCTCCTGTCTCTGTGCAGGCATGAAAATTCAAACCCCGTTCCTGTTTCTATATGCCCTCTGCACTCAGGGCAGCTGGAGTGTCAGACAAAATGTTTACTGCTTTGGGATGGGTTTACTTTTGCGCACTGTGTGTCTTTATAATTTTTTTATTCTATAAATTATTTAAATATAAAAAATAAACTCCCCCCCCCCCGGGAATACAGGCATACTTTGTTATATTGTGCTTTCCTTTAGTGCTTTGCATTTTTTACAGATTGAAAGTTTGTGGCAACCCTGCATGGAGCAAGTCTATAGCACCATTTTTTCAATAGCATTTGTTTATTTTTTTGTCTCTGTCACATTTTGGTAATTCTTGTAGTATTTCAAACTTTCTGTTATTAGTCTATTTGTTATGATGATCTGTGATCAGTGATTTTTTAAAAATGTTTATTTATTTATTTTGAGAGAGAGAGATAGAGAGTGAGCAGGAGACAGGCAGAGAGAAAGGGAGACAGAGAACCCTAAGCAGGCTCTGCACGTCCAAGTGTGGAGCTCAATGTGGGGCTTGAACTCCTGAGCCATGAGATCATGACCTTAGCTGAAATCAAGAGTTGAATGCTTAACCGACTGAGCCACCCAGGTGCCCCTGTGATCACTGATTTTTGATGTTCCTACTGTAATTGTTTTGGGGTACTGTGAGCTGCACCTATATAAGACAGCGAACTTAGTAAGTGTTGTGCGTATTCTGACTACTCCACTGGCCTTTTCTCTATCTCTCTCTCCCTCTTCTTGGGCTTCCTAGTCCCAAGACGCAACAAGTCAATTAATAACCTTATGATGGCCTCTAAATGTTCAAGTGAAAAGAAGAGTAACATTGGGCAGTGAAATCTATCAGTCCTGTTAATATGTTGTGTATTTCTGAACAATTTCTGTAGATGAAAAAAAGTATAAGACATAACCTTGCTTCTCCAAGAAATGACAAATGATTCTACTTGTTCTCATTCTAATCTAAAATATTGATTTTTGGGGCATGTGGGTGGGTCAGTTGGTTAAGTGTCCAATTCTTGATTTCCACTCAGGTCACGATCTCACGGTCTGTGAGACTGAGCTCTATGTTTGGCTCTGCCCTGACAGTGTGTAGTCTACTTGGGATTCTTTCTCTCCGTCTCTCAAAAATAAATAAACATTAAAAAATAATAAAACATTAATTTTTACATATTTGTCTCCCTATTATGTTTTAAAAAATATATTTAGCATTCCAAAACTACTAGTAAAAATATAAATAACATTTGAAGAGCAATGAATATCTACTCAGATTAGTGATTTCTTGAATCATAGATTTAATAATAAATCCTTTATAAGTTGAATTAAATAGATGAACCAAAACAGATTGAAATAACAGAAGCCACTCCATCCTTCACTAACCAGCTAAAATGGATCAAGACAGAAAAGAGAAGGCCCAGTCATGAAAAAAGGAGCAAATAACATCCCTTAGACACATCTTTCCTCCTTCCTGAAGACCTTAAAATCACAAATCTCTGCTACAAATTAGCTTAGGAGCTCATAGCATCTGGAGAAAATCTTTTCGGTATTGTTTTCTTTTGCATTGAAATTTGGGGTCATCTAGCAATACAAACATTTCTACACTAGCCTTTCTTTGCTTTCCTTCTTTTATTTTCTATCCACCATTACAGTGTATCCTGAGCAGGCTCACCATACTCTTTTCAATCAGATATGAGCTTGATGTAAATATCATGTAAAAGAAGTTCTGATTTAGGAGCGGACTTGCCAATTTGACATTTCTTATGTTACTATTTCATAGTTTGGCTCTATGATATTCTTCTCAACTTCTTCAAGCATTCAGATTTCAGTAAGATTTTCTGGTGAGCAACTGAAAGCATAGCCAGTGATATTCAGTAGTTGTTAAAATCAATTGAGTAAGCAAGGCGTTCAGGCTTCATTTTCCTTTATATATAGAAGCCATTGGGATCACCCATCAGCAAGGGTTAGTTTTTATTTCCTTTGGTTCCAAAACCCTAAAATGAAGTGTTTATTAAATGTTATATAAAAAATAATGGACTTTGCAGCATTGTAATTCTATGCCATAAAAAAGCAATCAAATTGGTGTAGATAACACTGGTGCCTGAACAATGCAAGCTATTATGTAAAATTGGAAGGAAATGTACAATAAATTATGCACTGTGCACTTATGCTTGCTAGAGGCAGAATCTCTCTCGCTCTTCTCCTTTTGAAGCTAGTCCTTGCATGACTATAGTTTTCCTTTATGCATTTTGCTTTCTGTATGTGTATCATCTTGAATAATTTGTGTGTCTTTGTGTAGATGATAGATCAATAGATAGATGATAGATAGATAGTAGACAGATAGAAAAACACTTAATATAGGAAGGAAACTTAGAAATCATGACACCACTCCTAGATCCTACACCAAATTAAAAACAAAGATTCTGAGCACAGAATCTTCCATCAAATTAACATTCATTGAAGGTGGTACCAATTTATATGGGCACCAACAGTACATAAGAGTAACTGATTCATGGAACTATTTTCAAGTTTTTAAAATTTTGACAGTTTGATAACGTGAATAGTACTTTATTGTTGCTTTACTTTGTGTCTTTGTAACAAGTTTCATTTTTTTACTACATACTTAATAATCATTTATGTTTCCTTTTTTAGGGAGTAACCGTTAGATTACCCTTTATGTTTTACAATCGAGATTTTTATTATTTTCTTTAACTTATTTGGTAGCCTATCAAATGTTTTCCTTTTTTCTATATATTTTAAATATATTTCAGTTTTCAGGTTATTTTAAAATTATTTTTGTGATTTCTGCCATATTGACATAATTTTTTATATTTAAATATATCAATTTTTCCATTTCTTATTTCTTATATATACACAATACCCAACTCAAGATCGGATAAAAGTCCATGTGTATATTTTACAGTTGTCTCATTTAAACAGATTAACTATTGAATCTTTCTGTAATTCATTGTATACATAGGAATATTTTCTAATAAATGTTTGTCCATTTGCTAACTAATCCTCTTACCACTGATTTAAATCTCATCATTGCATGTATTTCCTTCTAATAAGGTTTATTTTGTCATTTTCTGTTATGTTACAATGATTTATGTAGTCTAATTATAGAATAGTATTACTAATTGTGTGTTCCATAATAACTGGTGGTAAAATCAATCTCTATTATTCTTCCAAATCAAAACATTGTTGCAGATTCTTAAAATATAATTTACTCTTAGTTTTTCAAGTCCAGAAATATGACTTGGGTACTTGTTTGAAATTACTTTATATTTATCGATGCAGTTTAGAAACATGGTTTATGTAGCATCATGTTGAGCCCAGAGCAGGAGCCAGGAGACAGACTGTTCAAGTTCAAGTCTTGGTTTTACTGCTTCCTGTCTTTGTGAGCTGTGCCCCAGCTAGGCACAGAATCTAAGTGCCTCAGTTTTTCTCATCTATAAAAGGCGGAATAAAAGTATTTACCTCTTTGGGCGGTAGTCAGAATTAAATAATATAATATTTACATAGATTATTGTCTGGTACATGGTAGGTTTTATTTAAGAATTTCTCTCTTTTTTTAAAGTTTATTTATTTATTTTGAGAGATAGATAGTGAGAGCAAAAAAAGGGGAAGGGCAGAGAGAGAGAGAGAGAGAGAGAGAAGAGACTGAGAATCCCAAACAGGGTCCATGCTGTCAGTGCAGAGCCCAATTTGGGGCTCAATCTCACAATCCGTGAGATCGTGACCTGAGCCAAAATCAAAAGTTAACCGAGGCTTAACCGACTTAGCCATCCTGGCGCCTCAAGAATTTCTTATTCAAAACTACTTTTGTATCTCAGTAGAACATTTTTACTAAATTTATAGAAGTATTGCGTTTTTCTTGTTACACTGAGTTCTAATTCTGCTCCCTACCCCTAGCTCTCAGTTGCTTTATTTCCTTCCTTCTATTTCCTTGGTTTAGCTTTAAGTTAATTTTTCTTTTCTTTTTCCTTTTTTTTAATTAGGTCAAGTCCTTATCATTGTTTTCTTTTACATGAACTATTAAGGATGTGAATTTCTGAGTACAGCTTAGGCTATATTTGTTAAATGTTATCTGTAGTAGCTCATTCTAATTTTTCCTCGGTCTATAGTCTTGTTGGCTACTGTATAGTTTTTAAGTAAATTCACTCACATTAAAATATGGCCAATGCTTTTAAAATTTTGACGGTAATTTGAATTATGTGATGGCAACTTCATTGCCACATCACATTTCTGTTTTGTGTCCAGTTTCTTTTTTATTCTTTTTGCATATTATTTATTTTCCTGTCCACAGCGTTTGCTTACCATTTCACCTTTCTTTTTTTTTTTTTTTACAGTAAGCAGTTAGTTAGGCTCTCCAGGAGGTCTACAGGCCAGCAAAGAGGAAGTCATGGCCAACTGTGAGGAAGTCAGAGGCCTGTCCTGGCAACATTCTAAAACAAAACCACAAGAAACAAAATCAAACCAGACAGGCCCTGAATGGCTGACAAGGTAGGCCAACGTTCACATGATTCCTCCATTATTCTATATTAACACACTAAAATCTCCTCCCTGAGGGCGCCATGACAGGGAACCACTGGCCAAATAAGGAAGAGAAGTGCCGAGATCAAGAGCCTCTGGTGACATCTTTTGCATGAGCTGTCAAGGTCTTAGGGCATGAGGTCTCTCCAGTTTACCTGGCAACAAGTTCTTATTTCACAAAAGCTAGACTTTTTGAATTTTATTGTAGTATAAATTTATTTGCAATAAATATTTTTATTTTTCAAATGTGTGCATTTCTTCCAACAGTTGAATTATATATATCCTTTTTTTTTTACTGAATATTTTCACATGCTTATTAGTCTTTGAATTCATCTGATTGATCAGAGATCTATCCGTCACTACTTTTGTATTGAAAGCACAGTGGGAGGAGTCACCTCAGTTTCTCTCAGTTGCTTCCTTTCCACACTAACATAATCTTCAAGGCATTAAATCTAAGCCCTGGTTGGGGCACCTGGGCGGCTCAATTGATTAAGCATTGGACCTCAGCTCAGGCTATGATCTCATAATTTGTGAGATCGAGCTGCTCATTAGGCTCTTTGCTATCAACGCAGAGCCTGCTTCAGATCCTCTGTCTCATTCTTTCTGCCCCTCCTCCACTTGTGTTCTCTCTGTCTCTCTCTCTCTCAGAAGTAAACAAAAAATATTTTTTAAATCTAAGCCCTGGTTGATATGCACAAACCCTAATCAACTTCTTGATATTTTATCATCCTTTAGTAACTACTGGGGTGAAAATATATCTCCTGGTCCTAATGATGAAGTGTTCAGAGCTGATGATCAAGAAAAAATTCTTGAAGACATCCTTGGTGCAAAAAGGTGATTTTATTAAAGCACAGGGATAGGACCTGTGGGCAAAAAGAGCCCTACTGGGGCTGTGCTGAGTGACTGGTTATATACTATGGAGTTGGGGGAGGTAAAGTCAAGAGGAAGTTTCTTTTTTTTTTTTTTTAATTTTTAATGTTTATTTATTTCTGAGAGACAGAATGTGAGCAGGGGAGGGGCAGAGCAGGAGACACAGAATCTGAAGCAGGCTCCAGGCTCCGAACTGTCAGCACAGAGCCAGATGCAGGGCTTGAACTCACAAGCTGTGAGATCATGACCTGAGCTGAAGTCGGATACTCAACCGACCGAGCCACCCAGGCACCCAAAGAGGAAGTTTCTTAAAGGGACTTATGCTAAAGAAGACTCACAGATTACTGGAGGCCTAGTTATTGTCAAGCTAAGGTTATTTTCCCCTCTAGCATAGCATTAACATGAAGACAGTAAGGAGTTCCTGGACTTTAGCCTATTGATAAAATTGTCCTTTTTTGGTAATTGTACTAAGATATTTGTAAAATGATGGAGACTCTTGTCAGTTTAACCATTTGTTTCATGTCCTTTCCTTTTGTCCTTGGGCAGCCAGGACTACCTGAGGAATGTCACACATATCCCACCTGGGGAGCCTTGTCACTAATAACTGATTTACAAAATGAATTATATGAATGATAAAATTTACTTCTAGAGAATTTGAAGCAGTTTGTACCACTTCCTTCACTAGAAAAACATAATTAAAATATAAAATTTCCATCATGATTTTCCCAGGTACTGCTCTGAGACAGGAGACTGACCTTGAGCAGATAGGGATAAGCGGTGCCTTGTTAACAACAACAGAGCAGAAAGTACCAGACCGTCTGAAACACCCACTCCTTGGGACAAACTGCCCTGGACCATATCCTGATTCAGCAGCTGCACAGTAACTGTCCCTCAAGAGGTCCCACTACTATAATCGATACAAGCCCTCTTTCTCCAGGTTAGTGGAATTCTTTTTCTTTTGTTTCATTCTTGCCCTAATAAACTTGGTGACTGTGCTGCTTTTAATCTTGTTTGTGGGTTCTACTCTTCAGCTCCATCCGAACACAATCCTGAGTTTTAAAAAAGTGCTTATGCTTCTTCAACTGCCTATTTTTTTTCTCACAACAAAGCAAAGCTCCTGTCTTCAATACAAAAATTATTGGAAAGGTAGCCTTATACTGAATATACAAATATGATAAATCATGGGAAATCAGCTCCCAGATGGGTGATAGCTCTCTATTCTCTGGTCTGAGAAAGGACTGAGAAAGGACTTATGCAATGCATAAGTTTGGTACATAGAGCTGGGTGGCGCAGTATGGAATGTACTTTCAGTTGCCCACCCAATATTTATTTCCCATCTCTCTTATAACAGAATCCAGCCTCTGGCCATGCATCATGATTTGTTTAAGCTAGTTATAACTATCCTTTTGTCCTTTGCCAGATTGTCTGCAAACTGTCCAGTGACATTTTAGTGTAAGTGTGATGGGGTCGTTTCTGGGAATGTTATGGTTGAGAGAGTCTGTGTTATGTGAATGAAGATCTTGGTCTTCGGATTCTCCATGAGAAGATTTATGTGGTTATATTTATGTGGTTATAGAAGCTTGAAAAAAGACAACCAGAAGGAAAGTAGCAAGCACAAAGCAGTTTATTGAAGCAGAAGTATACTCTCAAGATGGGACAGTGGGCAGGTTCCACAAAGGGGACCTCGCCTGTAGATTTTTTTTTTTTATAATTGGACATTATTGGGTATGTCTGGGCTGGGAGGAGCTGTGACACACAGTGGAGTAGTCTCTAATGGGGCTGCTTTCAGTCATTTGGGAAACTCCCACAGGTTGGAAGGGGGAGTTTTTGACCCCACCTAAGGTTTATGCCAGAACCGTCATGGCAGCCATTCTCCATTGGTAAGGGCTGTTCCCTCAATGCAAATGCATTATAAAAGTCTAGGAGTTACCCCAGAGCATGAATGCAAGACAAGAGCATATGTTCTGCACCTGTGGCTTGTAATCTGTCAGCCCCAACATCTTGGAAGCCACAAGGTCAGGATGTTGTGCTCCTGGGCTTATAGTGTATAGCTTATTTATCACGTCTTTGCCTCCAGCCCATGTCTCTATCATTCCCCTTTAAGAATTTGGAACTCTGCCTC
Source organism: Cryptoprocta ferox (assembly GCA_028646485.1). Taxonomy (NCBI): domain Eukaryota; kingdom Metazoa; phylum Chordata; class Mammalia; order Carnivora; family Eupleridae; genus Cryptoprocta; species Cryptoprocta ferox. Next base: position 49,826,293 of record CM053567.1, read on the forward strand.
CAGGTGCTTTTTCCATTGTTCTTGTCTGGCTTCTACCTAACAGGGAGACTTCTGCTTGACTGATAAAAAAGAAAAGTGTGGCTGACACTTCCTCTTTATTTGCCCGTTTTTACTTTATTTTATTTAAAAAAATTTTTTATTTAAAAAATAAATAAATTTTATTTTTTTTAAAGTCTAGGAGTTACCCCAGAGCATGAATGGGGGTATAAATTTTATTTATTTTTTAAATAAAAAATTTTAAAAATTATATATATATATCCTTAAAATTATATGTATATGTATATGTATAGAGAAAGAGAGAGAGAGAGAGAATGCATGTGAGTGGGGGAAGGGCACAGAGAGAGGGAGAGAGAGAATCCCAAGCAGACTCTGAGCTGTCAGCACAGAGACCAACTTGGGGCTTGATCTCAGGAACCGTGAGATCATGACCTGAGCCAAAATCAAGAGTCAGATGCTTAACTGACTGAGCCACCCAGGTGCCCCTGCTCTTTTTAACCTTAAATTCAGTCCTGAGACTTGCGGCAGCTTTCTTGTGACGGTGAGGCAACCAATATGATTACGAATGGAAAACGTAGGCAAAAACATAAAGAGGTCTTAGCCCTGGGTCTTTATGACATTGTTGATCACTGAACTACAACAACAGCAAACATCAGACTTTGTTTATTTATATTAAAATAAACATTTATTTAAGCCACTGACAATTGGACTCTTTACTTGAATTTGAAAGCATTCCTTCTCAAAGAGGTGTCTGCTACCATTTACTCTATTATTTTACCTCAAGCTTACATTAGCATTTGAGTAATAGAAATTCATTATCAATTCTTGTAAATTATTGGCTAACATTATAATATCCAGTATCAACAAACCTTTATATTATTTTACAAATATATTTATATATTTTGCATCCAAAGAATAAAGCAGGAAAGTAAATTGCCCATAGATTATCAGTGTAACTCCAAGTCAGGTTATAAGCAATTACTTATGGGACTACAATTTTCATTTTGTAAGGGTATCACAGTTTAAGATTTTTAATATGGAATACAGACATATAATTTTATATCCCCACATTCCATTTTCACTTCTGTTATCATCAAAAACTCTATAAACAGATATGAGTATAAAACTGTATTGTCAACGTACATGTCCCACTCTACAGTTAACCGTCAGATGTGATATTATAATACTTTTCCTTTTATGGAGAGGGATCGTTTCAGAGAACTGCTGCAGAAACAGAGAACAGATGTCTCTGGATTAGACCACAGACCTTTCAGTCTTTGTGCTTATGAATTTTGGAGACTGTTTTCTGTTGAAAGCTTAGAATTTTTTTTCTATAATAATAGCTGTCATAATTCATCTGGTTTATTGTTTTTTCCCCCTGCTTTATAGTAGCAACTCCTTAAAGACAGCCGTTAAAGAGACCATTGTATCTGGCATATAGAAGGTACTCCATAAAAGGCTTCCTTGCTGAATAAATGAATTAACGAGACCGGTTTCATATTGTTTTTTAAACATTTTTTAATGTTTGTTTATTTTTGAGAGAGTACAAGCAGGGGAGGGACAGAGAGAGAGGGAGGCACAGAATTCAAAGCAGGCTCCAGGCTCTGAGCTGTCAGCACAGAGCCCGACACGGGGCTTGAACTTACTGACCACGAGATCATGACCTGAGCCAAAGTCGGACGTTCAACTGACTAAGCCACCAGGCGCCCCTCAGATTTTTTAAAAGTGAACTTTATGGGGCACCTGGGTGGCTCAGTTGGTTACTCTTGATATCAGCTCAGGTCATGATCTCACGGTTCATGAGTTTGAGCCCCACGTTGGGCTCTGCCCAGACAATGCCAAACCTGCTTAGGATTCTCACTCTCCCTCTCTCTCTGCCCCTTATCCACTTTCTGTCTTTCAAAATAAATAAGTAAACTTAAAAAAATTAAAGTGGACTTTATATTTTAGGGTAGTCTTAGGTTCACAACAAAACTGAATGGAAGGTACAAAGATTTCCTTTGTACTCCCTGCCCCCCACACATCACAAGCTCCCCCCACCATCAGCATTCCCCATCAGAGTGGTACATTTATTATAATTGATGAATCTACATTGACATATCATTATCACCCAAGGGCCACAGTTTATACTACAGTTTACTCTTGGTGTTGTATCTACCATTATAGTCATAAGAATAGTTTCACTGCCTTAAAATTTCTCTGTCCTTTGCTGATTACTTCCTCTCTCCCCCACCCTCTAACAACAGCTTATCCCTTTACTGTCTTCATAACTTTTCATTGGGTTCTTTGGAATCATACACTGCATAGATTTTCAGTTTGGCTTCTTTTACTTAGTAATATGCATTAAGGTTCCCCGTGTCTTTTCATAGCTAGATGACTCATTTCTCTTCAGCACTGAATACTATGCTATTGTCTGGATGCACCACAGTTTATTCATCCACTTACCTACTGCAGGACATTTTGGTGGCTTCCAAGTTTTGCCAGTTATGAACAAAGCTACTATAAACAACTATGTGCAGTGTTTTGTATAGACAAATGTTTTTTAACCTGTTTGGGAAATATCAAGGAGTGCAGTTGCTGAATTGAATGGTAACAGCATGTTTAGTTTTGTAAGAAACTGCCTGTCTTCCAAAGTGTCTATACCATTTTGCATTTCCACAAAGCAATGTATGAGCATTCCTGTTGCTTCATATCCTTACTAATGTTTACGTGCTGTCAGTGTTTGGGATTCTGGCCATTCTAAAGCTGTAAGATAATATTTTAATTTGTGGACTCCTACTGATGATTATCATCAAAGGTTTTCTTTCTTTACTTTCCTATAGAACTGGAAATTAGAAGATGAAATTCTTAAATTTCATTTTGTGATGTTTAACCTTGAGGCATGTTTCAACAACATAAAGAGGATGTTGATCCTTGCATGTGAATCTTTCTATTCTGAATATTTTTTTTTATCATATTTGCTCTTCTTAAAAATCAACTGGGGTGCCTGGGTGGCTCAGACTGTTGGGCATCCGACGTCAGCTCAGGTCATGATCTCGCATTCGTGGGTTCGAGCCCCATATTGGGCTCTCTGCTGACAGCTTGCTCAGAGCCTGGGGCCTGCTTCAGATTCTGTGTCTCCCTCTCTCTCTCTCTGCCTCTACCCTGCTTGCACTCTGTCTCTCTCTCAAAAATAAATAAATATTAAAAAAAATAAACTGATACTTATTATGTTTGGTTCAATATGAATCATAAATTAAAAGATCATTTTTCACAGGTTTGATGAGTTTTTAACATCTACATTTATTTATATTACCCTGAAGATGAGCATAAGGTTTTCTGAATATGAGACATTATTACTTAAAGCAATAATTACAGGGACCTGTAACTGCAGAAAAGGAACCATGAAATTATGAATCTGCTAATTCCTATAGGCTACATACTGTCTGCTTTCCTTCCTAAGTGAGACCTTTGCTCCCTAGTCCTTTCCAATCCTCTGTTGATGTAAATGATGGATTTTGCAGATCAGAATTTCATTCCTCACTTGAAAAGTGAACAGACTCTAAATCTCTCTCATTGTCTGTGGCAGTTCAATCATCGTTTAAATTTCAGGTTTGTTTTTAAATATTTTTTAATGTTTATTTTTATGTTTGAGAGAGACAGACAGAACACGAGTGGAGGAAGGGCAGAGAGAGAGAGTGAGACACAGAATTTGAAACAAGGTCCAGGCTCTGAGCTCTCAGCACAGAGCAGGATGCAGGGCTCCAACTTGAGAATGGTGAGATCATGACCTAGGCTGAAGTCAGATGCTCAACTGACTGCGATACCCAGGCACCCCTCAGATTTGTTTTTTAACTAAGATTCCAGTGTCCTTTCCTCAGAAAACATTAACTAGGCAGAAACAAGAAAATATTTTCTCTAGAGTAATACAAAGTCAATAGCCAAAATAATGTTATGTTTCATGAAAGTTCTTTTTTTCTTCCCTAAGAAAGAAAAGATAATTGATCTAAGAATAGAATTCAAATGCCCTGGCTGAGTATTCAGAAGAAGTAAGCTGGCGACTGTCCCAAATCTGAAGCTGCATCCATGTGAATGTGGCATCAGCTAAAAGCTGGATTTATTTAGATGGACAAAACTGGAGAGAAGCAGAGGAGAAAATAATTGAAAACAAACCATAAAAGACCTTACCTTCACCTTAAGCTTCTGACATGTAGCATCATGTATTTGGCCATGACACAGGGCTCATGAAAGCATCGAAGCTATAAGTTTATGTAACCTCTAAAACCAAAGACCAGATTCATCAAATTGTTCTATTATGAAGCCAGGATGACAAAATGGAAGTGTTGAATCAGATATACCGTTTCATCTTTTTACATTTAAAGATGTTGGTGGGTGCCAACACCCAATGAATGTCCTTTATGTATTTAAAAATATTTTCTCTTCAAAAGTGCTAATTTAGTTCAAACTTATTTGTAGATTACAAAGATATAAAATAATAGTCTGTTATAAAATTACTGCCATGAACTCAGAAGCCATCTGTACTAAAAAACTCACTCTTTCATATACATTTTATGGCTTCATTTTAGCAGCCTTGTAGTGCCCCTCAGATGTCATTGGAAAAATACTAGTCAAGTAAAATCTGCTCTGAAAGTGCTGCCCTAAGGAATAAGTGAGATTGTGAGTATTTTTTTAAACGCAGATTTGTAATGAAAAAATGAGCCAAGTTTCCTCTCAAAAGAATATGAGACATTGAGGGAAAAGAAACATTATTAACACAAGTGGTTAATATAGTGATAAATGGAAGTAAAAATGTGAGTATGAAGTAGAAAGGAAGTAAAAAGGAACAAACAATAAAAGGTAATGCTCAGACTATAAAGTACAATGTTATATCTTTTCCTATTCTGACCTTTCCACGTACAGAAAAACAAAACAAATACTGGAATAAAACAGGCAGTATAAGAAAAAATTCAGAAGTGCATTTCTTAGGAGGAAATGTCAAAGAAAGAAAAGATCGGCATGGGTTAATAACGTTGAATGTGATGTCTCTGCTGGCAGTTTATTTGAAGAAAGTCTAGATGACAAAGCAAGTAAGTCAAGCTTCTCTCCAAAAGTAGTAGAATCTTTTTAGCAACGTGTAGCAACTTGATGATGCCAAGGCCTGTTACTGCACCCAAGAGGTGCTCAAAGCACCAATGGCCTGAGGCCACTAATGAGGAGCTCTGACTTCAAATCTGCCAGGAATGCCATGGTTTGAGTAGTGTTGCCTTAGGCTATGGTTTTATACACAGTCCGCAGATGGACATCAGAAGACAAATCCAAGAGTGTCCAAATAATGGCAGAGTGAAAATGATAAGAAAGTAGAGCATTAGGCATTTTTTTCTACAACTTCATTAAGACATTTAAAAACCTATACTTGTGTACACCCATTTATTTTCTTCACAGTCATTTGTTAAGGTCAGAGATGCTCAGAAATGCTTTTGGCATCCTGGAAGAGCAAGAGAAACTGAAGTAAGGAAAATACATGAATAAGAATAGAAGAGTTTGTTTTTGAATCTATGAGGCTGTTTACTAGCTACTGTGGAAGAAATTTAGGAGAACTGAGTTGAGTTTCTTAGTCATACATGTCCCAGCATTGGATGAACTCTAAAAATATATTCCTTAGAGCTTGAGAGTAATCGGGAATAATATTCATCAAAGGATTACAGGACGTGGAGGACCGTTAAGTGATTCTACTCCAATATGAATAGAGTAGACACAGAAAAACAAATACCATATGATTTCAGTTTAATCTAAAAAGCAAAGCAAATGAACAAAAACAAAACAGAAATAGACTCACAAATACAGAGATCGAACTGGAAGTTTCTAGATGGAGTGGAGGAGGTTTGGAAAGACAGATGAACTAGGTGATGGGGATTAAGAGGTAAAATTTTTCAGTTAAAAAAATAAGTCGTGGGGATGCAGTGTACAGCATAGGGAATATTGTCAATAATATTGTAATAAATTTGTATGGTGACAGATCATAACTAGGCTTATTGTGGTGATCATTTCATTTATAAATGTCGAATCACTATGTTGTATACCTGAAACTAATATAATATTATAGGTCAATAAAACACACACACACACACACACACACTCATACACACACACTAAAAAAGTATGAGAGTTCAGGGTTTACGATCACTAGGTATTGGGAATTACACATCCTAGGATTCAAGAATTGCATTTTCATTGAATAAGCTTCTTTCATATTTTCCTGAGTTTCTACTCAAGCAAAATTTCTTTTCTAAGTAGATAGGAGTTTAGAGTTGCTGCAACTTTTTGTCTCTATTTTATAATCTTTGTCTTTCCTGATTATTTTAACTCAGTATCATTTTGTTCATTGAAAATATATACAAAAATTCAAGATGGTAATCCAAAATGCTACTTGATAGCAATTATATTTAATTTATAATTTTTGGACATTAGAAGGAGTAGATATTTCCTAGTCTAATCCTTTTATTTTAAAGTATCTGAAGTCTCAATGGTTAAATTAGTTACCCAAATCACACAGAGCACTGGAATTTTAAGAATTCATCTCAAGATTTACTTCCTAATCATTAAAATATTGCCTGGCTATTATAAGAATTAGCTGCAAAATTTTATCACTGTAGTATTTATTTGGCAAGTTTTGAAACACTGGGATAACATAAATAGCTGCTGTTTTTACTATGGTCTGGCATTGTGAATTTTATTTTCTTGTTACTTTACCTTGATGCTTTTTATTTTCTTACTTTTTGATTTTTTCTTTAGCTATAAAACTTTGGAAGAGTGGGGATCAAAATAGTCTAACATATGAGTGACATTTTTATCTCCTGGAAAATAATTAAGGAGCCAAGGAATAATACCACATTAATTGATAACAACATTAATATATATTGAGCACATGCTGCTTTCCTGTTCCTGTGTTCATTATATAACCTGTATTATCTTATTCAGTGTTTGCAATGGTGTTATATAAGAGAAAATTTTGAATTATTAGGGCTAACACTCGTAAGTAGATTTTGTTTGACTTAAGCAAAAAATAAAAGACTTAAAGTGATGATAGGAAGCTAACAGAATTCCCCAGATGTCTAGAAATCCAGTCTTGGAAGATATATACATAGGAATAAAACTCAAGCATCCGTAATTCCTATGATAATAGCAGATAACTGGTCCAGTGGGAAAATGGCTGCCATCATTGCTGCACAATAGCTACCGCAACCTGTGTGGCTGGTGCTCTAGGCACTGCTGGCTGAGGAATGGGAATTTGTTGTAATTGCCTCTACTCTCAGAGATAATTATCTGAGATCTTTAGACCGGAGTATATGCCTCATCGAATTAGAGCAGTATCTGACATTTTAAGTTTCTATAGTGACAGGAGGGCTCTTCCGGCAAGATTCATATGGTGGGGAATTTTAGGAAGCTTAGAAGATTTAGATGCTTAGCAGCTTAAGAGAAGAACTAGTGACCATTTTACAGGTAAGAAAATTGAAGCCCAGAATGGCCCTATAAGCTACAAGACACACAGTTAATAATTGGCAGAGCGAAACTAGGTCTGTATGATTCTCAAATCTGGGCTCCTAGCCCCCTTGTGTTCTGGTAGTATCCTTTCATCCATTTCTTGTTTGGCTCAGCTATTCCCCTAGTTATCATCTCTGTTTCTTAGAAATCACAAGTGTACACTTTTCATTATGTTCCCTCTGTCTGGTGGCTGAGGGATCCCTGCTACTGCGTCTGCATTTCACGTTATGAACCAAAGGGAACACCTGTTAGAGTCTTCCTGTGTTACTCATTCTAATAGCAGCTCCCAATATTGCTTCAAGATTCTTTACACAGGAAATTCACATATAGTTCAACCTCAGCCACATAATATTTTCTTTTTAAATATGAATTTTTAGTTCATTTTATATATTACCTTCTATGAGGCTATATACAGATTTGGTGAACTTAAATCCAAGGTTTTAGACACTAATAACTGGATTTCTAAAATAAATATTTTGGAATGATAAATGTAAAGGATGCAAAGATATCAGAGAAAGTATTTTTAGGCTGTAAACATGTTTGAAACAAAGGGAAGACGTTTTTAGGCATTGTCAGTTGCTAGGAAACCATATCTCGATGATATAGTTTCAAAATTATTGAGTATCTCTTCCCTTGCTCTAAGTCCATAGAGTACTAATAGGAACAAAAGAAAATGTGATACAATGAAATGTGCATTTAAGCCCTTAAAAATGATGATTGCCAAAACAATTAGTTGGAGAAAATGTCTAAATCTTAAGATTCAAATCATATATTGTCCATTATTTGGAGACCTGGTCTTAAGCTGCTATAAAATCTAGGAAGTTATATGAGGACATCAATTAATTATTTAAAGTTTTGGAGGATTTAGGTCATTAATTTAGGATTATAGGTGCTATTAACTACTTCACAGGGTTTTTTATGTGAAATCAAAAATAGTTTTTGGTAGCATGTTGTACAATATATGACATGTATGTAGTAAGTAGTTTCTGAACCAGATATGCATTTATTTTGCACATATTCAATCTGGATGAGCCTTCATGGAGCTCCTCCCTCTCTTCTCCACCATCTTTCATTAGGTTTATGGCAATAACCAGTCTCCAGGTCAACAGTCTTTCTTGTGGAGCTGGCTATCTTTCCTAAATGAAAACTCATTCTCTGGGGAAATAGTTACATAAAACAGATCAATAAACTTCCTTCCCTAAAATTCAATAAGATAAATCAAAATAAATAGAAGAAGTTGAACACAAATGAAAGAGTAGAAGTTCATTCTATAAATTTTGAAAATTGTCATCCAAAGACAGAGTTTTCCATGAATTATTGAATGATTTCTCCCCAGTTTCTTCTGAAACAGTATAGTGGCACAAAACAAGTGGAGACATTTCTGAAAACTCCTACAATAACAGATCTAGAAGGAAGAGTTCAGGATAGGTATACAGAGTGGCAGTAAGTGGACAGAGCAGGGAAAAATGAAAAACATAAGCCCTAGTCCACCACTTTGGGTGAAGAACACTTAACTCGGACAGGGAATTTCAGGGTTTGTCGTGCTTGTTTTTCCCTAGAAAGGAAGAAAGTGGGAGAGGCCTGGTAAGTTCCAAAGTCTCTATATTTCACAACATCCAGAGACCTCGAAGAATGGAGAAAGCAAAGACAAAGGAATAAGAAAATTAAAGAACTGGTAGAGATACTGATGACTCAGAGAAAAGATAAACAGAAATCTCAGTTTAGCATTCCCCTCTCATGCTTCAGATAAAAAACTGTAACTGAAGCTACTTCTAAATTTTGCTTTTATTTCAAAAATTACCTAATACTGTCCTTGAAATATTTATCAATAAATGCACTTAGAAAAGAGAACGAGTGGCATAAATGATGGAAATCCAGAGGAAAAATATAATCACTAGTAATTATATGACAGAACATTTTGAACTGCAAGAGACTTCACTGAAAATGGAAATACATGGAAAGATGCTTAACTAATATATCAGGTTATATCAATAATATCTCAAAATCAAAGCATTACCAGAACAAAGCTAGTAAGGGAATATTAAGAAGTAAATTTTATATTCACATTAAGAATATGAACAATAACATGCCTAATGTTAAATTGACAAGAAATATGTGGAACCCATATGTAAATAAAATTTTTGAAATAAACTAGGGCACTTAAAAAAAGATTTGAGTAAATTAAAGAAACTGCCTCATTCTTGAAGACTCCATATTTTAAGTATATGGATTTTCCTTAAGAGGCTGTATAGATGAGAGGTAAATCCAGTAAAAATACCAAGACTTTTCAGAGTGGCGAGTCAAACTTCACAAAATCACTCTAAAGTTTGTCTGAAGAATAAAAATAAATGAGTAGCCATGGGTGAGGAGGGAGGGACTAACACAGAGTAGAGAACAACAAACACAGTAAAATGTATCATGACAGCAAAATAATTGGAAAGAGAAGGAATCTGGGTCTATACTTATCCCCTATATAACAATACATTTAACATGTAATATAAAAATTAAAATCATGTAAGTCTGAGAAAAATACCTACATTAATATTTTTACTGAGAGAACATATTTTGATTATGCTATAAAACCAAGAACTCCAAAATGAAATGATTCCTGAATTTGACCTATGAAAATTTAATCTTTATTATGACAAAAATAAAAATAATAAGCCTGCATAATGTCAATGTCAAAATAAGGAAAAAGACAAATGAAGCCACTGTGGGGAAAAGTACTTGTCACATACAAGAAACCCAAAAATTTTGATATATAACATCTTTGTGTATCACTGGGAAAAAACAAGCTGACAGAAACAATGGCCAAATTATATAATAAGGCATTTTCAAAAGTCAGGTAAAACAAAAACAGGCAAACAATATTTTTTAAGGTTTCAATTTCACTTTTAATTTAAAAATACAGTGAAGATAACAATTTGCCATTTTCCCCTTATCAGATTAACAGGAATTAAAGTGAATCAGCTAAATCTCTTTGTGGAAATATGGAAAGTAAAGATTACACAAGAACAAAATTAGCACAAGTTATCAGCCACTGTGTGTTCTACAGTTTGGGGCAAGCAGGATTCCAGAAGGCCTTCTCAGTGCTAACCTTAGAGAGGCACATGGCGTTAACAAAAAGCATCTATGATTCAGGTTTTTCTATTTTCCCTCCCCAAAGTCTGGCCCTTAGTAGGTATAAATTTCTGTCCGCAATGTTGCGTTCACAGGAAATGCAACTTTAGTCTTCTACACTCTATTTCTTATTTCAGTTCCCTACTTCATGTCAGTTCAGAGTTTTTTCCCCTTTATCCCAGGCTTGCCTTTGATTCTAAACCATCGATATCCGATCTTAATCAATTTTAGTTCTTGCTGACATTTGCTGACATTCTCTCCTTTGGACATCCATTAATGGTTTGTGGATGTTGCATAGGTGTCTCTTCAGGGTTTTTCTGTTTTTGTTTTGGAGTCTTAACATCTCCTATGATTCTACTTTATGGTCCGGGAGCTGGTTGGTGGGGAAATGGGGGTGGTAGAGCATAGATCCCATTTGCAATCAGATTACACAAAGTTACTTGTATATTCTTTTGTACCTTTCTCATTGGGTTTGACAGCTTTGAGTTTCGTTGCATCGGATTCTTTTATTTTTTTTTTCCCTTACTATTATCACTCTATTGACAATAATGCTTGCTCTAATTCATGAGGTTATTTTTCTATCTACGGAGTCCCTTCGAGGGAGGAGATCTGAGTTTTGGAACTCATGAATGAGCCTTTTCTCTGCTCTAACATTTCTTTCCTGAGGCAATGGATTACAAGTGACCCGGTAGGTATTTGGGAATGCTTAGTGAGAAAAGTCGGTAATATTTAACAATATCTGATGACAGCTCTTCTCAACTTGTAACTGATGCCACCTGCAAAAGGTAGACAATGATAGAAATGTGTGATGACACAAGAAGGGAGTGTGGGAGCAGTTTAGAGAGATGGGCTGGGCAGAAAAATAATACATTTTTCCTAGCAGAGAAGTATCTGAACTTCTTTTGAAGAATGTGAGAGATGGTAATTGGGAGAAGAAGGGAGGAAAATGTATGGAATTCCTGATGTGTATATTCTGAGCCAGAGAGTGGCTTGAGACAGGGTGAGGTGATGAATGCAATGATTAAGAACTCACACTTCACGCTGTAGATCATGAGAAGCCACAGACATTTTAATCATGAGAATAACACTATTTTTTTCTTTTTTGCATTTTAAAAGATCAGTTGGGTGGCAATGTTTTGAATAATTTGATGGGAACAAAGCCAGATTTAGGCGGACAAATTCATACACTATTTCCAAGTTCAGGCAAATGGTCTGTCAATGTTAGAACTTAAAAAGATGACCTTGAGAGATATTTAGATGGTGTCTTGTGAGAAATCGGATGTGGGGCTCCTGGGTAGCTCAGATTAAGTGTCTGACTCTTGATTTTGGCTCAGGTCATCATCTCACCGTTAGTGAGTTCTAGACCCTCATCGGGCTCCATGCTGACAGTGTGGAGCCTGCTTGGGATTCTCTCTCTCCCTTTCTCTCTGCCACTTTCCTGCTCTCTCTCTCTCTCAAAAAAAAAATAAACTAAAAAAAAAAGAAATTGGATGTGAAGGGTGAGGAAAGAAAAAAATGAATTATAGCTTTTATTTTTTGACTTTGTACTCTTGTACTTTTGTTACCAAAAGAGAGTGAAAGAGTAGAAGGAGAAGAGAAGGACTCTGGAGGAGGACACTCAACACTGAACTTGGAATTATCAAATGTTAAGGTGGTCAGACATTCCATATTTTCTCTTTTCCCATTATTTGCTTCTTTTAAAAATTTGATTTCCATATCTGGAATAAGAGAAGAAGACTAAGAAGAATCAATATTTTTTGAGATAAAATGTTGAGATTGAAGAGTTGCTCACTTCTACAGTTTTAAAGCACCTACTTAAAAATATAAACTATTTAGTTATTTGATTGTCCCCCCAGCCTAAATTGATACACTTAAAAACACTTAAAAACAAGAAAGCTGTATACAAGCTGATCAAATCTAAAGAAGCTAAAAATGTTGTCATGCAAAAAAGAATCCACCTCTTTCCATGAATTCACAGCTGTAACACATTTTACTGACATTGGCCCACATCAGTAAAACAGTTTTCTGCTTATTTCTGATTTTAGAATGTGCATTATGTGGCCTCTTTATAAATTCTATGCTCTTTTTATGTTTCTACTATTAATTAGTGCTGATTTTCTTTTATTTAAACTCCCAAATTGTGAACTCACAAATAAGTCTGAGTATTTTAAGTGCCCCAAAGTGTAGTCAGTAAAGTTAAAAAAAATCAAGATGGTAACAGTAATCTTACTTTGCCTCTACTCAACCCAACTGGAAATGGACTGTGAGGGTCTGTGGTCTGAACTGCTGTCTGACTGAAATTAATCAAAGTGTTATCACCAAAGTCAGCTCAGAGGTACCTCTGTGTAAGTATGACCAGAACCAGGCACATGGAATTAAGAGAGGTGAAGGGTAAATATATGTTCAGTACTAGGCAATACCACACTGTTCTCCAAAGAGCTTCAAAGGTACACTTGCACCAGTTGGGAATGAGAGTTCCTATTGTTCTGAATCTTGAGACTTGATTTTTTTTCCAACTTGTAATGTTTTGTTATGAAAATTTTCAGTTCTTTATTTGTAATAAAGAACGCCATGTTTTGCCCATTTTACGGAGTATATTGCAAACATTTTGTCTCAATATGTGGCTTATCTCCTCATTGTCTTTATGATATTTCCTCATGAACAGAAGTTCAGTGCATTAGAATGTATTAATACTTAAATTTGTAGTTGGCACTATGTTTTATATGTTTCCTTTCTCTGCCTTGATGTCATAATCTGATTTTCTTCTAAAATTATATTAATCTTTTCATTTTTAAAATGTTTAAAAATATTTATTCATTTTTGAGAGACAGAGAGAGACAGAGCACAAGTGGGGGAGAAACAGAGAGAGGGAGACACAGAATCTAAAGCAGGCTCCAGGCTCTGAGCTGTCAGCACAGAGTTCGATGCAGGGCTTGAACTCAGTGGACCGCAGATCATGACTTGAGCTGAAATCAGATGCTTAACCAGCTGAGCCTCCCAGGCGCCCCAATCCTTCCTTTTTAAATTATGATTCTGGAATTTATTTTTGTGTATAATTATCTTGAATTTGTTGAGATTCGTCACTTAACATATGATCCATCCTAGAAAATGTTCTGTTTGTGCTTAAGAACAATGTGTATACTTCTGCTGTTGGATCAAATGTTTGGTGTATGTCTGTTAGGACAGTTTGGTCTACAGTTTTGTTCGAATCTGCTGTTTCCATATTCATTCTCTGTCTGAATGATCTATCCATTGTGAGAGTGGGGAATTCTAGCCATCTTTTAAGAATAAGAAATAATATGAACACAAATTTAGGTTCAAAAGTGAACTTTCCATTCAAATGAGAATGAAATAAAAACAAATTATGAATTTTGAAAACCACACAGATGTCTCAAACATAATTCTGAAAAATAATACTCATTAACTTATAAATATTTATATTTAATATAAATGTGTGATTAAACAAAGTAATCTTGAACATTTTGTTAATAGCTGTAAAATTTGGGAAAACAGATTTCAATTTTTTTGTGTATATGAGTTGTGAGATTTCATTGCCTTTGTTATTTTCTTGTGAAGTGGAAACTTATATACTCTGAATTGAACACATTCAATAACCAGTTGGTCACAATGTTAATGTTTTCTAAAAAACAGCCCCCCATAAGATCATACCTCAAGATCATAAAGGCCATATATGAAAAACCCACAGCTAATAGCATCTTCAGTGGGGAAAAACTGAGAGCTTTCCCCCTAAGGTCAGGAACATGACAGGGATGTCCACTCTGTTACCACTGTTATTGAACATAGTGTTCCACATCACACCCATCAGAATGGCTAAAATTAACAACTCAGACAACAAGAAATGTTGGCGAGGATGCAAAGAAAGAGTAACCCTTTTTCATTGCTGGTGGAAAAGCAAACTGGTGCAGTCACTCTGGAAAATAGTATGGAGGTTCCTAAAAAATTAAAAATAGAACTACCCCATGACCCAGCAATTGCACTACCAAGTATTTATCCAAAGGATACAAAAATGCTGATTGGAAGAGGCACATGCACCCCAATGTTTATAGCAGCACTATAGGCAATAGCCCATATGTCAATCAACTGATGAATGGATAAAGAAGATGTGGTATAGATACACACAATGGGAATACTACTCAGCAATAAAAAAGAATGAAATCTTGCCATTTGCAACAGCATGGAATTAGAGTGTATTATGCTGAATGAAATAAGTCAGTCAGAGAAAGATAAATATCATATGATTTCACTCATCTGTGGAATGTAAGAAACAAAACAAATGAACATAGGGAAAGGGGAAGCAAAAATAAGGTAAAAACAGAGAGGGGGACACACCATAAGAGACTCTTCAATACAGAGAAGAAATTGAGGATTGCTGGAGAGATGTTGGGTGGAAGGATGGACTAAATGGGTGATGGGAATTCAGGAGGCCACTTGTTGGGATGAGCACTGGGTGTTATATGTAAGTGATGAATCACTAAATTCTATTCCTATAAAAAATGTGAAGAGTAAAGCATGGCTCAAAAAGTACAAAAACTGGTTATAATATGTTGTAAGAAAGATATATTGCATACTGCATTTTCTAAAGATGGCTACAACTGTAATCTCCTGTCCTGTGCTTTTCTCCAGTATGAACTTTTCACTCCCCATCAAGTTGTGTAGTCTTCTTCCCTTCCTTGTGAATATGGGCTGGCCATAGTGACTTTTTTTTAGTATATGACTCATGATGTTACATTAGATTCAGGTGTACAACATGGTGCTTCAACAACTGTATACATTGTGCTATGCTCACCACAAGCGTAGCTACCATCTGTTACCATACAACACTATTACAATACCATTGACTATATTCCCTGTGCTGTACCTTTCATCGCTGTGACCAGTTCATTCTGAAACTGGGAACCTGTACCTCCCACCACTCCCCTTCAGCCATTTTGTCCATTCCCCCACCCCCTTCCTCAAGTTTGTTCTCTATATTTATAGGTCTGTGTCTCCTTTTTATTTGTTTGTTTAACTTACTTGTTTTTCAGCTTCCACATATAAATGAAATCATGCAGTATTTGGTATTTGTCTGTCTGACTTATTTCACTTTTTTCAAATTCTTTTTCTGCATTTACTGAGAGGATCGTGTGGTTCGTACTCTTTCTTTTATTAATGTGATGTATCACATTGATTGATTTTTGGATATTGAACCGACCCTGTATCCCAGGAATAAATCCCACTTGATTAGGGTGATTAATTCTTTTAATGTATTATTGGATTCAGTTTGCCAGTATCTTGTTGAGAATTTTTGCATCCATGTTCATCAGAGAAATTGATCTGTAGTTCTCCTTTTTAGTGAGGTTTTTGTCTGTTTTTGGAATCAAGGTAATGCTGGTGATGTAGAATGAGTTTGGAAGTTTTTCTTCCATTTCTATTTTTTTGGAACAGTTTCAAAGTAATAGGTGTTAACTCTTCCTTAAATATTTGGCAGAATTCCCTTGGAAAGCCATCCATTTGGCCATGGACTTCTCTTTGTTGGGAGAATTTTAGTTGTTATGGGTCTGTTAAAATTTAAATTTACTCCTGTTTCAGTTTTGGTAGTCTATATGTTTCTAGGAATTTGTCCATTTCTTCCAGATTGCCCAGTTTGTTGGCTTATAATATTCTGTTACTATTATTTGTATTTCTGTGGGTTGTTTGTGATCTTTTCTCTTTCATTTGTGATTTTATTTATTTGGGTCTTTTCCTTTTTCTTTTCGATCACTCTGGCTAGGGGTGTATCAATTTTGTTAATTCTTTTAAAGAACCAGCTCCTGGTTTCATTGATCTGTTCTTACTAGGGTTTGTTGTTTGTTTGTTTGTTTTTTATTTTGATATCATTGATTTTTGCTCTAGTCTTTATTATTTCCCTTATTCTGATGGTTTTGGGCTATATTTTCTGTTCTTTTTCCAGCTCTTTTTAGGTGTAAGTTAAGTTGTAAAGAAGGAGACCTTTATTACTTCATTAGGAAGGCTTGGATTGCTATATACTTCCCTCTTATGGCCGCCTTTGCTGCATCCCAGAGATTTGGGACAGTCATATTTTCATTTTCATTGGCTTCTATATACTCTCTAATTTCCTCTTTAATTTCTTGGTTAACCTATTCATTCTTCAGTAGGATGTTCTTTGATCTCCAAGTAGTCATGATCCTTCCAAATTTTTTCTTGTAGTTGATTTTGAGTTTCATAGTGCTGTGGTCTGAAAATATACAAGGTATGATCTTGATCTTTTTGTACTTGTTGAGGTCTGATTTGTGACCCAGTAAGTAGCCTAGAGAATGTTCCATATGCAGTCTAGAAGAATGTGTATTCTGCTGTTTTAGGACGAAATGTTCTGAATATATCTGTTAAGTCTATCTGGTCCAGTGTATCATTCAAAGCCATTGTTTCCTTGTTGATTTCTTTAAGTCCCCAACTATTATGGTATTATTATCAATGAGTTTCTTTATGTTTGTGACTAATTGACTTATATATTTGGGTGTTCACATTGGGGGCATAAATATTTACAATTGTAGATCTTCTTGGTGGATAGACCCCTTAATTATGATACAATGTCCTTCTTCATCTCTTGTTACAGTCCTTATTTTAAAATCTAGTTTGTGTGATATAAGTATGGCTACTCCAGCTTTCTTTTGATGACCATTAGCATGATATATGGTTCTCCATCCCCTTAAATTCAATCTCCAGGTGTCTTTAGGTTTAAAATAGGCCTCTTGTAAGCAGCATAATATGAGTGTTGTTTTCTTATCCATTCTGATACCCAGTGTCTTTTGATTGGAGTATTTAGTCCATTGACATTTAGAGTGAGTACTGAAAGAAATGAATTTATTGCCATTATGTTGCCTGTAGTGTGGTGTTTCTGGTGATTTTCTTTTTTCCTTTCTAAGTCTTTGTTGCTTTTGGTATTTTTTGTTTTGTTTTGTCTTTTCTCCATTCATAGAGTCCCCCTTAAAATTTCTGGTAGGGTTGGTTTTGTTGTCACAAACTCCTTTAGTTTTGTTTGTCTGGGAAATTCTTGATCTCTCCTATTTTGAATGACAGACTTGCTGGATAAATAATTCTTGGCTGCATATTTTTCCTATTCAGCACATTGAATATATCCTGCTACTCCTTTCTGGCCTGCCAAGTTTCTGTGGATAGGTCTGCTGTGAACCTGATCTGTCTTGCCTTATTGGTTAATGACTTTTTTCCCCCTGCTGCTTTCCCTTGCTGTTTTCATAATTCTTTCCTTGTCTGTGTATGTTGTGAATTTGACTGTGGTATGCCTTGGTGATGGTCAGTTTTTGTTGAATCTAATGGGAGTTCTTGTGCTTTTTGGATTTTGATGTCTGTTTCATTCCCCAGATTAGGAACGTTTTCCATTTTCATTTGCTCACATAATCCTTCTGCCTCCTTTTCCCTCTCTTTATCTTCTCGGACTCCTATGATTTGGATGCTATTCCTTTTTAATAAGTCACTGAGTTTCCTAAGTCTTGTATTGTGATCTTTTATCTTTTATCTTTGTTTCCCTCTTTTTTCCTGCTTCATTATTCTCCATAATTTTATCTTCTATATTGCTGATTTGCTGCTCTGCTCATCCATCCTTGCTATCTTGGCATCTATTTAAGATTGCATCTCAGTTATAGCATTTTTTATTTTGGCCTGACTAGATTTTATTTCTTTTATCTCTGTAGAAAGGGATTCTCTAGTGTCATCTATGCTTTTTTCTCAACCCAGCTAGTATTCTTATAATCAGTTGTAAATTCTAGTTCAGATGTCTTACTTATATCTGTGTTTATTAAGTCCCTGGCCATTATTTCTTCCTGTTCTCTTTTTGTGGGGGGGGAGGGCGGTGAATTCCTTCATTTTGTCGTTTTGGAGGAAGAAAAAAAATAATAAAATAAAAAATAAAAATTAAAAAATTAAAAACAAACCAAAAAGCAAATAAAGGAAGCTAGATCCTAGGTGTGTTTTGGTCTGCTTGTTGAGAGAAGCTTGATAGAATAGAGCAATAAGAGAAAAGGAAGAAAAAATTTTAAATTAAAAATATTATATAATAAAATAGAATAAAATAAAGAAAATGAAATAGAATAAGAAATTAAAAAAATAAAGTAAAAAAATAATTTTTTCTCTTTCTGTATCCAAGAAAGAGAAAGAAAAGAAAGAAAAAAAGAAAACAATTTAAGCAACAACAGCAAAGAAATCAAACAAATAAATGAACCAGAAAACAGAATGAAACTTGTATGAAGTTACATCCAATTTCCCCTAGAACCAAAACTATGAAGTGCTCTATAGTCTGCACACTAAGCAGGTATAGGGACGTGTGTTGGTCTTCTGGGGGATGTTCTTAGAGGGTGCAGCTGGGAGGGGCCTGGTATAATGGCTCCTTTCTCCACTAGGTGGCGCTGCTTAGCTTACTGGGGTGGATTGCCCGTGTGCCCACATGTGTGTGCCTGGGAGAGGTGAAAATGGCTTCACCCAGCTCCCTAGTCTCTGGCTTCATCCAGCTCCCTAATCCACCTAGTCTCTAGACTAGTATTCTAGTCTCTCCTGATCTCTCCCTAGTCTATAGTCTCTCTATAGAACTTCAGGCTCTCACTGACCCACAATCAAGCACCCCTTCTTTGTCTCAGGCTTCCATCTACTACCTGCCTTTACCTTGTCCTGTCTCAGCTGTCCGCTTGCCAGGTGGCACCTCCCTCCAGAGTTTTATCTCAGATGGGGTTGTGTTTCAAAACCCCACACTTCAGAGATCCCTGTGGCTTGGACTTGTGCCGAATCTCTGGGGGAGGGTCTCACTGAGCAATGGCCAGGTGCTGGCTTGCCCCAGAAAATGTTCATGCAATCACGCATTGGCAGAAGTTCAGAGATTGTGGCAAATCACAACATACAGCCAGCTAGCACCGGGTTTCACCACACTCTGGCGTCTTTGTCCTAATACCAGCAAACATGGCTGCTCTCTGGGATCTGCTGAGACCTTTGTCTGTGGGGAGGCCATATGGCCTATACCAAATGCACTTCAAGCAGGGGAACCGTTTCTCCCTGTGTGGCACACAGACCCCCAGACCATTCTGCCTTCTGGGGATTCATTGTACTTCCTCACCAGGGCAATCCAGGCACTGAGCTCTGAAACTTCAGACTCTGCACTGCAGTGTTTATAGAATCCTGGAGGTATTGAAACCCTCTCCTTTCTCCCCATCAATAGTTTTGGGGAACAGATTTCTTATTCAGTCCCCTGTGAGTGTTTTCACTCTTTTTTTCTTTCTCTCCAGCTACTTTTGTTGTGAGTACTTTTCTTGAATGATCCCGATGTGTCTCACTCTCCCTTTTCTCTTTCTCTGTCCTCTCTCCATGAAAATGCTCCCTACCATCTACAGCTTTTCTCTCCCTCTGTTCACCTCTTGGCACCATGTACCTGCCAAGTTCTGTGGCTCAAGTTATGCAGATTGTTGTATTAATCCTTAGATCAATTTCCTAGGTGTGCAAAATCCTTGGTGGTGATCTAGCTGCCTTTCCAGGATGAGATAAGCTCAGGGTCTCCATTCTGCTCTACCATCTTTGTGGGTGCTGTTCACAATTTCTGAAAATAAAATATGTGCATATAAATATAATAGAAATATTCTAAAAATCCAAGAGACTGTTCATTTCTTTTCCTTTAAATATATCTCTTAATGAATTAAATTAAAATTTTATGTACTTCCCTAAATCAGAATAATTAGTAATTGTTCCATTGCTCAAATTTATTACTTCCGTTTCATATTTTATTAAGTTATATCTGAGTGGGTTTTTTTGCCCTTTGATAAGTTAGTGTAAAGATAGCAAAATAAGAAGATATTCATACATGTCCTCATTAGCTTATAATTACCACTTGTTTTATTAAAACTTTCCAACAGTATTTTTTAAGTTTTTTAATGTTTTATTTATTTTTGAGAGAGAGAGAGAGAGAGAGAGAGAGACAGCATGAGTGGGGGAGGAGTCAGAGAGAGAGGGAGATACAGAATCTGAAGCAGGCTCCAGGCTCCGAGCTGTCAGCACAGAGCCTGACACAGGGCTTAAACTCATGAGCCGTGAGATTATGAACTGCACTGAAGTCGGACACTCAACTGACTGAGCCACCCAGGTGCCCCTCAACCTTTTTTTTTTTTAAATACAATTAAGATAGTATATTTGAGTATCTTATTTAATACAACTCTGCATCTTTTGTATATTTGAATTTCTCCTCTGAGTATTTGCATATATATGTTAAAGTTCTTAAAATGTTGGATGGCTTAATTAGCTTTATAATGGATAGATCTTCGTTTCTTAAAACAGTGAAAGTGCATGTGTGTTTAAAATATTTCAAACAAAGATGAAATTGGAAAGGAAGCATATATATTGCATACATGTGTATATATAGGAAATATTAAATTATTCAACAACTTAAAATATTGTAGATATAGCTTTTTATTTATCTGGAGGCATGTATTTTTTGTACATATTAATGCATTCAAAGGGTGTTGTAGTTCTTAGTTCTCACCTTCCAATTTGACAAAAGACAATATTATTCTTCAGTAGGTTATAGACATCCCATGCTTGTGCTTGTGCTGAATAAAGTCATACATTGTCATGATAAAAACATGTTAAATGGCTGCATATACTTTCTATTAACACAGTTATGTACAATAATCATCAAGAGATCAGTGTTGGCCACGTAGTATTTCATGTGGGGATGTGTGGGTAAATGTATGCCGACTGAAAATTCTTTCTTGGCTGTTTGACAAGATGTTGACCTAGTTGATTATTATTTGATTTATATACATTCCAAGTAAACATACATTTCTCATGCTTTCTGGAATCCTCATGACCTTTAAGGAGTGTCAAAATATTTTGGTGTGAGAATTCATCAAATATGAGTAAGAAGTTTCTTATAGAAAAAAATGATGTTATGTAGCCTTTAGACTTACAATAGGCTAGCTAGGCTTTCAAAAACATTTTGATTATTGGATTAAAAATGTATCAGTTTGAGAAGCATTAATTATGTCAATCGTCTGTTCCACATGATTTTTTGCAAAAATTATTGGTAGTGTTGATTTTGAAGAAAATAAGCTGTCTTTCAATAAGAAAACTGAACAGAATTATGGTTCATTGTAACAAGCCATAATGAAAGACCATATTGCATATCAAGTTAATGCAGTCACCAAATGAAGCTGCTGCTGACCTTCGGGTGTGCCCTATTTTTGCACAAATTGCGTATCTTGAAATTGCTGTGTTTTACTGAGCTATATGATTGTGGATTCAGATTACTTTTATTCTGAATACATTGCATTATTGATGAACATGTGTGCATTTTGTCATCTGGACTTTTGTTACCCGAGGCTGTTTTGCTGTGTTAGCACAACATGGCATGTCATTTCATCTAGTGCCATCAGAGTTGTCAGGGCCAATGTGTCAGATCTGCCAAGATGCCATCCAATATGTTGGTGTGAATTAAACATGAATATTTACACACAGAAATACCTATGGCTTAATTTCTGTTATAAATTTGTGCCCCCAAAACACAAAAATTCTGATAAATTCTATTTTGTGTGATTCTCATTAAAAACTGTGGAGTGTTTATAACTGTATTTATTGAATTATGAAGTATATTTTCACTTGCTTTCAGTTTCTGCTCTAAGTATTCCTTAACTCCTGGCTCTAAGTATTCCTTAATTTCCTGCTGGTTTATTGATTCATTCAAGAAGAATCTTTAACTATCTCTGCTGTTGTTATTTTAAACCAGCTTTATGGTGGTGTAATTGATATACAAAAAGCTATACATATTTAGTTGTATACAATTTGATGAATTTGGAGCTAAGCATATGCTCGTGAAATCTCGATCAAGGTAGCAAACATATCCATCACCTCCACAAGTGTCCTCCTGGCTTCGTTTTTATTATTATTTTTTTATTATTAAAAATTTTTTTTTACATTTATTTATTTTTGAGAGACAGAGAGAGACAGAGCGTGAAAAGGGGAGGGGCAGAGAGAGAAAGACACAGAATCTGAAGCAGGCTCCAGGCTCTGAGCTACCAGCACAGAGCCCGATGTGGGATTTGAACTCACCAACCGTGAGATCATGACCTGAGCCGAAGTCGGATGCTCAGCGGACTGAGCCACCCAGGTGCCCCTAAAAAACACCAAACATGAGATTTAACCTCCTAACCAGCTTTTAATGGGTATAAAGTAGTTTCGGTTTTGCAAGATGAAAAGGTTCTAGAGTTCGGCTGTACTACATAGTGCTTACAGCTAACAATTCAGTATTATACACCTACAGTTTTGTCAACAGGGTAAATCTCATGTTAAGTGTTCTTTATTTTGGAGAGGAGAGGGGAGGAGAGTTAATTAATTAATTGATTTTCAAATTTTTGTTTAAATTCTCGTCCAATATTGGTTTCAGGAATTGAATTCAGTGATTCATCACTTACATACAACACAAAGTGCTCATCATGACGAGTGCCCTCCTCAATACCCATCAACCATCTAGCCCATCTCCCACCTCCCTCCCTCCGTCAACCGTCAGTTTATTCTCTATTTTTAAGAGTCTCTCATGGTTTATTTCCATCTCTCTTTCCCATCCCCACCCCCATATGTTCATTTGTTTTGTTTTCATGTTAAGTATTCTTAACACACACACACACACACACACGCATACACACACATCTTATTCACTGTGTTTGGGTGATTTCAGGTGTAGGGTTTCGTTGTTTTGTAATTCCTGATGATATCAGAATCAGAAGGGCTAAATTAGATTATTCTCACATTTATTCCCCCTTGTTTATGATTTCAGTTTCTTCCCAACTCTATTTTTAATGTTATCTATTTACAAACATGTGACAATCTCAGATTTGCTCTATCAACTGAATATATTTTTGTTTATTGTTCATGTAATGTTTTCATTTACTCAGTGCCTTTCATTTTTTTTTAACTTAGTGCCTTTCGTAAATAAAGTGCTCAGTTAGTTTTCTTTCAAAACTTCTTTAATATTAATATTTATTGCCTTGAAGTATTGGTTTTGTTTTTACTACTTCTCTTCCCTCCTGTCTTGTATTTAACATTTATGCCACTAATATATGTTTTAGTCCTTCCAGGCAAACAAAATACCACAGAATAGCTAGCTTATAAACAACAGAAACTTATTTCTTACACTTCTGGACTGGGAAGTTCAAGATCAAGGTGCCAGCCTGGTTGGATCAGGGCCTTCTTCCTGGTTTACAGCAGGCACGTTCATGTCTTCACATTGTAGAAGGGACAAAGGAGCCTCTTTCATAAGGGCACTAATCCCACTATGATGGGCCCTTCCCTTATGGTTAAAGCATCTTTCAAAGGTCCCACTTCTTAATATCATCACTTTTGGAGGTTAAGATTTCAACATAAAAATTTTAGGGGGAATAAAAAATTTTAGGGGGAATATTAAAAATAGACCATAGCAATATATAAAAAGATTAAATTGTTATTGTGCTCAATTCAAATCATTCAGATTTTTCATTTGGCTACAAATTTTGTGTCGTATAGACCCAATTTAAATTGTTGAAGCATATTCATCAAAAGGTAAAAACTAGTTTTTTCATTAATTTAATTATAAAGATCACCACTGTCACTGCACTGATTTTTTTACATAGCAAATAAATCTTGGTTTTATTAATATTTCATTGTTATAACGGGGTCTAATGAAAAATTTAAAAGTTGAAGCAATGAGTTCCTCTGTCAAATGCTTGGATGTCTTTTAAAACTCAATTTAAGGGCATAAACTTGAGTAGTGATGCAAAACCAATGGTTCTCAATAATTAAAAACACTGATTATCAGGTAGCAATTAAAATATTATTTTCTCTGTGAAATTCTCCTCTACTCCAAGTCTAAATTGGTTACTAAGTTATTTTCTCTTTTTCCTGTACCTCTTATCTTCTTTTCTATCACAGTTTATTTCTTTCACTTGTCACAATTTGTTTATTAGCCTTAATTTTGTTTAACTTCTGCAATACCTTCTTCCCCAGTAGATTCTAAATGGAGGGAGTGGGCACATATATTGGTCACTTATTAATTTGAGCATCTTGCACTAAAGTTGGATGGTTGAATCAGTCTGTTAAGCAGCTACTACTGTCAGGCAAGGTATTAGGAGAGCATAAAAATAAAGGTGGCAGCACCTGCCATTAAAAAGCTCACAAACTAGTGGGAAGGAAAATATTAAAAAATAACCCAACAACACTAGATTGAGTTTAGGGTTATAATTGAGACTTGAATGCATGTTAAATTGGTAGAAAGGAAGGTCGTTTTAACACTATAAAGTCAGCAAGGATTTTTGAAAAGAAGTGTGTAAGCTAAGATTCAAAGAGTGTATTCACATGGACTAGAAGGGAGAAAATGGTATGCAAAATGAAACAAAATATAATAGAATTTTCAAAGAGGAAGAAAGCAGGAGAGAGTATAACACTTTACAGATATTGTTTGGTTGTCTTTGGACCTCTATTGCTTTTGATGTAATTTATTATTACTTTTTCCTCTTGTTACCTTCAAGTTTTCCCTTAATTTTTGGTTTTCAGTAGTTTAACTGTTGTGTGTGTAGGTGTAGCTTTTTTTATGTTTATATTCCTTGGAGTTTGCTGAGCTAATAATAATTGTATGTGCATGTTTGCAACCATTTGGTGAAATTTTCATCTATTATTTCTCCAAATATTTTCTTCTGTTTCTATTTCTCTGGTAATTCAAGTATTTGTAAGCTAGACTGCTTCCTTGTACTCCTTTTTATTGCTTTGTCTTTAGATTAGACAGTTTCTATTGACCTATTGTCAGGTTCACTGGCATTTTATTTAACCATCTGCATTTTGCTACTGAGTCTATCCCATTCTATTTACAATAGGCAAGGCATGGAAGCAACCAAAGTGTCCATGGATAGATGAGTGGATAAAGAAGATGTGGTATATATATATACAATGGAATCTTACTCATCCATAAAAAAGAGTGAGATCTTGCCACTTGTGACAATATGGATGGGCCTAGAAGGTATTATGCTGAGAGAAATAAGTCAGAGAAAAACAAATACCATATGATTTCACTTATATGTGTATTTGAAAAAAAATGACACAATGAATAAACAAATAAGCACAAAAAAAGCAGAAACAGACCCATAAATACAGAGAACAAACTGATGGCTGCCAGATAGAAGGAGGTGAAGGGATAGATAAAATGGGTGAAGGGGAGTGGGAAATACAGGCTTCCATTTATGGAATGAATAAGTCATGGGGATGAAAGGCACAGCATAGGGAATGTAGTCAGTGGTATTGTAATAGTGTTATATGGTGACAGATGATGGCTATACTTGTGAGCATAGCATAATGTCTAGAGAAGTTGAATCACTATGTTGTACATCAGAAACTAATGTGACATTGTGGGTCAGCTATACCTCAATAAAAAAAAATGAGTGAAAAAAAATCCATAACATTTTTTATGTCATGTATTTTACTGCTTTAGTGCTAGAATTTGTGTTTCATTCTTTTATACTGTTTCCATATCCCTGCTGAGATTCCTCATTTGTTCATTGAATATGATTTATTTTAAGTCCTAGAGCTATTTTAGCATTCTTGTCTGCGAACTCCAATATATGAGCCATCTTATGACCTATTGTCTGTTTTCATCTTCATATTTTTCTGTTTTTTTGGCTGTCTAGTAATTTTTTATTGTATAATGGACATTGGGATTTATACCCTGTGGAAATTCTAAGTTCTGTTTTTTTTTTTTTTTTTGAAGAGTATAGTTTTTATTGTAACTGGAGGTTAGCTTAGTTGAACTCAGAGTTCAAAGTTTGTCTCTCTTGTTTTGGCAGCAGCTGAAATCTGTTCACTTCTTCCAGGTTTCTGGCTATTTTTTCTTGGAATCTATAGTCTTATAGTCTTCTCTGTGCATATAGAGTTAAGAGGTAAGTCATTGCTTTGGGCAAATTTTATACATAGATTTTAGGGATTCCATTTTAATATTTTTTCCTGATCTCTTACTTTCTATCTGTCTGACTCCCTTTAAAATCCATTCTGTTTCCTTGAGCCAGTAATACCACAGTGTGTACTATGAATGGACTGAGGAATGATCTTAAGCCAGATGCTAGTCTTATCTAGTGTAGATCCCTGATTAAGGTGTCAAATTTCCTCCATCTCCTGCCTGATTTTTTCCTTATCTAATGCGTCTAAGTTATTTTCTTTTAGTATATAAATATTCTGGAATTGTTCATTGTTATTTCTGTGAGAGTTTGTTAATGCAAGTCCTGCCTTTGTTGTGAATGAAATTATTCTCTATGTCTCCATATGGCATATATTGGAGGAAACACAAAAAATTACTAAAAATTTAAAAAATTATGCAAATGTTTGAGATACCACCTAGTCTTTCTTCTTGTTGCCTTTGACTGTCCTCTTGCTGCCTTCTCATATTGTTGTCCCTCTGTGGGGACACACACCTCTTGTGTCTCTTTTTTGTGTTCTAATTTCTTCTTCTTATAAAGATCCCAGTCAGAATACTTTACAGCCAATGATAATGACCTCATTGCAATTTAATCAAATCTTTAAAGGATCTATCTCCAAATACAGTCATATGATGAAGTCCCAGGAGTTAAGATTTCATCATAACAATTTTGGGGGTACACAATTCAGCTTTCAACACCCCACTAGATTAGAATTTACCAGAAGATGTAGATTGTGTCTGTTTTTTGCTCATCAACATATTCCCAGCAACTAACATGCAGAATAAAAATTTAATAAATATTAAATGAAAGAAGGCGTGAATGAACGAAATATTGAATATGTATTTAAAAAAATTTTTTTTTAATGTTTACTGGGCTCCAGGCTCTGAGCTTTCAGCACAGAGCTTGATGTAGGGCTTGAACTCACAAACTGCAAGATCATGACCTGAGCCAAAGTCGGACACTTAACTGATTGAGCCACACAAGCACCCCTGAATGTGTATTTTTTAATGTTTATTTATTTATTTTGAGAGCACATGGTTAAATAAGGGAGAAGCAGAGAGAGAAGGAGAGAGAGAATCCCAAGCGGGCTTCATGCTGTCAGTGTAGAGCCCCATGTGAGGCGCTATCTCATGAACAAGGAGATCATGACCTGAGCTGAAATCAAGTTGGATGCTTAACCGACTGAGCCACCCAGGCGCCCCTTGAATAAATGTTTTGAAAAACAGTTTCTTGGGGTCTTTCTATTTCATGTGAGTGGTATTTGTGTTATATACTTCATTCTAATTTTGTTTTTGTTTTTTTTAATAAAACTCAACTTTGCTCATAAGATAGATCCATATACATCTATTTGGTCATTCTAATTGCTTCATAGTTTTTCATGATGTATATCTACTATAGTTTATTTATCCATTCTCCTCATGATGAACCTTGCAGTTTCACACCATAAGACTGCAGCAGATACTATATTGCATTTCTCACTCATGACTGCGTGAGAATTTCTTGAGGATTGAGAGTGGAATTGCCACATCAAAGGGTTTACAACTTCTCAATTTTACTGTGTAGTGGTTCACATTTCCCCACATCCCTTTAAGACATTCTATTCTTCTGTTTTCTAATTTTTGCCAAACTAATAGAACTAGAATGTCATCTCTGTGTTGTTTTGGTTTACATTTCACTGTTTACACATCAGTGTGACCAACTCTTCACGTATGTAATATCATGCTCTTCTCCCTCGCGATGGGATTTTTCCCACAGAGGTGTATATTCGCACCTTTCCTTTTCTTTCTTCAGAGTTGCTCACTGTGTCACTACATCTTTGGTTGTCATATGGTGATATATTTCAATTAAAGAAAATGATTATGGAAGGTGATAATTGTAAAAGTGTGCTTACTGAAGGAATGGGCCAGAATATTTTCAGGAGGGGCTGGTCATGGAAAACTCTGATTAGGTCATTGCCATCTTTAATATATCAAATGGTTCCTGGAATCCTTCACTATAATATTTACCCATCTTATCCTTCTGGGTCTTGCCATTTGACCATATAGTCAATCTGCTATAAATTTGAGTCAATGTGATGGTGTTTAGTATATTGAAGGGAGGTATGAGGCAGTTCCTAAGTAATTCTCAAGCTGTAAGAATCATCAAAAACTCCCTCTAAAGAGTGAAAAATGCAATTTTAGGAACTGTGAGAAAGCCTGGTTAGGGCATATAATAAGGATTAGATTCAGCTTAGGTGCCAATCATTTAGATGCCAAGGCTGGGGACCTTCCCTGATGCTTCTTCCCTCACACCTCTCATTATGTGGACCACATATCCAGGTTTCCCAGAAATGAATTTGTTTGTATCTTTTGTCTTACCAGTATACATTTTCTCCTGGTTATATAATTTATTAACAAAATGTTATTAGTTATGTTTGCATAATTATATCAAACTTACTAGCCCAATATGATTTGGAAGTATTTGAACTATTATTTTGTTAAAAGAAATGCTCTTTGTTCTCATTACAAACACATGTAGAAACATAAATTTAGGATAAAAAATAGAATAAGAATAGTTTTAACCTATATGTTGTGTAACTGTTCCATAAACATTCTTCAAGCTTTTCTTTATCTTTCTAACAAAAAAAATGTAATAGAGGACTGCTCATAGACAGTCCTGTTTTTCAGTGTTTCTTATAAACTTCTGAGGTTGATTGCTTCTCACTTTAGTCATATTTTTCTAGCCAGGACTGAATTAAAAAAAATGAATCAGCTTGTAATTGTCTTTTACCATCATTATCATCTTCTTCATCACCATCATCAC
The DNA here is from genome assembly GCA_028646485.1 of Cryptoprocta ferox. Classification (NCBI taxonomy): domain Eukaryota; kingdom Metazoa; phylum Chordata; class Mammalia; order Carnivora; family Eupleridae; genus Cryptoprocta; species Cryptoprocta ferox. Next base: position 49,855,710 of record CM053567.1, read on the forward strand.
CATCATCACATATATTAGAATGCACAAAAGTCTGTCTTTGGCTTGTCTTCTTTTGATTGTTTCTTAAGGGTAAGAATAACATCTTATTTTTCTTTGGATTTCTATACCTTGTACCATTATTGGTGCATGGGAAATATTACATATAATCATATGATGAATTAAGATATAAAAATTGAACAAGTATGTATTCTGTCATGGTTTATGAACTATCCAAGTTAGAGGAACAGTGATTTGTTCTGAGACTTTGCATTTTACTTAACTTATTTTTTGCTCAACAATATTTGTGTATGGTTTAACTTTGCAACCTCACTTACTATAACTAATATAAGATAGTTAAATCTATTTATTTATACTTAATCAGTTTACTAAAGGAAAGACTACATACAGGAGAATAATATTTTCACTATTATTTTTGCCATAGTTGGTTATTAAAGACTTTTGTCTTTTAGAGATATACAGTAAAAAATCTAATTTCAGTTGAATTTCCTTCAAGAGTTGGTATTTTTCTGATGTCACATACAATTCTCCTTGACTTTTTCTATAATTAGACATGTATGTATATACCTATATGAATTATAACTATAGTTAAGAAAGTAATTTATAGATTTTCTATCAAATATATGTATTACAGAAGAACTTTTACTTCTAAAATGCTGCTATTTGAAACCTCAAACATTCTGTTGCAGATAATTGATGTTAATCTCTGAGACTTTCAAAAAATTCTTCAGGGGTTGAGTTTTACATATCTAGAATGGTTAAATCAGAAGCATCTCTTTTAGTTCAATTATTCAACTTTTCCAAACAGCGCCATTCAGTTAATCATCTTACATTTCTTTAGACTGTTGACTTTGTCACCTTAGGCGTGTGCTGTCTGGAGCTGTATTCTGTCTCTGTTTGTCCTAAGTTTTATTCCTCCCTATACCACTGGACTGAGGAATTGTTATTAACAAAGTGTATTCCTTTTTAAAGGCATCTGTTCTTTCCTCTCTTCTCTCCTTCTTTCCTTACAACTCTTCAGCCAACAGCAGATATCTGGGACAGAGGAGGCATTCTGTTTCCATAGGCAAGTGCACCCACCTTGAATATTACTGGCAAAGAGTACTTTTGGAGACCTTGATGACATGTCTTCAAAGAACTGATCACTGTCAGGGAGATAGGCTGTATTTTCTTTTCCCTGAGATAGCTGTCACTGGTTCACTTTCAGATTTTTTTTTCCCATTAGTAGCTCCTTTTTTTTTTGTTCTCATTTCTCTCTCCCATGAGGACTGTTCCTGCCAGATATATTTTAACAAGTATTACTTAATTTATTTTTATATAGTTGAATATTGCATTCACTGGTAAAAATTTTTCTTATTACCATATTATGTCTATATAATTTGCCCTTAAGTAGATAAGCTTCTCAAGCAAGTAATAGTTATTATAGCCAGAAAACCAAAATGTGTAGTGAAATATAAACCTAGCAGTCAAGCATAAGACAAATCTAGTTAATTTCTTTTGCATGCATCACAACTGTATTTTTTTAAAAAGACTACTTTGAAAGCTGCAATTTCTTTTCACATTGTAGTTTAATAAAACATCAGAAAGACATTATACTTGAGCTATAATTGAAATAGGCACCAGAAAGCATCTGCTTTTCCTAATTGTGATGAAAATGCTAGGTTTGTCTGTTTGGTAGAATGTTTTTCCCCCCTCATACCTTTCCTTAGGTGGGACATTCACCTCCCCACTTCTCTGGAGTTTTAGTTTATCATGGAAAAACAGTGAGGGTAGAAGTTAGGAAGACAGTGCTGTAGAAGATGGAGAAAACAGACTTTTCACATAATAAGGAAATGAAGTTGGACTGTAAGATCTTGTACATTAGCAAGAAATTGTCTTGTAGTTTTTTCCATCCAAGGCCTGATCAGGTTTCCCAACCACCTCTGAATGTCCTTCCCTTCCAATAATGTGTGGAATCTGAAGGCTCTTCTGTTCTCTCCATCTTTTCTGTGGAAGACCAGCAGTGACTGATACTCTGGGAGAGTGATTCAGAGGTCAAGAGTAAGAAGCAGAACTATTTGCAAAGGATAAGAATGAGGTAAACCATGCCTAAGAGAAGAAGCAAAGGATGCATTTTAAAGGTGGAGAACTTCTTGCTATCTACTTCAGGTGAACTGTACCTGAACACTGGAAACTTGAGAGGAAAACTGAAGGAAGATTGGATTCTTTTAATAAGCTTGATTATTTAATAGCACATTTTGTCTGGTTTTATACCACCGAGTAAATGTTTGGGAGCTAGTCTGGGCCATGTGCATGGCCATGTGCACGGCCACGCTTGACTGGGCTAGGTCACACTTGCTTTGATTTCAAACCATTAGAGGAGTAGGATGGTACTAAAATGGGTGCATTTTTCTCCTGGAAGGATGTGAGAGAGATGCTTTGATTTGAGCCCTGAATTGCAAGGGGCATAATATTTAAGAATGAATGTTTCAGCCAAACAGTACAGATTATACTGTGTGAAATTATCAGCATGATCATCTCAAGGAACTTCCTGAAGAAATTTCCAGGGGAAGCAGCTTAATTACAAATAAATACAAATTAAGGGAAATTTGTACGTTGTATCTTGTCATGTGGGATTTCAAAAATATATTGTCAGATGGACTTTCTCTAAGTATGTAGAGAAGCCCGTGAGAGTGACTATGTTGTAGAAGTAAGCCATCAGGTTGCATCAAGAGGGCCTTACATTTGGTTCTGGACCAGTTCGGGATTTTACCATGTAACTGCATGGTGTTGTGTGCAGAACACAGGAACTAGTTAGTTACTAACATGCTTAGTTAACAGAAACACCAAGGATCATATCTTTCAGGCTGAGAGAACCCATCAACAATTGTCTTTTTAGCTTTGTGCAAGGGTTGTTGGAAGATACCAGTTAGCTAAACTGACATATCCACTCCTGCTAGGCCTCATCAGGATAGAAGAATAGGTGGGAAGAGAAGGAACTCAGATTTTGGACAAGTACAGTATTTGTAAACTGTGGCTTCTCTCACCCCCCCTTGGAGCATATAGAGTGGTAAGGGCCCTAAGAGAGATGCTTTTTCAAGTGTGAGGTGACACAATAAATAGGCACTAGAGTTTTGCTTCCAGGGTGGATTTCTGTCTCATTACTGGTTTACCTCAACTGTTGGTGCTATCAGAAAAGAAACAAATACTGGAGGGAGAAGGCATGACTAAGGAATAGTAGAATAGACATCAGGATCACTATTCCCTTTTGTGTTCTTGATTCCCTAGAGGAATTAAAGGTGACTAAAATTTTATTTACTTATTTATTTTTTAGAGAGAATGAGAGTGTACACACATGTGCAAGCAGGGGAGGGAGAGAGAGAATCTCAAGCAGACTCCATGCCCAGCATGGAACCTGATATGGGGCTTGATGCAGGGCTTGATCCCACCACCTGAGTCAAAATCAGGAGTTGGTCACATGAATAGACATTTTTCCAAAGAAGACATCCAGATGGAAAGCAGACACATGAAAAAATGCTCAACATCATTTGTCATCCAGGAGATACAAATCAAAACCACAATGAGATGTCACCTCACACCTGTCAGAATGGCTAACATTAACAACTCAGATTGTACACCAACAGATGTTGGTGAGGGTGTGGAGAAAGAGAAACACTTTTGCACAGCTGGTGGGAGTGCAAACTGGAAAACAGTATGGAGGTTCCTCAAAAAATTAAAATAGAACTACCCTATGACTCAGCAATTACACTACTAGGTATTTATCCAAAGGATACAGGAGTGCTGATTTGAAGTGGCACATGCACCCCAATGTTTATAGCAGTGCTATCGACAATAGCCAAAATATGGAAAAAGCCCAAATGTCCATGGACTGATGAATAGGTAAAGAAGATGTGGTACATATATACAATGGAATATTACTCAGTGATAAAAAGGAATGAAATCTTGCCATTTGCAACAATGTGGATGGAACTAGAGTGTTACTATGCCAAGTGAAATAAGTCAGTCAGAGAAAGACAAATATATGACTTCACTCATATGTAGAATTTGAAATACAAAACAGATGACCATAAAGGAAGGGAAGCAAAAGTAAGGTAAAAACAGAGAGGGACACAAACATTAAGAGACTCTTAAAAACAGAGAACAAACTGAAGGTTGCTGGAAGGGTTTCGGATGGGGAGATGGACTAAATGAACAAGGAGCATTAAGAAGGACACTTGTTGGGATGAGCATTGGGTATTATATGTAAGTGATGAATCACTAAATTCTATCCTGAAATCATTATTACACTATATGCTAACTAACTTGGATGTCAATTAAAAAAAAAAAAAAGAGTTGGTTGCTCAACTGACTGAGCCACCCAGGCCTCCTATTAAAGGTGAATTTTGAAGGTACCAGCAAGGCTAAGAGTTGGTATGAAAATTAGAGAGTTTGGAGAGCTTACTGAAGATCACTGCAGAATGAATCAGTTGACTTGAGATACCAATCAAGTAGGAAGACTTGGTTTGAAAGAATGAGATTTATGACATTACTATAAAAATAAAACTGTTTTATGTTTATGCCTCCATAAATTTAGGTTCCTAACTAAGCCAGTTAACACTAGTTCATAATTTTTTCACCCAAAGTTTGAGTTATAGCTAATTCTCCTAAATGGTGAATCACAACAACATTAGACCAAAAATAGTAATCAATGGAATTATTCAGAAGTTTTTTTTAAGTTGATTTATTTTTGAGAAAGAGTGATCAGGGGAGGGAAGAGAAGGGGACAGAGGATCTGAAGTGGGCTCCATGCTGACAGAAAGCCCGATGCGGGGCTCGACTTACTGACCAGTTCTGGCTCGAGGTCTCTCAAGAGGTTGTTATTGAATAGCTGTTGGCCAGAGCCATAGTCATCTCACAGCTTAACTGGGGCTGATGAATTGGGCTTCCAAGTTCACGTATAGTTGTTGGCAGGCCCCCTGTTCCTCACTGGCTGTTGGCTGAGAACTAGTTTCTCACCACCTGGGCTTCTCCATATGGCTGCTCACAGTATGGCAGTTTGGTTTCTCCGGAGTGAGACCTCCAAAATAGAAAGAGGAGATGCCCATGGTGGAAGCCAAGGTCTTTTAGAAACTAAACATAAAAGTGACATACTGCCATTTTCGGTGTGTGCTCTTGGTGACATAGACCAACTCTGGTACAACATGGACCAGACTACTCAAGAATGTAAATACCAGGAGGTAGGGGTGTATAGGGGACTGCCTTGGAGGCCATCTCTAAATTCAGACAGAGGTGGGGAAATATTCCTCATTGCCACACAGGGAGTGGTCTCTCTTTTGTAAACCTTATACTAGATGACATAAAAGATTTATCTAGAGTGAGTATTGTTGGAACTGTAGATAGAAAAGGGATGGGTGTTTGATTGTAGATACAAGTGTTAACTCACCAGGGCTGGTGTTACAGAATCTATCCACTGTCTATTCTGACCCATAGAAAACTAGGTATTTCCGGAGAAATTAGCAACTCTTTTCAGGACATACGAATTTCTCATCAGTCACAAATGGAGGAAGAAGTCGTACTACCATTACTGCAGTCTTTAGAGACACCCCTAGAGGGATTATGTGAACAGTTTTCTTCCATTTCACCTCTTATGGGTTGAATTGTGTCCACCAAAAAAAAAAAAGGATGTTGAAGCCCTAATGGCCTGTGTCGGTGAGCATGACCTTATTTGGAAATAGGGTCTTTGCAGGTATAAGAAGCTAACATGAGGTCATCAGGGTGGGCCTTATCCCTGTATGACTGGTGTTTCTGTAAGAATAGGAAAATGTCATGTAGAGACAGAGACACATGTGGCAAGAGCACCATGTAATGAAAGACAAAGATTGTAGTGTTGCAACTGCAAACCAAAGAACCCCAGTGATTGTTGGCAAACTGCCAGGAGGTAGGAGGAAGCAAGAAAAGATTCTTCTCTTTAGAAGGAGCATGGTGCTGCTGGCCCCTTGGTTTCCGTTTCAAGCCTCTAGAACAATGAACAATAAATTTCTGTTGTTTTAGACACCTTGATTGTGGCACATAGTTACAACAGCTCTGGGAAACTGATACAAACTTTACTTTGGAGCAAAGTACTAACCCAGAATGCTTTGTGCCCTGTCCCAAAGCAGTGAATATAAGAGGAAAAGGTTAGATAAAGAAGGAGAAAATATCGTTTGTCAGCTTAACAGTCCACTGAAGATAAACTTTAAGAGGTCATCCATATCAAAGAAATGGCTCTGAATTTATCCCAGATGGGCAAAATTTTAATTTCCTTAATTTCTCTAAAGCTTATATTTTGCATTGGTAAAACTATTCCTGATGATCCAAAGACAGGAAAAATCCCAGAGTATCAAATGGAAATAGGAAACCAGCTTGTGGTTTCCCGCTCTGATTCCTCCTGAGGAGAGCCGGAGGAGGCCTTGTCCCATCCACCTTGCTCTCCCGCTCACCAGACCCTGCTGGAAGCCTGTCCTACTTCTGTGAGTCAGGGGTCTCTCTTGTGTCATCCCCATTGTGTGCTCTGCTTTGTCTCTAAGCTTTGTCCTTGTAATGTAAAAGAAACTCTCTTTGGAATTTAGAAAACCTCTTTCTCTCTCAACAAAAGCTAGATTTCTACGCCAATATTCCACTAGGAAATTAACAAATCAAGTTGGAAATTCAAAGCAGAATAGCAATAAATACCCTTTCAGAGATTTTCTCCTTCAAATGCACTCTGAACATTGCTGGTTTTTTATCCACTCAGAGAAATTTCACTTTTCCTTTTCTACAACACTATATATCCCATGGACCTGCCTGTACTGTCTGAAAAACAGCGAGTGAGAGGGAAGCATACCTTTTCCTTAGCAAAATGGTAGTTGTGATTGAAGTCTAAGCTAAAAACAGATTCCTTCTATTAGAAGCATCAATGCCATACTATTTTTTTTTATGTGGTGGGAGCTTATGAAAAAACAAATTTATTTCTCACAGTTCTGGAGGCTGGAAGTCTTGAGATGAAGGTGCCAGCACAATCTGGTCCTGGTGGGGGCTCTCTTCTGGGTTGCAGACCTGGGACTTCTAGTATCCTCATACAAGTCTAGTCCCTAGACAGAGACTAGAGAGAAGCACCCAAGTCTCCCTTGACTCTTACAAGGGCACTTGACTCTTACAAGGGCACTAATCCCATTGTGACCACACTCCACCCTAATGACCTCATCTAATCCTAATCCCCACCTCCTAATATCATCATTTTGGGGGATAGAGTTTCAACATAATGAATTTTGGAGGGACAAAATGTTCAATCTATAACACAAGATTTGCTTTTTATTCCTTCTAGCTCAGTATTGAATCATACTGCTTCTTTACAGTGTCAAGGCTCAATAGGGGAAAAAACTTTTTTTTTCCCATATGAGTAAATAGATTTTTATAATCTGAAGATTGGATTAGAGTTATTTATATAAGATGTTAACACATAATATCTTGCATTGAGTTTTATTCATTCAGTAAGTATTTATTGAGAGTTATCATCCCTCTGCTGGCTGCTGGAGATATAGTGGTGAAGAAGCCAGTTAAGGTCTCTGTTCTCATAGGGTTTAGACTCCAGTGGGAAAGACAGACAATGAATGAATCAACAGTCATTCATTCATTAGTCAAACCAACAGGAATAAAATCAGAAATATCCCTGAATTTTGACAAATTCAAGCATGCAACTTGTGTAACCCAAGCCCTCACTGAAACATGGAACTTTACCCAATTCCAGAGAGTTCTTTCATGCTTGAAATATTCTTCTCTAGAATTTGTCATGACTGGCTCTTTTTTGTCATTCAGAACTCAGCTTAAATGTTTCTTCCCTGTACCCTCCCTGCTCTCCCAACCATGCTAATTTTTAATCTGACCTTGTTAAACATTCCCTTGGTGTGTAGCAGCTCAGGGATGGTATTGCTTAAGAAATCCCTGCTCATTATTATATACCCAATATATTCATATTGGTATTTTGTAAGAGAATATCCTCAATTTTTTCTAAGATCAAGTTAGGTTTTACTTTTCACTACCATCCATACTGCTTTCAGACACTCCATTAACCATTTTTTATTATCAAATGTTGAAGTAATGCCGTTTATTTGGAGAATTGCTTTGAGCCTAATGAGAGTTCTGAAATTCACTTAACAGATGTTGAAGACCATAAGTAATTGTTATAAATTATTAAGGATAAGATTCAAGAGTTTTATTGTAGGATTCAGGTTAATTTTTGATTCTCACAAAATCTGTTTGCCTTATTTTTTCTCAATCATTATTTTGAAGTAGGTATGTATTAGAAAATTCCTTTGTAAAAATTTCCATATTTAGGCTATATAGAAAAAGATGCAAGATCTATCCCTATACGAATATTTATCTTCAAAGAGTTTTTCTTTTCTTTTCACTTATTTTTTCTTTTCTTTTTGTCTCTCTCTCTCCCCTCCCTCCCTCCCTCCCTTTTTTCCTTCCTTTCCTTCCTTCCTTTTTGGAGGTATAAATTATTTTGTAGAATGATACACTATATCCATTTGTCTTTCTGTGTTATATATTTATTTTCACCTTCAGGGATTCCAACCATGTGAGTGATGACTTGGATTAACTACCATCTATCCTTCCCTCTCCCTGCACCTGCTATTTATACAGGGATAAGGTTACTTACCTAAATCGGCCACCTTGTCAGAAAACGTTCCAACTGAAGTTCAAATTCATGGAAATAAGGTCTTGTAGTATGAGCAGAAAAGATTTTAGCAAAATGAGAGACAAATGTTAAGACTAAACATAAACTACAAGCCTCTCTGCCTTACCCAGTATTGGATACTACTCAGCTCCAAGATAAATAACTCAATTAGTGATATTTGTAACTGTTGTAACCTCAGAGAGTATGGAATCTCAAAATACTCCTTAATCCTCCCAAATATTAGACAAGTGGATATCTGGCAAATCAGTATAAAAGACAGACTGAAATGGAAAATGAAAAGCTGGTGACATTTTTAAAAAAAGGTTAAAATGAACACAGTTTTGCAATGAATATTTGTAGAAATGGGGAAGCCAGTTTTGTACTGTCAACTGGGTAAGAATAGAGATTGTCATAAAGTGTTTGTGTGTATTATTAATAGCAGGTTTTCTTAAAGCACACACTAAATTATCTCTTATTGCAAGGGAATGTCTCTAAATTAGTGCTGAGAAGAGAGAGCTGGTTCCTGAGGCCATGGAGTCTCCTAAGGTTCTAGATGCTGTTGTTCTGATTTGTCATTCTTGAAAGCAAGACCCTGCTTTGCCACTTTACACAGTTCTTTCCATCTCCAACAGGCAAATAATTTTAACCTATTGAGCTGTTTCTAGAAAGGGTGAGGAGAGTGGGTACAGCACAGGGGATTAGCTCCTAGCCAGGTTTTTCTGGATCAGTGAACATCACCCTATACAGACATTTGACTGTGAATAGCTGAAAGTCCATTTACATTTTTATTTCATGAATTTTATTTATGCCATTTATTCTCATTTATTCTTTTCAAGGTAGGGATGGATTCTGAATTTGATGTGTTGGTTCCAGAGGGTAGCTCTAAAAATACTATTAAAATAATACGTGCTTGCTTCTTTACCTTTGGGTTTTCATTTCATAAGGTTATTAGTAACATTTGCATGTATATGTGAAAAGTGCATTGTGGAATACAAATATATTGAAATTTCTTAGAAAGAAAGAAAAATATCTTGCTACTTTTGCACTGCTGTCTCAGTGTAGTATGCAGATATTTGCTCCACGTCATGAATATCTAGAGTGAATAGTCAACAGAATTTATACTTGAAAGTGTACATTTATTTTAAAAGTTAGCAAGCCTTCCTTGTGATGACTTTCCTTCATAAGATGAATCTTTAGTCTTCATACTAAAGCCACAAGGAAAGTCATGACTCATGAATTAAGGAATTATGGAATTATGTAGGTGTAAAAAATTAAATTAGAATTAACATGTGCACATTCCTATTCTCTTTTCCAGTGTGAACTCCTTTAGTACTGGATGTTTTCCATTTAGTAGAGGTGCAAAGGCATAGATGTAGGCTGTGACTGAGGATATGGAATAGTCAAAAGCTACTTAAATTTGATGTAAGTGGACTGATATCTCGTCAAAATGATACCGTAAAAGTTCCATATGAAACTTCTCTTAGAAAAAATCTCCACTGTACGGATAAATATTGACAAAGCTTTCTTCTGTAAGAGGAAGGTATTACAGATGCAAATTTTCTCTTGGTTTGCCAGAATCAATTTCACCTCTAGGAATTGTGTTAGAAGACAGGAAATCATAGAAGCTAGTGTTCTAAGCTTCAAGGAATAGTGTGCCTTCAAAAAACGATTTTATTTTAATATTTTATTTTATTATTTTATTTTATTTTAATTAATTTCATCCCATTTTATTTTATTATTTTTTGTTTTGTAACTTTCTGTGAATAGAAAAGGCTGGTATTAGTATTCACTTGGAAACAAAACAAATAAATGCAGCTGAAATCTCTTAAAGGTTAAAAAAATTGGAGGAAGGTGGTCCAAAGATACAAACTTCCAGTTATAAGATACGTAAGTACTCAGGATGTAATGTACAACATGATGATTAAGGCCACCATTGTTCTGTAATACATAGGAAAGGTGTTAGGAGAGGAAATTCTGAGAGTTCTCATCACAAGAAGAAAAAAATTGCCTTTTCTTTTTATTATATCTATATGAGAAGATGGATGTGAACCTATTGTGGTATCATTTATTTCACAATATATGTAAATCAAACTATAATGCCGTATGCCTTATGCTTGTGCTGTACTATGTATCCATTGTTTCTCAATGAAATGTAAAAAAGTTTAAAAATTAAAAAACCTGAGTGTTCCAAATATAGCTGCATTTTCTGAAAATAGTCAAACATTGTTTTCCAGATCAATTTTTTCCAGTAGCTATGAATCAAGTATATTTATTATTACATATTTACATATGGAGTACAATTCTGTCTCATATAATTGTCATCATGTCACAATAGTATTTAGTTTTCTGATCTTGCTACTGATTATCTTTCTGATGTTGGCTGTCTAAAACAAAAGGATATTTTGGCTTATGATGTGCTGTTGAAAATAAATATGAAAGATGCTGCATGACCAAAACAAAGACCCATCTAATTGCTTTCATTTGGGGTCCAGAATTTTGTTTATGTCAAAACAAAAAAGTAACCAAGTAGCACAGTGGATATATTTTCCTTAATACAATCATTCCAATAAAGTATACTGATCAATGGGAAGTAAGGGTTAGAGAATAGAAATATGATCATAAAAATATTTTACATTTTTCAGAAGGTACAGACTACCTTGGAGGCAGGAAAGAACTCACCATTATGTCACAACAGAATCACGTGTATTAGGCAGGGTTCCCTCACAGACACACTGAGACTAATGTTTGGTCAAATGTCTGGGCACCCCATGGCCCAGTCAAGTTGACACACACAATGGATTATCACACCATATAAGCAGTGAAAATATTGTCCCAAGCAATGGTGCAATTGTTAAAGGCAGAAGGTGAGTCTTATTTCCCATCAATTTAATTAATAATAGCTACACATACACTCTGATTCTTATCTCATCAATTTAAACCACTTGTGATAGGGAGAGTCACAGTAGGTTCCAAAGAGTCAGAAAGCATAAATCAGTCCTTTTCACAGGAGTTGCTAAAGCAAGCAGTTCAGGTTAGGCACTACATATGTCATTCGATATACGGTCATGCTCTGTGTCACTGTGTCCTTCATCACAATTATTAATATTACAATTATTAACACTTGTCTGCAACTTACTGGTGTTCTTTGTTAGGTGGTAGGTGTAATATATTTTGTAAAAATTAATTAATTTTTAATTACATACAAGTTAGTTATCATATAGTACAACAATGATCTCAGGAGTAGATTCCTTAATGCTCCTTACCCATTTAGCCCAATCCCCCCCACAACCCCTCCAGCAACCCTCTGTTTGTTCTCTATATTTAAGAGTCTCCTATGTTTTGTCTCTCTCCTTGCTTTTATATTATTTTTGCCTCTCTTACCTTATGTTCATCTGTTTTGTATTTTAAATTCCTCATATAAGTGAAGTCATATGATATTTGTCTTTCTCTGACTGACTAATTCTGCTTAGCATAATACCTTCTAGTTCCATCTGCATAGTTGCAAATGGCAAGATTTCATTCTTTTTGATTGCCAAGTAACACTGCATTGTATATATATATACACCACGTCTTCTTTATCCATTCATCCATTGATGAACAATTGGGCTCCTTCCATACTTTGGCTATGGTTGATAGCACTGCTATAAACATTGGGGTGCATGTGCCCCTTCGAAACAACACACCTGTATCCCTTGGATAAATACCCAGTAGTGCAATTGCTGGGTCATAGGGTAGTTCTATTTTTAATTTTTTGAGGGACCTCCATACTGTTTTCCAGAGTGGCTGTACTAGTTTGCATTTCTGCAAGCAGTGCAACAGATCCTATTTTTCCGCATCCTAGCCAACATCTGCTGTTGTCTGAGTTGTTAATTTTAGCCATTCTGACAGGCGTGAGGTGGTATCTCACTGTGGTTTTGATTTGTATTTCCTGGATGATAAGTGATGTTGAGCATTTTTTCATGTGTCTGTTAACCATCTGGATATCCTCTTTGGAGAAGTGTCTATTCATGTTTTTGCCCATTTCTTCACTGGATTGTTGACTTTTTGGGTGTCGAGTTTGATAAGTTCTTTATAGATTTTGGATACTAACCCATATCTGATATGTCATTTGCAAATATTTTCTCCCATTCCGTCAGTTGCCAACTGAGGGCAGTCACAATATTTGTATTTTTGTTATGATTTCCTCAGTGCCTGGTATATAAGACTAGATATTGAGCAAAATTCAGATCAAAGGAAGGAAAATATAGATAAGTTGACCTGGAAATTAAAATCAGTCTAAATAGTAGTGGAATAACTAAGCACACAGGAACTGGAAAAAGATTTTCTATTAGAAAAATAGAAAAATTTTCTATTTTTAATAGAGGTAGATAGAAAAATCTACCTCTTTGGCTAGAGGTAGGCGGACACCAGAGTAGGACATTATTATAATAGCGGTATAAACTTTGGGAACACAGTACGGGAGTATAAAACTAACAAAGCTCTTCATATGCTGAATTTTCTCAGATGCCTGCAGACTGCTCTGATCTGCTTCCACAACTTATGGACCTAATTGAGTTGTGTGAACCCCTGTTGGCCTTTGATCCCCTAGTTTTCTCTTGATTACCACCTCATTTTTAGACTAAGATGTACCTCCTGCAGTGGGGTTATTTTTATAATGTTGAGTACTAGAAGGGTCAGGTTTGGGTCAGAAGAATTGGTAATTGCAAAACCTAATGCTACTGAATTAGAAGGGATAATTATTAGAGTCAATCATTTTGAGGAACTGGGAATATTTTATATGCAGTTTCTGACCTCGAATTTGCCATTTTCAGAAGTGTTCACTGGGAATATTCTGGCCTTTGCATATTTGGCTGGGTATATTCACTGGTCTGTGTCAGTCTAAGGATTTAATAAGCAGCCTCCTAGAGAGCAGCAGATTGCAATGGGTAGATAAGCTTCCTATCTGTCAGAGCACGTCTCAAAAAAATGTTTAACTGTCATGGAAAGTTCGAACATGCAAATATAGAGGACCCAACACATGTCCAAATTTGGAAGACTTTAAGGAGCTTTGAGGGGCTTCACCATGTTTCACAGCTGGGGTCCGCACTAGAGTAGATAAGGCTCTTAGGAAAGTCATACTGTGCAATAGGAAAGCCAGCTTGTGAGGAAGAAAACCCAAAGGGTCATTATGAATAATGACAAAGGAGGGAGCCACACAGCTTGAGTCAGATTGACCAGCGCGGTCTGGTTCTTAAAGGGAAATAAAGTCAGGCTATGCATTGCTATCCACCTAGTCAGACACTCCCTTTTTCCCCAAATGTTGATGTTAACAGGAAGGAGGAGGATTGTGAAGTAGGTAAGAAGCTTCAAAAGCTCTGTTGTGAGAAACTCGTTTGAATGAAGTTGTTTACAACCAGCTCAAGAATCACTAAGAATATGGTGAAGTCTTTGGGGAGGGTTGGAGGAGTTTGACTACAGGGCTGACTAAAAGTAGCTTGATTGTTCAATTTGGTGACTATTAAAGTAAAGTGCCAATGGAAAGAAATGAGAAAATTGTTTACTTACATTAACTATTCATTTTCAGTGTTGGCAGATCTAAATGTCAAAGATAGATCTGATCTTTATAGTGAAAGGGTCAGAAACCTCACAAGAACAGCCAGAAGAAGTAAATTAGCACAGTAGTCATGGAAATGTGTGTTGTATTTTTTAAGCTAAATACTCACATTTGACTCTGACAAGGAAACTGGGGCCTGTGTTGGGTCGTAGCTACAGGAAAGACTTGTCAAAAAATATGATACCATTTTCTTCTTCAGCATCATCTGGGGACTACGTTTGAAGCCTACAGATGAGGAAAAGCCGTCTCTAGCAATTATCCTCTGGGGTCAGCTCTGCCAAGTTGCTTCTGCATTAATAGCCTTTTTCCTTCTTCCTGCTCTGACTGAACCCATTCCTAAACAGCTCCAGATTTTATTCTCAGGAGCTCTCATGAGAGTGGCATGTTATGGGCTGACAGTAAAGAGAGGCGATGTATGTGAAGAGCCTCTGTTTTACACAAGATTGATGGTAGTTCATTTCATAAAATTTTTTTAAATGTTTATTTATTTTTGAGAGAAAGACAGAGTGCGAGTGAGGGAGGGGCAGAGAGAGAAAGGGAGACACAGAATCTGAAGCAGGCTCCAAGCTGTTAGCCCAGAGCCTGATGCAGGGCTTGAACTCACAAACCATGGGATCATGACCCGAGCCAAATTCAGACTTTTAACGGACTGAGCCACCCAGGAGCCCCTTGCCATTGATTTCAAAGCTACCTGCTCACTAAAAACTTTCCTTCTACTCCTAACCACATCCACATTTAGCACGCTGAAATGAATACTCGCTGCTTGCCTAGAATAAAAAATAATTTTCCCTGGGGTGGATTTCTTTTATTTATTATCTCTAAGGTGATAAAATGAAAATCAAAGTCACAATTAGTTTAGTTTTAATGAAAGTCAGAGGAAGATGTATATACTAAGTATTTTATTTCCATTCATCTCTAAAATAATTGAATAGTTTTTTCTTTCATGATATGTGCGCGTGCATGTGTGTGTGTGTGTGTGTGTGTGTGTTTTCTTTTATGAAGAACTATCTACCAATAGCACAAAAGGTGTCTTTAATCTGTGGTGACATTCTCTAGTTCACTGCATTTATTTTATTTGTTAGGGGTCTGTGGGGAACTCTGTTGTTTCATAGACAGCTTACTGATATCTCCTTGGTAGAATTTATTAGTTTTTTTTTCTCTTTATGACATAGACTGATTTGATTTCCATTCATTTGCTTACCCTTATTTTCCATTATTTTAACCTCTAAAGAATAGTATCTTTATTAACACTCTGGGATTGTACTTTCACAAATCAAATAAACAATTGAAACTTCTAGTTCCGTCAGAATTCTTTTATCTTTAAAGGTCAGCTCAAATTGTGCTTCCCTTCTGTGGTTTTTCCAGATTTCTCCTGAGTCAGAAGTATTTTTTTTTTTTATCTTGTATAATCCTTTAGCACATTGTATCACTTTAAAAAAAAACCTTTTTCTGTAAATGACATTTGACATTCAGGAAAAGTACATCCCAGGGCTTTAGAAGTCATGAAATGTGTATACACAATTTAGCTTACAATTTTTTCTTTTGCAGCTGTAGTGATTGAAAAAACTACTTTATAAATTTTCTTTCTTATTGTTTCCACATAGGATCATGGGAGATATCCATATTCTTTTTCTTTAAGATTTTTAAAAAACATTTTTTTATGTTTATTTAATTTTTTGAGAGAGAGAGAGAGAGAGAGCGCGCGCCTCGCGCACAGGCGCGCGTGTGGGGGGAGGGGCAGGGAGAGAGGCAGACACAGAATCCAAAGCAGGCTCCAGGCTCCGATCTCTCAGCACAGAGCCTGCTGCGGGCTGGAACCCACGAACTGTGACATCATGACCTGAGCTGAAGTCAGTTGCTTAACTGGCTGAGCCACCCAGGCAACCCTGGAGAAATCCATATTCTTAATCAATTTTCCGTTTTACACTATTTCAAACTTCTATTTCTTGGTAAAGGGTGGGGGATGGGGAGCCTTTTTTAGACCTCTACTTTTTGTGCCCTTCAATCACAACACTAGCAGCTGATTTTCTTGGACTTTTTTTTTTCTTTTAAGAGATGCATGTGCTAGAAAGACAGGTTTACTCACTATCTGAGTGGTTCAGACACACAAATTAATGTCAAAGAGAACCCAGTTTTAATGTCTGTTAGAATCGAGTCAAAAATAAATGGTTACACATCATGAACTTTTGGAACTCTGTATAAACAGTAAAAGCTGCAATTGACAAGGACTAATGGTCTTCTGTGGTTATGTCCCTCACTGAATTAAATGTATGTGTGTGTGTGTATATACTTTTTTAAATTTATTTTTGAGAGAGAGACACACAGAATGTGAGTGGGGGAGGGTCAGAGAGAGAGAGGGAGACACAGAATCTAAAGCAGGCTCCAGGCTCTGAGCTGTCAGCAGAGAGCCCTACATGGGGGCTGGAACCCAGGAACTGTGAGATCATGACCTGAGCTGAAGTCGGCCGCTTAACCAACTGAGCCACCCAGGCTCCCCTAAATGTATATTTAAAGAAAAATCTGTTACTGGTTAAATTTTTATTTTTAAATCATTTTTAAATTATTTTTAAAAAAAGTTTATTTATTTTTAGAGAGAGTGTATGCGTGCACATAAGGGGGGGAGGGGCAGAGATGAGAGAGAATCCCAAGCAGGCTGGCTCTTTCAGCGGTGGGGCTCCATCCCATGAACTGTGAGATCATGACCTGAGCTGAAATCAAGAGTAGGATGCTTAACAGACTGAGCCACACAGGCGCCCCTCTTTTTTAAAAAAAATTAAACACACCACCTAGATCAATGCCTTGTACAAAAATGGTATTTGTATAAAGTGGACTTGTTTGTATAAGGTTGTATTTAGAGGACTGGTCATAACAGTGTGTTTTGAGGAGTTTTGGGGGAAGAGTAAAAGGTGATAGTTAAGAAATGGCACCCTGAATGACAAATACCACAGTTTAGATCACATAATTTATGTTCTTCTGCTTATTAGATTTCTCGTCTTGGAGAAATTATTTACTCTGAAAATTTTAGAAAAATTCATCCACAAAATGGACTAGAAAATAATGGTATATACTCTCTAAAATTCTCCTTAGGTTAAAATTACGTAATAGATTCAATTAATACTGGCACTAACAAGTATTCAGTAGACACTAGATGTTACTCTTAATTTTAATTATGATCATTAATCAATTAACTATATTTATTTCCCATAAAGGTGTTCAGGGAAGGAATCTACTTAGGCAGAGAACTAACAACAATGGCAAGCATTTTTTTCTCCAAGATTTTATTTAAATTCAAATTAGTTAACATGTAATGTAATTTTGGTTTCAGGGGTAGAATTTAATGATTCATCACTTTCATACAACACTCAGTGCTCATCACAAGTGAACAATGGCAAACATTCTTTACTGAGGAGTCAAAACCTACTGTGAATATGGCATGGGCATCACTTGGAGCTTCATAAGTTTCTTTATAGTGTAGCATTGTGATTGTTGATTTTTCTTTTAAACAAATTGTCCATGTACTTTTGCATCCACCAATTTTGATATGCACTATTATAAAAATTACAGTATGTGTCCTGTGTCATCTGACAACTCTGTGCTTCATTAGCTTTTGTGTAAATAAGGTTACATAATAACAGGTGATTTTTAATTGTTATGACAGTTTTGAACTTCATTCTGATGAAGTCTAATGAATTTTGAAAGGCATTTTCTTGCCTTAGTTTAGTGGTTGAGATCACAGACTCTGGTATTAGATTGCCTGGGTTTGAAAACTGGCTCCCGTAGTTGGGAACATTTATGAACCTCTCCTTCCTTCGGTTTCCTCAATGATAAAAAGTAGATGCTAATAGTACCTACCACGTAGGGTTATGGTGAGGACTAAATACCTTAGGACATTTAAGGTGCTTGGAACACTGGCACAAAGTAAGTGCTTAAGAAATATTAGTTATAATTACTACTAAACATTTAAAAAATGTTTTTATTTATTTTTGAGAGATAGAGAGACAGAGCATGAGCTGGGGAGGGGCAGAGAGAGGGAGACACAGAATCCAAAGCAGGCTCCAGGCTCCCAGCTGTCAGCACAGAGCTCGAGGTGGGGCTCGGACTTGTGAACCCGAGTTCATAACCTAAGCTGAAGTCCCTTGCTCAACGGACAGCCATCCAGGCGCCCCTCCCTATTACTAAACATTATTAAATCACCTTGGAAAGAAATTGGTCTTGTTGAACTTAATATACATTATATACTGTGAACTTCAAATACCGTGGAGTCTGAATGCAAATATGCTTGTTGCTTGTAGGACAGAATTCTTTGTTAGCTTGCTATAAATTTGTCTGTGTGTGTGCATGTTGGAAGCCTCTCCTTGTTATAAAGGTTAAAGTTCAGCAAAAAAGCAAATGTGCATTATGACTGGGACATACATGATGTACATTCGGTCCCCAAATGTCTGACTTGATGCCAGTGTTTAAAGTGCATAGTTCCATAATCTGCAGAGCAATTCCTTGGCAACGCTACTTATTCTTTCTTTTGAAATTTAATTCTTTCAACGTTGGTTATGATCAGTGAGAAGATTTGCTCAGTAATCACCCTGGCTGATCAGGTGTAATTCAGAGACCTTCATAGCGGCATGTGTTTGGAAGGCAAACTGGCAACAACAAAGCAGGGTTCTACTACTTTTGCTGGAATAAAACTTTCCAGCATAGGAATCTCAGAAAACAGCTGCTTTTCATCAGTACATGATAGTGTAGCATATTTTCAGCAGGAAATCTTTTATTCAAATATTACAGAGTCCATTATGAAATTTTTTAAACATTTATTTATTTATTTATTTATTTATTTATGAGAGAGAGAAAGCATGTGAGCAGGGGAGGAACAGAGAGGGAGTGGGACAGAGGATCTGAAGCGGGCTCTGCGCTGACAGCAGCAAGCCTGATGCAGGATTCGAACTCACGAACTGTGAGATCATGACCTGAGTCTAAGTTGGGCACTTAACCGACTGAACCACCCAGGCGCCCCTGGACTTTTTTAAAGAATGGCTCTCCTTCAAATGGAGCTTGAATTCCTAGAGTATTTCTTACTAAATGCTCTGATTGTCTACTGTGATGGTCCTGAGACATTTCCATGGAACCACTTGTACTTTCAAGTGTACTCTTGGTTAGAGATTTTAAGTCTTTGCTATTCCATAAACTCAGTCATTTAGAAGTCTTTTCACTTTGGGCAATTTCTCTCAATCTGGGCCAGTTTTCTTAAATTTAAAATTTGTGTAATGACCCTCCTCTGTCATTTTATATGCCAATAATGGGGATAAATGATATATATGCAAAGACATGGTGATTGATAAAATATTCCAAACATAGGTAATATATTGTTCTTATTTTTGTCTTATGTTCCTCCCCCAACCCACAAAGAGCTCTTTGAAGGTCAAAGGTAAAGTTTCACACATTCTCCCAAGTAGATTTTTAAAAATTAAACCTCTTATTTTGAGATTGACATACAATTGTAAAAAATAATACAGAGAGATGCCATGAACCCCTTAGGCAGGTTCCCCAATGGTAATATCTTGCAAATATATAATACAGTATAACAGTCGTGATATTGAAGTTGCTATTGTCAAGATGCACAACATTTCCATCATCACTAGCATTTCTTCAATTGCACTTTTTTACCCACACCCGTATCCCTCCTACTGCATCTGCTTTTTAAGTCTTGGCAACCATTAATGTGTTCTACATATCTGTAATTTTGACATTTCAAGAATGTTACGTGAATGGAATCAAACAGTATACAACCTTTCAGGATTGACTTTTTCCACTCAGCATAACTCTAGAGATTCTAGGTTTCTGTGTGTATCTATGGTTCTTTTTCTTTTTTTTATTGCTAAGTAATATTCGTGGTGATTATACCACAGTTTAACTGTTCACCAGTTCAAGTGTATCTGGGTTGTTTCTAGTTTCTGGCCAATATAAAAAGTTGCTATAAACATTCATATATAGATTTTTTATGAACATAAGTTTTAAATTGGGGAGGTAAATGCCCAGGAGTGCGGTTGCCTGAGTATACAGTAGTTGCATGTTCAATTTGTAAAGAAACTAAGAAACTTTTCCAGAGTGGCTGTATAATTTTATATTCCCACCAGCAATGGATGAATTATCCAGTTTCTCGGCATCCTCACCAGCATTTTGTGTTGTCACTATTTTCTATTTTAGTGAGTCTGACCGTGTGTAGTGATAGCCCAATGTTGTCTTAGCAGGCAGTTTCTTCACCACTAATTATGTTGAACTTTTGGCATATGCTTAGTTGTTATCTCTATATCCTCTTCAGTGAAATATCTTTCGGGAATTTTGCCCATTTCTAATTGGATTGTTTTTATTCTTACTGTTGTTTGAGAATTTATTTTTTTCTAGATACCAGGTCTTTATCAGATGTGCAATTTGTACATATTTTCTTCAGTTTAAAGCTTGCCTGTCATCTTCTTAACAGAGGCTTTTGCAGAGCAGAATTGCATAGTTTTGTTGAACTTCCATTAACCACATTTTCCTTTTAAGGATTTTTTTTTTTTTTTTGGTATTTAAGTTAATGAATTCTTTTCCTAACCTCAGATCCTGAAGATTTTCTCCTCTTTTTTCCTCTATACAGTTTATAGTTTTATATTTAAGCCTGTGAGCTGATGTGAGTTCATTTTTTTGTATAAATTGTCAGACTTAGTTCAAGATTTTTTTGTTTTTGCTTACAGATGTCTGCTTGCTCCAGTATTATTTGTTGAAAAAGCTGTTTTTCTTTCATTGAATTCCCTTTGTAACTTTGTTAAAAATCATCTGGACATAGTTATGTAGGTCTATTTCTGACTTCTCTAGTCAGTCTATCTGTATGCCTACCCCTTGCCAATATCACCGAGGCCTGATTGCTATAGTAATACAATATCTTAAAATTGGGAAAAATGAGTCTTTTCATTTTATTCTTTTTTCCCCACAACTGTTTTAACTATTCTAGTTTCTTTTCTTTTTCTTATAAATCTCAGAATGAGTTTTTCTGTATCTGCAAAAATATCCTGATAAAATTTTGATAATAATTTTTTTAAACTGGTATATCAATTTGGAGAAAATGGATATCTTTACTATGTTGAATTTTCCAGTCCATGAACATGGTACCTATTCAGGTACTTAAATCATCATTGATTTCTTTCCTCAGCATTTTGTAGTTTTTATCAAACAAGTCCTGTGCATGTTTTGCTAGATTTAATTTACTAAGGATTGCTTTTTTTTTTTTGAGTGATGGCTAATGGTATTGTATTTTCAATATGATTGTGTGTTCATTGCTAGTATAGATATATGGTTGAATTTTTGTATGTTGATCCTATATCCTGTAACTTTGTTGAACTCATTTATTAGGTAGGTACCGTCTCTCACTTTTAACACATTGCCTACAATAAATATCTCCTGTATTCACATTATAACTGCATCAGACAGTATTATAAGTTTTCTTCTACCATCAAACATAATTTTGAAAACTGAAGAGGAAAAGGAAAATATATTAAATTTATCGAAGTTTTTCTTTTTCTTACTGTGTTATTTTTTTCCTTCCTGTTGTTCCTAGATTTTTTCTCTTTCTTTTTGTCTTTTTCCCTTTCTTTCTTTCTTTCTTTCTTTCTTTCTTTCTTTCTTTCTCCTTTCTTTTTTATTATCATTCTTTCTCTGTTTAGAGAACTTCCTTTAGTCCGTTCTTTTAAGGTAGATGTACTGAGAACAAATTACTTTGGCTTTTCTTCATCAAACAGGAAAATATTTTTATTTCTTTTTCATTACTGAGTGATGATATTTTTATAGATATAGAACTCTGTGTTGCCAGTTTTCTTCTTTCAGCACTTATAAGTATCCTGTTACTTCCTTATGGTTCAAATAGTCTTATATGAGGAATCTGCTGCCATTTGACTTATTCTTCCCTTATCAATAAGGTATTTTTCTTTTTCAGTGCTTTCAGTATTTTCTCTCTGTTTTTAGGTTTCAGAAGTTTGACTATGCTGTACTTGGTGTGAATTTCTTTGGGTTTATTTGTTAAGGGTTCAGTCAGTCTTTTGAATTTGTAGGTTTCATCTTTGCAGAATTTGGAAAATTTTCTGCCATTAATTCCTGAAATACCTTTTTAACTCCATTTTTAACTATCTTTTTTCCCTCTCCTTCTAAGATTCTGATGACATTAATATTTGATCATTTTTATAGGCCAGTACATCTATGAGGTTCTGTTGACTTTTTAAAAATCTCATTTAATCTCTGTTATTTAGAGTTTCATTGTCAAGTTCACCAATTTTCTTTTCTTCTGTCCATTCTGTTCTTGAGCTTATCACTGAGATTTTTTCCTCCTTTTAGTTTTTGTGTTTTTAAGTCCTAAAAGTTTCATTTGGTTCTTTTTTATACCTTTTTGTTTTTTTGCCAACTTTTCCTATTTCTTTGCTGAGAATCTCTATTTTTTAATTTGTTTCAAGCATGATGATAATTGCTCATCATATCACTTTAATGATGGCTGCTTTAAATTGTTTGTCAGATATTTCTAACGATCCAACCTCTCAGGGCTGACATCTATCTATTGTACATTTTTCATTCAATGTGAGATCCTCCTAGCTTTGGTATAACACGTGATTTTCACTTTAAATGTGGCTATTTTACATATTATGTTATGTGTCTCTGGATCTTACCAAAATCTTCTTTATTAGTGTGCTCTCTCTGAAGCCATTCTGGTGGAGGAAGAGTAGAGTGCTGTTTCATTCTACCAGATGTCAGTAGAAGTGCAGATTCCTGACTTGACTACTCTTGAACAACCAAAGGGAGGGGTTTCTCATTATTTGTGGGTGAGGACAGAAGTTCTGGCTTGCCAGTAGGCCTCCACTGATGCGTCCCTGGCTGGAAGGGATAGAGTGTCCTTTTACTACACTCTCCTTGGCTGTAACTTATGGGGGATTGGGATATTGTTACCATTGGGCAGTAGTTAAAGTCCTTACTCTACACTAAGCCTCCTTGGACACCACAGTAGACAAAGGGAGAGATACTGTGTTACTGCTGAGTTGAAGTGGAAATCTAGGTCTCTAAATGGTCTCCACTGACACTGAGGTTGGAATTCTTGTTGCCTTTCCAGTAGAGATGAAAGTACCAGCTCCTTACTTGGCCTTATCTGATGACACTTGGGTGATGGTAAGATGGGAAAGGGGAGGTAAGAGCTCCTTGTTAAAACCTGGCAGTGGTGCAAGTCTAGGTACTCTTTGGGTCTTTGCTGGCCATTTTTTTCTGTGTTTTTGGCTGGTGATTATCTAAACATTTTAGGTCTTGCTAGGCTCTCCCTCCCTAGCCGATGTGCCTTCTCTCTACCTTTCAGAATCTTCTTATGGTTGTATTATATACAATGTCCAGGGTTTTTAGTTGTATTAGCAATAAAAATTGACCAAAGTGCATATACTCCACCTTCCCAGAAGCAGAAGTTGCAGTAGTTTGTAAATATGTAGACTTCAGCTGCTTTATGTTGTCTAGTCCTTTATGATCAAGATCTTGTCCTTGTCATCAAAGGTTACAATGAGGAACCAAAAAACAAGAAAGGGAGTTTAACACCATCAATTGTATTTGAAGTACAGTAGTTGAAAATACAAACAATTCTTTGTTCATAGTAGTTGAAATCAATGCAACATAATTTTATTTGAAGTTCAAAAGTCAAGACCAATGAGCCCGAATTTCTTTTGAAACATAAAACATACATGACACATTAGTTCTGTAACTTTTGCGTCCTATTGTTCTTTTAACCAATAGAATCTGTAGTATAACATCTAAAGCTGTGGTGTAAAATATGTATAAACCACTGATTGAAAACAGTTCTTCCATGTCACTATCCTTAGGTTTTACAAGTTATGTTTTAGCATAGGGTCCTGGGATTCATTAAAAGCAAATAAACTATGGTTGAAAATTTGCTGGTTTAAAATATAGACTAAATAAGGAGGGCCAATGAAATGATAAATCGATCCCTAGATCTAAGATAGCAATCAGCAGGAAACTGATGAAGGAGCTTGATGAAACCTGATGATGGGAATGAAAAACTTCCATGTCCAGATTGATATTTGTGTTTTGACTTTGGTTTATCGTTCCTAGCATCAATCCATATGATACAGACATCACTGGGGTCAATTTTTATATTATGGAAAAATACCCATTTGAAACACCCAAGGTCACCTTTAAAACAAAGATTTATTGGTTAACACTGATGAAAGAGCAAGTTCATCTATCAACAATTAATGCGTAAAACTGACCAAGGTATCTGGCCTCTTGTAGATTGTTTACCAACCCTCCACTACAGTTGCCTACCCCCACCACGCACCTGCCTCCCCCTCCCCCTGCCCTCTGACATCATTCAGACTCATGTACTTGAACAAGATTCTATGGATCATAAAAGCTTCTGTAAAAATCCTGAATTATTAAAGAAAATGGAGAAGAGTAAACTGGGATGAACCTGCATGATGTTTTTTCTGGCAAGTGTGTGCAGACAGGCAGAGAAGTGAGTGCATTTCGTCGCCACACAGAGTAAGACTATCTGGAAAATAGGTGCTGTTTGCCGCGGTGGCCTCTAGCTTTCTACAATTTTTCTAAAAAAAAAAGGGATCTTGATAACATGTAAAGAAAAGAACATCTAGAAGCTGAGACATTCTAGTTCTGTTTTCTGTGTTTTAAAAATAATTCCCAGTCTGGGTGGTTCAGTTGGTGAAGCGTCTGACTCTTGATTTACACTCCGGTCACAGTCTCACCATTGGTGAGACTGAGCCCCACATTGGGCTCTGCGCTGACAGTATGGAGTCTGTTTGGGATACTCTCTTCCTCTCTCTCTCTCTCTCTGTGCTCCTCCCCTGCTCTCTCTCTCTGTCTCCTTCAAAATAAATAAACTAAAAAAAAAGTCATTCCTCATTTGTTGGACAGACTGGTGTTTCTTTTCCTACACATTTTTTCTTCAAAATCTTCAAATTATATTTAGTTTATAAGGTTAAGAAAAGGAAATAGAAGAAAACAGTGTAGTTAATGTCTCTCTCCTACCCTTGCACTTCCCTCCTACTTTCTGACATTTATTTTAATTTTTACTTAAATTCATTTTCCTAGGTTTCATTTGATGATTTCCTTCCTAAAAAGAGAAAAGAGACAAAAGAGCTTTGGCAAACATGTTGGATATTTTCTTCTCACGTGGGAGACTTGATTGAACACAACCTTGACTTCAGTTTGTGTAATTCTGAAAAGAAAGGAAAGGAAAAGAGATGATTGAGAGAGAGAGAGAAAGAGAGAGAGAGATATAGAAAACCTTTCCCTGTTCTAAAACAAAACAAAATAGGAAAACAGAATCATTAGAAAGGAGCTCAACTCTTGTATAAAAATCCTGCTTAGATTATTACACAACGTTGATAACGATCTGTGCGTAAAATTATAGTTTGGCTTCCAGGCTGCATGGAACGACTCTGCAGTAACCATCTGTAGTGGGCCTATGGGAAGGGTTTTCCAGCCAAAGGACTGTGTTCACTTGTGTTCGGAGTTTCTTAGCAGGCAAAAATCCTTAGGCCCAACCTTGGACTTTTAAAAAAAATTATTTTTTTAATTATTAAATTTTTTTAATGTTTATTTATTTTTGAGAGATAGAGAGAGAGAAAGAGAGAGAGCAAGCAGGGGCAAAGCACAGAGAGAGGGAGACACAGAATCCGAAGCAGGCTCCAGGCTCTGAGCTGTCAGCACATTGCAGGGCCCGAACCCATGAACTGTGAGATCATGACCTGAGCCAAAGTCAGCCGCTTAACCGACTGAGCCACCCAGGTGCCCCTGGACATTTTTTTTCTAATAGCCATTTCCCATAATCTGTTGATCATCAGAGACCAAGCTAAACCAGAAATAATTTGAAAATTTCAAGCTTATTTGTCCTCAGCCTACATCTGAATGTGTCCTGGTACCTAACAGCTCAGCTCACTAGCCCCAGTATAGCCTTCAGATGGGAATCGGTGGGGAGTGTTTTAACTGCCTCTTACAGTAGAAATAAAAAATGATTTTAGAATTTACAATCAGATGGACTCCCAAGAATTTGAGCACTAATGTCTTTACAAAAGGAGTTCAACCATTCCCGAAGTGACAGCTTTTTAATCAATTTAGGTAAGCTGACCGACAGTTCCAAATTGTTCAGTCAAACATGGCTTCTAGGTGCTGCTGTGAAGAGATTTTGTCGAGACTATTAAAGTCCCTAATCAGTTGATTTTAAGTTAATCAAAGAGAAGACCCTGGGTGAGCCCGTTCCAATCAGGTAAGCTTTTATAAGCAGCCCGGAGCCTTCTCTGATCTCATGCCCTGAGTTTTGAATTTGAGTTCCATGTTTGTGTTCTTCCCTTCCTGATTGCCTTCGGACTTCAAGCCTCAGCTGGTGTTCATGGAGTTTCAGTCTGCTCATGATCTTCCTTTCTTGAACACCAACCTTACTGATTTTGGATTTGTTTAGGAGGTTCACACAACTGTATAAGCCAATTGCTTGTAATAAAGCCCTTACTGTATACTTATTCCAAGGTTCTGATTCTCTAGTTGAACCATGCCTGAATCATAGAGAAGTAGCTGTCATTTTTAACACTGCAAGTAAACAGAAATAGTGCATCTAAACACTGGCATCTCTGACTCTTTTAGCCTCTGAGGACTTCCTTTCTTGGCTATTTGAGGGCCTAGATACTGTCAAGAAAGTGATTCAAGGATCTTTTGTTTGTTTTTATTTTAATTTTCTTATGATGTGAAATTTTTAGTGAGCTTATAAATTTATAGAACATTGTCTTTTTCTCTATACAGATATGATAATTAATGGACAAATTAGGTTCTACATGCACTTTTTATTGTCCAGATACAAGGTGTCAAGTATGTAAATATGCTACAGTTTTCTTACATAAAAAAGCATAAAAATACATAAAAAAGCAGGTTTCTGGAGACTTCCATAAGCCCAGGGATGGCAAAAGCAACAGGTTAGCATTTGCAAAAAGTTAAAAATTGCCTTTATTTCACTCATACTCAAACTTGTAATAAAATAGCATTCTGTCACAAGTGCCCATTTTTAAAAGCAGCATTTGTTCAGGTTGTTTCTTTGGAACGGTCACACTGCTTCTTATTGACTCCAGCAGTGGCTTCTGTCAGCCTGTCACTACCTCATTGCTCCCAGGCTCAAGAACAGCAAGGAGACCATCTTGTGGCAGCTAATGAGGGGACTGGTGCAGCGGCTGGTGTCTGGACCCTATGGTTTGCTTCTGTTGGCCAGAGGCCTCACTTTCTCAGAGAGTGTCATTCGATGGGTGGTCCCTCCATCCAGTGTGAGCTGTCTTGATTATTACCATCCATCAGAACCCAAACAACTCATTCTGTTTTATCGCCGAGCCCTCAGAGAAGGCTTTGAGGCAGCCGCACAGCAGCTAAGCAAAAAAGCTGTGTCCCATCGTGAATGGGGAGATACTGAGTAGCCACTGCTCTTCTGTCTTGACATCCTATGTTATGTTGTTGTTTGAGGGGTGCTGGGTCTTCTTTCTTCTCTGGGTTCTCCTTCCCCATCACCAGAGAGAAATATGCATTTTGGGGCGTTGCATTGTCTTTCTGTTCTTAAATGTACACAGTGGTAAAAAAAAGAAAAGGTGGATATAAAGTAAGCCAACCAAATTACATTGTTATTAGAAAACTTGGAACTTGGGATTCTTGAAACTTTACAAAAGACTAGATAAAAATGGATGTTAGTATAAATTTGGGCCGATAAACCTCACTTTCTTAGCTACTAATGTGTATAACTACTTCCCTTTATAAATATAAAGTTGATGTCTTGAACGACTATAATATTTCAACCTCTACAGCCAAGAGATGGAGAAGTCACTCAGGTGCAAAATTCTTCAGATTTATGAGCCTTCAACTCACTCATATAAATGGGCCGAGACTTTGAGACATAAAACAAGTGACTGGGTGATGAATGAATGGAGAAACAAAGCAATAAACCAAAAATGAGTGTAGATGACAAATGAATGAGTCTCAAGCCAAGGTAGTGAAATGGCTTTTTTGTTTGTAGAGAAGGCTGCTTCCACATGGAATGGTTTTCATTCAGGATGGCCTCCTTCCTCTATTCCTATACAACCAAAGGTATATTGTCCAAATAGATTAAAACAAACCTGATGAAATAGAGTTCACAGTCTCTGTAAAGTACAAGAATAGTGAAGACCATTTTCCTGAATGAACATTATATTGTAAGTGAATTTTCAATAAGGGAAAAATGCCTTTGGGCAAAAGAGCAGGTAGAAAGCAAAAAAACAACAAAACAACAAAAGACAAAATTGTGAAATTTTAGAAATACTGCTTTATTATGAGGCTAAAAGGGTGAATAATTGTTTATAGAAATGCATTTTTACTTAAAAGCACAGTGTTTGAAATACATATTTTCTCTTAAAGTTTGCATATCTCTTAATGTTTGTGCCACTGACTTCTGAGGATTTATCTTCATTAGGGTTTATCTTAACCTACCTGATTCTATCTAAATTCTTTAGCATTTGGTGACCACTGCATTGTTTTTATCCTGTTTTAAATCTTTCCTGGCTGTTTATTTTTTGTTTGTTTTTTGTTTTTAAAATTTTTAATGTTTTATTTATTTTTGAGACAGAGAAAGACAATGTATGAGAAGGGAAGGGGCAGAGAGAGAGGGAGACAGATCTGAAGCAGGCTCCAAGCTCTGAGCTGTCAGCACAGAGCCCGACGGGGGCTCGAACTCATGAACTGTGAGATCATGACCTGAGCCAAAGTTGGATGCTTAACCAACCACCCAGGCGCCCCTTGTTATTGTTGTTGTGTTTTTGTTTGTTTGTTTGTTTTAACATTGGTCAACACTGAGTAAATTCAGAGGAGAAAGAATATAAGACTAGTAATTAATTTTGTATGCCAGGCACTGTGCTCTGGGCTGGAGATGTAACAGTGACCAAAATAGATTGCAGGATTGTTATCCTTGAGTCTAAAATTCACAGGAAGTCTAGAAAGACACGGATCTAGTCAAGAGTTTTGATTTATACTCTTACTTTAAAACAAAGGATAATCAGCAGGGAGTTTTGTCTTCCTTACAGCTTAAGAAAGATTCCAAAGGGAGTACTTTAAATACATATGGCATTAAGTTGTTTCTATTTTGACATGTAAGAAGTGATATGAATTCTAAAAGATTATTATAATTTAGAAAGTCGAAGAAAATAATATTTTAAATGATCATTTTATAGGTAAATTACTAGGCACATAACATGAAAAATAAAAGCATATTTGTTATGAATCAAGTGCATACTTTCATAAATCTGAAGATAAAGAAAATACTAATGTACTTTACATAGGTTATTATTAAATTTTATGAATTTATTAATTTGGAGACTACATTATTTAATCTCTGATGCAACCAGTGTTTTGTAGGAAGATCTGGCATTCTCCTTCCATTAGAATTTACATAAAAAAGGACCATAAAGGGGTGCCTGGGTGGCTCAGTCGGTTAAGCGGCCGACTTCAGCTCAGGTCATGATCTCATAATTCGTGGGTTTGAGCCCCGCGTCGGGCTCTGTGCTGACAACTCAGAGCCTGGAACCTGCTTCTAATTCTGTGTCTCCCTCTCTCTCTGACCCTCCCCACTCACACTCTGTGTCTCTCTCTCTCAAAAATAAATAAATGTTAAAAAAAATTTTAAGAAGGGACCATAAAATGTATTTTTTCCTACCTCAAGAAGCAAGAGAAATCTCAAATAAGCAACCTAATCTTACACATAAAGGAGCTAGAAAAAGAAGAACAAAGAAACAAGCAAACAAAAAATATTTTTTCCTGCTGATAAAACAAGAGATGAAACATTGTGTACTCCTACAAATTCAGAGAAGACGCAGATAATAAGCACATTTACAATCACCCAGCAGCAAGGCTGAAATTAGCCTTGTTCCCATTAGGCTAAAATATAATGAGCAGTGGTAGGTAACTACATGGTCACACTCCCACAGTCACCACAAGAAAATGAGATCTCTTGCTAAAATAATGAGGAGAAAAGAAGAGAATCTTCTTTATGAGATATGTCTTTTTAAAAATTTTCTTTGCCCTGGCATAAAAAGAAGAAACCGAGAGTGACATATTTTGCTTAAATTTGCTACTGTAGGTAGCTGTTTCCAAGCAATACAAATACAATATTTCCTCTCTTATATGCAAATCTTTTAGGGTATCTGGAAAAATTCTAGAGCGTGTAAAATCGTTTGTATTCTACCCTGTTTGATTTCCTCTGTCTCTGATGTGTGTGCACACACAGTAGTTAAACAATCAAGCAAGCAAATTAAAAAACAAAATAAGAGAAAACTGGTTAAATTTGGTAAAACATCCTATTATTTTTAGAATAAGTTAAAAATGGATAAAAATTATATATTGAGTTTGAAATGCAATCCTCTAGACAAATTTTTAGAGCCTTTTTGGTGTGAATATTGATTATATGTATTAGATCACTAATTGATCATGTAAAAGGTCAGAAAACGGTAAGAAATACCTCAATATAATGATTTCTTGGGATTCCATAGTTTAAATTTATTTGGAAAAGTGAAAGAAGGAGAATAATCAATGAATTCTATTGACTCTACAATGGATATTTTCAGCATACTGTGTCTTGAAATATTTTCGATCTTTTCTTGAATTTTGAATTGGAAGAAGGAAGGCACAGTCAAAATTGAAGAAGAGTCACGGCCATGAGAATCACCTTACTGATTATGTTTCTTTAAAGTCATTTTCATTTGCCACTTCAAATTCCAAAGTCACTTCAAATTGCCACTTCCAAACGGAGTCTATGTTAATGTCCCTCTCAACTTCCTATGTTGAAACCCTAACCCTCAATGTGACTGTATTTGGAGATAGAGATTGTAAATCATAAGGTTAAATGAGGTCATTGGGTGGGGCCCTAATCTACTAGGACTGATGCCCTTGTATGAAGGGGAGGAGACACCAGAGCACCCTCTCTCAAATCCTTGGTACCATATAACAGCTTGGAGGTGGCAATCTGCAAGTCAGGAAGAGAACTCTCACCAGGAACTGAACTGGCCAGCACCTTGATCTTGGACTTACCAACCTCCAGAACTGCAAGAAAATAAATTTCTGCTGTTTAAACCACTTGGTTTATGGTATTCTTTTAAATTTAAATATATATATTTTAAATGTTTATTTATTTTTAAGAGAGAGAGAGAGAGAGAGCGGGAGGGGCAGAAAGAAACGAACAGAGGACCTGAAACAGGCTCTCCGTTGTCAGCACAGAGACTGATGAAGGACTCAAACTCATGAACCATGGGATCATGACCTGAACTGAAGTCCGATGCTTAACAGATGGAGCCAGGCAGGCGCCCCTATGTTTGTTTTTTTTTTAATTTTAATTTTTTTAAATTTTATTGAAGCCCAAGCAGACTAAGA
The DNA here is from genome assembly GCA_028646485.1 of Cryptoprocta ferox. Classification (NCBI taxonomy): domain Eukaryota; kingdom Metazoa; phylum Chordata; class Mammalia; order Carnivora; family Eupleridae; genus Cryptoprocta; species Cryptoprocta ferox. Next base: position 49,887,419 of record CM053567.1, read on the forward strand.
CAGCCTGGACAAAAATCAAACCCTAAAAAAAAAAAAAAAAAAAAAAAAAAATCAAGATTCACATACTATCAAGTCTGGTAGTCTCAGGATGGGGGAGTACAACCCCTGAGGCCAGATTTCAGAGCCCTGAATAGGAGTCGCTGGAGAGAAAGAGTCACTAGTCAGTGGTTAATAAAGCTCAGGTTCAGGCATTGACTTAGATTGCTCATGAGAAATTCTTGCTAGCTAGTAGAAATTTTTTTCTTTTAAAGAAATTTAATAAGCAACTCATTTACTCATAAACATGTAGGGAGGGTCTAGAAACTTCTGAGTTTCAGATATTAATGTGGAAGTGACTTTATTTGTATTCTTAGACCAACAAGAACCAAGGACTTTCTGATAATACTTATTTCCTGATTCCTGATATTATAATTAATTAATTAGTAATCACACACACATATTGCATACTAAAATAAAAATAGTAAATACAATTGTAAAAGTCATATGTAGCATTACCATATTACCATAGAAAATACCAAATATTTTCTGCAAAATAGGATAGGTATTCACAATTATATATTAGCATTTCTTTTACCCTCTCTGCCCTCTGCCACGACCAACAAAAATGCAACAGGTAGAACTTGTACAATTAATTAATTATATATCTGTGATAGTCTAAATATCTTAACAGAGAAGGAAGGCTTTGTGCCTGTTATGGAATTCAACAAATTCATATGTTGAAACCTTAACACCCAATGTCACTGTATTTGAAGGTAGAGCCTTTAGTTAGGTAATTAAAGTAAAATGAAGCCATTAGGGTCTAATTAGGCTCTAATCTGATAAGATTAGTGTCCTCATATGAAGACAAAATGAATCTGGAAGAAAGGCCGTGTGAGGACATATAGAGAAGATGGCCATCTGCAAGCCAAGGAGAAAGCCCTCACCAAAACCCAGTCTTGTGGCACCTTAATCTTGAGATTTCAGTCTCCAGAACTGTGAGAAAAAAATTTCTGTTGCTTAGCCATCCAGTTGGTATTTTGTTAGGCAGCCCAAGCAGACTAATACAATACCCTATGGTGGTAATACCAATGAAGATTTTGCTACACGTGACACCTTCCTAGATATGATATAGTTTCTTTGATTGTAGTTGGGTCAAGTATTGCCACATTTCAAGTCTGTAGTCTCATATAAACAACTGCAGTGATAACATGTTCTAGAAAGTCAAAGAAATGAATGGCTATAAAATGCTAGTAATTAAAGGCACCTGGGTGGCTCAGGCAGTTGAGTGCCTGACTCTTGATTTTGGCCCAGGTCATGATCCCAGGGTCATGGGATGGAGCCCCGCATCAGGCACTGTGCAAGTGTCGAGCCTGCTGATGCTTCTCTCTCTCTTTCCCTCTGCTCCTCTCCCCTGCTTACACACACACTCTCTCTCTGTCTAAAAAATTTTTTAAAAATGCTAGTAATTATCTTTTTGGGTAATTGCTATTAAAATCACTCTTCATATCACTTTCAAAGCAAGCAAAAATAATATTTTTCTAAGAAGTGAGAACAATATTAATGTGACCAAATTTTAGGCTATTTTCATCATATTATTTAGAAAATCCCAGATAATACACAAATGCAAATGATAAATGTGAAAACAAATTACTATTTATATATCAAACATGAGCAGTATTATTTATACAGTTTGTAGTTTTACCACAGATTTTTTTCTTGAATATAGAAATTATGACTCATTATGTTTGGGTAAAACCCATTTTAATTTTTTTCTCTCTTATGTTACAATAAGAATAGATAACCCAAATTTTAAAAATTGCTGTTGTTACAAAAGAAAATAAATTCATTAGTAAAAAAGAAAAATAGATACAAGATTCTATTTTATTTAATATTCTTTAAGACTATCTCCTTAGAAGAACACTGTGAACAGTTTGATGTGCAAATAAATACAAGTGCAGATATGTGATACACTTCTACCTATCATCTTCAAAAATATGATCTTACAACACATGTGTAATATAACATGCTTTTTTACATCACATTCTATCCCGGTGTCTTAGTCTGTTTGGCTGCTCTAACAAACATGCAACAGACTGGGTGGCTTAAAAAACAAATATTTCTTTCTCACTGTCCTGGAGTCTGGGAGGTGCAAAATAAATGTGCCAGCTGATTTGGTAACTGAAAAAAAGCCTGCTTCCTGGTTCACAGAAGTCTGTGTCATCACATAGTGGAAGGGGCAAAGGAACCCTCCGGGATTTATAAAGGCAGTAATTCCATTCATGAGGGCTTGGACCCCATGACCTAATCACCAACCCAAAGCCCCACTTCCTAATACCATCACATTGGGGTGTAGGATCTCAACATATGAAATTTTGAGGGACACAAGCATTCAGCCTATAGTATCTGGATACAGTTTTATTTCAGTAAGTAGAAATCTGCCTCAAATTTTTGAAGACCGCCTGGTATTTCATTGTATGCAACAACGAATAGTTTATTTGGCCATGCCTCTTTTGGTGCACATTTAGGTTGCATCCGGTCATTGGCAAACTATCTGCTGAAGTGTTTCATGAAATTACATACTTACCAACCTAGCTAATATTGACATTATCATGTAAATACATGCCAATTCAATAAAAAGAAATTTTTATATTCTTGTTCAAATTGTAAACTTAAAGCTAGATTTAGCCATTAAAAATAAATACACTGAAGTCAGACAAAACTGTGGCCCTTTCATGTATTTGCTGTAAGAAATTGCTATAAGAAACTTCGCTTTTCTTATGTATAAAATGAAATAATAATACCTATGATGTGATAATTACATGAATCCATGCCTATAATATGCTAGCACCACATACGACACAAATAAATTCTATATGAAAATTTAAAGAAAATAGTAGTAGCAGCAATATCATGCCCCTATTATTGAACTGACCCTCATTTTTACTGGCAATTTTTTTTGTAAAGTTCTCGTTCATATCCTTTACCTCTGTGCTTTTATTCAGCATAAGTCATCTTGCTGAGCTGAGCTGTTGGTGTGGAGAAAAGGTAAGGCTTTTCTTTAGGGTGGCATGTATCTTGTCATTTTTTAAAGCTTATTTTTTTATTTTGATAGAGACAGAGTAAGCACGAGCAGGAGAGGGGCAGAGTGAGATGGAGAGAGGGAGAATCCCAAGCAGGCTCCGCATTGTCAGTACAGAGCCTGACGTGGGGCTCAAACTAACGAAACTGTGAGATCATGAACTGTGCTAAAATCAAGAGTTGACTGGATTTTAATTGACTGATCCACCAAGGTGCCTCTATTTCTTTGTCATCATAGGTTTTCTGGACTCTTGGGCCATCTTTCTTTCCATGAAGACCAGCTTACTAATCTTCTACTGCAGAAACCCCACTCAAGAGAGTCTCCTGATTGTATCATAAAGACAGAGCCAGTCATCTGTTAGGGGTGTGGTTTTGGGCAAGTGCATCTGGCTGATTACAGCCTTCTCCATTTGCCCAATTGACACTTCTTGACCCACTTCTTTCTCATCTCCAATTGCTTTTAATCTTGCAGACTTATAACCACATGGTGGTTTTCTAGGACTTCCAATGTTGGTTTGGATTTAATTTTATTTCTATAAAAGCCCTTGTCATGTCAATGAAATTTTTGAAGGAGTGCCTATTAAAAGCAGTTTGGAGGTCAACAATTTTACATGAAAAATATTTTTAAAAAATAAAATAACAACAGTAAATGATCACAAAATATGTAGTCCCCAAACCTTTCTAGCCCATTTAAGGTGTTGGCAATAAATAAAGCAGTACATGCTTCAGGAAGAGAAGGCATTAGTCAAATCGAGTCATAGCAGATTGAGAGAACCAAGACTCAGAGAACTAAGCTCTATTGGCTTGGGAGACCCAGGTGACGGTCTTGAGTTGAATGACAGAAAAAAGTCTGCGGGATGGATATTTTGAGGTATCTGGAGAAATGACCCAGGTATGAAAACCTGGAAAAGCAGTAGTTCTGCAGCTTTGTTCCCCTTTCTCCTTCCCCTTCCCCTTCTGCATAATCTGGACTGCCATGTTTTCAAAGTGGAAAAGATAATAGTCTGGGAACAAGGGACCCTATATGGCAGCAGACGATTGAGAAAGAAGAATGAAGTTAAGAAGAGCAAAGAGAAAGTGATGAGTTCTATGGCTACCTGCTTTGCTAATATTTTCCTACATTTTGAGTAAGATGGTTTATCAGAGGAATAAGATAGATTTCATGGAGATCTAATTATTTAGTGCACAATATCAGTTATTTGAACAATACATCTAGACTTCTATTTTCACAAATAATTCACAGAAAACTGTATTCAGGATTGAATGTACATTACCTTTAATAATAACTAAGTTGGAAAATCTCTGCTTTTTAATGACACATCTTAATTTTCAAAATGTAATGGAGAACCTGGGTGGCTCAGTCTGTTAAAGTGCCCTACTTTTGATTTTGTTTCAGGTCATGATCCCAGGGTCCTGAAATTGAGCCTCGTGTAGGCCTCTGTGCTGAGTGTGGAGCTTGCCTAAGATTCTCTCTCTCTGCTCTCTCTGCTCCTCCCCCACTTGTTCTTGTTTTCTCTCTCTCTCTCTAAAAAAATAAATAAACATTGTTAATTTTTGAAATCCCCAAACCACACAGAGTCAAGTTAGAGTATAAGATTTTGATCAAACTCAATTTTTCAGTGTCATTTCTTTGTAAGGCTCATAAACTGTCTTTGGAAACAAGTCCAAAATAGTTCCTTCATTAGTAGAAAATATGTACAGTAGCAAAATAAATCTCTACGGGGAAAATGCATAGTTTTCTCACCTGTCCTCTGCCTGGAGGTGAGTGGGTATTCACTGAGCGCTGAATGAATATGAAAAGGGAGAGAGGGAAAGAAAAAGAAGGAGTATGAAAAAGAGAAAGAAGACACCGGCTAAGTGATGATTAATATCATTACATTCCTTTTCACATCACAGGTCACTTCTGTGTACATTAACTTTAGGGCATACATAAGTACAATAAAATAAATACTTTTGAAAGATATTATTCTGAAATATTCTATTTTATTCACAGTCATTAGGTGTTTATTCTCATGCTGACTTTAAGTTGTAGATTCAGTTTTCAATATTTTAAAAAGATATGTAATACCTCAGAGTTTGAAGCAAAGTATTAACAGGGTTAATGTAATGAGATTTCTAGATTTTGTGATAGAATTTGTTTAAGGAGGCACAAGAAATACAGTCGATTTAATTTCATCAGAGCATTTCATTTATTCAATTCATGGATATCTAATTCCAGATGGAGAATGACAAACTTACAGCAACATTTTTCCTATTTTAGTGTAAATTCCTTTGTTTCCTTTAAAATATAGTTCAATTTGAAAATATTACCATGCTTTATTTATTTATTTTTGGTTGCCTGGATAAAGTGTATATATATATATATATATATATATATATATATATATATTT
>CM053567.1:49893366-49966590 GCA_028646485.1 Cryptoprocta ferox
TATTTGCATCTAAAAAGGTACACAATTCGTACAATGAAGATGAAAATATATAGTACTAGACAAACTGAAATACTAAATCTAGATGTACTAAACCTTTAACAAAATCTTTTGAAGAAAGGCTTCCCCCTCCTTTATCCTTCTTCCATTTCTCTCTCCCTTTTATCATTCCTTTCTTTCTTTTCCTCCCTCTTTAGCTACATCCCTCACTCCTGCCTTCCCCCTTTTCTTCCTTCTTTCCTCCCTTTCTCCTCCAGGACTTCATCATTCTTTCCTTCTTTTCTATCCACCTTTCCTTTTTCCTTCCAACTTCGTTTTCTTTTGTTATTTTCCTTCTTTCATGGCCATTTGTTCTTAGAATTCCTATGAGGTAGATAATTCTGTATTCTGACTTTTGCATTATTACGTTTCTCTTTACAGGCTCTAAATAATAAATTGAGTGAAGAGTGAGCTATCCTAAGATCCTGAAAAATCCCATAATTTTGTTATTGTCTTGAGCAATATACTTATTAGCTCAGTATGTACTAAACACAAACTGGAAGTACATAGCTAAAATAATGTGTATGTTTGAGTTTGTGTGTGTGCTATAAAAAGAGTACACTTTTTGCTCTTTTTATAGCACACACACAAAGATGAACTTTCTTTTTTCCTAAGTCAAATTAAAGAAAGGGTTTTCAATTTTTTTTAAAGAGTTTAATTCCTTGGTAATTATTCATGGTGCCCATCATGTATTAAATGTACTTATATTAATAAAATGTTTCTCCCTTTTGTAATGGAGATAATTATTTCTGATTTTTCAAGTTCAAGTCTTTGTTTTATTATTCAGAAGGTTCCCACTGCTCAACCCCACATCAGCTTCTTTCTTTAACAGTAGGAGATAACCTGGCTGCTGGTTCCTTGAATTTATAAAATTAAGTCAAAAGAGGGATCCACCTCATTTTCCATTTAGCACGCTAAAAATGCTAATAGTTTTTATCTGGAAACTAAAAAAAAATTACTGAATTATACAATCAGAATCAAGCCAAGTATTCCTAAAGATTCAAATAATCAAATAATCTGGCTGTTGGTACAAATAGATTTATATTCAAGTTGGAGAGATAGACAGACACATATGCTTGGGTTGACAAATTGTAATAAAATGTACTATATACTCAAAATACTTTTTAGTGATCTGTAAGGGCAATATCAACTTGGTTTATAAAGTCTACACACCAAATACATACACATTAAAATAGATGAAAAATAATAAAGATCTTTTCACTGTACTTTTCCCCATGTCAGTTCAGGTTACTTTTTTTTTTTTAAGGTAGCTGGCTTTGAATTATTCTGATAAATTCCTAGTGTAAATTCTTACTATTATGATATACATAGTATTTAAAATTGAGGATTTCTAATGCTGTCCTTTGTAATTCTTTCCAATTTTCTAAACAAATAAGTCAAATGTAATACATATTTACCAGTGAGGCAGTGTTCTTCTTGACTGTGGCACAATATGAATCACTCTCTTTTTAAGAGAACAATTCCTGTCATACCATTCTTAGATGATTTACACACTAATGGCTTCAGCTACTATCTACACATTTATACACTGATGAGTCCCTATGGTGGGGCCTACTGAACATCTTCATTTTAGTGTTTCATTCAAGTTCACCATGCTGGAAGCAACACTCATGAGCCTCCCATCTCTACCTGCGTCCCTCTACCTGCCAGTTTCTCCTCCAGCATTTCCTATGGCCATGATGGTGTCCATCTTCCATATACTTGGATGGACCAAAAACTAGGTTTGTCAAGCTGACCCTGACCCTGACATTTCCCTAATTTTTACCCCTTTCTTTATCAGATACATCATCAAATCCTCGCCATTTTTCTTGCTACATTTTCTTCAAATCTATATTCTTTCCACTTACAGCATCACCATCCTATTCTAACATCCACAACAATTACAATTATTAATAGGACCCTTCATATTCAGTCTTTTCAATGAAAACAAATTTCCACTCTGCAACCAGTTATTTTTCTAAAACATATATCTGGTCATGTCAATTATGTGTTTCCCTATAATCCTAAGGAAAAAGTCCCCAATTCTTATTATAGTCTATAAGACCCAACATGATTTGGTCCTTGTTTATTTCTCTAGTTTCATTCTTTGTCCTTTTTCTCCATGCTTCGGGCACACTGACCTTTAGTTTTTCATTTTTTGAATATAAGGGATTCCACATAGAACTGCACAGCATCCTTTTTTGTCTCCTGGGTTTTTTCTCACGCTGAAAACCATGCAAATGTTTCATTCTCAAAAATGAAACAATGACCTCAGAATTACAAGGAAAAATTTCCAAATGCTAATTATTGAGTTCCATTCCAGAACTTTCTGTGAGGTGGGACTGAGACAGTATTTTATTAGATATATTGGGGAAATTTTATACACACACAAAAAATCTAGAACCCATATTCCATATGTTAGGTTCCTTTATTTTTGATAGTGAGTGTTCTCTCCTCAACCAGTACTCTCAATTTAGGTAATTGTATCCATTCCCCGACTTTAGATCTCATCTATATGCCAGAGAAACCTGCATATAAATCTCAAGCTTCTTTTTGAGCTTTAGATTTAGATATTTAATTCCCTCCTTGACTGCTTCACTAGATGGCTTACAGCATCTCAAATTAATTAATGAACAGGGGTGCACTGAACTTATCATGCCCTTGCAAATCTTTTCTTCCTCCAGTGTGCTTCCACAGATGTCTGCCCATCGACTTGCTCTTTCCAGAAACTTTTCTTTCACCTTGCTCTTCTCCCTTGGCCAAGCTCCAGTGGTTTTTGTATGTACTACTTTCTGATTGGTTTCCCCACTTTTGTAATTATCTCTCATACCCACCCTAACAACTATATACATTATAGCCAAAGGGAAACTACTACTTCACTATTTTGTTTAAGATCCTTAAAAACCTTCCCATTAAATTAGTGTAAAATTAAAAATCTCTAATATAGCCCATAAAGCTATGCATAATCTTGCCCTTCCCTCCATTCGGGTCTTAGGTCCTGCTCTCTTTCTATGCGTGGCCACACTGACCTTCTGTCAATTCTTTCTGACCTCAGGCCCTTTCCATATTCTGTGCCTTTCTTTCTTCCCTCTTCTCTTCAACTTTGCTTGCCTAACTCCTACTCATGTTAAAGTATCTGCGTGTGTGCATGTGTAATATATATATACATATACATATTTATAAATATGATACACATTTCTGTACACACACATGATATGTGTATCTATGTGCTATGCAGGTATCCATAGAAACCTTAAACATGAACAGGAATTACATGTATGTGTGAAGCTTCCTGTGAGCCCCAAATTAAAATCATACTTCTTTATTTTATTATAATTTATTTTTCTTCTTCTAATATATCCATCATATACCATTTTTAATTATATATTTGATTTAATATACAATTAAAAACAGGTGATTTAATACCTGCTTCTAATCAGATGGCAACTTCTAATCAGCAAGAGAGGGATATTTGCTCTTAGTTCGGCACTTCATTGCTGATCTCTAGTCCAGTGTTTGGCAATAATAGACACTCAATAAATATTTATTAAATAGATGAACAAACATGCAAACAGAGTATCAGTGTGAGACTACTTAAATGAAAAAAAAAAAGAATCATTTCTCATCTTAATTGTTTCTCTTGTTATTTATTTTTTTAAGCTTTAGAGTAAAGAGGGGGCAACTTTTTTGTATCAAAATTTCAATGTAGATTTGATTTATTGGACATTTAGAAAGTTGTGGATCAAGACATTTTCAAGGTTTCTTGGTACAAATGCAGTCATTCTGAACAAAACATTTTGTTCAGAATGTACATATCAGAAAACAATAACAACAACTAATGGTCAATGTTATCGAATGTCAAATTTATAATCTAATGCAGGACTAAGTAACTAGTTAGTGCCGTCATTATGGTGGCTTAAATATATGATCAGATATTTATTTTAAGGTGAATATACCTCTTAACTAGCTAGCGTGGACATATAATTGATGAGCACAAAAACTAATTCTCTCATCTAAAAGTTTTACCAGATCAATAATGTGTGATTTATTACAGTGGGACTACTAAATGTTTTGGCCTTACTTACAATTTTGCAGTATTTATGTGGGAAACTAAAGTCATCAATGATGATGCCACTGATAACCAGATTTTCCAAAGCGGTCAGAAAACTTCATGTGTGTGTGTTTTTTAAATTTTTTTAATGTTTTATTTTTATTCTTGAGAGAGAGAGAGAGAGAGTGCAAGTAAGGAAGGGTCAGAGAGAGAGGGAGACACAGAATCTGAAGACAGGCTCCAGGCTCTGAGCTAGCTGTCAGCACAGATCCCAATGTGGGGCTCAAACTCAGAGACCGCTGGATCATGACCTGAACCGAAGTCGGACGTTTAACTGAGCCACCCAGGTGCCCCTGCATGTGATTTTGTATCACAGCAAATAATTATACTTACACTGCTCAGTAATTTATTTTATTTTATTTTATTTTATTATTTTTTTAATGTTTATTTTTGAGAGAGAGAGACAGAGCACAAGCGGGAGAGGGGAGAGAGAGAGGGAGACAGAATCCAAAGCAGACTCCAGGCTCTGAGCTATCAGCACAGAGCCTGACGTGGGCCTCAAACTCACGAACCATGAGATCATGACCTGATCTGGTCAGACGCTTAACCAACTGAGCCACACAGACACCATTATTTTAGAGTCAAGGCTGCCAAAGTACCGGTAAAGCTCTTACATTTATTTTATGTTTATATAATATATTTATATTTATGTTTTACCTTCCTCCCCATCTTCATTGGTGTAACCAGACAAAAAATTATCTAAGACCATCATTATCAAACCTTAAAGCAAAAGAAAATCTAAGCATTTATTTGGCTGAGCCTCAGTTTAGGAAAATTGTTTGGGGGGTGTGGTCTGCTGACCTAAAATATAAAAATACAATATGACCTTACTTAAAAGTGATATCCTTGGAGCGCCTGGGTGGCTCAGTAGACTCAGGTCATGATCCCAGTGTCGTGGGATCAAGCCCTGCGTTGGACTCTGTGCTAACAGCATAGAGCCTGTGTGGGATTCTCTCTCTCCTTCTCTCTGCCTCTCTCTCATAATAAATAAATAAACTTAAAAAAAAATGATATCCCTGGACTATGTTAAAAAGAAAAATAGCATAGGGACAGTATCCAAATATTGCATACTTGTTAAAGTAAAAATGTACAAGTGTTTTTTTTATTAATTCTTTTGTTTACAACTTATGAAATGCTTTCTCTTATGGCATTTCTATTTTAAAAATAAAAATCATATTCCTCATATTGAGATGATGCTGTTTAGAAAGTAATGGAATGAATAGTATGTGGGGAGAAACTTGGTTTACAGAGGAACAAAATATTTTAGTTCATCTTATGATTTCAACCAAAGAAGAGTAATTGTTATCTAAAACGATTTTCAGTTTAACATGATATTTTACATAATTTTTCATAACCCCTATGTCCAAACCCTGACCAGATATAATAAGTGCATTTTAAGATTATTTATGTCTATGACATTGTCTTTTTTTTAACTGTTTAATTTACATCCAAGTTAGCATATGGTGCAAGAATGATTTCAAGAGTAGATTCCTTAATGCCCCTTACCCATTTAGCCTATCCCCCTCCCACACCCCCTCCAGCAACCCTCTGTTTGTTTTCTATATTTAAGAGTGTTTTTTAGTATTTATTTATAAATATATTTATTATTATATTTAAGAGTCTCCCTGTTTTTATATTACTTTTGCTTCCCTTCCCTTATATTCATCTGTTTTATATCTTAAATTCCACATATGAGTGAAGTTGTATGATATTTATCTTTCTCTGACTGACTAATTTTGCTTAGCATAATACCCTCCAGTTCCATCCACATAGTTGCAAATGGCAAGACTTCATTCTTCTTGATTGTTGAGTAAACTCCATTGTATATATATATATACCACATCTTCTTTATCCATTCATCCCTCAGTGAACATTTGGGCCCTTCCCATACTTTGGCTGTTGTCGATAGTGCTGCTATAAACATTGGGGTGCATGTGGCTCTTTGAAATCACACACCTGTATCACTTGGATGAATACCTAGTAGAGCAATTGCTGGGTGATAGGGTGGTTCTATTTTTAATTTTTTGAGGAACCTCCATACTGTTTTCCAGAGTGGCTGCGCCAGTTTGCATTCCCACCAGCAGTGCAAAAGAGATCCTCTTTTCCCTCATCCTCGCCAACATCTGTTGTTGCCTGAGTTGTTAATGTTAGCCATTCTGACAGATGTGAGTGGTATCTCATTGTGGTTTTGATTTATATTTCCCTGATGATGAGTGATGTTGAGCATTTTTTAATGTGTCTGTTAGCCATCCGGATATCTTCTTTGGAGAAGTGTCTATTCATGTCTTTTGCCCATTTCTTCACTGGATTATTTGTTTTTTGGGTGTTGAGTTTGATCAGTTCTTTATAGATTTTGGATACTAGCCCTTTATCTGATATGTCATTTACATATATCTTCTCCCATTGTCTATAACATTGTCTTTAATTGTAAGTACTGCTAGGGGTGCCTAGGTGGCTCAGTCAGTTGAGTGTCTGACTTCTTCTCAGGTCATGATATCATAGTTTGTGAGTTCCAGCCCCACATTGGGCTCTGTGTTAACAACTCAAAGCCTGGAACCTGCTTCGGATTCTGTGTCTCCCTCTCTCTCTGTCCCTCTCCCACTCATGCTCTGTCTCTGTCTCTCTCAAAAATGAATAAACATTAAAAAAATAATAATTGTAACTACTGCTAAATATAAATTTCTACAGATTTATATGATCTTAATGGGGTCAGAGTAGATAAAATGAATCCAAATCAGCATTTGCATTATTATTTTTTTTTGTTTTTTTTTCTAGTAGCTTCCAATAAAAACAGAGAGTATTGCTCCTTTGCTTTCACATAAAGCATACAACTTAGAAGTGCTCATGTATTATGGCCTTTCATTGGATATTTAAGATTAAAATAACTTCAAGGTGAAAAATACCTAACCTGTATTATTTTGAAATAGTATGATCTGCTCTATAGAATGCTGACTTTTGAAAGATCATTGAAATACACATTTTCCTTATATTTGGTAAGAAGAAGTGGAAGGAGAAATTATCACCTCATCCCTCAAACAATTTTTGTTCACAATAAACTATTATTTTAAAATATCTTACTTAAGACAAACGTAAATAATAATACAAAATTTGCCACATGAATTAAAAGATTATAAACCAGAAAGTGTTTTAAAATAATATAACTTTCTGGATTTGTTTTTCCCTCAAATGGTTGATTTCAGGTGAACTCTTTTTGATATATGAAGAGATAAAAACAATCATAGCTCTGTGATAATTTATGTTTCCATATTTACCATATTGATTATAAATTGAGGTAGCAATATTATTGAAAATACATTTGTATTTATGACTATCCACAAATCTTACTCAAACATGTATTAATCAATGGAGAATTAAGTTAGAATAATTAAACATACAATATATATATATTTCAAATTTCTGACACTTGATTTTTGACTTAAAAAATAAGCAATTTTAGGATCATAGATTTAAATGTAAAAGTGAAGTAATTCAAGTATTAGAAAAGACAGTATGGATCTCTCTACAGTCTACATGTAGATAAAGGTTTTCTAGCTATGACTTAAATTCCATATGTAGTAAAAAATGATAAAATTGCCTACAATTTAAAAAATTCCCGGTAAATGGCCAAAAATAGTTTTTGTTTTTGTTTTAAATGTTAAGAGATGACTGACAAGAGACAATATTGGGACATCTGGGAGACAATATTTGTAGCACCTATCACAAAGGGTTAACATCCCTAGTCAATAATTTATTTTAATGTTTTATTTATTTTTGAGAGAGAGAGACAGAGATAGAGCGAGAGCATGTGTGCTAGCAAGGGAGGGGCAGAGAGAGAGGGGGACAACAGATCCGAAGCAGGCTCTGTGCTGACAGCAGAGACCCTGATGCGCGGCTTAAAGTCATGAACTGTGAGATCATGGCCTGAGCTGAAGTCGGACACTTAAATTGAGCCACCAAGGTGCCCCCCACCCCCGAAAATAACTCTCATTGGTTGAGAAGGGAAAGATCAAAACTAGATAGAAAATGAACAGCTCCCTCTGCATCCCACTTAAAACACCCACATGTGTTTGTTCACTTGTGCAGCATAGATGAAGAGATGAAACTAGTGTGATAATTGTATTTGAAGCAGACAGATGGGAAGGTGGTAGAGAACATGAGAGGATTGGAGCCGCAGGAGTGATGTGGGCAGGACGTTTTTCTGAGTATAGTTATTTAAAAAAATTCTGAATTTTAGAATCATATTAATGTTTTACAAACTCAAAAACTGAGTTCAGTAAAGAAGCATAGGGAAGGTAAACAAAAAGTAGAATTTAACTAGAAACAAGTGAACTTAGCTGCATTTCAAATGAACAACAAACTCACTGAAGGGGACAAACAAAGCAGTATATTTTTATTTAATGAGGAGTTAAGAGAAGTGAAATCAAGTGTATTTTCTCTTCCCTGGCTATATTTTAAGCCTAATTGATAATGTTTGACTTGGAAGGAGAGCAACTTAATCATATCATGGCATTTATTTGATTTTAATGCAAGCATTTTCTTAATATTTAAATATCAGTGGGAAAGTAAGAGAAATGCCAAAGGTTTATTTCTACCACCCTTCTCCTTAACTATTTCCCATTTAAATGAGGGAAGGTCAGATACCCAATTTCCTACACTCCCTTGCAACTTTGTGTAGTGATGTCACTCAGTTCTAGTCAGTCAGACACAGAGGAAGTCTTTTACATTCTGCTAAGGACAGACAGATGAGTTGCACAAAAGTGATGTTTTGACTGTCAGAATTCACCTACCACTCTACTGCTTGTTCTAGCCACAGAAAATTCAAACCTGGTTGTTCACACTACTTTTTGTTTGTTTTTTTGTGATGTGAAAATGTAAATCTTCATTTATACGCAGAAGATTTGCGTGTACAGGTCATGTTCCTAAGCTAGGATTACACATATAAAATGATTTCAAGTAACAAAGATCAATTAGTTCTTACAGGAATTCATATCTATACATAAGGGCTTCATAGGAAAAATCTCATGGAACCCTCAATATGCTTAAGATAAAGGATTATGAAATCCATCTTACATGAGACAAAACTGAGATTCCAAGATTTTGATTAGAATGCCATGAGCTTGTAGCTCATTCGAAGAGCCGGATTCAATATCCGGGCTTTCTTAAATGATTTCACCCCACCATTCAGCTTTGTATAACATAAACTCAAAAGAAGTCTAAACAAACTTAAATCATGATACCATGTTGGAGAACGAATCCAGGTAAGTATGATAAGTATGAACCTTGGTAGGTGGCACCAGGACAGATGCTTTTCATAGGACATGCGATTATAATGACCTTCACAATTTTAATGTGCATGGAAAGATCAAAAAACTTAATGGGGTGCCTGGGTGGCTCAATTGGTTTTCCACTCACGTCATGATCCCAGGATTGTGGTATCAGTGCTCTGCGGTGAATGTGGAGCCTGCTTGAGATTTTCTCTCTCTGTCCTTTTCCCCACCTCATGCACTCATTCTCTAAAACAAACAAACAAACAAATAATTTAATATTTGTTTCATTAATAAAACTATTTCAAAGTGTTGTGACTTTGCAATTTTTCCTGAATAGACTTTAATAATTTTTTGATTCTGGGCAGGACAGTCCTCAACCAGATTACTTATTCAAGATGGTTTTAGCAATGAGAAAAAAAAATTTTTTCCTGAGTGACAAAACAAAGCAACTGACCATGCTGGTGTTTCTTAGGAATTATGTATCGGATTTGAGGCATAGAATTAATAAAAATTCCCATTGAAATATGACCAAATCAGTAGTACATGATTGTGATGAGCAGGATAATACTAGTAAGATTAAAAAACTGTATTGGGATTTGAAGTATCCTGTGTTTCAATTTTATTAATTCATCTGAGCATGATAGTATGGATCAGCTAGTTCATTAATTCCTGATTAACTTACTATATACTACATATATCGTAGAGTGAGTTTATGTCTTGCAGACAGTCTTCGAAGCGACTACTGAGGAAAATGCATTATAATGAGAGGATCAATAAATAAGGTAATTCTATCGAAAAAGTGGTGACCTGAACAGTGGGCAATAGAGAGTTTTATATTAAAAAAAATTGTAACATAAAAAAGCAGTTACCTCTGTCCATGGAACATCAAGGGAAGCATCTCAGGTGAGGCACTATTTGCTCCGACTTGACAATTCTCTAGTGGATGGAAGTTGTAGGAATTTCTCCTGAGAGAAGGAACAGCTGAAAAGACAAGGAAAAGGGACAGCCAACCGCAGCACATTTGGGGAAGGCTGGAGATGTGTATCGGAGCCAGCTTATGAAAACCTGTGAAGGAGTCTTACTGTACTAAGTGAAACCCTTGGGGAGATTTTGAAGAGCAGAATGAACTTGTCAACTTTTGTTTGCCAGATCAGCTTTAGATTTTTGCTTAAACTTTGTCTTGGAATAGAAATAAATAGATCCTCTGTCAATAATTATGTTTCCAGTCTTCTCAAGTGGCTGTTTCCCTGTTTGTCTGCAATTCTGCTATATATCATTTTGTATCACGTTCCTTCAGTTAAGAGTAAGGATTCTTTTGAGAATTCCAAATCTTCCATAGATAAATAAGGTAAAAATGTTATTTACATACATCTAGTCAAAAAGTTGGTGGTGGTAGTAGCAATAGTTAGAAATAAAACTCATCATCAGAGAAATACAAATCAAAACCACAATGAGATACCACCTCACACCTGCAACTCAGGCAACAATAGATGCTGGCGAGGATGTGGAAAAGGGGGAATCCTTTTGCACTGCTTGTGGGAATGCAAACTGGTGCAGCCACTTTGGATAACAGTATGGAAGTTCCTCAAAAAATCAAAAATAGAACTACCCTATGACCCAGTAATTGCATTACTAGGTATTTATCCTAAGGATACAAAAATGTGGATTCAAAAGGGTATATGAACCCCAATGTTTACAGCAGTGCTATCAACAAAGCCATATTATGGAAAGAGCCCAAATATTCATTGAGGGATGAATGGATAAAGAAGATGTGGTATATATAATATACAATGGAATATTATTTGGCAATCAAAAGAATGAAATCTTGCCATTTGCAACAACATGGATGGTACTAGAGTATATTACACTACGTGAAATAAGCCAATCAGAGAAAGACAAGTATCATATGATTTCACTCATATGTGGAATTTAAGAAACACAACAGATGAATATAGGGGAAGGAAAGGAGGAATAAGATAAAACAGGGAGGGAGGCAAACCATAAGAGACTCTCTTTTTTTCATGTTTATTTATTTATTTTGAGAAAGAGCAAGTGGCAGAGGGGCAGAGAGAGGGAAAGAGAGAATCCCAAGCAGGCTCAGTGCTATCAGCGCAAAGCCTGATGCGGGGCTCAAACTCACGAACCATGAAATCATGACCTGAGCTGTAATCAAGAGTCGGACGCTTAATCGACTGAGCCCCCCCCCCCAGGCACCCCACCATTAAAGACTCTTAAAGACAGAGAAGAAACTGAGGGTTGCTAGAGGGGAAGAGGAGGAGGTGTTAAATGGGTGATGGGCATTTAGGAGGGCACTTGGTGGGATGAGCACTGGGTGTTATATGTAAGTGATGAATCACTGAGTTATACTCTGGAAACCAATACTACACTGTATGTTAATTAACTCGAATTTAAATAAATAAATAAATAAATAGAAATAAAAGAGAGGACACAAGGAAAATTTAATCATGGAAATCTACGCCTGCTTATCCTTTGCTCTCTGGTCCTCCATAGAAGAGGATATTTATATAAATATTAATTTCCCCATACTTTTCTATATGTTGCTGGAAAAATGCAGCATTCAAAACATATGCTATTACAACGAATTTGTGTAGAAGAATTTAATGGTTACATATTTAAGCACATTTCTTTAACTTCTTGTGTTTTTAATATGTTCTTTCTCCAGCCTTTACCATGTTTGAAGGCATTAGTGGCATACAGATAGTGAAGACTGATGTTACATTCCCGCCTATGCATGGTATAATTTTCATTGGAACTGAACAATCTTTGCGGGAAGTGTAAGCTTGTCTCACTGCCTCCCTTCCACCTCCCTCCAATCTTGTCATAGAGCTTAACAGAAAACCTTCTGATTCTTTCTGACATAGATAGAAATTCATCTTTAAGAGCTTGCCTCTGGCTTCTGGATTGCTCAGGCTAAGCCTGCTTTGTTTTATTTGGTATTTGATGCCTAAGAGATATACCCCAAATGTATCTTTACCTATTCAGTTTTCTGAGCTCAGGTAATTCATTTAGACAAAGCAATTGCAGAAACAAATGACCTAATGGATAGATGAGATTTATGACTGGAATGCTGGTAGGTAGCATTTTCTCTTTTGATGTTTTTCTTTTTAAAAATATTTTATTTAAATCCAAGTTAGTTAACATAGCATGCAATAATGGTTTCAGGAGTAGAATTTAGTCATCCATCACTTACAAATAACATCCCAACAGGTGCCCTCCTTAATGCCCATCATCCATTGAGCTCATCCCCCCACCCAACACCCCTGCAGCAACCCTCAGTTTTTTATTTGTATTTAAGAGTCTTCTACGGTTTGCCTCCCTCTGTTTTGATTTTGCGCTAGTAGTAACACATCAAGATTCTCATCAGCATTGAATTCATTTATTTTATCATTTGTGTATTCCCTGGTGCAAAAGAATTATAAAAAAACTACATCACTGATTTATTTTATTTATCTGGAGTATTTAATTAATGTACCTAGCTTATGAATTACGGGTCTCTATGGGAGAGGAGACAAATATGCATTTTTCAATTGGATCGTGTGCAGAGACAGCATGCAGAACTGAGATACTATGGCATCCAAAATTACCAAAGGAAGTGGGCAAATCAAGAAAAAAATTAATCTTTCTTCTCCTTCTTTTTTTTTTTTTTTTGCTAAAAAATAAGATAAAGCCATAATGTACTAGTCCCACAAAAATGAAACATGCAGAGTAGCTATGCCTGCGGGAGGTGAATTGATAATTGACTCCAAGCTTTCTTATGAAAAAGGAGATGAACAAGATATGTTACACAATACTTAATTGTCCATAAAAAAAAAGAAAACCACTTTTTTTCTGTTTTGTTTTTGTTTTTTTAGAAGTACAACTATTTCTGGTTCTTGTACTGAAGGGAATTTTTCCCACGGGTCCTCATAAAATATGTGCTGTGATATAGCATAAACTCAGTTCTGAAAGATATCCCTGAAGTGAAGACTTAGTGAATTTCTTAGTGCTTCTCACATAATGGTCCTCCATGTGTGATGGTGGTAAAATGCTTACACGTAGTTTGTTAAAAGTTGCTCTACTAGGTACACCTCAGGGAAACTTCTCAGAATTACCGTTCTTCCTGAGTTAATTAATAGCACAGCATTGACTTTGCTCATGTAATTCATGCTCCAAGTTCAAAGTAAGAGATCTGATTGTGAACCCTTTTCGATTATTTCATGCTGATTGTTAATATCACATAATCACGGGTGGTCTCAGTGTCATTTAACAAATACTGGAGTTATCTTCTGTACAAATTGTTGAGACAAACTTGTGAAGTGGGAGAGAATAATGCAAAGATGAATAAAATTTGATTTTTTCCTATGCTGGTCCCAAATGTTGATTTATAATGAAGATAATTTCCTTCTATTAGGTGTAGTAGAAATCTAGGGCTCTCTGCCATAGTGAACAGATTTAATTCTTCCACCTTATCTCCTTGCAATTAGTCATGTAGGCTAATGGTATAGCAAATACAATTGAGACATGCTTGATGCCTTGAGCATAATAGAATGTATTGCTTATTATGCATTATACATTGCTTATTGTTATTATATTATTATGCTTATTATATTATGTATTGCTTACATCTTATTGTAAGATGATGGATGAGCAGGTCAGTGGGGCAATCTTTTTCTGTGCAGTTGTTCATGTCCAACACTCACAGGGACTCTGCCCTCTTCCAAATGGTTTTAGGGGCTGTGTCCACTAGACTCAGTTGCAAAGGTAACTGTTAGGAACTGAATGATTGCATACCTCTCTGCCAATTCATATGTTGAAGCTCTAACCCCTGTTGTAATGGTGATGGGAGTTTGGGCCTTTGGGAAATAATTAGGTTTCAATGAGGTTATGAGGATAGAGTCCTCATAATGGCATTAGTGTCCTTATCAGAAGAGACTAGAGAGCTTGCATGATCTCTCTCCCTCGGCCACATGAGGACACAACAAGAAGGTAGCCTTCTACAAACCAGGAAAAAGGATTCTTACTACACCCTGAATCTGGCACACCTTGATCCTGGACTTCTCAGACTCTAGGACTTTGAGAAATGAATATTTGTTGTTTAGGCCACCCTATCTATGGTATTTTGTTACAGCAGCCCAAATGGACTAAGATAGTATCAGAATAGAGGGTCTTGTGTTAGAGTTTTTGTGACCAGACCTGGGAGGGTCAGTTATCACCTTCACAGACACTTCACATGTTGGAGTTTGGTCTAATGGTAAGGAGATCTGGGACATATATTTTCTAACTGGATGGCCATTTCTCCGTGACAATTCCACACCACTGAGAGTGGAAGTTGAACTTTGGAGTGTATAGCAAGCCTGTTTTAGCCTGTTATAACTGTACAACTGTATTATAAGCCTAGAACTCTACAAACACTTGTAAAATATATTCATAAGCTTAACTGACAGAAAAGAAAATATAACGCACATAAAACAGAACTTATAAAGTTCCCAAAATAAAAAGGATGTGGCACATGACAAATGGGTGTCATTTGTCTCCTCATTTTTTAGGTTTTAGAAAGCTAATTGGGCAATGCATAAGTGCCAAATTTTCCTTAAGAATGAACTCAGATGAGTCATTCTTCCAGAAAAATATACGTAAATATTTAATGCCATTTTGTTAATTTACATTGAAGAATACAACTGCTGAGCAGACGTGGATCTTATCTTCTACCCAGAATTTTCTATGGGAAAACCATGTATTAATCAGATGTTGTAAACTGACATTTTCTTAATAGCCAGCCAACACTTGTCTTCACAAATTCATTCATTCATTGAACAAATATTTTTAAACATTTTCTGTATTCCAGTTTCTGGTACAGACAGGTCCTTGAAAAGCAATCAAGGGCAAAAGTCCCTGGACCAAAGAGCTTGGAGTATAGGAGATTGACAAATGTGGAAAAATTATCTAACCAAAGAATCATTTCTGGCTTTTGTCACTATTGTAGGATACTCAAAGAAGAATGAAACTGTGTGAATTATTTTTTCAGCTTCAACTTTCCCATCATTCAGAGAGTAATGAGACCCAATTTTGAGTGTAGGAAGTTTTTACTTCCATTTCCTGCAGTGGAGAACTAACAAAACTTTAAATCATGCAGGCTAAACATTCAGGTGATGACTCTGAATTGTTGATGAAGGAGTTAGAAGTAGCAGCAGTGGCAGATCCAAAATAGAGATAGTGAAATCAGTGATAGACTTTCATAAGTGGCAGGAAGCTATACCTCATAACTGTGCAAATCCAAGATGGCGTCCGATGGCATGTATCTGTGAAGGAGATATCCTGTCATGGGAGCTTTGGAAAGGGCACTGTTCTGGTTAGCATAGATATACACACATAATTAAATATGGGGGTGGGGGATAGGCACAGGATGATGACCAGTGAGCACCTCAGCAATAACCTTTTTATTTTATTTTATTATTTTTTAAATTCTATTTATTTATTTTTTTAAAGACCAAGAGAAAGAGTGCACTCATATGAGCAGGGGAGGGGCAGAGGGAGAGGGAGAGAGAGAATTTAAAGCAGGCTCATAGCTTGATGTGGGGCTCCATCCCATGAACCATGAGATCATAGCCTGAGCCAATATGCAGAGTTGGACACTTAACGCATTGAGCCACCCAGGTGCACCAGCAATAACCATTTTAAATGAAAGATTACAGGTCATGTGGCCAAATTTTCTGAAAGAAAAAATTAAGGCATTCAGAATCATTTTACAACCCTAAAAGTAGGAAAACTGCCAAAGCCAGTATGGAAGAAGTTTACTGACAAGTCACTCTTTTGAGGCCTAAGCTAAGTTTTTATCATTTAGAAAAAATAAAGATAGCAAAACGTCTTTTGACTCTGTGACTCTGAATTAATTCAAATTTGGTACATAAGTGAACAGGCAATCATAAGAGTGTGGTAAGTGCTGTGACTCAGGATCCTGTGTGATTTTATAGGAGAGTCATCCAACCTAGTTGTTCTTGAATAATGGCAGGGGTCAGGTACCAATCTTGAAGAGTAAGCACATTAGTTTGTGGCAAAATAGGAGAAAGTAAGGACAGTTAGTTATATAGTGAATTGTCATCAAGCTAAATGTATGAAGCTAAAATAACTTGTTCTGAATTTATAGCTTTGCCCCTGCTTTGGTGTTAAAATACTTCTTATTTTATGGAATTTTAGTGACATTAATGTTGAATGTCTTTCTTATAAAAAATAACTTTCCAAATCAAAATAGAAAGTTAAAAAATGAAGCTCCGTTGCAAACCTTGCTGACTGTCATATGTGGTTATGGGGCTCCATAGGGGTCCTTC
This sequence comes from Cryptoprocta ferox, assembly GCA_028646485.1. NCBI lineage: Eukaryota > Metazoa > Chordata > Mammalia > Carnivora > Eupleridae > Cryptoprocta > Cryptoprocta ferox. Next base: position 49,910,106 of record CM053567.1, read on the forward strand.
CTAATCAGCGCTGCCTTCTCTGAATGATACATTATTACTTGTGAAGACCTCAGTTACTTTAAAATCCATTCTTCAAACGGATTTATTTACATGTTTATGAAATATATATTGGTAGTTAAATGTGTGCCAAAATTGTTTTAGGTATAGAGAATTAAACAGACAAAATATGTGCCGTCATGAAATAAATTTTAAAGTGGGAATACAGACATTAAAAATAAACATGTCAATATCTACTATGTTAGTGTGTGTTTTAAGGAAAAATGAAAGACTTATGGTAAGTTAGATTTGGAGAGATGTGGTGGAGGTAATGTTGTTTTGTATGAAGGAATGAGTGAAGGCCTTCCAAATAAGATTATGTTTGAGAAGAGATGTGAAAGAAGCGAGGGGGCGTCATGTTTATGCACTTTTCCAGATTTTCTCTGCCATAGTTTTCTGCTCAGTGCATTTACTGACCCTCTAGAGAGATTGCTTGGTACCAACCACATGCTTGTAAAACCAGAAAGATGAGGTTTTGACCTTTGTTGGAGAGAGATTATTGAGCATCATTATTGCCTTTACTGCAGAGTCTGGGTCATGAAATTTCTGCATGTAGCACTATCTGATAACATACAGAAGGACTTTTTTATTGACCTGGTATTCATTTCAATATTTCCTGAGACAAAATGACCAGTCTTATGGCATGAGAGATACAACAATGTACTTTTAAGTGGAGGATTCATGGGACTTACTGTGTACCCTATCCTAGAAGCAGCTCACCTAATAAAACAGTGGCCCAGCCTGTTAAATGCTTATCTAACTTGTCTTAGGCCTAAGACTCTATCCTCCAAGAAGCAATCCCAGCAGTGTACCCATGGTCCATCTATAGTACTGTGTTCTCGAGAAGTGGAAGACATAATCCAGGAACCAAAGTCTGGAAGTAGAATTGGCTCCTGTCACATCACTCTTAGTGAGAAATTGTGTAATTGTGTATGATGATATTGCAACTTTAAGCTTTGTCAAGTAAGAAATCATTTTTTTTTTTCTGGGAGTAACACGTCTGCCAGAAAACATTCTATGTATTACAGTGAACTGGAAGCAGTTGCTACATCTATTTAGATATCTTTTGTTAAGTTTATTTATTTATTTTGATAGAGAGAAAGAAGAAGAAAGGGAGGGAATGAGAGAGAATCCCAAGCAGGTTCCACACTGTCAGCATGGAGCCTGACATGGGGCTTGAACCCACCATGAAATCATGATCTGAGCCAAAACCAAGAGCCAGAGGCTCAACCAACTGTGCCACAACACTGATAATGACTAGTCCCCACCTATTTAGGTATCTTAAGTGAGTGAATCAACTAAAAAAGAGGCATTATTGTACTCCTTGGAGTAACTGACCCTGGCTCATCCAAATTTTGTGAAGCCTGAAGTCTGTAAAATGTGGTGGGGGGACTTCTTTACAAAAGCAAGAATGAAAATTAACTAATTAGAAGTTAGGTACAGGGTTTTTGAAGGGCCTTTGTAAATTATAGGCATTGGATCTGAAGACTAATTAGTTTCACATAATTACACCTCTAGGAGCTGAGACTGATTACACAATGGGGCCTGGAGGTATATGTCTGAAGTCTAAGGAATTTTCTGAGACATTCATGTTCAGTGATAACAGCGATGGTTAATTACAGCAACCATGGTCCGTTAAGGATGAGGCAAAGGAAAGTTCTGAGCCCTCAGATTCAGGAAGACTTTCCAGGCAAGACAATTACATTATTCAAATTTCAGGCTCAAACTGAGAGGCATATGGAATAGGGAGTTGAAGAAGTTTGACAAAGACTGATAATGACTGTGGAAATAAGTATAGATCCAGGAGTTATAGTTTAAGGTCTTTTGGATATTATAATTGGTCTTATCTTTATTGGACTTATATTTCCTCCTTAGGTGGAAGAATTGAAGGCATCCTGTTCGTAGAAGAGGGTGTTAGTGAATCTATGAATGTAAGGAATTGTCAAGTGCTCACCCAGAACACTCAGCCACGTTTTTGTGTTCAGTGCTACTGATGAACTTACAACGCGTAGGGTGTTGAATCCATATGGGTTGAATGTTAAGTGGTGAGAGGCTGGAAGGAACTAGCAACTAAATTCTTCTTATTCCTTCCTCTAACAGACTCTGAGATGCAACACATCCATATGACCTCTCCAGAGACTTACTGCACAGATTGGCAAGCAGCTGTATTTTTCCTTGTATCTGGCCAGCTCAGTCAGATGCGCTGTATATGTGTTTCATTCTTCCCTAACCTACTTCCTTTTTCCCACACTCCTGTTTTCTTGAGACGGTAATATCCAATAAAAGATTGGCACTAAAATTATTTTACAGGCTCTGCTATCTAGGAAACCCACAGAAGATTGCTCAAGGCAGCGAGAGCAGTAAGTGAGAAAGACTAAGTCAATATCATGCTCAAAGAACAGCAAAGAATCTTGTGTGGCTGGAGGTTAATTAATAAGTGGAAGCATGTTAGAGATGAGGTGAGAGATAACCAGGCACTTCATTTTATGTGGCCTATTTGGTGTCTGTAAAAAAGTTTATCATATTTTTCCCCCTGAAGGAAACAGGAAGCTACTAGAGTGCCTTGAGGAAAAAGTGAAATGTTTCTCTTTTTAAGAGATTCCTCCTTGAAATAATGTGCAGAATGGACCACAGGGGAGATAAGATGAAAATGAAAATTCAGAACTTCTAATTAGGAAGCACTTATATTAATATAGGTAAAATAATAGTGTCTGAGGCAAAGGTAGTATTGGTGAGGGTGGTGAGAAGTGACCAAATTCTGAATATATTTTGAAAGTAAATCTGAAAGAATTTATTACTGGATTGGATAAAGGGTGTGAGAGAAAAGACTTTGGTCTGAAGTATAATAGGAGGAATTGAGTTACCATTACAGAGAGGAGGAGATTGTCTGGTGCCATAGTTTACGAGAAGTGAGTTTATTTTCAGAGGTCTTAAATGTAAGATGTCTTATATATGACATAACACACACACACACACACACACACACACACACACACATATAAAATGAGGAAATACCCAATTCTCCAAACTATAAATCAACAATTGATGACTTGCATGGTGCTATTATTTAAAGACATGAAAACAAAGATCAATGTGGTTAATAACAAAGAGGTTAAGCTCCACAAATTAAATTTAGGGTAAAATTCCTCAATTTTATAAGATAAAGAATTAGAGGAGACAGAGAAACAGTCCTGGAGGCTAAGTGAAGGAAATATCTTAGAAGGAAGGAATGATGAACTATGCAAAGCCACGGTCGATTCCATTTGGCAACATGGCAATTATTCATTACAGAACAGCCATTTCTACAAGGAAAGAAAAGGGGATACATTTAATCCAATTAGATTTAGCCTCTTTTCTCTCCTGATAGCTTGCTCTAACTTGACTATTCTTTATCACTTTTTACTGGTGTAAGATAGTTGAGATATTAAGAGACTACTTGAGGGGCTCCTGGATGGCTCAGTAGGTTGAGCGTCCAACTTCGGCTTAGATCATCTCATGGTTCATGAGTTCGAGCCCTGCATCAGGCTCACTGCTGTCAGTGTGGAGTCCACTTTGGATCCTCTGTCTCCCCCCTCTCTCTGCCCCTCCCCTGTTTAATGAACATTAAAAGAGGCTACTTGATCGTCCCTAAGACCGCCCCTCTAAATCTCTGTACTCATGCCTTCCTCCCTATCATTCTGGCATCAACAGTAATTTCCATAATTGTGTCCTAAAGAGGAAGGCAGATGTATGAAGAAAGAGCAGAAAAATTTTCCTTTATATTCCAAAATAAGCTCTTGAAAGCTTACGATGACAGCTGAAAAGAAAAAAGAGTTTTTGAAATCACTTTAAAGATAAAGAACAAGAGCCAGGGACTGTTAAGTTTAAACTATTAACCATAGAATAGGGAAGACTGCTTTGTGATGAGGGAAGTTATTTCTGCTCCAAAAGATGTAAATAAACAAAGTTTATGAGAAGATAGGGAGGACTGGGGGGCCATGATGAAATTTAAATGCTGGTTTCTTGAGTAGGAAGCATCCCTACTCTTCCCACTTCTCTGCACCTTTCCAGTGGAAACCATAAAAAACATAGTAGAAATCACAATAATTTGGGAAGTCCCAAAGCTAAAGGCTCTCTGGTAAGCCCTGTATCCAGTGTGGGACTAATTGGTAGGTTAGCAATTAGTGAGGGTAAGTATGTAGTCAGATGGGCTGACTCATAGTTTTCTTTAGGGTATGTGGTAAGAAACATAGGTAAGTATTACTCAGCCCCTGTAGAAATACTGAGAGGCTAACAGACTGGCAGAAAGAAGTCTGTGGTCAGAATGAGAAAGATGTGGCCCTTGCCACAGGAGGCCATGGGAAACCACAGCAGATACCTTTGCTCCCCTCTCATCCAATTATAGAAGATGTCAGGGAGTGATGATGACCAGAAATAGGCAGCAGCTGTATGGCTGGCCGGGTCAGCCACTCTCCATTGGTGGTCCTTGAGAAGAGAGAAAGTGACATGGGACAGACCTGCTTCTTTTGCTGCCGGGGCATATGTGAAGCTCCTAAGAATTGAGATCACTTCAGGGGAAGGGAATGGCAAGAGTTGAATGACCACATATTAATCCAGAAGGGGTGACAGTACTGTCAAATGCAAGTTGGTATTTTACTACAACACAAATAGAACATATATGATAAGTTGAATTCATCTTTGAAGGAAGACAGTTCTCTCATTGCACAATCAACGTTTTTAAAAATTTCTAGTTTATTGTCAAGTTGGTTTCCATATAACACCCAGTGCTCTTCCCCACAAGTGCCCTCCTCCATGACCATCATCCCTCTTCCCCTTTACCCTTCCCCCTTCAACCCTCAGTTCATTTTCAGTATTCAAGAGTCTCTCATGATTTGCCTTCCTCCCTCTCCCTAACTCTTTTTTCCCCCCTTCCCCTCCCCATGGTCCTCTGTTAGGTTTCTCCTGTTAGACCTATGAGTGAAAACATATGGTATCTGTCCTTCTCTGCCTTTTTAAACTGAAAGTTTAAACTTACATCCTAGAAAATATTTGATTCCCTAATGAGACCACCCTCTTCACCTTATGAGGTGGGATAACAACTCTGGTCGAAACTATTGACCCATATTTCCAACTATTACTTGTGACATATTAGGAAAATGTAAATGGTTCCACAGAGCAACTAACAGATGCTTGTGAACACACATGAGAAAAATTGGGGTCCCACATTCCCTTTCTCCAAACAGTAGGGAGTAGAACAAATGGCACCCTTTTGTAGTCTTTAATCTACATAATTTACGTTGAAAAGAATAATGAGGCAGCAGACAATACATACAAAACAATGAAAAAAAATAGAAGACAACTTCAAATTATATGTTTTTTAAAATAACCTTTTTTTTTTTGGTTACCTGTTTCTTCTGCCCAATAAATATTGTAATATTTACTTTTTTGAAATTGTTTTGGATTATTAAGATATATGTTTTGGAAATCAGAATTGAACATTTGACTTTAGGGTTCAAGAATTTTGTTTGGTGGCTTCGTTGGGTGGCTCAGTCAGTTAAGCATCTGACTTTGGTTCAGGTCATGATCTCACTGTTCACGAGTTCCAGCTCTGTGACAGGCTCTTTGCAGACAGCTCAGAGCCTGGAGCCTTCTTCAGATTCTATGTGTCCCTCTCTCTCTTCCCCTCCCCTGCTCATACTCTCTCTCTCTCTCTCAAAAATAAATAAAAACATTAAAAAATTTTTAAAAAAGAACTTCATTTTAGGAATAATTTTTTGTGTACATAGAATAAGATACCTTTACTCTAAGAGTCATGTTTTATGGTCAGGATAAAGGGGCATGTAATATGGGAAAAAAATGAAAAACTTCTGGGCCACTAATTTTAGCAGTTTTATAGAAGGGACTTACAGACATTTATTTATTTATTTATTTATTTATTTAATGTAATTTCTTTAAAAAAATTTTTTTAATGTTTATTTATTTTTGAAAGACAGAGAGTGACAAAGAATGAGCAAGGGAGGGACAGAGAGAGAGAGGGAGACACAGAATCTGAAGCAGGCTCCAGGCTCTGAGCTGTCCGCACAGAGCTTGACATGGGGCTCCAACCCATGAACCGTAAGATCATGACCTGAGCCAAAGTTTGATGCTTAACTGACTGAGCTACCCAGGCACCCCCAGACAATTTATTTTTATTTTTATTTTTCATTTTTTATTAATTTATTTTTTTAACTTTTTTTTTTTTTAATTTTTGAGAGAGATAGAGAGACAGAGTGCAAGCAGGGGAGGGTTAGAGAGAGAGGGAGACACAGAATCTGAAGCAAGTTCCAGGCTCCAAGCCGTCAGCACAGAGGCTGATGTGGGGCTTGAACTCACTTAACTGACTGAGCCACCCAGTCGTCCCCATTTTTATTTTTTTTTAATTTATTTTAATTTAAAATTTTTTTATTTAAAAAAATTTTTTACATTTATTTATTTTTGAGAGACAGAGAGAGGCAGAGCACAAATTGGGGAGGGGCAGAGAGAGAGGGAGACACAGAATCAAAAGCAGGCTCCAGGCTCTGAGCTGTCAGCACAGAGCCCGATGAGGGGCTCAAACCCACGAACCATGAGATCATCACCTGAGCCGAAGTTGGACCCTTAACCAACTGAGCCACCCAGGTGCCCCTAATTTTTTTTTTAGAAGACAATAACCATCAGAAAAAGAAACAAAGGAGGTGGATTCTCAATGTACAGTAAAACAAATCTACGTTGGTAAAAACTATAGGGAAGGATGATTAAATGTATATTATTTTTCTCTGTAGAAGGACCAAAGTTTACAAATTTGATAACATTTGGGAAACTTTTACTATTAGCCACTGTAGAAGTACTAATTGATGAAATCACATTGGAGGATGGTTAGACAATATTTGTTAAAGCTAACATGCATGTCCTCATTGACCCAGGTATTCAGCTAGAAATTTATCACATGGATATTCTTTCGAGTCTTCTATGATACATTTCCAAGGATGCTTTTTGCAACTCAGTAACAGCAAAAGAATGGAAATGACTTATATAATTATCAACACAGAGCTAGTTAAGTAAAATGTTTTATGTCCCTGGAATGCAGCTATTTAATACAGTGAGGAGCTCTATATGCTGGTGTTGGAAAATCTCCAAGTATATTGTTCAGTGGATAAAACTTCCAGTTGGAAAAAAAAATAAGTCATGGGATGTAATGTTACAGCATGGTAACTATAGTTAATAATACTGTAATGCATATATGAAAGTTTCCAAGATAGATCTTCGAAGCTTGCATCCTAAGGAAAAAAAACTTGTAACTATGTATGGTGATTTAGCCAGGCTTTCACAATATATGAAAATAACAAATCATTATATGATACACTTGTAGCTCACATAATGTTATACATTAATTATATCTCAATAAAAAGCACAGAGCTTGCTTGGGATTGTCTCTCTCTCTCTGTCCCTCCCCTGTTCCCCGCCCCTGCCCCCTCAAAAATAAATAAGTAAACATTAAAAAAAAGAGAGAGAGAGAGAGAAAGGACTAAAATTTAACCTTCTTTAGTCTCAACAATTTAGTTTATTTTTTAATTTTTTTTAAATTTATTTTTGAGAGAGAGACAGCGCGAGCAGGGGAGGGTCAGAGAGAGAGAGGGAGATAAAGAATCTGAAGACAGGCTCCAGGCTCTGAGCTGTCCGCACACAGCCCAATACGGAGCTTGAACCCACGAATCATGAGATCATGACCTGAGTTAAGTCGGATGCTTAACCACTGAGACACCCAGGCGCCCCTCAACAATTTAGTTTTAAGCCCAATGGATGTATTGTGTTTATTTTAAAAATGTGTTGGTAAGCTTTCGGGCAATTAGATTTCAATATTTTTTAAAGGAAACATCACATTTTAAGGTATTTCTTTTCCATCGTGCTTCAGTACAATTTAAATGACTGGCGATATTTAATTTTAGAAACATTGCAGAGTTTTGAAGGGCAGAACTTAGTTTGAAGGGCTTACTACATTTTTTTTCTGAACAATTTGTAAATGTCCTTCTAAGCATCTTACAATAACTCTACAACCTTATTTTTCCTCTATTTTCAGTAGTCTCTAAGGGATTGATAAAACACCAACAAAAAAGAAGAGACTAGTTTTTTCATTTCTTTTCACTGAGAAAGAATAGAATTTATCAGCTCCCACCCGATATATAGATTTGAAAAGGAAATGATTCCAAGGAGCTGTTTCCCTCCTGGTAACCACTAGCCAGATAAGTTCTCATCCTAAGGGGGAAAAATGTGACTATGTATGGTGATTTAGCCAGGCTTTCACAATATATGCAATGGCAAATCATTATATTGTACATCCTTATGTATGTATGTTATATGGATGGAATCAAAGGATGGAATAAAAAAGATTGGTAGGGAGATTCATTTGGAAAGAATCCTTACAGTGCTCTGAATCTCTCCACTCCATTCCCCAGAAACTGGGGACTGGGGAGAGGACTACACTATAGCTCAAATCCAGCCAAGGGACTTCAAGGGGACTCTTTGGAAAACTTTGAAATGTGTTTCTTGCCTATGAAGACTAGAGGCTAATCCACATCGGATTAAGACAATGCAGTGGGGACTGAAGTTTTAATTCTTCTTGGGAAACCAAACCCTCATCTGAAAGGATGAGATTAACTTCTTCAGTATTGGAGCCAGAAAAGTTCTGTTGGGATTTGCAAACTCTTGTTAGGTTCACCAGAGCAAAGTTGCTGCAGTCTTTCAATGGGCCGTACTGCACTGTGTAAGAGAGAAAGCCTGCATGTGACCCAGTTAGGTTCTGTCTGTGAAGGCTGCTTTGAGGGGAGGTCTCAGCAGAAGGAAGATGGAGTTTACAGCCGGATGTACAACCTCTGTCATATGCCTGGGTCAGAGAATTGCAGAAGAGAGGAGTCCGAGAGGGAACCTCTATCTTCAAAACACTTAGGAGTCTGGTCCAAGAGAAAGGATCCACCTTCACCATCTTAGAAATCAAAAGCCCAAAGCTGCTTGGCTACAGATGAGTCAGTTTATTCCATTGCATACCCGCCCCCCCCCCTCCTTGCACAACCTAACAGTGTAGCTGGAAGGAAGCTTTAGCTAAGTCAAGTTCAGAGTCATTAATGACATTCTAATTACTGCAGGCATTCTAATTACTGAAATAAATTACTTTCAATGGCTAAAAGTAATAAGCACACTTTTAAAATTATCTTAGCCAGCAGAAGGCTGGTCATGGGCCTTCCAGGTTTTTAATTGAGAAGGAGGGAAAGATGATCCCTACTGAATAAAATTGTGATCAAAATTAAAGTGACATGATTGTTCCCCATATGAGCTAACATTAATTACAATATTTCTAGTATTTTAATCTCTCCTGTGGTTGCAAGCCACGGCTTTACTTAGGCCTCCATGGAAGGGCTATTCCTTTGATTATCTAGGTGATTATAAGTGAAATGTTTGTATGAAACTTGGTTTCTTTGTGTGTTTATCTAATAATGAAATATTCTAAATATGCAGAAATAAACATAGAATCACCACACTACACGACCCCCTGTGGCTTCAGTCACACCATAATGTGACTATCTCTCCAAGCCCCACTAACATGGTGTCCTGTGGCACTCAGCTGCTCATCTCCCTATGATATGATTGGTTTTAGCTACTGAGTATAATATCTTCATTAACATGTTAAGAATATGCCAGTCTTCTTTAGATATATATTGAAAGAATAAGAATTACAGCTATAATATTACAGTTATATTGAGACTGTATATATCTTCTGATCATACTTTTTTAATTTTATTAAATTTCTTAAACTATTTATTTTTGAGAGAGAGAGAGAGAGAGAGAGAGAGAGAGAGAGAGGGCATGGATGGGGAAGGGACAGAGAGAGAGGGAGACACAGAATTCTGAAGCAGGCTCCAGGCTCTGAGCTGTCAGCACAGAGCCTGACATGGGGCTTGAACCTATGAACTGCGAGATCATGACCTGAGGCAAAGTCTGACACTCAGCTGACTGAGCCACCCAGGTGCCTCTCATACTTTTCTTATCCTGGTATGATTTTGTGTTCATAATTACTATATATATTAATAATATTAATAAAACCAATATATGTCTTGTTTGCAAGTTTTAAAGGTTTTGTACATCTGGGACTCTTACTATATCTACAGGTGGGAGTGTTTCTTCCTTTGGGATCCTGGATCCCCAGACCCGCAGAGCCTGGAGATACAAGTTTGACAAATTTCTCAAGTAATCGCCAGGAGAGATGGTAGGTGGAGCCATGCTTACTTCTACCCTTTGCTCCCTGGCCCCACGTGTTGTACGCGTTGTGAACATGGGGCCATATAGTGATTGTTGCTTCTAAATGTATATTGGAGCTTGATGGACATTGTTCTGTTCTCATTTTTCTATTATTTCCAAGCTGGCACTTGAGTTACACCTTCCAAAAGCTGTTCCATCACATCATCTCTCTAGCTATAAGGGACTTTTATCCCTTAATCCAAGGTAAAGATAAACACCAGTGTAACAGTGGTTGATGGCTTGGGGGTCTAGGACACCTATTGATGCAGATAATTTACATGTTCTGGCCCTGTTTATGCTTAGTACTGGATGTCCCACTTGCAGCTTTCAATGGATTGCTGGTAGGACCACCCAACCTTATGACTTGTGCCTGATAGATCATTAAACATGTTGGCTAGTTCTGGCTGCAAAGTCGGATGCTCTGTCTCTCCAAATAGAACTAAGAGAGCTGTTTCTCTAAGGCTGTAAATTTCTCTGTTGCAGATGGTCTGTATTGTGACTCTTTCCCTGGGACCAGCCATACACTACACATGTAGTCTTTCCATTTGTGATACTTGTACCATAAATGTCATCATGTGGATCAAGTGGCAGGATGCTTGCATTTAGCCTGAACCCACTTCACAGCCTTTTCTTTTTCTGATCTCTACTCAAAGTGGGACGTTTTCTATGTCATTTGGTAGAGGGGATAAGGTAGTGTTTCCAAATGAGAAGAGGTTCCTTTCAGATCCTGGATGCCCTCTAGCTAGTGATCTTTGTTCTGAGTGGTGAAAGAGGAAAAATATGGTAATTTTTAATTTATTTTGGAGAGAAAATAAATGGGATATTGCAGATCACTGGATTCCTACAAATATCACTGGAATTTTCATGGGATTTGCCGTCCATCCTGTGGAGCGTATCTGTTCTACAGGCTTCCAGTATACTTCTGACTTACCAAGTCCTTTTAATACAATTTTACCCATATAGTGGACCATTCTGGTGTTCTGTGGAATGACTAGGTCATCCAGGTCCTTTTATATTAGTCCAGGTCCAAGGCTATATTATAGTAGATGGTGGGAGAGTTAGAATACTCTACATAACCTATATGTAACTCTAGCAAAGATAAAATATCTGGCACTGAAACTGAAATTATAATTACTACCTATTTGAATTTTGAAAGTCCAGTGTTATTTTTCAGATTCTTCCTTACCTTTATTTGGGGGGGGATAGGTTACATATTTATTATATTCTTTACGTCTTTAAGGATGGCATCAATCCTGGCCATTTTCCCTGGGAGGGTGTGTGTGAGTGTGTGTGTGTGTGTGTGTGTGTGTGTGTGTGTGTATTTTACATATGTACATATATTTGGCTGGGAAGGGGTGGGACAAGCTTCAGCTGGGCCTTCCCCACTATGATCATTCTTATTTCACAGGCCAAGGAAGAAACATGATGGTTGTGTCAATTTCCAAGTATGTTCATTCTGATTATACACCTGGGAAAGTGGGAACTGGAGAAATGACCATAGATCGGGCCCATGGGCCTACTTCAAGCCATATCTGGGCCAGGATTTTATTAGTTATCTGATCCTGATAGGCCCCTATCATCCAGTTGAGAGAAGGACCAATGACACTTTAGAAGACATCATATTATTGTCAGCTCAGATCTTAAATCCAACAGCACTTGAAATGTCTAGGTAATTTTCTTTCCTCAGTGTATGGCTCCCTGATTAAGTGGCTGTTAGTTCCGTGGGGGAAAGACTGAGCAAATCATTACCATAAACATTTGTTGAAGTATATTTGTTCTTCTGTTGCCCCAGTCTCTATTTAAATCACTGTGTTCCAAGTCTGAAAAACTGGCTCGGCTCTGGAAATTTAGAAAGTAATCATTATCATTACTTATTGGGGTAGCTGTTCTCAGCCCTCTGACCCTTGATTTATTTTAAATGTAGAGATTGAGAAATACTCTTGATGACTGTCTTTCTGTATTGTCTCTGGGGTTCTTAAGGGTTGTTCCACCTGGGTGCCATTATAAACTTTCTGCTCATTAAATAATTGCACCATCTTGCTTATTTCAAGGGTCCTATGATCCCCATTGTATTAAGGAGTCCAGGTCTATAATTCTTACCTTTAGCTTCTCTCTATAGAGACAGTCTCTGTAGACCTCTCATAGATGATGAAGCTTCTCCCACTGTTGCAATTTTCATCATTTAATAGGCTGAGTATTCTCTGTGCCCCTCTGGCCCTGACCAGTACAAAGACTTCTGGGATTGTGTGGTATATCTAGCACAACATGATTACTTTCCTGAAATTTTCTACCTTTTGTCTTACCATTGACTAAAGCAATTCTTCCATTTCTATTCCTTTTATCATAGCCATAGATATTTGTAGTTTTTAAAGAATGCCACCGTAGCCATGGGTTTATACCATCTCCCTATGTCTGCCAGCATGTGAAATTTTGTGGTATAAAAGAGTGGTAGCATATCAGTAAACATCTCTCTTATCCAACTTCTTTGCCCTCCATACTTCATCTGTCTCTTTTAGGATCCCATTCCATGCAGACTCTCACAGTCCCTATCAAAAATATTGGCTAGGTACTATATGCCTATTGGGGTACAATCTATCTCTCCTTTGATCAGGTCTAGCACTTTCTTTGCCAGTTTATGTTGTATCTTGGCACATACTATAGCCTGGTGGCCAGGAAGGGAGGTGGCAAAGTCTTGAGGGGAATCACATTTATTGTACAAGACATGGCCTTCTGTGTTATCTTCAAGCAAGAGAAGAGAGCAAGACCTTATCAGGCAGGGGTGGGCCACTTGTTCTGGCTCAGATGATTCAGAGTGACCTGAGATTTCAAAGTTGTCAAGGGCATCAATCCAATCCAAGTATCTCCATCTCAAATGTCATGGCCTCATTCTTTCCTCAACAGGTCCTTGGAGTACAGACTTTTGGATATGAAAACTTAGCATTCTCTGGAGTTCTTTACCCTAATTATGTCGTGTGCTTAATCCTCATTTTCTCTTGCCCTCTGACTGCTGGAGATGAGAATTTTTTTACATGCTTCCACGGAAGCCCTCTGACATTCACACCTTGCTTTAGAGGTGATTAACCACTCTCAGCTTTTCACAATGTTTCTGCAATGCAGCAGTAATGCCCGGCAACAGCAGTCACTTTCCAGGCTCCTTATAATTGCTAGTCTCCTGAAACTCTAAAATGCTCGAGTGATTGCACCATCTATGCATTCCTTTCCATTATAGGCACATTTCGGTTCACTAGTGGTGAAAATGTAATAATTGCATTCTACAGCCTGTTGGGGCTGTCAGTACTCCTCCTCATGTAGGCCATGTCTTCTTCTTTGACACCTACCTCATTGTCATGGGAGAGGACAGGGGGGATTCAGCTCCACAACCACATTATAGAGTGTACTTCATAGGACCACTCTTGGCAACAATTGTAGTGTGTTGGGTGTAAAGAAACAGACTCTGAGGCAAACATTGGCTTGGGGGGCATTTATGTGGGAAGGATTTCAGAAACAACACCTATAAAAGAAGAAAGGTTGGAGCAGGCACAGGGAGAAGTTTATTCCCTCCACACATCCCATGAGGAGCTCTGACACTGAGGTGACCCTTCAGAGATGTTCCCCATTGAGGCAAGGGGCTGAGCTTTTGTACTACCACACTGACCACATTTGGTATGGGTTTCCCATGAGGCAGGCCAGGACATGACTTTGGCCAGCCTGTTGGTCTCTGCTAAATAAAGGTGATTCTCATGGAGAGAGAGAGCTTTCAGCAGCTAATATTCCTGGCACCTAAGAGAATGCCTGCATTGGTCCTAAAGGACCGTACTATAAAGTTTTTGCAAACATGAACATATTTTATCTTCATAAGGATTCTTTGATCATTTTCCGTATTTTACAGATGAGGGATGCATGGAGAGCTTAGGTAACTTGCCCAAGTGGACATGACTAGGAAGTGTGGGAGCCAGGATTCCAACCCAGGCAATGCCGCCCTTAACCACTGCCTTTACATTACTATATATGCTAGATTGTATGGATTACTCTGTATGACCTATGTATAGCATACTGTACCTCAATATACTAAGGGGTGCAGACAGAAACTTCATGCAGAGGTTTCTAAAATCAGTTCTTGCATGTTTCAAATTTCAGCTATTTTTATATGTATATTTAGCTGGAAAAATACCTACTTGTGGTGACCTAAAATGAAGATGGGCATTAATTGTTATTTGATATGCAATGGATACTTATATAAATTGTTAATGCTTTGCACTGCACAAAATAGAGAGAAAAACATTTTAAGGAAACACAAATTTACACTTCATTTACTTTCATAACAATTTTCATAGATTACCCTGTTCCATGATTTGCCAAGCCCAGCCCCGCCCCCCCGCCACATATACACAGTCATGGTGTATCATGGAATTCTATAAATGTAGTTATAGAACTCAGTGATCATTTTAAGAAGAACTATAGATTTTTGACTGAGTAAATAAACAGAGAAATATTCCAGTTGGAAAATGTATTCTAAAATGCTTCATTGGAACTCATACTGGCCATGAAGTTTTAACAGCTTTAATATATATCTAAGAATAATTTTTCTATTTATCACTTATAACCAATATTAAATCAGTGGTGGAATTGGTGAAAATTGGTGAGTGCGAAACAAAGTCTACTGTGCTCACAAAAATACATATACAAGTTTGATATATAACAAAAAGGACTTCATTTGTCATGTACCTGTTCATCACTCCGAAAATGCCCAAATGGCATTATTTTTGAAAAAAGAAAACTGTGAACAAATGATATCCATTAATACTTTCTCCAATAATGAAAATGTTCTATAATATATAATTATTTATATTAACACTATATCTAATGATAATATTTTTTTAATTAAAAATAAAGACATTTAAACATCTCTATGGGTTAATTTAGCTGGAACAGTTATTACTATACATAGAGAAGCTCAGTCGGATGGAAATGGAAGATTGTACAATGTAGACCTGGGTTTTCTTGTGGCAAATCACAGCTAAGGTCTTAAAATTTAACTTCTTTCTATATTAAGATATTATTGATATCTTAATCAATAATAGGTATGCTGCCATGATAAGCTTTGACATTTAAGTTTCAGTGTTTATCTGGGGTTGCTTGCCCACTATGAAATCCACTAGCCATTTATTTCTATTTCTATTGGAACTGAAATTAATCAAAGTTAAATAATATTTTAAAAATCGCTTCCTCAGTCAAGTACTAAATAGTGAGAAAATGGAGCCATCCGTAGACTAGAATTTCCAAAGAGTTGGAGGAAGTGAGAAGCCAGGGGGCGATGTGGGGTTTCTTGTTTTATATTCTTATAAACTGGGAGCAATTGGAGAATTTTAAAGGTTAACGTGAAGCAGCCAGCAGAGTGCAAGAGGTTTGTCAATACAAGAAAGAGAGAGAGAGAAATCAATAAAATAAAGTCCTTGAGAAAGTGAGAAATAATGAGTCGAGCACAGATAAAGATATTAGATGTTCAAAACAGAAGGGAGATTTCATTGTAAACAAGAGAAAGGGGGAGAAGATGGGTTTAAAAATCAGTGGCAGGAATTTGAGGAAGTTTTTGTCCTTTGGTTCTTATTTTCTTTATGAGCTATAAATCAAAGAAGCTTTTGGAACCCACAGGGGAAACAGTGAGGTCAGAAGTTGACTATGGTTGAAAATATAAATCAGGTGACCAGTAGGTGAAATGGCAAGACTGAGGAAGAAATCATAGGATTGGTGGTGTTGCTGAGGGCCCGGGGGAGGTGGGCAATTATCAAATTATAGTTTCAAAGGAGGGATGGTGAGGTGATTTTCCTGCAGCTGTCAGCCCCCGACCCCCTGCTCCGCACCCCCATGTGGGCTCAGGGAGTGAAAACAGTTGGGTTACACCACGATGATTTTTTTTTAAGTTTTGTTTTTCCCTGATGCTCCATAATACTAATTACAGTAAAATCTTGGTTTGTGAGCATGATTTGTTCTGGAATTGCTTGTAATCCAAAGCACTTGTATATCAATGTGCATTTCCCCATAGGAAATAATGGAAACTCAGATGATTCATTCCACAATCCAAAAATATTCATATAAAAATGATTACAAAACTGTATGTAATATAATACAAAGTGATTAAGAAAATTTACAAATTAACCTGCCATGATCTTTGAAAATCTTCATGGTTAGTGTGAAGGAGACAAGAGAGAGGAGGGTTATTGTGTAGGACAACTTTCACCATCACTAATGGAATCCTTGCCATCTATTGGCTCAGTGGATTCTTTTTTCTGCATGGGGGCCATTGTATATGCTCACGTGGATGTTGATTACAGTATTAATAAGCTCTTGTCATATACCATATTTAATGTAACTGGCAATAAGACAGCAGAGGAAAGCGTCTATATCTGCCGGCAGCCTAGAATGAAGCAAAGCATTCCTAAGCTTACTCTTGTATGGAAAAGCAAAGGACTGTCCATAGGTGTTTTGAAGTGACAAAAAATACACTATTGCCAGTTGTGTGCACCTTCCAATGTGCTGATAAATCACTGATTTCTGTCAAACACTGCAGCTTGAGACTGAGCATCAAAGCATGGGAGACAATCACCCACAATCCCACAGAAATAGAGAGAGAGAGAGAGAGAGAGAAGGAGAAAGAGAACCATTGGGTCAGTTAGGATCATGTGCTTTTCAGTGTCATGTACTACTTGTATTGCAAGACATCATTCATATATCAAGTTAAAACTTATTAGAAATGTTTGCTCATCCAGTGGAACACTCACAGAACAGATTCCTTGTATTCCAAGATTTTACTGTAACAGATTTCAGGTAAGTTGTAAGAGAGTTGGAACATGGCTGTGTCAGGAGCTCAGCTGAGCTGGAGAAAGAACAAGGCTGCCGGGTGGCAGAGTAGTCAATTAAAACCAACACACCAATTGTGGGGAAGAGCACTGGGTGTTATATGGAAACCAACCTGACAATAAACTATAAAGTTAAAAAAAATTATCCTTGTTCACTTAAAAAAAAAAACAAAAAAAACCCAACATGCCAAGAAATGAAAGTTAACAGTCAAGCCTTTAATCACTTACTGGGATAGTAGAAGCAAGAAGTTACCCCAGAAAAAGCTCTGACTCGTACCCGTCCATTTTTTCCGTGGTTGAGGGTCTCTGCTTAGGGGCAGGTAGATCAGCACAAAAGTAAGGGTCATATCATTGCTGATGGAGCCCTAGACAAAAGTAGTTTTGTTGACCTGGGATGGGGGGTGGTGCAAGAGGAGGGAGAGGGGAAAGAGCTAGTAGTGGAAAAGTACTCAGTACCAAGCCAGAATAGAGACCTGTGTCTTTATGTTTCCCCCCAGATTCCCCTATAGGGATGCTTTTGCAGAGATGCCTTAGGAAAGCTCTGTGGAAGGCCCCAACTAAAGGGCCTCCAAATAAAGAGGAATGCAGACATGCAGAAAAACAAGGCCGGACGGGGGGGAGTAGGTCCTTGACTGCAACTCCCTCCAGCACCTGCAGTACACTGGCTGGGGACAAGTCTGGTAGCAGGAGGCAGATTTCCCCGATGAGGCCTGTCAGGTCAAGTCTTTGTAATTGCCAGTGTTTGGGTCTGAAAAAATATCACACAGAGTTATTTTGGCCTGGAGCCAGATTCCTCACATGAAAGTTATAAAAAGGGCGAAGAGCAGTCTATGTGCTAGAATTTCTGACAAAAGGTCAAAAAGTCTTATCTTGTGAAGTTATTTCAGAGGCGATTAGGCAGATTTGGTCAGACAAGTCAAAGGATAGACCAGAGAGTCAGAGGTGTTTCCAAACCGCAATGAAGTCAGTCAGAGGATTTGTTATGAAAGCATATTTCTAAGTCTCACCCACAGAAATTTAGATTCAGCAATTTTGGGCTGGGCACATTCATGGCTGCTTAAAGCACACATCTGCGGGATTCTGTGGCCAATAGTATATGACCACAGGTTCAGAGAAACTGTTCTAAAAGCATGGGTAACTGAAATGGAAAGAAAGCAAATATTGTCAACTATGAGATCATCACATGTATGAGAGGCATAAATTGACAAGCAGAAACCAAAGGGAACAGAAGAAGCTTCTCACCAACGAAGAGGGAAAAGAGAAGAGAGGAGAGGAGATTACCTACCGATGACATTAGTAAAAGCAGGTAACGCTGGCTCTTTTTGTGCCTTCCATTTCGGTCCTAGTAACAGTGCTAGCAACATCCTCTGGATGGCTCGTTTTATACCCATTTTACAAACTAGGCCATTGAGGCTCAGAGAGTTTTAGCAACTTGTCCAAGATTGTCACAGCCAGTAAGTCACATTGTCAATGTCAAATCACATTGATGTAAAAACCCTCAACTTTGCCTGATATGCTGCTTGATATTCTCAGGTTTGTCTCTTGTCACCATGAAGGGCATTTGGCTTCTTTCCCTACATACTTCTGATAGAAAATTCTCATAGAGCGGAAACCTAGAAGTTTAATTGAAATCACCTGCAGTGATTTTGCCTTGCTCTTTTTCTTTCTTTCCTTCTTGCCTTCCTTTGTTTCTCCTGGAAGCGTCTTGTGCTGGAATCAGCCCAATTTTAGTTTTGTTTCTTTTTTCAGTCTTCAAGCTCTCTCCCAGTGATATTGACTTTCTCTTCTGCCAGCAGGATTCAATGGTCAACATTGAACATGCCAACAAGCAAACACTAAATAAAAATACTCGTCTATCATTAAAGTTTCAATGTCTCAGTTTGATCTTATTTATTTTTTATTGTTTTAAAAATTTTTTTTAGTGTTTATTCATTTTTGAGAGACAGAGAGAGACAAAGGGCAAGCAGTGGTGGAACCGAGAGAGAGGGAGACACAGAATCGGAAGCAGGCTCCAGGCTCTGAGCTGTCAGCACAGAGCCCAACACTGGGCTTGAACTCATGAACCATGAGATCATGACCTGAGCCAAAGTCAGACTGAGCACCCAGGTGCCCCTCAGTTTGATTTTTTTTAAATAGAGATGGTCCATTTCTAATGGAAGGCAAAACAAAACTGAAGCCTTTAATAGCCTTTTTTTCGTTCCTGGTTTGAAAATCACATTCAAATGTGTATCTCTTTTGAACTTTTATAACTTCAGGACTCATTCTGAGAAAAGTCACATTTTAAAACTGATTTCATAGGGGACTTGCCACCTATCCACAGACCTATGAACAATTCATTGTATAGATTTGTGAACATTTTAACAAGAAAAAGTAGGCCATTTATTTTCAGACCGATAGTTGATTCACTACCCAAGTAAACACTAATTTTTGCATTCCAGTTATTCTCAGAAAATCAATGTAAAACTGGAATTTGCCAGGAGAAAGAAAATGAGTTAGCTGGATGCACACTGAAATAAATCTTTATTCTAGCCTGAGGATGTTTGCCTACAAGCTCCGAGAGCAGATCCATAGCAGACAAATTGGATTTCAGATTGCCTTAACTTCAGCAAATAGATATTCAATGCTCTTCCTCAATAGAAAGGATATGTTTGCAAAATAGCATGTATTTATAGGCTTCTCAAACAAAAACAGTATCACTGGCCCACTACCATGAATATTATTTCCTGTTGGCTATGTTTTGAAGGGTGGGAGGGATTTGTACCGATTTAGACACTGTTTAACTAAATCCCCATATTTCAACAAAGTTGATCATTGTTAAGATTAAGAGGTTTGCCATAAGCCCTGATATAACTAACTTGGTTTTTGGAAATTGAACCCTTGGCTTTATCTAACCAGATCATTAAGAGGCCACGCTTGGCATTCAGCAGGCAGCGCACGTTTTTATTTTTTCCTGAGTGCGCATTTTAGAATACCCTGAAGTTATTAAATTTATGATTCTCAAGCTAGAATTGCATTTTATACCTTGGAATCGAGAACTAGTCATTGAAGTACAGAATATTTTTTAAACCTTTTTTGGTTTACTTATCTGTCAAGAGTTCTGGAAAAGTGTGGGAAATAAAATGCTATTGTTGACAACAAAGGGAAGAACAGTACTTTCAAGAGAGTCTGAGACTGAAAATTTATAACAAAATATCGGGGCCTTTTATTTTTATTGCATTAATCTGCCTGCCTCCTCAATTGCAATTACCCTCTGCAGTCCTATACCCTTGGAAAAGGGGGTGGAAGGAATATTTTAAAACATAAGATTTATGAATACCAGTATGTTACTATGAAATGCACTCTGATAGGGAAACTATAAGCATTTATTCCCGACTTAACAAAAGGGTCAAAGTTGTCAGTCACGTTGACCTTTAAGTAAATGCAAAAACAAACAAAAGCACTTTCTCCGTAATTAGCACTTGAGCACCAAACCCCTGTGATTGCTTTTGTATTCAGTTGTGACATCTTCCCTACACGTTTTCCACATTCCGTGTGCCACTTAGATAATATGGATATAGAGTATGCCAGAAGTCAAACTATTTTATCACCTGTCTTTGGGAGAGATGCTACTCTCACATGTATTGAGATGATACTTGACAGTATTAGGGTAGGCTCAAGGAGATAAGCTTATTTCAGATTGGCCTTTGTTTTACATAATGGACTTAGTTGTTTATATGTGGTAACCAAGAAGTCTGATGAAATCTAATGTATATAAAGTCCCTGGTGTAGCAGCTTTTGTGATAAATAATTAATGGAAAAGTTTAAACAACGACCATCCATTACTTTTTCTGCTTAAGATCAATCTATGATTCTTGGAAGTACATAAGTATGTTTCTTTATTTGAAATAGAAATAAATGGATATCATGGCTAAAGGTAAAGTAGCTTTATCATGAGATTTGTTTATCTAAATGATTGGTCTATCAAATGTCTTTTGAAGGCAGAGAAAAGAAGATCAGTACTGCTAGTTTTGATCAGGTCATTCCATTTAGATTTAACTGAAAATTAGAAAATGCTGGGATTGGTGTTTTTGTTTGTTCATTTGTTCGTTTTAATAAAGTTAGGCCCTACTCTAAGATTTGGCAGATTCTAGCCTTTGTTTACTTGATTAGTGGGGCTCCTGAGTGGCTCAGTCGGTTAAGCGTTTGGCTTCGGCTCAGGTCATGATCTCAGGGTTTGTGGGTTCGGGCCCCGTATCGGGCTCTGTGCTGACAGCTAGCTCAGAGCCTAGAGCCTGCTTCGGATTCTGTGTTTCCCTCTCTCTCTGACCCTCTCTCTGTTTACTTGATTAGTGACCTGAAGATACTAATTGATCTTCCACAGTTATTGACAGCCCTATGAGAAAACAGTGTTGAGGAATTTCCTCAAATTTTGAGGAAGAAAGCCATTTCCTCATTAGGCTCTCAATAACTATGGAAGCTCTATGACCATATTTATCATGTATACAATAATATATTCATAATATATATTTGTATATAGCATCTATTATATAGATCTTTAATATAGATACAGATACATAGATAATATATAATATATAGATAATATATAATATACATTTGTCATAGCATCTATTAGCATATTTCCATTATTGTCAGTACTTATAGTTGATCAATATTACAGGTTGAAGTATATTTGGGATCATTGTCATGAACTTTGTGGAAAAGTATCTTCTGATTTTGAACCAAAAGACATACTTCAATTCCGAAGTTGTTTAGATAATTCATTTCTACTTTCTGTCCCTCAGTTTACTCATCTGTGCTATATATAGTATTGTTTCACAGATTTATTTTGAGGCTTATGAAATTATACAATTAAAACCATATAGTAACTCTAAAGTACTCTATCTAAAGATAGCAATATTATCAATATTAAATAGATAGTAGATAGTATTTTAAAAATACATATTCTTTATTTCCCAGTTGGGTGAATACCAGGAGAGCTTAATTCTCCGACTGAGGTTAGTGAACAAAATCTTTTACTTTGTTCCAGAATAGGTTGAAGAAAAGAGACAGGTTAGAAACGTCTCTTCTGAGCTGGCTTCCCCTCCACACATCTTAGATAAAATGGAGCGCAAAACAAAGAAAAATAACTTTGGAAGAATACTGCATCAGGAACCAAGTATAACTTGCATATATACAACTTTATATATATGTAATCATATCTTTAAGATAATTTCTGGAAGTGATATTGCCATATCACAAGTTGAATGTCTCCACAATTTTGATAAATGTTGCTATACTGTCTTTGACAGGGTTGTACCAATTCATATTCTATTCATGTATGAATGAGAATCCCTTTTACCAATACCTCTACTGGTTTGCTATCAAAATCAAGATACTCAATCTAAGTGAAAAGTGACATATCAGTTTGGTTTTAAGTTTATCTTATTACAAGAGTATTTTTTATGTATACAAGCTTTTTGCATTCATTTTTTTTTTGGTGAACCATATATTTTGTAAATAATTCTCTCTTTACCTCAACTATTCTCATTTGCCATTTTTCTTTTATTTTAAAATTACATATAAACAGCATATATTTTAGTATTTAAATTTAGCATTATTTTCTATTATAACTTCTATTTTTTTAGTTTATTTATTTGTTTTGAGGGAGACAGAGACAGCGTGAGTAGGAGAGGGGCAGAGAGAGAGGGAGAAAATCCCAAGCAGGTTCCCCACCATCAGCACAGAGCCTGATGTGGGGCTCAAACTCACAAAACTGCGAGATCATGACCTGAGCTAGGACCAAGAGTTGGATGCTTAACCGACTGAGCCACCCAGGCTCCTCTATAACTTCTATGTTTTATGTCATTTTTAGAAGTTTTCCTTAATTTGAGGTTATATAATACTTATCTAATGATTTATTCTAGCACTTTTATGTTTTCATTATGTTACATTAAATCTGTAAACAAACTGGGATTTATTCTGGTATAAATTGAGATGTAAATAGAAATTTATTTTTCCAGCTGGCTAGTTAGTTGTTGCAACACTATTTACTGAAAAGTCCATTTTCCCTTATTCATTTTAAATGGTAATATTATTAATATCTGAAGTTCTTACATATGTTTTGTGCCTTCTGATCCATGAATCTGACTTTTGTTTCATGTCGTAGATATCAGATGGTTTTAATTATTAAGGAATTATACTTTAAAATATCCAGTAGGGCTAGTCTGTTGTATTGTGTAAACTTTATTTACAGCTAATTGCTACCTTTATGAACCTTGATCTTCTTTAACAAGGACACGGTATGTCTGTCCATCTGTTATACCTTTATTCATTCAGAGTTTTTAAAAATATTTTTTTTTATACAGAATGTATACATTTTCCTGTTGAGTTAAAATTTCTGTTACATGATATGCATGCACAGATCTTAAATGAAAGATTTGATATTTCAACAAGTGTCTATATCTGAAGAACTACAATCCCAACCAAGCAAGATCAATATTTTCATCATCCCAGAAAATTCTTAATGTCAATTCCAGTCCATTCCCAGTACCCAGAGGCAGCCACTGTTAAACTTCTATCACTGCAGTTTAGTTTTACCTGTTCTTTTAAAATGTTTTGAGATTCACCCATCTTGTTATGTACAGCAGGATTCTTATTGGTGAAAAACATTCCATTTTGTGAATATACCACAATTTTCTATTCATTCTTCAGATTCATGGACACTTTGAACAGTTGGATCTATAAATACTCTTTTAGCCATCTTTTTGTGGGCCTATTTTTATATTTCTTTTGAAAATATGTGGGAGTGAAATTGTTCAATCACAGGGTAGTTGTATGGTAATATAATAAGAAACTGCCAAACAGTTTTCCAAGGTGTTTGAAATTTTTTCTAACCCTACTAGTAATATAGAAAAGTTCTAGTTCTTTTATTCAACATTTAGTGTTGTCAGACTTTTACATATTTGTATGGGTATATGGTACTATGCCATTGTGGGTTTAATTTGCCTCTTTCTCATGATTAATGATATTAAGCATTTTTTCATGTAATTATTGGATATCTTCATTTTTTGAAGTGTCTGCTCAATTCTTTCCTGTCAGATTATCTTCTTAAGATATCATTTGTATTGATGTGTAATTTATATAAAATGCACCCATTTAAACATGTATAATTTGAGTTAAGAAAATTTATACTTTATTATAATCATGACTCAAATTAAAATAGAACATTTCCGCCATCTGAAATTTTGCCTCTTACCTCTTTCAATCAATCCCTACTCCATGAAACTCACAAAATGACTCTAGAGAAGAAAATAAAAATCACTTTAGTCCTATCCTCAGTTAAAGTAATTTTTAAAGCTGTGATATTTCGTCTTAATTGATCTTAGTCTCTCTTTTTTTTTCCCCTTGCTTGGTATATTGGATGTGTGTGTGTGTGTGTGTGTGTGTGTGTGTGTATGTGTGTGTGCATATTTGTAAGAGGAACAAAGCAAAGAGTAATTATTTGACTGGATTTGTTTTGTATTTTTTTCCCCAACTTGAAGTTTTGGGTCCCTAGGTTTATCCATGTTGCTTTGTTTAATTAATGCTTAATTATGAATATTTTCTGACTTCATTAATCATGGTTTAAAACATAATTGTTAATAGATATGTGTTACAGACATAATATTTATTAACAATTTTCTCCTTTATTCTTTCATTCAAAACCTATTTATTGAATATTATCTGTTATAACTGCATGACACATAGTGGAGATATGACATAGTTTGAAAGTTGGGTGTGTTTATACTTTTCACTAGGTAAGAGGGCTGTGTTTTCTTGACTATAAGTCATTTGAAAAGATCCTTTCCTTTTCCTGTGTTTATTAATATAAAATAATATGAGGATTAGAATTATAAAGGTGAAAATGTACTTCAAATGAGATGGAAGGCATACTTTAGTTTGATGGGATGATAGTGATCATACTAGGAAGTAGGAATGTTCAAGTATGCACAGGTGATAGGATACATCTGTAATTTGTTGGAACAGAGAAAATAATGTTTAGGAAGCATGTAACATGTGTTTTATAACCTGGAAGAACAAATAGAGATAATGTTTTGGAAACTGAGACGATTTTATATATGTTCACGTTTTGGTGCAAAACAACAGATAGTTTAGGTGAAACGATTTTTGTCAGATAGAATATTGTGCTAATATAAATATTGCATTAAATACAAATGGTTTGGGTTTAAGGAGTCCAACGTGGATTTTATTCTACACATCATCTTCCACAAAATATTGTTCCCTGGTTTGATATTTCTGTCCTACTTTTCTTCAAAGTAATTTTCAGTACAAAAATGTAGCATCTGGATAGAGTTAATTGGCTGGCTGGATTAGCTGCTTTCTGCTCATTTCATGTTATTGTGCATACAATATTTAAAAGACCATAGCTAAATCTAAGCATGATAAACTATCTGGAAATTCCACAAACACAACAAATTTGTTTTATCGAAGTGCAAATCTTTGTTTCCCATAAAGACAATTTGGTTGGTTATTAGCATACTAAAAATGGGACAGTGGAATGTTCTGTCAGTTTGAATGGACTGAAATCTTCATGTTCATTAAGTCCAGGTATAATTTAATCTGAACTTAATCTCCTGCAAAAGAGATCATTTTTAATATACCAACTTTTTTCCTTTTTCTTTTTCTTACCTCATTTCCCAACAGGGTAACTATTAAAGAAATTCTTGCCAGGATATTTGGATTCTACAGATGAGATCTTGTAGCACTCAAAGATATGAATCAGGAGGGTAGAGCATGATTCCTGAATGGGAGAGGCATGACAGAAGAAATCAAAGTAGTGAAGGAACTCCATGGGTAGGCAGTCAGTCTGCCTATGAATGGAAACCCTGAGGGAGGAAGCAGGAGTCTCAGTTCCCTGAAAAGCCCAAGGTAGGTTTCTTCCAAGGTCAAAATGATGCAATTGAACTTTGGATGTCTTTCTACAATATTTTGTCTACCCTTTTTATTGAGTCTCTGAGACTTTGGGATATATTCAATATAATCTGTTTAAATGAAAAAATAAAATATAATTAGTAAACATATTTAAATGGAACAGTGTTGGTAACAGTCATCTATTTTCCTATGTTTGGCTGCATATAATCCCCAAGAACTCCATTCTTCAGAATTCCAATAGGAAAACTTATTAATTCAGGTATTAATTCAGGCAGGAAGTTTCCATGCCAAATCTCTGGCTGTATCTATTACTATGTTTCATAAAAAAGATGCTGAACTGCCAGTTAGTTAGGGAAAAGATAAATGTCTTTAAGTATCTCGGTCTAATGAGACCATGTGTCTTATAAAACTTTAACTGTCCTAAGAAAGAAAACCTAGTTGACAACTATTTATTTAGACATAAAAGGGCAGTGAGTAACCAGGAACTGAATGTTCTTACACTTTAAGGAATTCTTACACTGACAAAAAAGAATGATTATAATTCTTGTGGAATAGCAGAACTGAATTAAAGTCCACAACTCTTAGGTGCCGACTAACTGGACAAGTCTTAGGTCACTAGTATCTGGAATATATTAGAGGGAGGTGAAAAGACAAGGGAGAATTTGTGAAATGCAGAGAGAAAATGGTCAGGCAATGAATGTAGCTAAACCTTTAAGGCAACTCAATTTGAAGATTTATTTATCCAAATAAATAAATCCAAATTTATTTATTTGGATAAATAAATCTAGGATTTATTCATCCAAAGTCGAGTGGAGGAAGGTAAACTCATTTGGAAAGTGTGGATTTTTTAGGCCATTATATAAAACCTTGTGTAAAGGATAAATTTCTATAGGATCCGTGTGGGGCATAGTTAGTATTTATAGAGTAGTTTGCATCTTAAAGATCTTTCCTTATCTCTTTATCACAACTCATTTTTCTATCAGTTTTGTAATCTTGGTGAAACACCCTATCTGATGGATGGTAACACAATTTTCCATGACAGAGTGAGCCCTAAAAACAAGGTCAATCATCTCAGAGGCCCTATGCTCTTTTCATCACACTACACTAAATGGGAGGTTTTGCATATTCTGTCCTTTTCCAGAAGTGAGGTGGTTCCCCTGCCCCCAGTTCAGTATGCTCTGCAATTGCATATTCAAGCATCAAAGCACTGATAGCTGCTGGCTTGTCCCCCGTTGAGACAGTGCAGAAAAGGTTTGGCTCATCTACAAACTTAGTGTAACCACATTCCTCAGCAACCTAGAAACAAATGAGCAGATACTACTTCTACGGAGCAAGATGCAAAGGTGGCCAAAAGGCCAGACAACATGTTCTATGAAGCTGTGGTGGATGTTTGCCTAATCTCTTGAGAAGAGGCAAGTGTTCATATAAGCAATTTCCTTCTTCTATTTAGTGTGTTCACTATAGTGAAAAAAAAAAAGCCTAACATTAAGAAGAAAATAATGATCTTCTTGGGGATGTTTCGAGAAATATTGTTACAGTTACTGTGACCTTTTAAAAAATAGATGAGAGACCACCTGGGTGGCTCAGTTGGTTAAGCATCCAAGTCTTGGTTTCTGCTCAAGTCATGATCTCACAGTTCATGGGTTTAAGCCCTGCATAAGGCTCTGTGCTGAAGGTGGGTAGGGCTTGGGATTCTCTCTCTTCTGCCCTTCCCCTGCTCATGTGCTCCCTTGCTCTCTCTCTCTCTCTCTCTCAAAATAAATAAATAGATAAAACTTTAAAAAAAGCTTCTAGAACTGATATTCTGGTTTACTGGAAAGTATTTGTGACATGGTTGGCAGAAGACAAGAGACTGGCAGTGTAGTCTACACAGCCCCCTGGCAAAGAATACTCTGCTTGGTCGGAGACACCTGGCCACATGAATTACCAACTTTCAAAAAACAGACTTTTGGAGCTTCTTTTTGTTGAAGAGCTCAATTTAATTTAGTCTTCAGTAAATCCCAAGAAATCCGGAGATTCTGCATTATACTAACGACATCCTTATCCATGTCATCCTTACACGGTGCTAAGCTACAATTTCTGGCTCTTTGTATTATCTGCTATTCTGATTCTGGATTAACAGCTGTGTTTCTTTTCTACTAATAACATCTGCATCTTTATTTGTACACTTATTCAATTTATATTTACTGCCTTATTTTCCAGTATAGCATTTTATTACTTTGGAGAACAAATTATCCTTTTTAGGTATATTCTCCTGACTTCATGGGTACATTTCAAATAACAAGTTACACAGGGAATGCTGTGCCTGTGTAGATCACCACCTTGGATAATTCTCTAAAAATGCTTTCAGTAAGTACAGTTCCCAATTTTTATCTTTGGAATAACATGGCATTGAATATTAATAAAGTTGTGAATTCACTGATGCTATACCAAAATCATTAGCATTGATAAGACAAAAGTGAAATTAAGATAAAAGAAAAAATCATGATAAAAGTGAATGTTCTATCTTCTGATGTCTTTGAAGACAAAAAGAAAGCTTTCATTTTTATTTTTCAAGGATTTGATAGTCAGAGTCAACTTAAAATAACCTTGTGTTAGATCTCGGTTTAATTATTCACTTAATTGTTCTAGCTGATAAAAATAAAGTCACTTGACCAAATTACTTGTAAGTTGTACTTGATCTTATAAACTGTATGAGCATTAGGTCCATAATGTCTTGTTTACGTCCCTCTTCCAGAAATCGGTGCAGGTCCAAGTAAAGCATACAGGATTCATCTATTTCTTTAGTTTAATTATTAATGGTATGTGCCATTCAGAACAAGAAGAGGATTAACCAGAAAAAAATCAAGTTCCTTATCTGGGGGATTTTATATAATTCTTACAGTAATGAGCTGCAAATAAATCCACTTAAAATTAAATACGTATGTCTTTTTTATTTTCCAGTAAGTTTGTAGAGAGTTTGTAGAAACAAAATAAGAATGGAAATAGGAGGAAACAGTTGAGAGTGCTTTAGAGAACATAAATCAACGATAAAGGTCATCACCACAATTGCTGTGATTAAGTACAAAACCCCATACTAAGACTTCTGGCAGCCAGAGCAAGAGGTTAAGTGCTTTGCTCTGATTATCAAAAGGGAGGAAATGTCAGTTTTCAGAGGAAAGCAAGATGTTCTAGGACTGTATTTGTTAATAGCAGTGGCTGGTTAGCAGCAGCAGACACAGCAGGATGGTGACCTAACACATCAGGGGTTATTCTCACATTTCAGGAGGTATTTGAGGCTAGACAATTGTGGTGCTCATCCACCAGATCAGGAGGGTCAGGGCCAAGTTCTCTGCAATTCTCCGCACCTCTTCTCATGTTCTCAAATGGGTTGCTGAACTTCAGCCACCTGTCACTCAGGGAGATCGTGTCTGAGGTCCCAGTAGTTGGTGGTGAGAAATTGTGGTATCATGTAACGAAGTCCCACATGTAGAAACTAGAGTTTCAATGGTAGGATGCTGGGCCCAGTCAGATGGGGTCCCTAGCCATACAAGACAGAATTCATTCAGAAGGGACAAAATTGATATTTTCTTGAGAGATCTGTTTTAAGAAGTGGTGGTTTGCTCACACAGAACAATAGAGAAGCCAATGTACAGGATAAGAGGCTAGCTGGGTTGAAAATACAGAGCCAATTTAAAGTTTATACTTCCACTAGCCTTTCCCAGACCAGTCACAAGATGTGGAGTTGAGTATGCCAATGGATCTAAATTATGGGAACTTAAACACCATCATAAAAAGAAGTAGGTAGGCCTCAATATTAATTCATAGATAAAATCGGATGGTACAAAATCTGGTACATTTTGGTAAAAAAAATCTAGCATTGATAACTCAGTAGAAAATGAAGCACATTTTGTGTGAGGGAGTAGAATTTACAGTAAATGTATTCAGTAAATATAGTAAATCCAATGGCTCATCACATAATTTTTATATGTATTTCTTCTAATATTTAAATATTTAAATATTACAGCATATTTGCAGGAGGATTCTATGCTTTTTAATGCAACACAGCAATGATGCATAATAATAAAAATGGTAAGCAAGTTGACCCATTCAATGTAAATGAATTTACAAGTGCATAGAAGTTTAGGATTGTTTTATTTGGCAATATCCAAACAAGAAGAATCACAACTGAATTTATGCTTTTGAATTCTGTATTCTACTTGAACATCCCAGTCTTGAAAAGTGAAGTGATTAAGCACATATACAAACTAACTGTTAAAGTATTGTTACAGAGAACGATTTATCCATATTTTTGAAATTTCATCTGATTCGTCCTAGGTTTACAAGGAAATCCCAGCAATTATAGTTATTATTGTTTTGAAGCCACTAAGGTTGAAACTTCATTTAACCTAAAACTGAAAAAAAATTACAAAATTTTTCAATTTTTTAAAAGACCTTCCTGCAATTTACATCTTTGTGCATTTGGATGAAATGTTAATGATAATGGACAAATGTGCTCTCCATCTGAAAACAGCATCTGGGAAATGTTAGCATTGTAAAAGGGCGAAAAACATAACTATATATCATTTAGCTGGTTAGAACTACAACAGTGATGTAACTGAAGAAAATCACTTCAAAACAGGTTTCTTCTTGTTCTTGTTGTTGTCTAAGTAATGACTTGGAAAATGTCCCTGGAAGTTTCTTAACTATATATGACAAAATTACACGTTACCTGTAACACTTGTTACAAGATGTATCTTGTTTTAAGATGTGATAATAAGTTAAAATAAGTATGCATTTTGAGAAACACTGATTTTCCCACTCTTCACGAGAAATTTCCCTGGAGATGTTGCAGAATTGCTCCAGCAACAGACACTCCAC
Source organism: Cryptoprocta ferox (assembly GCA_028646485.1). NCBI lineage: Eukaryota > Metazoa > Chordata > Mammalia > Carnivora > Eupleridae > Cryptoprocta > Cryptoprocta ferox. The sequence continues at coordinate 49,941,056 of CM053567.1, forward strand.
TGAGAATACCTCCCACTGCACTCTAAGAATCGGGAAGAAATTAAACTGTAAATGGAGAGAACTCAACTGACTACCTCAAGGGTGGACTTCACAGGTTCAGAGCACAAGTTTTTCAAAGTTATTTTTACCCTTGTTCAAAGTGTCATGGCTTAACACTGAACATGGCAAATTGAGCAATGCAGACAAACATAGGTATGATAGTAAATATATATCAAGATGAGGTAAGGGGATGGTATTTTTTTAATTTATTTTTTATTTTTTAATGTTTATTTTTGAGTGAGAGACAGAGCACGAGCAGGGGAGAGGCAGAGAGAGAGGGAGACACAGAATCTGAAGCAAGCTCCAGGCTCTGAGCTGTCAGCATAGAGCCTGAGGCGGGGCTCAAACTCATGAACTGTGAGACTATGACCTGAGCCAAAGTCAGATGCTTAACCAAGTGAGCCACCCAGGTGCCCCAAGGGGATGGTATTTTTTAAATTCTTTTATGAATATTAGATAGAAGAAAGGTTGCTACAGAATAAGTTATTTACAAAATGAAAATAAACATCAGTTGGGGTTTCTTTTAATAGTTTACCTAAATATGAAGTTTATCCTCAAGTGTTTTTGCCTGTAGTGTTTGAATCAAGGAAATCTAAATGCTGTAAAAATCTGCGTCTTTACGACTTAAGGCAATAGAAATTAATTCCCTGCCCCCACCCCGCAAAACCACATGGCAGTCTGCTGGGATGCGTCAGGCCTGCCTTCCACCTGGTGATCCAGAAAGCCAGTTTCTTTCTCTCTTGTGATTTTGCCATATCCTAGCACATTACAATCCTTTGCTTTCAGCTGGTAAGTGGAAAGAGAGAGGCTGGATATCCATCCTTTAATCATCTTTATAACCATTTCAGCACCATACCAGTGCAACATACAACTTCTGTTCCCAGTTCACCGGCCAGAATTAGTTATGTGGCCACCATGTCATTCCTTAAGGAGAAGGGTAGGGAAGTAAAGACTGGGTGAGGAGCCACTCTGCAGACGCAACTTTACACAGCAGAAGAAGACTAGGAATTTTTAGTGGACAGCTCACTGACCATGAAAGCTCAGAACTATTTGTTTTGGGATGGACATTCTAAAATCTTGGAGGAAGATCAGAGTACAGGAGAATGAGGTCTCTGTCTCAGACTGCTACAATTTCAAAGCATGTTGAGAGCTCACATCTTTTCTGTCAGGTTGAAAAGTCAGCAGCTGGACATGAGAGTTAGATATGTATATTCACAGGCCCAGATACCTAAGTCACCTGTCTAGGCATTACTAAAGACACACTCCACCCCGAAAGCATGAATTTCTTTGCCATTAGCAATTTATAACATCACCTGTTTAGTCAGGAAAGATTTATGGAAGGTTCTTACAGAATTCCATTACTAGCAATCTTGCCTCTTTCCATGTCTTCAAAGTGCTGCATGAAACCTTTGATCTATATGTAAATAAACAATGCGTGACCATGCCTGAGAAGTTACTGGGACATTTTCCTTCCACTCTATCTATAGAAAATAAATCATCCACAGTGGATGGGGTGTTCAGGCTCACTTTATAGGCTTGTTTCCAGAGTGGTCAATTTAGGTTTATGCTCTTTAATGTCCTGACTTAAAATACATAGAATATTAGACCAGAAGTGGCTTTTTGAGAAGTTCTAGTCCATCATGACTTTGTTTAGAAATGAGCTAGGGTAGTTCTTGCTAGACATTAAACAGCTATGCAGTACAGAGCTCCTGCCAATGTATATAAGATCATGCCTTCTCCTCTGGGGCTGCTTTCTAATTGTTTTTTCTTCCTTACTGATAAATATATGTGAATGTTGACTTTGCTTTATTTAATTAGCTATCAGCTGAAAGAATAAATCTAGACACTGGCATTTTTTTTTATTATAAGCATATTCATTTGAAATGTAATCCATAAACAAATACCAAGATGAAAAATTGGAATCAAGATATAATTGATTTTTTCAGCCAGCTATTGACAGGTTTTGAACTACGAGAGAAGAAATAACTACAGCAATTCTTGCAGCATGAAACAGTACAAGTAAATGTCATTTATTCCTGAAATATTTTGTATGCTTTCAGAAAATCAGAACTATGTTTTAATCAGGGTGGCAAAGAGTGTAAACTCCCAAAAATTTGGAGCGCATCTCCCAGTTAATAGAATCTTTGGGTGAATAGTTTCTTAACTATATCTAGAACATCACGCAGCACACAGAAGTGGGAAATTTATGCTCACCTAGTTTATTCATTCATGTATTTATTGAATAGTCATTTCTAGAAGGACACAAATGGACTTAAGAACACAAAATGATGAGGTGCCTGGGTGGCTCAGTTGGTTAAATGTCTGACTCTTGATTTCGGCTCAGGTAATGATCTCATGGTTTGGTAGTTTGAGCCCTGCATTGGGCTTTGTGCTGAGCATGGAGCCTGCTTGGGATTCTCTCTCTCCCTTTCTTTCTGCACCCTCCCTCAAGATAAATATATAAACTTAAAAAAAGGGCTATTAAAAAAAACTCAAGCAGAAGTTATAAAGTGGGAAAGGAGTTATATGGAAAAAATTAAAATAATTATTGGTTAAATTAAAAAAATTAAACTGATTAAATTAAAATAATTATACTGATTTGATTAGGAGGGACATTCCACCTTGGATCTATCATACTAGTGGGGCAGAGGTACTTTTATTGCTGTGCTTCATTTTTTACCTTTTACAAAAATTGGAAAATATATAAAGATAGGAAATTATCAAGTGAGATAAACAATATTGTTTTATTATATAAGCCGTGCCTTATTTAAAATTGTATGCTGTGGGGCATCTGGGTGGCTCAGTAGGTTAAGCGACTGACTCTTGATTTTGGCTGAAGTCATGAACTCCCGATCCTGGGTTTGAGCCCCTATGTCAGGTCTGTGCTGACAGCGTGGGGCCTGCTTGGGATTCTTTCTCTCTTTCCCTCTCTCTCTGCCTGTCCCTACTTGTACTTTATGTCTCTCTATCTCAAAATAAATAAGCATTTAAAAAAATAATATACTGTAGTAAATGATAATCCATATCTCTGGGTTTTATAAATACTTTTTAAGTTGCCTAAAAATGTACATTTTCTGGATAGCTGCAAATGAGAACAGAAACTTTTGATACTTGATAATGAGAACTCCTCGATACGCAAGGGTAACATTTGATCTGGGGCTTCTCTTTGTTGTCACAAACTAGATCACTTCAAAGTCTGAGTTTATGGGAAACGTGTATATCCCATTTTTAAAGCACAATTATTTCTTTCTAATTGTGATCTTTGGTGATATGTTGCATTCAGTAATATCTTTTGCTTTGTGTGCTCTTTACTTGGCAGAATTACCCATTTGTGACAGAAACCCAATTGTTTTAATGAAACTATGAATTCTTGTGTTGAAATTCAGTTATTCTGGATGGATGGGAGAGAGGCCAGAGACTTAAAGATGGAGAACTCTCTGTGGTGTTACAATAAGAGTGTGTTAAGCTTGTCTCATATTTGTGTCGCAGAGGTACTTAAACACCACAAGCTATTTGTAAACAAAATCTTCAGTGGATGCCAATACCCTTGACGACTGATTTTGTCAAAAAAAAAAAGAAAACAAAGTGCTAGAGAGTGTAATTATTTCTTAAGGGTTGGCTCTGGGAAAGAATGTAATTTAAATTTACAAGCATACCATGGGACTCTATACTTAGATTATTATTTCTAGTATCAAGAGAAACTTGGAATTCATTTTATTGACTTACAACTTCTGAAAACCGAATTTCTGAAAAATGTGCCCTCATGTAGTATTCTCTGCTCATTGATAAAGTCTTGTAATGAACAGGATGCCCAGGTTTGCAGGAACAGGAACCACTGAGGGTTGAAATAATCCCAATTAAATAATTTATTTGAAATTTATCTATAATGAACCATTTTGATGAAAATGCATGATTTGAGTATACTACAGTTTTTCACCCTAGCACTTACGGACTATCATAGAAGAAGAATTAATCTCTGCCACCCTGAAGAAGCCATTGTGACTAAAGATGGAAACTCTACTCTCTGAAGAGAGTGCACTGCCAATCAACAATTTTCTTTTGAAATGGAGCCACGTTATTTCACATGGTTGTTTTTAAATCCTAAATCTGTGATTCCCTTTCCTTCTTATTAGAATATTGTCAGGATACAAATAACTTTTGTTGTTTAGAAAAGTACTAAAATTTGAATGGAAACCCAGCATAGCTTCTGACATCATTAGTTCATCTTATTTTTCTTTTGACTCTTGAAATGCTACCGAATTCTGTTTACTATGCACTATTTCCGTGTCTGTTTACTTCTGTTCTTCTATACTATCTGTGGAAAATCTCCATGCGTTTCACATTTAGAGGATCCATTTTATTTGAGTTTACCTTGGACTTTGATCCATTTAATCATGGCCAAGATAGCAGAGCAACTAAGTATGGCCACTTAATGGAGCAAGGATCTTGATAGAACCTCATAGTATGTTGGGCTCTTCTTCACTATAATGTGGGGACCATAAGTTATAAACTTTAAAGATTATTTTTACCCTAGCTTGTCCCCTTTCAGCCATTTTATCACAATAAGACACACCAATTTACCATATCCCATTACATATTACATCATTCTGAAGAGAAACAAAGAACAGTGTCTCAAAGATCATCAAGTCTTTGTTTTCTATTTTAAAGCTTTAACTTTAAATAATCTCTACACCCAACATGGGGCCTGAACTCACAACCTCGAGATCAAGAGTTATATGCTTTACTGACTGAGCCAGCCAGGCTCCTCTCAACTCTTTTTAATTGTGGAGAACATGAAAGCTCAGAGTATAGAAGGCTTGACCTATCCTACCTCACAGGATACTATGCAGAGCTGGGGTTGGATATCATATCTCCTTATTCCTGTCTATCGCATGTGGAGTTGTGAAATTCTAGATTGAAGGGTATAATCCTTTATTTTTGTAAGTCTTAAATTAATAAGTTTTATGAAAATGAGTTGTCCTGGGATTTAAACACATATTTTGAAAATCTTTCCAAAGAGTAATAATTAAAATATCCTTTTAGGAAGTAAGTTTAATTCACTTACAGCTTCCCTTTCTTAACCTTACTCCATGATGAAATCAAAGTGGTAAGTTACAAGCAAATCTAGGGGCACTTGGGTTGCTATGTCGGTTGAGCGTCAGACTTTGGCTCAGGTCATGATCTCATGGGTTGTGGGTTTCAGCCCTGCATCGGGCTCTGTGCTGGAAGCTCCGAGCCTGGACCTGTTTCGGATTCTGTGTGTGTGTATCTCTCTCTCTCTCTGTTCCTCCCTCACTGGTGCTCTCTCTTTCTCTCAAAAATAAATAAATGAACATTAAAAAAATCTAGTTTTGTCACCCTATTCCTTAAAGACTTTCAATGATCCTATTCTTTTCTGAGAAAACTTAAATTTCATTGTGTGGCATTCCAAGCTTGTCCTGTAATTTCCCCATTTACCTTTCAGCTAAATTTCACATTGGTCAAGAAAACACACCCTGCCCTCCAAAGATGCTGAAACCATCTGTACTCCTCCAAGGTACTCTTCCCTGTGCCTCCCCTTCTATCTTCCTCCTGTAAACACACTCTTCCTGTGAAGATTGCTCTAAGTACTTCTTTCCATGTATTTAGATGACATGCAAACTATACTGCTTGCCTCAGAAAGGCAGGGCATTCAGAACTTCTTTATCAATAGTTTGCAAAGAAATAATTAAAAAAAAACATTCATGAAGCCAGGCTTCTGGGGAGAGAAGAATAGCGAAAGGGTGGGCGAGGGAATCTGTGGTGGGCAAAGTTCTGAAACTGTGAAATGCCAGAAGCTCTAGGTCTGAAGGAAAAGGAAAAGGACATTGTAATAGTGTACCAAAGAGTTTAAATATATAAGGAAGCTTTAAGCTTATTAATAATACTGATATATCAATAAAAAGGTTCAGATTTACTTGTACATACTTATAATACCTTAAAAATAAAGTTTATGAAGTCAAATGTATTGGGTAAAAATATCAGAATTTGAGTGTCCAAACCGTGATGTGAAACTGATCGAACCAGTAATATTCTTGAAATTAATCTCTTTATAGTCACTTAAAATTCTATCTATGTGCTTTAATGACTTCCTGTTCTTTCCACTTGATATTTTTTAAACAAAATTAAGTTGCCTGTGTTTTGATGACTTGATTTTTATTTGATTTGTATGCAATTTGTGATCTTGGTTAAATATGTGTTTCAAAATCAACTCAGATATAGTACCAATACTTCCATCACAGAAGTGTAACATTATCAATACCGCATCTTGAAACCAGATTGTTAGTAATTTATAAGAACTGTTCAACCAGTATGGCCAAAAGTGTGAAGGATGCTAGGTTGTAGCAGATACCAGGCCTGTTGAGGCCATGAGAAAAAAAGGAATCAATTACAAAATACATATGGGTTTAAGTAATGCATAGTAAGGCGAGATGAAAGCAACAAATTAGATTAGATGTTGATGATAATTATGTTTAAAAATGTTCTGCAAGCAGCGTAGGAAAGTAAAATGCACCAGCATTTAAAATTTTTCAATATGTTATATATTCTTTACTGAGATAGTACTTTCAAATTCACTGCAAGCTTTATACTGATTCAGTATTTTCCCCCAATGCTGGTTTTTGATTAAATAAGATAGTGCATTTGAATTTGTTCTCTTTTAGCTTTCTTGGATTTATTGAGGAATGCAATCATTAAAATGACACAGATAGCTTTGCACTATTAAAATGTTTTTTTTTCTTTTTTTTTTTTTTTAGAGAAGGAGGGTATCTTTTTTTTCTTCTTTTTACATTTATTTATTTTTGAGAAACAGAGAGAGACAGAGTATGAACAGGGGAGGGGTAGAGAGAGAAAGAGACACAGAATCTGAAGCAAGCTCCAGGCTCCAAGCCAGTGGTCTGCACAGAGCCCTATGCTGGGCTTGAGAACTCGTGAACCGCGAGTTCATGACCTGAGCCGAAGTCGGATGCTCAACCAACTGAGTCACCCAGGCGCCCCGGAGGGTATCTTTACCTACCTAAATGCCAATAGTCTTTGGGGGCCTGAGTAGCTCAGTCGGTTAATCATCCCACTTTGGCTCAGGTCATGATCTCCCTGTTCATGAGATCAAGCCCTGGGTTGGGCTCTGTGCTGACAGCTTGGAGCCTGGAGCCTGCTTCAGATTGTATTTCCTTCTCTCTCTTGTCCCTCCGGTGCTTGAGCTCTGTCTTTCTCTCTCAAAAATAAATAAACATTACAAAAAATGCCAATAGACTTTAATGAAATTGTGATTTTTTTAAAAAGTCTGTTTTTATTTCCCCCCCGCCCCTGGAAAACAGTACTGAATTTCTATAATAAAACCTTGTTCAAAGGGGCACATGCACCCCGATGAATGGCAGTGCTATCAACAATAGCCAAAGTATGGAAAGAGCCCAAATGTACATCCACAGATGAATGGATAAAGAAGATATGGTATATATATATATACATATATATATATACACACACACACACACACACAATAGCATATTACTCGGTGATCAAAAAGAATGAAATCTTGCCATTTGAAACTATATGGATGGAACTAGAGTGTGTTATGTTAAGGGAAATTAGTCAGAGAAAGACAAATATCATAGGACTTCACTCACATGAGGAATTTAAGATATAAAACAGATGAACAGAAGGGAAGGGAAGAAAAAATAATATAAAAACAAGGAGGGGGACAAAACATAAGAGATTCCTAAATACTGAGAACAAATTGAGGGTTGCTGGGGAGGTTGTGGGTGGGGGGATGGGCTAAATGGGTAAGGAGCCTTAAGGAAGGCACTTGTTGGGATGAGCACTGGGTATCATACATAGGGGATGAATCACTGGATTCTACGCCTGAAATCATTATTGCACTAGGTGCTAACTAACTTGGATGAAAATTAAAAAAGAAATTAAAAAAATGTGAAAAGAAATAAACAAAAAACCAAAGGCAAAAAAAACGTGCTGATTAATAATGTATATGTTACGTACGTGTAATGTTGGCAGATAGGTTGTTTAATGCATTATTTGTACTTATTGAAGTTAAGCGTCAATAGTTTCTGATTTTCAAGTAATTTTTATTACTTTAAAAATAATTACTTTATATATAAATATATATACTTATATACATATACATGCATATGTATGTATATATATACACACACCTATATGTATGTACGTAAGTAAGAGCAACATATATGTGTATATACCCATCCCATTCTGAGAAAGGAAGGGGGGGCACTGATTGACTCCTGCCTTGGCAAGTTTGTAGTCAGAGGAGATGCTTCTATAAAGCTTATAGCTCCGGTCCACCAATTACTACATAATGATCTCAGGACAGTTTGATGCCAGAGATAGTTGCAGATATTGTCAATTTTGTCCACCTGCCTTATAAACTGCACATTACAGGTAATTTTTGTCTATCTTGCCAACAGTGCCAAAGGAGTGAGACAAGGTGGTGAGAGTGGGTGGGTTTGGGGAGCTTTTCAGTGTGTGGAGAACAGCATTTACAATAGTGCAGTAACCATAGGTGTCCTGGTGTAGTCTCCTACATGTGGAGGTCAGAAGAGTCACAGGATAGTAGCGCACGATGAAGCTGGTGAGGGAGTCAGGAGAAATACCTTGTGAGTCATTTTAGGTCATATAAGTAATTGTTCATAATTATAAGAGCAAAGAAAAGGGCTAGTAAGAACAAATTTGTATTTTGTAAAAGATATGTAGATACCCAGAAACATTGGGTGCAGTGTGGAGAAGTGTTTAACCCTGGCAAAACTGTATGCAGATACCAGTTGGAGTGTTATTACCCAGGATCATCTAAAATTTATTGAAAGTGAAATCACCAGTTGATTACCTTTATGTATCAATGAAACACTTTACTCCTCAGAAAAAAGATTTCTGTATATTGTTCCTACATTGAGACACAGGTATTAAAGACACATTTAGAATGGACAAGATGTTCTTGTTGAACGGTGGTGACTTACTTCATGGATTGTAAGTGGTGTTAAAATATGTTGTATATTAACTGTGGTCAGGTTTTGTTTTTTGTTTTTGTTTTTTCTGAACACACATATAACATAGTGGTTGAGGGGTTATCCAAACTACCAAAGATGGAATGATCACAGAGGAAATTGGGAGCAAGATTCAGAAAACTTTGACTTTTGGATCTCACACGGAAGCCCAAATTACAGATTAAAAACTTTGAAAACTTTATGAGGATGGGGATGATTACAAGGACAGGTAGAGGAGACTTTTAGAGGATAAGATGATGTTGAGGCTCATAAATAATCCCAGAGCCTGCCAGAGCCGAGTTAACAGGAGCAGAATCTGCAGAGAGAGACTCAAGCAGTGCCATCCACCAGCAGCACAAGGCCAGCACACAGCGACTGTATCAGTGTCCAAACTCCTCTAGTATCTGAGTTTGTGTCTGACATTACCCATGCCAGGAAATCCTGTTAACTGTCCCTTTTTCTGGCATCTCATGTGGAACTGTCATCAAAATAGCACCCCTAATGTGCAGGGAAGATACCTCTCTGTAACTCTATGATTGTCTTCAGATCTTCACCCTCAATGTAAGAACAAGGATGAAAATCCCTTTTAATAGTCTCAGATACTCTTAAGATCTTTTAAAATGGGTGGGCATCTAGATGGTCTATGGTGTGGACAGAGACAAACTCATAGTTGCTACTGTTGGACTAAAAGGAACCTGTAGAAACATCTGTACTAAACCTTGGTATGTGACAAGGAAGCATAAGGCAAACTGATGCTGCAATCCCCGCACCCCCCCCCCCCCCACAACGGGATATGTGTGATATTCTTTGGGCACTCCTGGCTGCCCAGAAACAAGGAAAGGAAAAAAAAATGGTTAACCAATAGAGATCTTAGTCCTGCAGGACCCAAGTCTCCATCACCTCTCCATACTAATATGGGAAACAAAGGCAGAAGGAAATGGCAGATAGAACTCAATTTCCTTATAACCTGCAACCCTTTGACAAATACTTGAGGCAGCAGAGTAAAATGTTTCTCCAGGAACTCCCTACTGTCTTAATGCTAATGCTTTGCTAGCGGGGAAAAACAACCTTAGCTTAACAATAGCAAGGCCTGCAGTATCCTGTGAGTCTTCTTTAGCCTATGAAAACCTCACTAAACACTTCCCATGGGCTTTATCCCCATATCCCATACCCTGTGCCCCAATCCCATAGTATATAACCAGTCTTTCCTCATGGTTCTGGGGCAGCTCTTCCTGCCCTTGGGTCCAGTCCCTGTGCTTCAATAAAATCACCTTTTTTGCACCAAAAGCGTCTTCAAGAATTCTTCTTGGCTCTGGACCCCATGAGCCCCACTGTCATCCTCAAAAAACCTCATCAGTATACATGTGTATTTACACATAATTTAGCACAGAACAAAGCCCGTGAAGACCTAAAAATATAACGAAGGCAATTTTTCAAGAAATTTAATTTACAAATAGGAAAAGGCTTTGATATGGAAGGAAGTTAACTCAGTTAATATTAATGAAACTTTGACATATAATTATAAACCTATGTATACATGTAATAAGAAAAAAAGAAGACCATGTACAAGATCTAATTTAGATAAATGAGTCAGGAAAGTTCCTGTATTAATCGAACTAAAATACACATTTTTGCAATTGGTTGAATTCAAGGGTCTTGCTCAGTCTTGTTCTTTTGACCCTAAGGAAAATATTCATTGTGAGGACTGGCCCCGCCCACAGGGTTCTTCTGCAGCGTGGATAGTTTGTCCATTCATTATCTAGTGGGAATGCTGCAAGATTGTGCTCGGAATACTATTCAGTCTTTCTATCCACGAGGTAAGGTTGGTTTCCAATATCAAATATGTTTTATATTTTAGCTAAAGTTGTTTTTATATTCATTACAAGTCTTCTGTGAAGCTGGATTCTGTAAAGTAGTTTAAAGCCATAACATTCTGAACACTGTATCACATTTATTGTATTCAAAGAGTTTTGCTCCAGGATAAATCCTTTGATTTAAAAGATGGATTGAGTTGCTGGTATTTTTATAGATCTCATAGGTTTTAGGATACTGCTGAATATTTTACATATATATTTAGAAAATAGAGGGAAACAAGCAGTTATCTGGTCTGAGGTGCAGAAAATCAAGTGGATACACTCGGCCAGTGAGGCTTTTCAAAACAAATAGCCAGAATACCAATCATTCAGAGTTTTAAAAATTAAAGAATTGGGGTTTTTTTTTTTTTTGACAAATCCAAAGAGGAAGACATTTATTTATTTATTTTGTTTTAAATAAGTTTACTTATTTATTTTGAGAGAGACAGAGACAGCACGAGTGGGGAGCAGCAGAGAGAGAAGAAAAGAGAGAGAAAGAATCCCAAGCAGGCTTCATGTTGTCAGCACAGAGACTGATGTGGAGCTCAAACTCATGAAACTATGAGATCATGACCTGAGCTCAAATTAAGAGTCAGACGCTTAACCAACTGAGCCACCCAGGCACCTTGTAAAAGAAATTTTTTTAAAGCATTGCATATTCAGGTAATTTTATCATGTATATTGCTAGATTGAAGAAAATTACAATATTTGGTTATTCTTTTTTACTATGATGTGTATTTAAGCTTCAAATTAGTGAATCATCCCAAACTTCATGAGATCATTTCTATATTTAAATGTTCAAACATTTTGATCACATTTGATTTATCAACCTGTGAAAGATAAGCAATAAATATAATTTCATAGTACATGAAGAAATAAACCAAATAAAATAAATCTATTTTGTTTTTTTATATTGTAATTTTTTTATTTAAAAATTTTTAATGTTTATTTTTGTGAGATAGTGAGACAGAGTGCAAGTGGGGGAGGGGCAGAGAGAGAGAGGGAGACAATCTGAGGCAGGCTCCAGGCTCCGAGCTGTCAGCACAGAGCCCCACAGTGGGGCTGGAACTCATGAACAGTGAGATCATGACCTGAGCTGAAGTCGGGCTCTCAACCAACTGAGCCACCCAGGCGTGCCAATTGTAAATATTTTTTATTTGAAGGAACATTTGTCTGCCATAAAAAACCATATAAACACTCTACTTTTCCAAAACCTATAAACAGGGAAAAAAGATAGTCTGGTAAAACCTAGATTTATAAAAACTATACACAAAACTGATGCTATTTGGAAAGGAGGAAAGGTTGATATATAGCAGAGGTTTTTCAATTAACATTTTTTTGTCATTTCCACCTTAACATATGGATAGTAATTGAAAATATGCTAACATGTGTTAATTAATTAAATGGTGGGAATTCTTTCACAATAAGAAAGAAAAAAGAAAATATGCTAAAACCATAATGTCTGGAAAAATAGTTTAACATTTCTAACTGGATTTCCCCATATTTACAGTATAATATAGCTGTTAACACTGAACTAGCCCAATTAGCAATAATGTTTAATTATCTTTAAACAAAGATAAAGGGATTGTCTTCCTCAACGTACGCTTCAAATATCAAATTTATACTTATACGAATTTAACACTTCCAACAGTCCAAATATTTCAAATGAAAACCATTGCAAACTTCTTAACTGTTGTTTATATTTCAGGCACATCATCCTCATTATCTTGTGAGAACTCCTGAGATTTTTCACTCCCTCTCTCACTGAATGCCTTTTTCTTGGTGTTGGCCTCATGTGTGTCTTTGCTTTCTTCATTGTTATCTCTGTTCTGTTGTGTCCAATTATTTTCTTGAGGAATATTTCCATAAACTCCTTGGACTTCCCATCTCCACATACTCAGCTGATGAATCCATTTTTTTAAATTAAGTATTTAATTTTAATTCCAGAATAGTTAACATACAGTGTTCTATTAGTTTCAGGTGCACAATGTAGTAATTCAACAATTCTATACCTTATTCAGTGCTCATCATGAGTGTCCTCTTTAATCCCCATCACCTATTTCACCCGCCCTTCTCACCTTCCCCTCTGGTAACCATCAGTTTGTTCTCTATAGTTAAGAGTCTGTTTCTTGGTTGTCTCTCTCTCTTTCTGTGTTCTCCCCTTGCTTGTTTTGTTTGTTAAATTTAATCACTAAGGATATGTAAGTGAACAGAAGAGAATTTCTATTCTCTCACCAATATGTCTACCTACTTGGATCCACATCCCTTTTATGCATTCTTTTCTGTCACCATAGATGAACGGTGTGTGCTGCAGAAGCCACTGTATTTAATCACAAATCTACTCAAAGCCTGTACTCCTAGGATTGTCTCTTTCTCTCTTGCATCATCAGAATTTTTCCTCCTTATTGGATCATTGACATTAGCCTTCCAATAAACAGTAGTATCTCTCATTTTAAAATCTTTCTTTCTTGACGCCATAGTTTTTTTAAGTTTATTTATTTTGAGAGAGAGAGAGAGAGAGAGAGAGAATCCCAAAAAGGCTCCATGCTGTCAGCACAGAGGCTGATGTAGGGCTCCATCTCATGAACCATGAGATTATGACCTGAGCCAAAATCAAGAGTTGGACACTTAACCCACTGAGCCTCAAGGTGTAGTTTTCTTTAATACCAAGTCATTTTACAAATTACTTGAAAGTTATCTACATTTTTCTCTCAATTCCCATCTTCACAAATGCTTTAAATATCAGTTTCAAACTGCCCATTTGAAACCACTCTAATCTAAGTTAGAAAAGACCTCCACATTGCTGGTGGTAATTTCCATGTCTGGAGCTGAGCAATAGCTCAGCACTCATCCTCATATAAGGGAATGTTCCAGACCCAGGGCATTAATAGGGTCAGCCCAGGGAGCTGCAACAAGTTGGAGGATTGCTGTTTCCCCAATACATATCTTACCCATACATGATTTATCCAAGTTGTGAGCTTAATCAGCTCATGTCTTTTCAATTAAGAGGGTGTTTGTTATCCTTTAATAAGCTTAGTTATTTACTTGCATGAGGAGACAAATAATTTATAAATGATACAAGGTGATATAAATGCTATATTTTTATTATAATATATAGTCTATTTAGAGTGACGGTTATATAAAATTAGTCATTATTACAAATAATGCTTTAAACAGTTGATACTCATAAAACCAGTGTTTTAATACTGTTTTTTGGAAATTTAAATTACTACAACATTTGGAAAAGCAATTTGGCAATATGAGCCAAGTATCTTAAATTATTCATATTCTTTTACCTGGAAGTTTTAATGGGAGAATTAAATCAAAGAAAACTTGTCTAAGTACAAGCTTAAGGCACAAATAAGTTGATCATTGAATTATTTATGATTTAAAAAACTAGAAACTACTTAAATGTCTCAAAGGAGAAATATGAGAGAAAACTATGTTACAAATCCTATGAAACATTTTATAGACAATTAAATTATGTATAAATATATTTTAGTAACTTGAATATGCCTTCATAAAAATGAATTTGTCTGTTGCTGTCCTGCCTGGAAATAGATAGCATGCCCCAACTGGGTCGTTTGGGTTAATGAGAGGATTATTTACAAATGTGTAGAAAACTAACTATGAGGAATAGCACATTACCCCGAGACTCAGTCCTGAGGGGGCAAGGGCTGGAGATGGTTACTGTGGAAGGAGAACTAGGCAGAAAGATCTTCCCATCCTTGGATACAACAGAGAAAGCAGATAGTAGAATAAAAACCTGGACTTCCTCTCTTTTCTCTCTCCATTCTGCTGCCACTGCTTACCACTGGTTGGACCCAAAGAGATGGATACATGCTAGTGCGTTCCATCCATGTGCAATGGGAGAAGGGTGGAGGGGATCTAAGATATGTAAAATAGAAAAGTCTGTGTAATGTATGAATAATATTTGATTGATTTTTTTCTCTTTTAGCACTTTAAATATGTTGATATTAGACCACTACCTTTTCCAGAGTTTTTGATGAGAAATCTGCAGACAACCTTACCAAGAAACCTTTCATGTGGTGAGTCACCACTTCTCTCTTGCTCCTTTCAAGATTATTTCTTAGTCTTTGTCTTTCAAGTATTTGATCATAGTGTGTCTTGGTGTGGGTTTCTTTGAGATAATCTTGGAGTTTTTTGAGCTTCTTTGATGTTTATCTTCATGACTTTCATAAAATTTGGGATATTTTCAGCTATTATTTCTTCAGATATTCTCTCTGCTGCTTTTTCTCTCTCTCCTCCTTCTGTAATACCCTTAATGCATATGTTGGCCTGCTTGATGGTGTACCATGAATCCCTTAGGTTTTACTCACTTTTCTTTGATTTTTTTCCTTTCTGTTTCTCAGCTTTGATATAGTTTTATCTTCAGGTTTGCAGATTCCTTCTTCTGTTGCGTAACTCTGCCTTTGAATCCCTCTAGTGGATTTTTAATTTCAGTCTTGTGTTCTTTTAGCTGTAGGATTTTTGTTGTTGTTTTTGTGTCATTTTAGCTTTCTCAGTCTTTATGTTATTTTCATTTTGTTCATACGTCGTTTTCTTGACTTTCTCTACCTATTTAGTTCTTTGAGTATCTTTAAGACAATTGTTTTATGGGGCCCCTGGGTGGCTCAGTTGGTTAAGTGAACAGAGAAAGCCTGATTTTGGCTCAGGTCATGATCTCAGAGTTTGTGAGATCGAGCTCCATGTTGGGCTCTGCACTGACAGTGAGGAACCTGCTTGGGATTCTTCTCTCATTCTCTCTCTACCCCTCCCCTGTTCATGGTCTCTCTTTCTCTCTCAAAGTAAATAAGTAAACTTAAAAACATTTTTAAAAAAGTAAACTTCTTTAAAAAAAAAGAAGGTTGCTTTAAAGTTTTTGTTTCATAGATCTAGTATCATCTTTTTCAGGGTCAGATTCTGTTGATTTACTTTTTTCCTTCAATCAGCCATACTTACCTATTTCTTTGTGTATGCCTTGTGAGTTTTGTTACAAACTGGGCATTTGTATCTAATAGTGTGGCAAATGGAAATCAGATTCTCTTCTTTTCCAGGGTTAGTTAGGTTTTGTTGTTTTGTTGAGTTTTGATTTGTTTGTTTTTATTGTTGTATGCTGGAGAAAGGATGCTGTTTCTTTAAATCTTCTGGATATCACGTTAGCTGGAAGGGTAGGGACTTGCAAAAATGGGGGGAGATGCAAGCATAATGGCTACCCATATCTTTGTATGTACCTCTGTCATCAGAAGGAATAATTAGTAATCAGCATACAGATCCTCACTAATTAGAGAACAAGGAGTTTTGTCCAATTGGCTTCCTCAAGCTAAATGCAAGCTGTCTCTGGAATGCATGAAGAGCTACCTGCCTGCCATGGAGCTGAGAGGTGGTGGATTGGAGCTGCTGCTGTTCGGAGAGATTAAATGGAACACAGTTAACCACATTTTATTGTCTGAAACTTCCCCTGGAAATTACAAGCCTTCAACAGATTCCAGGAATCCAAAATAGTTACATTAGAAAGATTGTACCCGGGCAATTATTATATAAGTGGGAAGACTAAATCTTGGTGCTTCATTCTCTGTCATCTTTCCAGAAGATGGAGTCTCTAGGAGGCAATTAGGATTTAGATGACGCCACAGAGGTGGAGCCCTCATGAATGGGATTAGTGCTTTATAACAGTTTGAGAAAGCTTGCTTCCTCTACCACGTGAGGATACAAAAATCAGCAGTCCTAACCTGTTAGAAGGTTCTCACCAGAACCTGGCTATACTGGCATCCTCATCTTAGACTTTTAGCCTCCAGAACCATAAGGAATAAATTTTTATTGTATGAGGTATTTTGTTCTAGTAGCTTGAGTTGGCTAAGACCTATGCTTTACAGCTCATTGTAAAATTTTTGTAGAGTTAGACGAGAGTCAGGACCAGATCATCAGAAGGCTTACCTTTAGGTCTGCCCCTATCTGAGATGTTCTGCTACTCCAAAGTGAAAGAAATTTATTACTTAAAAAAATTAAACTGACAAAATTTAACAGACTGTTCTCTCACTTCCATTTCTTAATATATTTTCTCATTTAGTGCCATCCCAAAATAAGATTTCTCATTTTATGTGCTTTACCAGTTATCTTACTAGTTGGAAGTAGCTGCAATTTTCCCTCTTCTCTATCTCAATTAAAGTCTTCTTGTTACAGGTCTTATTTTTCCCCCCAAATTTTGAAATGGATGATTATTTTCCAATAATAAAAATCATGTCACTACAGTAGTGGCTTAAATATTCCTGTTTGCAGTGTATGTGTGGATATGTGTGTGTATATTTTGTTTCATTTTATTTTGGTGAAGCTAAAGAGAGGGGTGCCTGGGTGGCTAAGTTGGTTAAATGTCTGACTTTGGCTCAGGTCATGATCTTGCAGTTCATAAGTTCAAGGCCTGTGTTGGGCTCTGTGCTGACAGTTCAGAGCCTGTTTCAGACTCTGTGTCTCCCGCTCTCTCTGCCCCTCCCCCTCTTGTGCTCTGTTTTTCTCCCCTTCTCTCTCTCAAAAATAAATAAACATTAAAAAAGAAGGTAAAGATAAGCTCTAGAAAATGGAACTTTCATTCCCAAGAGGAGATATTTTGTTATTGATTGCCCTTTTGTAGACACCTCTAAAAGCCTTCAAGCTATACACATTAAGGTATCTTAAACTCTGTAACATATTTTACATACTGATTCTTTGTGCCTTAGCCTTACCTATAACCTTTTAAGGCTGAGCTAGTAAAACTTCAAAGTTTAGATGAGTGTGTGATTCTCCTGGAAGTTTCACAGACTAAGCAGCCTTGCTGGATCATTCTCCACTCAAAAGTACAACATAAAACTTGTTTCTAGTATTCTATCATCCAGAACTCTCAGCACTATCCTACATTGTAGCATAATAATAATTGGTGTCCTTAGCGATAACAATGAAACACAAGGTTTTGTGTTGCCTTTGAACCATAAACAATATCAAATTACATTTTAGCAGAGACATTATAGTCTAAAAATACAACTAATAATTTAAATGAATACTTGATTAATAATACTGTTCCTATTCTCTTGGCAGATTATAAGATATTGATCTTATGAGATATTGATATTATAAAATACAAGATATTGAATACAAGCTTCAAGAAAGGGGATTGATTTGTAAGGTGAATTTTCATAGTAAAAACTCAAGTTTACCCCATTTCATTAATATGCAGATATGAACAATTTTCACTGAATTCCAAAATATGCTCATGAAGGAATTATACTTAGTCCTTAATGGTGTAACACACTTACACAGATAAAAGGAAATAAAATAAATTATATTTAAACAAAAATGGTTTTCTTATATTCCTCTTATTTTATCTCATCTGAATTGCATGAATGTTCTTCACTGATACTAGCTGTTGCCAGCCAAATAAAGCTGAAACATAAAAATGAGAAAAGAGTTGATCAGACATTCTTGTCCATCAATTCTGACTACAGAATCATTTTCTATTATTTATTTTCCAGGGTATGGATCCATTTAGCTTTAGTTTATTTAGTACACAAAATGTCATGTTCAGGTCATCATCACTGAACTGGTTTGTTTGAACATTTAAAATTAATTAAATTAAAAATTAAAAACATTCTCAAAAAGTGTGTACATCTGGTATTTTTCTTCGTTTGCATTCTAATGAAAACCTGTTGAAGCCATGATGAACATATATCAATTTCCTATTTTAAAAATGTTGATGTTTAGAACATATGAAAAACATGGGTGAAAAGTGTTTTTCCATAAAAAAAATTCAATACCGTAAATTCTGTACAATTTCTATCCAAGGAACCGAAAACTGCTATGAGCTAGTAGCCTTTTTTCTTAGTTGAATCATCCAGAGTTTGTGATGTGGAAATCATCTTATTTATTTATTTATAAATGTTTATTTTTGAGAGATAGAGGCAGAGAGAGAGAGCAGGGGAAGGGCAGAGAGAGAGGGAGACACAGAACATGAAACAGGTTCCAGGCTCTGAGCTGTCAGCACAGAGCCCAAAATGGGGCTCGAACCCACGAACTGGGAGATCATGACCCAAGCTGAAGTCGGACACCCAACCTACTGAGCCACCCAGGATCCCCTTAAATTTTATTTAAATTCTAGTTAGTTAATATACAATACAATACTGGTTTTCAGGAGTAGAATTCAATGATTCATCACTTACATACAAAACCCAGTGCTCATCACAACAAGTGCCCTCCTTAATATCCATCACCCATCTAGCCCATCTCCCACCCACATCCCTCAAAAAACCCTTAGTTTGTTCTCTATTGTTAGGAATCTCTTACGGTTTATTTCTTACTCTCTCTCTCTTTTTCACCCCTTCCCATATGTTCATCTATGTTATTTCTTAAATTCCACACATGAGTGAAATCATATGGAATTTGTCTTTCTCTGACTGACTTATTTTACTTAGCATGATACACTATGCATTTTAAAATTGGAAAAGCATTTTTGCATAACTATAATTTAATCAGTGATTCTCAAACATGAACATATCAAAGTTACCTGGCGAATTTTTTTAATAGATAGTATCCATGATTAGGGATTTTGATTCAACAATTCCAGAGTTCAGTATGGATTCAGTGAATAGTTATACCATTATGTGAAAATGTGCTAGAGGAAAAAAAGAACAAATAACATTGCTTTTTCAAAATGTCTAAGAATATAAAAATGTCTAAGAGTTATTTGGTCTAGTTCTTAAAGCATCACATTCACTGGACCATGTCTGGAATCTGATCCATTATTTCTGGTTTTAGCATGTACTGTTAAGATGCTCCTTAGATAATTCTTATGATCAGACAACAGCTAGACTTGTGAGTATCTGCAAGACAAGTGATTCCATCAGTCTGTATAGGGGCAAACTCTTGATGGTCAAACAGGTGGCATCAAAAGTCTTTCTGGGATTGGCCTTTCCAACATAAAATTCTACTCTAAAGGGCTAATTTTTAATTCATCTTGGTATCTCCAGTAATATCATTTTTCACTATGGTTACTTGCTTTGGGTCAGAGTTCTTAAAATCACTACACTCTTATCGTAGTCTTGAAATATGGCTCACTTAAAAGCTTAATCTTTCAGAAATAGACAAATCTCATTTACTTCCAAATCTACCTCCAAATTTTCCTTCCAAAGTAATCTGAGCAGGCAACCTGGATAAAGTACTTCTATGTGATCAAATGCTTTTATTTGGATAAAAAGGGAATAAAAAAGAAGTAGTATGTTTGTCCCTCTGTTTCCTAGACCTCATGCTGAGGGTAATACACTCTCCATGACCAGAGACTCTCCTTTTGTATGAATGTGGAGTGGTGACTTTTCTTGGACTACAGTTTGTCTGTTGGTTGATCTCTGCCATGAAGTTTAAGTTTATTGAAACAGGGCAAATTGAAAAATGTTCAATAAACCAATTGCCACAGCTGTAATCTATGCTAACATTCACATAGTTTTATTTTGTTTATTCTTATTTTTTAAAATATGCTCTCTTTTTTTTAATGTTTATTTATTTTTGAGAGATAGTGAGCAGTGGAGGGGCAGAGAGAGAGAGAGAGGAGGACAGAAGATCCCAAGCAGCCTCCGCGCTGACAGCAGAGAGCCAGATGTGGGCTGGAACTCACGAGCCATGAGATCATGACCTCAGACAAAGTCGACACTTAACTGACTGAGCCACCCAGGTGCCCCTAACATTCACATACTTTTAATCTCCTTCTACAGCTCACACTTACTCTGAAAGAAGAGCATGTCCATGGATATTTTGTTTCCAAAGGTTGGCATACATGAATCAAATATCTTTTGCCTTGAATTTTCATAAACCGACCTGATTAGGAGCCAAAATCATGTTATTGAGATTTGTATATTATCCACTAAATGGGGTAAAGTTCAAGAACATTAAAAGAAATTGAAAAAAAATCTTCTAATAGGCAACTGTAATCTATTGTCTTTACTAATATTTCTAAATTCTAAATATAATCAGATACCTGCTGTAAATCTTACCTCTCTTCTCCTTAAGGCAAAGTAATCATACCACTCTTTTTACCAAATTGCCCTTTATACCCTATACAACAAATTAGAAAATTATGAAAGAACTGGAAATTATTGAAATACCAAATCTATTCTTTTTCAGTTAATGGAACTAAGACCAAGATGGGAGATATGGCTGACATGCATAATCTCAGTTAGATTCTAACTTCAGGTTGTTTGAATTCAAGTCAAAATCTCTAATGTTGCCATTCCAAGCCACCCTGCTCTTAGGTGAATTCAGGTGACCTGGGTTGGGTTAACTGAGGTTAACAGCCAATGGGAAGTGATTACATATGAATGCCTCAGTCCTTCATTGGCTATTTTTCTTTTTTTTTTTTTCTTTACTGCCTGGATGTAAGTCATAGCAAACCTCAGCAAGAGTAGGAACATGAACATTTTATTGAATGTACTACTGACACAACACAAAGAAATTATCCAAAATTACATTTTTTGTCAATATATAAAATTTTATAAAGATTTCTGTGTTTATTGAATAATGAACCTCTTTAGAGGATATTAGGTTTGCAGATGTATAGATTGGATGCCTGGAAAGTGGAAATAAGTTGTTACTTATGTTTTGCCCCCACAGGCACAAACAGGGGATATCTGGATATATTTGGAAAGGAAAAATAAAAATGATCATTTCCTATATTAAGCTTCTAAAACTTCATATGTAAAATCATAAAGGAAGAATTATTCTAATTATTGATGACCAATGTTTCTCCTGGAGAAGAAGCTTCTTCTATTCTTTTCTTTCTTTTTTCTTTTTTAAAGAAAACACCTTAATAAGTCACATGAGTGGGAAAGCTTAGGCATAGTCTTGAGGATATAATTTTTTAGAAGACCTTGAAATAAGGTCTTTCCATTGAATAAGACTTTCCATTGAAATGATTATAAAATTGAAGAAGAGGAAAAAAAGGTGATCTTTGGTGTGGGGGAGATTGACAGGTGGATTAAGCACAGTCTATAAACTGGGGAGGACAGGACATTGATACACATGAACTCAGCTGATCAGGAGAATAAATACAGGAAATATTTATACCAATGAAAAAAGTTTAAATCATTTTAATATGAGCTTCTTAAGAAGCAGTTACTATGTATTTTATACATAATTTTCATGTAAAATATATTCTTCATATTTTTTTTTGCCCTGAAAGTAGCATAACAAAGCATTACTGAAAAAAGAAAGGAAAAAGATGGAGTAATTATCTAACATGTGACCTTCATTTGTAGATAATAAAAATGAAACCCAGGAATGCAAAATAACTTTCTCAAGGTTATACAGTGATAACAATGATTTTAAAAACACATTATTATTACTATTACTACTATTATTGTTTTGAGTCAAACTACTTGGTAACCGCCAACATTAATTATTTTTATTTGAATACAATAAGTTTAAGATTTAATAATTTAAAAACTAAGGAAATATTGCCATTAAATTTCTGTTCTTCATGATCCACAGTGAACAGATTAAACAGTAAACACCAAACTATTGGTCTCAGTCACTTTATTAAGAGATGATATTAAGGCTATGTTCTTAAATATTGGAAATTGAGTATTATGCCATAATAAATGAAAGAAAAGGCTTAAGTTTTATTTAAAAAGTTTGCAAATTCTTTTTTTTCTGATTTATGTAAACTAGGCACAGAAAGATACTTTCTATTATTAAAAATATGCATCTTAGGTGCACCTGGTGGCTCAGTTGGTTGGGCCTCCGACTTTGGTGCAGGTGATGATCTTGTGGTTCATGAGTTGAAGCCCTGCATTGGGCCCTGTGCTGACAGCTCAGAGCCTGAAGCCTGCTTCAGATTCTGGGTCTCCCTTTCTCTCTGTGCCCCTTATCTGTTCGTGCTCTGTCTCTCTCTCTGTCAAAAATGAATAAACATTAAAAAAATAAAAAAATATGCTTCTTAGATGAAATGATAAATTTTGATTATGTATTTAACTAATAATTTGAGGAAATAATAATGTGATTATATAGAAAGGTACAGACATATTCCTTCTTGCCATAGTTTTCAAAAAGCATTTATTCATGTCCATCAACTGATGAATGGATTAGGAAGATGTGGTTCATCTATACAATGGAATACCACATAGCAATGAGAAAGAATGAAATCTGGCCATTCGTAGCAAAGTGGATGGACCTCGAGGGTGTCATGCTAAGCGAAATACGTCAGGCGGAGAAGGACAGATACCATATGTTTGCACTCATAGGTCTAACAGGAGAAACCCAACAGAGGACCATGGGGAGGGGAAGGAGGAAAAGAGTTAGGGAGAGGGAGGGAGACAAAACACGAGAGACTCTTGAATACTGAAAACAAACTGAGGGGGGAAGGGGAAGGGGGAAAAGTAAAGGGGGGTAATGGTCTTGGTGGAGATCACTTGTGGGGAAGAGCACTGGGTGTTATATGGAAACCAACCTGACAATAAACTATAAAGTTTAAAAAATTAAAAAAAAAGCATTTATTCAAATTATGATAAACATATGTGAATGTCATTTCAATTAAATTGCAATTCCTTTGTGTGAAAGCTTTAAGATTTCCAGAAGAAATATGCACAGTACATTTTTACATTTTGTACTCAGAATACAAAAAGTATACTTGTGACTTCTTATTGTTCGTGGTGCATTATCCACAAATTAGTTATAACTTTCATTTTTATGATAGATTTTGTGGTTTATGATTACATTTCTTTTAGGAGTTAGAATTGAGATAATTTGGGTGGCTAATTTTAATATGATAATTAAAAGAATAATCACTTATTTTTTTCTCTTCTTTAAAAAGAATAATCTGGGGCACCTGGGTGGCTCAGTTGGTTGAGCTTCCGTCCTTGGCTCTGGTCATGATCTCACGGTTTGTGGGTTCCAGCCCCACATCGGGCTCTGTGCTGACAGCTCAGAGCCTGGAGCCTGCTTCAGATTCTGTGTCTCCCTCTCTCTCTGCCCTTCCCCTACTCATGCTCTGTTTCTCTCTGTATCAATAATAAATAAACATTAAAAAAATTTTTAAAGAATAATCATTTAAATGAAAGTAAAATTCTATACCAGTAAACACACACACACACACACACACACACACGTGTAAAATGAAATTACAATGCGATATGGAAGAGGCAGTAAATATTTTGAAAGATCTACAATTTTTTTCAAAGAACACCCATAGGTTTCTAAAGCTCTACAGGTATTTAGTATAAATTATTTTAAGTTAGCTCCTTTATTTTCTCATCTACTTTCAATGTTGAAGCATATCTTTTGCTGTTTGATTTTTTTCATAGAATATGGATTTAGAAAAAGATGTTTCAAAAACAAAGCATTTCTGTTATTGATAAAGAAATTCACATGATTTAGGAAGCAAGAGTTTTAAAATTCAAATAGACTTCCGGTAGCAACTTGTATTATAAACATTTTTTTATATTAAAGAAAATTTTGCAGAATAATGGGAGACTTACTACCTGAGCATTTTAGTTGTGAAGGAGATAATAGAAACTACTGAATATGTATAAAAATTTCTTATTTGGTTGAAATATGGAAGGAATCACCAGTACAGATAGTGAAGTGTGGAATAGAACTGTAATATTGGATGGTAGTTGAAATATATTTTGTAATAGCTAGACGCTAGTATTAAAAATAGGTAATGTAATAGTTATGTACACTAACTTCATTTTAATCTTACATCATGTCAAAATAACTAATATCGGTAATTAAAAAATTAAAAACTAATCTGGCAAGAGTTTAATATTAATTGCATCATACATATATACTTTAGGCACAAAGGGTGTATGGCTTGTGGTGGAGTAATAGTTTAAGCAGCAATATTTATAAAATAAAGATTTACTAAATGTCTTATTCTTACCTCATTTTTGGTCCTAAATCTACCTATAGTTGATTTTACTTAAAGCAAATGTCTTTGAAGTTTTTTTACTTAAGCATGTCATTCAGATTTACCAACTATATATTGTTATTGGACGTGTCCAATTAGATAGTAAATATGAAATTATTTGAAAAATACCTAAGCCAAGCTGTTGCCAGAGGGGCAGAGGGTGGATGATGGGTGAGATAGGTGAAGGGGATGAAGAGGTCAAACTTCCAGTTATAAAATAAGTAAGACCGGAGGATGTAACGTACAGCTTAGGGTAGGCGCATGCTCAGAGGCTGACATGTTATATGACTACCAGCTGTCAAGCAAAAATACCGATCGAAGCCAAATTCACATATGTAGAAAGCAGGCTTAACAGGATGTAACTAGACCTTTTAGATGCCATTGCCACTCTTGCTCCAGCAGTGGCCGGCCCGCTTTCACTTTTGAAAGTGAACTCTACTTCTCTACTCAATAAACTCTACGTCTGCATTCTGGTCTCAGGTCTCCCAATTCTTCGGTGCATCTGAAACAAGAACCGAGCGCCCCATAACACAATTAATATGATACAGTATGTCAATTCTACTTCAATGAAAAAAAGGGAACAGATATTACAGATGTTGCAGGCTGTCACTCCTGATATTAACCAATAAATATATAAAATAAATTGGCTTTCAAGATTCTAAAACAGCCCCCAAATATGTTTTAATTTTTTTTATG
>CM053567.1:49966690-50010382 GCA_028646485.1 Cryptoprocta ferox
TTTTTTTTTTTTATTTATCTTTGAGAAACAGAGAGAGACAGCAGGAGCAGGGGAGGGTCAGAGAGAGAGGGAGACACAGAATCTGAAACAGGCTCCAGGCTCTGAGCTAGCTGTCAGCACAGAGCCCGAAGAGGGGCTCGAACCCACAAACCGCGAGATCATGACCTGAGCCGAAACCGGACACTTAACCGACTGAGCCACCCAGGCGCCCCCCCCAAATATGTTTTAGAATTACTTAAGTGTTGTGGCCAAATGGGAATGCTCCCCAGCCTTCTGACAATAAAACTTTCTCAGCTTCAAACGCAGTGACTCAGAGATTGGCTTACTGCATATTAGACACATGAATATGATTTCAGGGTTTGGTAACAATCTGACCTGTCATGTCAATTAATGTGGAGCAAGAATAAAAGATCTCATTATTTCCTTAAAAATTAGTGTGCTGTGTCTTCTTGAATAGGAATGGAAATTTCAAAGGGCTGGACGTTTTTATATTTCCCCTAGAACCCATTTATAAATTGTAAATTAATAATTTAATTGAATACAATAGAAAAAAATCTCACTAAGTGTGTAAACCTTAAATACTAAGACAAAATAAAACTAAACTTTGGTATTTTAAATATCTTAAAAGATAAAAGATATATTTTAAAAGAGAATTACTTCAAATTAATTGGCTTACTGTAAGCTAGAATAATGAAATAGATCATACCACAAACTGTTGATCAATTGTGAAAGAACTGTTCATAGTTGAGAAAATTTGTCACAAAAAAGTTCTTCCACACTAGTGGCCATTAGGCCACAGATATATGCATCCATCTCTGTGACTTGTAATAAAAAAAGAACATTAAAAATTTTTTTTGCCACCTGTATGAGAAATTATTTTTTTTAATGTTTATTTATTTTGTGAGAGAGCAAGTATGCAGGGAAGGTGCAGAGAGAGGGAGAGAGAATCCCAAGCAGGTTCTGTGCTAACAGAGTCCCGACTCAGGGCTTGAACCTATGAACCATGAGATCATGACCTGAGTGGAAACCAAGAGTTGGACACTTAACTGACTGAGCCACCCAGGTGCCCCTGTATAAAAAATTCTTAAATTAATCTTCACTTGGGTTTCTTGACAGATTCAAAACAACAATGTGAGAAACAAAGTTTTCATTATGTACGAGATTAATGAATCTGTGACAGAATCATTTGGAAAACATTCCCTCTTTAACTAAACAGAAACAAAACAAAATGAAACAAAATCCTTTAACATTAGTAAGGAATGAAAATAAATTTCAAACGACATTATTTCAGGAAGAAGTAAATAGGTCGTGGTAGTTATTATCTAAAAAAACCAGTTTTTTACCATTTTTACTGAGCTTTGATTGCTGTCACACTCATCCCCAAAAAACGTATAGTAAAAAATGATCTAGTGGCTAAAAGCATGAATATGTTTCTGATGTTAAAAAATCGTATTTAAACATTGATTAGAATGAAAAGCAATTCATTTCAGAAATGATAAACTCTCCTACATGAAAACAGTGAAACTTAAAAAGCTAACACATGGTTGAATTAGTTTATTCTGTTACAGGAATAATTTCTTTGAAATCACTTCTTCCTAAATTACCTAGAATACTTACATGACAACGTGTATTCAAAGGTTGAAACAGAGCATTATATTTGCTACTCGAGAGCTTAAGGGTCTTCACCTTAAGTATAATAGGGCAGTAAAAAGGCAGGTAATTTTAAAGATGTATTGAGGTACCTGGTGACTTTATATTATATGTGTGACCAACAATGCTGGGATGCTATGGAGCTAATGCAGGGAAAAGGAGCAAGAAAAGTCTTATCCTCTTAATTTGTCTTTCCTGATTATTAAATCAAGGTTGGTTCAGGACAGTTCTGTGATCTCTTACACAATAGTGAGGAAAAGACCTGCATCCCAAGAAGATCTTTGGATGGTCTCTAATTAATTCATAGTGATTACTTCTGCATTTCTATCTGTGTGTCCACAGCTCAAGGACCCAATACTGGAGGTTAATATTTTTGTTGGTATAGCCTTTTGGATAAACAAATGGAATATTTTACCTAAATCTATGAAGATTAATTTAATTGCTTTTAAATTTCACTCCAAATTACTTCTAAATCTGTAGTTTATCATATAATTTAACAGTATCAGCTCTCATATTAATTCATTCAGTGAAATTAAAATGAATTGGAAATAAATATTTGTGAAGCCTCCCAATATATTTTGGTAAATAGATGGAAAAACGCCTCTCATTTAAAAATCCTATTTATTGATTAAAATTTGTAACTTTCAAATAATTTAAAGAGCAGCTTGTTTTGCTTTACTGTATTTATACATTCATTTAGTGTTGATTGCTATCTTTAAGATAATGAGGTTTTACATCTATGAACATGATATGACTCTTTATTTATTCAGGTTTCATTAATGTCATCAAATAAGGTTGTTTAATTTTCTGTAAAGGGCTTGGTGATATGTTACTAGATTAATAAAAAGCACTTTCTATGTTTATTTCTTCTTTTAAGATTTATTTATTTTGAGACAGAGAGAGCATGAGCAGGGGAGGGCAGAGAAAGAGAGGGAGAGGAAGAATCTCAAGTAAGCTAAGTGGAGACAAAAAAGCTTTGTGCTATCCATGCTAATAACGTGGAGCTTGATCCAGGGCTCGATCCCATGACCTTGGGATCACAACCTGAGCAGAAATCAAGTGTCAGATGCTCAATCCACTGAGCCACCCAGGAGTCTCTGTAGGTTAATTTTTATTTTCTTTGGGTTGTTGTTGAATTCTACTGGCTTTTGACTATATCCAGGAACCTCAATATAATTTTTTACTAATCTTATTTTCTAAAGCTACTCTTGGATTTTTTTTTTTTTGTCTAGCCAAGTACTAACCATTTTTGTCTTTCTTTTCTATCCTCACACTTCTTATTTTTATTTCTTGTCTAATATCTCTACTTAGAACCTCTATTCCTAGAGGTAATGTGCATCCTTTTCCTATTTCTCATTTGAATGGCATGATGCCATTTATTTTCTAAAATATAAACTTTAGTATATTTGTACAGGTTTTTGGTAGAAGCCTTTAATCAGGAAAAGAAATTTCCATCCATTTTCCATTTTACAAGTGTTTTTGTCATGAGTAAAGATAATTTTATTAATTTGATTGTCTTTATCTATTGAGTGGATCATGTCTTTTTCCTCCTTTAATATGTCAATTAAATGAATTACATTGATAAGTTTTTTTTCTAGTTCTAAACTTTTCTTGCATTCCTTGGATAAATGCTAACTTGGCTTTGGTATATAATTACTATAGACAGTTGGAAACATTTGCTATTACTTTAATTTATCCCCTATTTGCTCATGTTTGAAATTGGTTTATAATTCATTGATTTTATTATATTTGTTCTTTTTGCCTATTAAAATTTATATTGATCTTAAGATGAGTTTCTTTATTTTCATTTTTATTTTCCTAAGCACTTTATAGAAGTTAAGAATTATATTTTTCTTAAAAATGTGGTAAAGCTCACCTGCAGTTTGAGGTATTATAAGAGTGGAAGAGACTATAATTAATAGTCTCAAATTTTAGATAAGTGTTTGTATATTATTTAATGGTCATTGATTTTCTATATGTTCTGTGGTGGATTTTGGTATCCATTTGGATAAATTTAAATTAAATTAAATCCAAATATTGGCCATAATATTGTATTATCATTTTTTACTTTATCTGTAGGTGTGTCCTCTTAACAGTTCCTTTGTGCTATATTTTATTTTATTGTAATTCTAGTATAGTTAATATATAGTGTTACATTAGTTTCTGATGTCAATATAGTGATTCAGCAATTCCATACGTCATCCATTGCTCTTTACAACAAGTGTGCTCCTTAGTCACCATTACCTATTTCATCCATCCCCCTACTCACCTCCCCTCTGGTAACCATCAGTTTGTTCTCAATAGCTAAGAGTGTGTTTCCAGGTTAGTCTCTCTCTGTCTCTCTCTCTCTCTCTTTATTTCCTCTGCTCATTTGTTTTGTTTGTTAAATTCCACATGTAAGTGAAATCATATGGCATTTGTCTTTCTCTAACTGACTTATTCCTCTTAGCATGATACTGTTTAGATTCATCCATGTCATGGCAAATGGCAAGATTTCACTCTTTTTTTTAATGGCTGGATGATATTCCATTATATTTATTCCACATCTCCTTTATCCAATTCATCTATCAATAGACACTTAGGCTGCTTCCATAATTTGGCTACCATAAATAATGCTACTATAAACATAAGGGTGCATATGTCACTTTGAATCTGTGTTTTTGTATTTTTTGAATAAATACCCAGGGGAGTGATTGTTGGATCATAGGTACTTCTATTTTTAACTTTCTGAGGAAATTCCATACTGTTTTCCACAGGGGCTGTACCAGTTTGCATTCCCCCCAACAGTGCATGAGAGTTCCCTTTTCTTTACATCCTTCCCAACACTTGTTTCTTGTGTTGTTGATTTTATCCATTCCAACAGGTGTGAGGTGATATCTCATTGCAGTTTTGATTTGCATTTCCCTGATGAAGAATAATGTTTGTTGGCCATTTCGATGTTTTCTTTAGATAAATGTCTGTTCATTTCTTCTACACATTTTTAAATTGGGTTATTTATGTTTTTTGGGTGTTGATTTGTATAAATTCTTCATATACTTTGGATACTAACCCTTTATCAGATATGTCATCTGACAATATCTTTTTCCATTTTAGGTTGCCTTTTAGATTTTTTTTTTTGTTCACTTTGCTGTGCAAAAGCTTTTTATTTTGATATAGTCCCAATAGTGTATTTTTGCTTTTATTTCCCTTGCCTAGGAGACATATTTGGAAAGAAGTTGCTATGGCTGATGTCAGAGAAATTACTGCCTGTGCTCTCTTCTAGGATTTTTACGGTTTCATTTCTCACAGTTAGGTATTTAATTCATTTTGAATTTATTTTTGTGTATGATGTAAGAAAGTGGTCCAGTTTCATTCTTTTACATGGTGCTGTCCAGTTTTCCAAACGCCATTTGTTGAAGAGACTGTCTTTTTCTTATTGGATATTCTTTCCTGCTTTGTTGAAGATTAATTGACCATATAGTTGTGAGTTTATTTCTGGGCTTTCTATTTTGTTCTATTGATCTATGTGTCTATTTTTGTCTATACTATCTTTTACTTTTAATACGATTTTCTATAATTCTTAAACTCTTTTCAAAGAATCATCTTTTGTTTTTGAGTAATTTATATCTTTGTTATCTATTATTTGTCCATATATTTTTGAGTATTTTCTCTAATATTCTTTGTTTTCTACTTTTTCTTTGCACACTCTCCTTACTGACTTTTCAGACTAAATTGTTTTAATAAATGTTTAACAGCTATCTATGTTTCTTATTGCTTTATTTTATCACCTGTGATTGATAATTGCCTCCTCTTCACCCTTATCCTCTGTTTTCCCCACCTGTGTTATGAAATTTTTCT
Organism: Cryptoprocta ferox; assembly: GCA_028646485.1. Lineage (NCBI taxonomy): Eukaryota > Metazoa > Chordata > Mammalia > Carnivora > Eupleridae > Cryptoprocta > Cryptoprocta ferox. The sequence goes on from CM053567.1 coordinate 49,972,178, forward strand.
TCAGTCTCCATTGCTAATAGTAGAAAATTAAATTTCTTGTGCTCATAACACACATGCTTTATAATTTATCACATGTGCTCTCTCTTCTCAGAGTTCTTGTTCTCCCTTCTCTATGACTTTTGCTCCATCTACTATTATCAAAATCACTCAGCTCACTTGAGATCACAGGTAATTCCATTATGGGAATGTCTTTGTTACTCAGTGGAATCAGTTTAAATCAGTAGCTCCTAGAATAACTTGATGTTGAGAATAATTAGGTAATGATGCATATTTAGTTTTCCATAACTAAAGCCTTGGTGGTTTCAGCCTGTAATTTCCCCATTGTTTAGCTGGAATTTAGATTTTAGAGTGGAGTGAGAAAAGTACCTGAAAATGGACCATCCATGGTAACTTCCTAGTAAATTTCTATAATAAAATGGCTTCTCTAGAAACACAGTCTTTTCAGAACTATCTGTGCTGTTTGTTCTCTAGGAAACAAAGTAACATTTCCAAAATTTCAAGGACAAAATATGACACCTTACTGTCAGTGATAAATTTAAATGTCAAGTGGATTTGAATATAATTTGCATTGAATGATATCTTTCTAACTCTAGGAAAGCACAAGGGAAGCGAAATTATAATAGACTTTTTATTTGTGAGTACAAAATTTTAAAAATGATAGTTATGCCAAAGGAAATCTGTTGGATGATTTCAAGGGCTTATTGCAACTATCTACACTCAGCAAAGACCATGTGTACAAGTAGATGGAAGCCAGCAAAATAATTCAAGTACCTCTTTATGGAATGGAGCAAGATGAATGTTATCATCATTCTCTTCATGAGTTATGTTTTCTTAGATTTTCGTAATGACTATTCTCCTTTTATTGATATGTTATTTTTCCTATATATTAAGTATGAAGTTTAGTTAAACTCCAGTCATTTTATGCTAATTTTATCTAGAAAAACCTGTGAAAGTTAGTGCTGGGTTGGGGGAACCAGAAATCCTATACTTGCATCTGAGAGCTTCTTGCTTTGACTTCTGAGATTTCTTTCTATGTCTTTTATTTACAATTAAAAGAATACCCAGGGCCGCCGGGGTGGCTCAGTCATTTAAGCATCTGATTCTTGGTTTTGGCTCAGGTTGTGATCTCTCTCCCTGCCCCTCCCCCCACTTGCGCTGTCTCTCTCTCTCTCAAAAATAAATAAACTTTTAAGAATATCCACCCCTAAGGTGACCATTGGCATTTTCCTGTTGGTCTCATTACTATTCTCATTTTGACTAACACGCAGGATATTTTGACAAGGTATTGGCTAAGATTTCTCACTAATGCTAAAAGAGAATTATGGATCATCAGTTAACATGTTGAAATGAAATGTGGATTCTGCTACCATTTTGATAAATGGAATGACAGTTTTTCAAATTGTGGTTTTAGAAGAGAGTGAGATGCAGCTGAGATAGATGGTATTTTAATTTTCATTCTTTCAAGAAATATTTTTGAGTGGTTACTATGTACTGGGAAATCTTGTACATGACAGGGTAACACATATGGCAAAAAGAAACCTCTACTCTTGTTTTTTGCCATTCTAACAAATATTCTTTATGTTTTTGCATATTTCTATCATTTTGAAAACCTGGCTAATCCTGTAATCAAGATTAAATAATGTAACACTGAGTTAGATAAAGATATATAGTATCACAGCTGTGTGACTGAAGTATAAAATCTCATTTACTTCAAAAAAAATCTTAGCTCTTCAAGAAAATGAAACCCTTATAGATTAGCATTTTATTTTTAGATCAAACCATAAGACATGAGATAGAATCAAAGAATTTCAATTTTTAAAGAAACAGTGAAGATTTTAGACTAGAAAATATTTTAAAAGGCATTATTTCACTTTAGAGTGTATAGTCTTTTTAGTTTCAGGAGTACAATACAGTGATTTGACAAGTTTATACCTTATGCTATGCTCACCACAAGTGTAGCTACCATCTGTCCCAATATATCGCTATTACAATATCATTGACTATATTCCTTATGCTGTGCCTTTTATTCTCATGACTTATTCATTCCATAACTGGAAGCATGTATCTCCCACTCCCCTTCACCCATTTTGCCCACCCTCCCTTCTGGCAACCATTAGTTTGTTTTCTGCATTTATAAGTCTGATTCTGCTTTTTGTTTGTTTATTAATTTTTGTCTTTTGACAATGGCTATCTGAATGTATATACAACTCTAATGGGGGATACACATTCACTTTTTAGAGTTAATATAGGTTTCAGAATGACACAGATAAAAAATAAGATATTTCACTAATAAGGAGCAACAAATCAAAAAGCACAAAGGAAGAGTCATTCATATGACTCCTATGTGAGAAGAAAATAACTGTCTGCTTATGAACTTACCCCTCCACCTATACTTACACTATTGGTGATATCATTTAGTCTAATGGCTTTACATTTCTTCTACACTCTGGTGATATTTAAATTTATGTCTCTATACAGACTTTATTTCTGAACTCCAAAATTCAACTCCTGACCTTTCCCTAAAATCTGCTCAATCCACAACTTTATCCAGTCTAGTTTGATGGGAACTTCAATCTTCAAGATGCTTTGGTAAAATCTTGAAGTCATACTTTATCTATTCTTTTCTCTCATATTCCACACCAAGGAATTCAGGAAATATGTTGGTTCTACCCTCAAAATATATGCAAAATCTGTCTATTTTTCACTAATTTTACTGTTGTCACCTTGCATTCAATCATTATCATCTTTCATTTTCTTTGGTGTAATAGCCTCCATATTGGCTGCCATACTTTTTACCTTAGACACTACAGGAGGCACCTTTGAAAAGGTACATTCTCTGTTCTTCTACTGAAAATCATGCAGTTGCTTCTCTTCTTACTCAAAAGTAAAAGTGAAAGAAAGTCTTTATTGTAGTCCCCACCCTCTTCACCCACTTTTCCTCTCTGAGTTTATCTTCTACTACTCTGTCTTTCATTCCTCCATGTTGATCACACTGAATGTTCCTCAATTTCTAGCCCTCACCACAGGACGTTCATACTTGCCAGGCTCTCTTCCTATCACTCTCTCAATGAGCTTTGCTTCAGATAATCCTCCTTGAAATTACAACTGCTCCCATCGCCCAGGAAGTCTTATCTCACCTTCTTGTTCCAACTTCTCATAAATAATTTATCACCTTCTAATAGTCTACATAAAAATACCTTTTCCTTATGTCCATTGTTGGATAAGTCACACTTAATATAAGCTTCATGAGAACATGATATTTTGTCTATTTTATGACCACATCAGTCACTGGTAGATAGAAAGCACCTAGTAAATATATTTTAAATAAATGAATAAACTCTTGTGTTTTTCAATAAATCTTATTAGACAATTAGCAAAAAGGAAAGGGGATCTTATCTGATGAATTAATAAATGCAATGAGATTTCACTAGCAAAAATATGAGTTTTGAGCAACTATTTCTTTTGTGGTCTTAATATTAACTCTTCATTTAGTTTGATTTACTTTAAAGAGTGATGATAAACAAATTAAATAGAGAAGTCTTTTTTATTGTCTCCTGACAATGGGAATACAGAAACAGGAAAAAAACCCCACATATATACTTAGCTTAAATGGAATGAAGCATTAGGGAATTTGGAGAGTAATATTAACTAATGGTTCTCAGTAAGGAGCCTTCTAAGTGGAGGATGTATGTAGGTAGACAAGTCTTCAATCAAAGTTCTTAAACTTTGGATCTCTGGAGAGTTGAAGATGAGCTTTAGGGTCTCCATATTTTTTATGATCTGCACAGAATCTCACATGGATCAATACTGCTTATTTTTCTCTGGTGGGGAGTTCACTTCTCCAAAATTCTTATATAGGTTCTATGAAAACAATATGGTTAAAAAAATTGTAGTAGAGACTAGAGATGAACAACATACATTCTCATCTCTGATATTTTAAAGGAAGGCAGGAAAATGGTAATATATACAGTTATTTCTTCAGCTGGACAATGGTTTATCAGCTTTAGATTATGAATCAGGGAGCCAGTTTATTTATCAACACAAAATGAGCATATAAAAAGCTGTATCCACATATCAATGAGGAAATAATCAACAATTAAATCACAATTTTTCCAAATTTCATGCTTAATTATCCCAATACTCATGTTTTTCTTTAAATAATACGCTATCTTTGGAATTGGTTATAAGTAAACCAATTAACGTTATTAGCTAACTAAGTTCTAAGTACATCATTACCATATTTGCTTTCTAAAACAAATGTTCTACATTTCCTTTCTAGTAAGGTGCCAGTAAATACAATGCATATGAATAAATTCCTGTTGACCTATGCAATGTTCTTCACTTCAACATATATATGTACCGAATGTAAAGCAGTATGACATCATGTACTCACCTTGAAGGAAATGTCTTGAGAGCTAAATGTATACAACTGTTCCTGATTTGCTACAAAATCAAACTCAGATTCCTAAACAGAAGTATTTGCACGATCAGTCTGTTCAACCTATCTCCCATAGAAGCATGGGTCTCAAAAAACAAACATGTAGCTTTTTATTTTAATGGAACATGTTTATTTACCACTGCTACCCAACCATGAACATTTTTGAAGGCACAAAAGGCACATTTGTGCCTTCAAAACTTATTTTATAATACATAAGAAGTTTCTCCTGTATACAAAATACCTATCAGAAATCCCACTAGAGTGTGAAGCCAGCACTCTGGGCTGTCCAGCCATGGCAGAGTGGAAAGCAGTCCACCTATTTTGGCTTGAAGACCAGAGCAGTATTGCAAACCACTTGTTAGCAATTTTTTGGTAAGAAAAGGACAGCAATCGAGATAAATCTGGAAAATTTGTCGGGGCGCCTGGGTGGCTCAGTCGGTTGAGCGTCCGACTTCGGCTCAGGTCATGATCTCACGGTTTGTGGGTTCGAGCCCCGTGTCAGGCTCTGTGCTGACAGCTCAGAGCCTGGAGCCTGCTTCAGATTCTGTGTCTCCCTCTCTCTCTGCCCCTGCCCCATTCATGCTGTTTCTCTCTGTCTCAATAATAAATAAAAAACACCAAAAAAAAAAAAAAGAAAATTTGTTTAATGATTTGAAAGATAAATTTTTTAATTTAATTTTATATTTTTAAAGCAATATCTATGTCCAGTGTGGAGCATGAACCCACGACTCTAAGATTAAGAGTCACGCACTCCACAAACCGGGCCAACCAAGTGTCCCGAATGATGATTGGATGCCACAACATAGGTGACAATGCCTTAACCATATGGGTGTAGTCAGGCCCAAGGGGAGTGTTAACCTTTTCTTTCTTTCATACAACACTTATGTGTTTTAAGTAGAATCTAATAAATTTTTAGATTTAAAAAATTTTTATATTTCTAGTAGTTTAGTTTTATTATAGTTCACAAAAATATTGGCCCTCAATGGATATGTGCTCCTCTGCCATATTTTGAAAAGCATTGATATAAAGGACCTGGGTTTTGTAGAACTGTTATTCCAAACTCTGATATGTATTATTTTTCATGCCTCTCAGAATACCTCAGTTCTGCTACTCTCAGCTTCCATGTATATAAAGCCAAGATCTTCAAACCTAACATATAGCATTGTTTAAAGTATCAATATTGGTAATTGGATACCAAGCACAGAATCACAGAATAAAAAATGGATTTCAATAAATTATGTATTTATCTTCATATTTTATTTTGTGATAGTTGAAATAATGTATTTTATTTTTTCATGTATTAATTTTTTATCCAACTCAGTTATAAGCTGCATGTATATTCATAGCACCTGGGAGGTGCTTCGTATGTACCTAGATGCTCAGCAAATACATATTTGATTTGTTGAGATTGCTGTAGAGTTGTAGGCTTTCAGGCAAAAAAATTAACATAGTGATATATAAAAACCATAAATGGATTTCAATTCACATTAATGTTGTTATTTCAATTCACATTAATATTCACCACGGGAGAGGCATAATATATATTCAAAGAGAGTGGTGGATTTGTCTATATTGTTTACACAATAGTCTGAGCCTACAACAATGGGTGACATTGTTAGTATGTCTTGAAAAAGTACTTGTTGGGGTGCCTGGGTGGCTCAATAGGTTAAGCCTCCAACTTCCGCTTAAGTCATGATCTCATGGTTTGTGGGTTTGAGCCCTGTGTTGGGCTCTGTGCTGACAGCTGGGAGCCTGGACCTGGATTCTGTGTCTCCCTCCCTGTCTGCCCATCCCCTGCTCGCACTCTGTCTCTCTGAAAAATAAATAAACATTTAAAAAAATTAAAAAAAAAAGAAAAAGTACTTGTTAAATGAATAAAAAATAATTCTTTCCTATATTTGAATAACTCTCTAAACAACCGTGCTGGTTTTCTAAGTTTCCAAACCTACTATAAAAACCTGATGCTTTTATAAGAGTAATTAGTTAATTCAAAAGCAATACCAATGAAACCACAGAGTTGTGGCAGGCCAGTGTGTCTGAGCTCCCAATTAAAATCCTGGACACCAATGCTTGGATGAGCTTCCTTGGTTTGTGACACCATGCACACGCTGTCCCACATTCCTTCCAGGAGAATTAAGCATGTCCCTGTGACTCCACTGGGAGAGGACACTTGGAAGCTTATGCGTGGTTTCACCAGGACTTGGGCCCATGTACCTTTTCCTTTTCTGATTGCAATCTCTTTCTTTGTAATAAACTGCAACCTGAGTGCAACTGCTTTCCTGAATCCTGTTAGTCTTTCCAGGACTGCGGGCGTGAACATGATCACAGAGACCCCAAGCACAGGCCACTTTCTTAAGCCCTCTTCAATTAGAGTTTTCTTGGTTGCTTCTGTTAAGTTTTCTTGGTATATACAATCATGGTTTCAGAAGAAATTGTAATATTTGTATCTTGCATTTATTTCTGTTTCTTTTTTGTTGTACTGACCATAACAATATTCAACTGCAGTGGTGATAGTGGGCATGATGTTTTCCCTGAGTATGAATTGGAGAATAATCTATACTTTAGATTTGTAAAATGAGCACAATGGTATTACTACTTGCAATTACAGTGTGTCAAGTGAATTAAAGGACTCGTGAAATCCCACAGGGTACACTCATGTAAAGCTGTAGTGAGGGTAAAGCATAAGATAGTCGTGAAAGACAAAGGGCAGGCAACCACAGGGTCCTTTCTGACATGCAGGAGGTACTTGATTCAGATTTTGAGGACCGAGAAACCTGTGAGCTACCCTGGTCTCAGCGAAGCCACACAATTATGTGAATAAGACGTCTTTTAAATTCCTCTTATTATATGGCTAAAACCAGGCTGCCTGACCCAACTCAACAACAGAAACCAAAAAAAATATACCAGCCACCAGCTGCATGCCAACACTACATCCATTTTCTATAAACGATGTTAAGAAGCTGGCACAGGCTGCCTCCTTATCTGTCTTAGGCCCCGGGACATACATAGACCACTAGTTAATACATTTTATTGAAGTAGGAGTTTTTGCATAAATCACTTGGTACTTGGCCTGTCTACTAAAGTACATAAGACATAAATTTTTTTTTACTCAGTTATTAGTTGTCTTCATAATCCATTTATATCATGTTTAGCCTCTATTCTTCTATTCCAAGTTTGCTGGTAACAAATTTAAAAATCTAAATGCATTTGTTTAATTACTCTGATAATATCACTTCATATTAAGCATTATGTATAATTATTAAGTATTATGCATGCTTGTGAGATATTTTTGATAATCACCACTCAAGTGTAAAGTTTTAAATACACTATTATTCTGAAATAGCATCATACATATGAACCTCTTATCCCAATCAAAAGCAATATTTAAAAAAATCTTCTATACAGCAAAGGAAAACATGAGCAAAATGCAAAGGTAACATATGGAAAGGGAGAAAATATTTGCAAAGCATATATCACATAGTGGGTTAATATACAAAATATACAAGAACTCATGTAACTCAATAGCAAAAAAGCAAATAACCTAATTTGACGGAAAATGAGTAAAGGATCTGAATAGACATTTCCCAAAACATAGTTCCCAAAATAGCCAACTGGTACGTGAAAAGATGCTCAATATCAGTAATCATCAGGGAAATGCAAATCAAAACTATAATGAGATATCACCTTGCACTTTTTGTAATGTCTGTCACTGAAAAGATAAGACATAAAAAATGCTGATGAGTATGCGGAAAAAGATGAACCTTTGTACACTGATGGTAGGGATGTAGACTGGTACAGCCGGTATGGAAAACAGTATGGCAATTCCTTAAGAAGTTAAAAATAGAACTATCATATTATCCAGCAATCCCACTTCTCGGTGTATATCCAGGAGAATTAAAATCTCAAAGAGATGCCTTCAGTCCCATGTTCATTGCAAAATTATTCACAATAGCCAAGATATGGAACCAGGCTGTGTCCATCCACAAATGAGTTGATAAACAAAGTATCATGTATATATATATCTATATATCTATATATAGATATATAGATATCTAATGGAAAATTACTCAGGCTTAAAAAAGAAGAGAATCCTGCCTTTTGCAACAACATGGATGAATCTGGAGGACATTGTGCTCAGTAAAACAAGTCATACAGAGAAAACAAATTCTGTGAGGTATCACTTATATATCAAATTAAAAAAATTGAACTCAGAAAGAAAGAGTAGAAAAGTGGTTGCCAGGGGTCGTTGGGGGGAGGGGGGATAGGAAGAGGGTGGTACAAGGGCACATAAATAAAAAAAATATTTAATAGTGTTCACAAAACGAGCCACAACATTGCCAAAGTAGATTAACTTTAATAAATCAAGGAAAGTCTAAAATAGATATTACTGAAAAGATTCAGACCCCAAGATTTCAGTGGTTATAACCAAAATCTAAACCTATTAAATTGACAAATCTGACTTTAACATTTTCTGGTATATATCAGCAGAACTAAAGCTACTGCATATATTTTCCTTAAAACTGTCACTAATGGAATTTTAAAAATACCAGGTAATAATCAGCTACATATGCTGAAAGTGATTTCTTGAAATGGGATCAACTGATGACATATCCTGAATTTCTCTATTTATATTTATTAAAAGTAGTATACCTTTAGCTATTTTAAACATTTATCACAGTAACTTCATTGTTTGATAGGTAGCTATTTTGTCAAGATATTAACCAGTAGTTTGAATAGGAGTTTCCCAGGGATCACCAGAAGGATGAAAGGTCCTCGGAAATGCATTCACTCATAGTTGTCCTCTCACACTGACATCAATTCTGCCACTTATTTCAAAAGAATTTAATATGTTAAAAATTGTGACTTCTTTGGTATTAATTTTAAGAATTTAATGTGTTTAAAGTTATAATGAAAAAACATTAATTTATCCTCTTCTTTTTTGAGGATCCAAAAAAATACATATTTTCTGGTTACAAAGATAAAATCTTCTTCTTAGGTTTTGTTTCTTATAATTAACTCTTCTATAGATTTTTTTTTGCTTCTGCAACTGCTACACTCCAAGCTCCCATAGTCCACCATGAATTATTCTTATTTAGAATTATAGTAAAAAATACTATGTCTTTTGTGACCAATAATTATAAGGAGGGCTCATCCTGTTAATTGAAATGTCCTTCGGTGTGCATTAAGGTGTTAGCCAGGCAAATTTGTGATGAGCTAAAAATAATTAAAATGTTGAACATAATAGATGCTAACAATCTTTGGAATTCCCAGAGCAAACCAAGACAAGGAAAAACAAAGACAAAAGAAGGGGAATGATTTGGAGTCACCAAGATGTACGGAATCCATGGTGGCTGCATATGTGTGACAGAAGAGGTGGGAAACCCTTGGTGGCAAGTAAGTGAAAGTACTTTTGGAACAGGAATATAATATGCTATTTAATTGTCTACTGTGCCATGGTCAGTGTTATGACTCCCTATGTCCTCCAAATAATAAATGTACTTTATTATGCAGACACTCATCATTAGATTATTTGTTATATAGTTTCTTTCCCTCTCCTTCCCTCCCTCCCCCTCTTCCTGTCTTCTTTTATCCCCGTTCTGGAATTGTTAAGGAGTATATCATCTCTTTGTGTGATACATGATCCAGATAAAAGAATAGCCACTGAATACAGAACATTTTAGCAGGCAGCAATATGAAAATTTATTTCTCACCAATACACTTCTTGCCTTAAGATTTACAGATATCTTTTTTTTTATTTTTAAAATTTATTTATTTTGAGAGAGACAGGGAAAGTGCAAGAGAGGGAGAAGCAGAGAGAGAAGGAGACAGAGTCCCAAGCACGCTTTGCCCTGTCAGCATGGGCCCCGATGTGGAGCTCGAACTCATGAAACCAGAGATATGACCTGAGCTGAAACCAAGCCACAGGGGGCACCCCAAGATTTACAGATATTCTAAAAAATGATTTGAATATCCAGAGCCAAGCCTAACATTGTCTCTAAAAATCTAGAAACCATAGGTAATACCTGGGTTAAGAAATGATATAATCATAATCATATAAAAGAAAATTAAGTATGATGTAATCACTTCCCCCATCAAATAAGAGGGGAATCCTAAGTTCTGAGAAGGAAAGGGATTTCCTTTTATTCCTCATGGTGATAAAGTGAAGCAGAGCTAAGGCTGGAACAACAATTCTTGCCTCAAATACCTGTTGTTGATGAATAATTTCATGTTAAACAATCAGAAAACTCAGAATATTATCTTATTGGACCTTTAAAATATAAGATAAATCCTAAACACTGTATGGTTATTTTACTGAGTTTGTCTTAACATTTTTCATTATATGGCTCATTTTAGATTGATTTATTTTCAAGTATTTTATATATTTATGCTATTATTAATGTCAAATATCAATTTAAAATTTCCAGTGTTATATTGCTGGTATTCATGGAATTGATTTTATATAATAATTTTCTCATTAGTTAAAATGTTAAACTTTGATTGTTTTTTAATAATTTATCTGTCAATATTTCTGATTTTCTCTCTATATAAATTATATCATCTAAAATAATATTAACTTTATTTCATCCTCAATGTTTATTTAGTTTTCTTACCTTTCTACACTGGTTGAGCCATAAAAATGTTTGAAACAAATTATTACAATGAGCATCCAAACCAAGTTCTAGGTTTTGTTTGTTTGTTTCAAGTTTTTATTTAAAATCTAGTTAATTAGCACATAGAGTAACAATGGTTTCAGAAGTAGAATTTAGTGATTCATCACTTACATATAACACCCTGTCATGACAAGTGCTCTCCTTAATATCCATGACCCATTTAACCCATCCCCTCTCCCACCTCCCCTCCAGCAATCCTCAGTTGTTCTCCACAGTTGAGAGTGTTTTCTGATTTACCTCTCTCTTCCCCCTTCCCATATTCACCTGTTGTGTTTTTTAAATTCAACATATGCATAAAATCATATGGTATTTTTCTTTCTCTGACTTATTTAGCTTAGCATAATACTCTCTAGCTCCATCCACATCATTGCAAATGGCAAGATTTCATTCTTGATATATGGCTGAGTAATATTTCATTGTATATGTGTGTGTATATGGACACACACACCCTACTTCCTCTTTCTCCATTCATTAGTTTATGGACATTTTGCGCTCTTTCTATAATTTGGCTATTGTTGATAATGCTGCTATAAACATCGGTGCATTTATCCTTTCAAATCAGTATTTTTGTATCCTTTGGGTAAATATCTAGTAGTGCAATTCCTGGGTTGTATGGTAGTTCTATTTTTGACTTTTTGATGAGCCTCCATACTGTTTTCCAGAGTGGCTGCACCAGTTTGCATTCCCACGAACAGTGTAAGAGTGTTGCCTTTTCTCTGCATCCTTCCCAACACCTGTTGTTTCTTGTGTTGTTAATTTTAGCCATTCTGACAGGTGTGAGGTGGTGTCTCATTGTGGTTTTGATTTGTATTTCCCTGATGACGAGTAATGTTGAGCATCTTTTTATGTGACTGTTAGTCATCTGAATGTCTTCTTTGGAAAATTGTCTATTCATGTCTTTTGCCCATTTCTTCACTAGATTATTTGATTTTGGGTGTTGAGTTTGATAAATCTTTTTAGATTTTGGATACTAACCCTTTTTTAGATATGTTATTTGCAAATATCTTGTCCCATTTCATAGGTTGCCTTTTAGTTTTGTTGATTGTTTCCTTTGCTGTGCAGAAGATTTTTATCTTGATGAGGTCCCAATAGTTCATTCTTGCTTTTATTTCCCTTACTTCCAGAGATGTATCGAGTAATAAGTTTTACTTTTAAACACATGCTTACAAAGGTTCACTGTTCATTATGTATTTCCTGTGGATATACCACAGGCAAGTTTTATTAAGTTAAGGGGCCATTTATATCTAGTTTTACAAGAGTTTTTGTTAACTATTCATTAATAAATGCTGAATTTTCCCAAACACTTTGCTACAACTATTGAGATTATCGAATGACACTTTTCCTTCCTTTATTTCCTTAAAGTGTTAAATTGCATTGACATATTCATGCAATGGTAAATGAAGTTTGCTTTCATGAGACAAAATCAACTTGATTATTGCTGTGATCTGAATGTTCGTGTCCCCCATATTTGAATATTGAGATCACCCGAAGATGATGGTATTTGGAAGTGGGGCCTTTGGAAGGTGATTAGGTCATGAGGGTGGAGCCCTCATAAATGGTATTAGTGCTTCTATAAAAGAAATCCCACAGAGCTGCCTGGCCCATTCCACATGTGGGGATATAATGAGAGTCTATAACCTGGAAGAGAATCCTCCCCAACCATGCTGGCACCTGATCTCCTAATTGTAAGCAATAAATTTTTGTTGTTTTAAGCCACCTGGCCTATTGTATTTTGTTACCACAGCCTTAATTGACTAAGACTATCATATTATATTATTTTTAATACATTTACTGATTTTGTTTGGTAATGCATTGCATAGAAAACTTGTGTCTATATTTATGAGTTAAATTAGACTATAATTTTGTTGTGTTTGCTGTTGTTTCTCCAACATCCTCTTGGTAGAGCCTTCTCAATCTTTTTTGTTGTTGGTGCTGCTCCTCTCTAGACCTTTATATAACGGAATACCCTGTGACTTGTTCCTAGGCCTTCTCTTTTTTTCTCAATCAATAAGGCCCTTTGCAAGTGATGTAGAGTCCCACAGCTTTGAAGACACTATTTTAATACTAAGACCCTCAAATTTATATCTGTGATTCTAATCTTTCCAGACTCTTCGCGGTGTCCACTACTTTCATATGTAATAGCAGCTCAGTGTCTTTGACCTCATCTTTTACTGACCGTTCCCTTTTAATTCTACCCTATCTGCACATTAAAAACAAATCTTAACTCGTTCATAATCATTAAAGATGGTGGATTCCTTCAAAATAACAATGAAAAGTATAAATATTATAAGTCTATTTTCGCTTTCAATTTTCTATCACTATTATTGCCTGTGTGGATTTGCAGTAGTTTCCAATTTTCTATACAACTATTTGTTCTTCAAGGCTCCAATCATAGCTATGATTAGAAAGAAGGAGGTTTTTATATACTTTTTTTATCTTACAGCTGTAGATATTATGTTGAAATCTCTTATATTTGGAGAAACAGTGAAAATTGTCATTTCCCCTTTCTCTGTGATCTTGTGAGCAGGAAGCTCTAAGAACTCCAGGGTAGAATCTTTATTCCACACTAATACCTACATTAAGAGAAAGACGGGGATTGACATTTTTTCTTCCCACATACCTGCTAATTTTACACAGTTATATTGGTTGGGTATCCAGATGCCATGGTGACAGATACCATAGAAATATATAGAACCATAAAAGCTTAGTGGTGGGGGAACTCTACAATAAAAATCATATAAACTTAAAAGGCAAAGCCAATGAACTCTACTTTAGCAAGCAATAAAGTCATTAATTAAATCAAGTTCCTCTGAGCCAAAAAACCCTTTTAAATCATATTCGATTCAAATCTGTGTTTTTACTTGCAAGATTATTGAGACCTTGGAAGATGATTTGATTTGGCTAAGGTTATGCTACTAGAGGGTAACATAGCTGTAAATAGAATTTACTCTTCCTGATACACCTAATAAATACTGGTACCACATTAGGTTGGCATATCTTTATTTGAAAAGTAAGAACTTAAGCTCTAAAATTTGGCTTCAGAATGTGTGGCCAATGCATAAATAAAATAGAAATTTTGCTTTAGTAACATACAATGTATTGTTTCTACCAAATATATTCAAAGTCATGGAAGTGACTAGGCTGAACGGCATTGATGTTGGCTTATTTCAATATTCATGTGGATGATCCATTTCATGAGAGGTATGGCCTTGCCCTCTCAGTCTTCAATATCTTCACTTGTGGTCCATTTACTTCCCTCTATACCAACATCCCACTCCCACGGTGCCCTCAGGATGTCATAATCAGAAATACAAAATCACTCCTAAAATTTCTACCTGTCATCCCATTTATTAACCATACATCATGACCTTCTTGATCATTTTCCCTAGCAATATCTCTGCTATAATTCTTCAATTCCCTTAAAACATTAACTATTGACCTTACTATTTTCTCTCCATTTATTTTCCTCAATGCTTTTAAATTCCTCCTACCCAAAGTATATTAAATGTTTCAAATAGAAGTCATTCCCTTGCATATCATCTTAACACTTTTGTTTTTTGACCCTTTCTCTTTCATACTTGCCTTGCAGTAGCTGAAAGTGAACCCCCAAATTCACCTCCACCATCCTCACATATAAGAACCAAGGTGGTGCTCTTGAAGAATCTTAATATTTTGCTGATTGCCTTTACTTTAAATTTTAATCACTAATCTCAAATTAACATTCATCCTTGCATGGTAATCCTATCATTTCTATCATTTCTTAGAATACTGACTTTACCTTCTCCTAGATGATTTATTTTATGCTTTCTTCTATCTCCTCACATCCATCAAATAATCACTTCCGTAGGACTAAAAGTCCCTTGGATTAACGCCAAATCTAAAAACATCCCTGTGGCTATATTCATTATCATTTTTATTTCTCTTACAACGAAAAAAGCACACTCACTCATTTTATGCTTTGGAAGTCAAAAGACAGGGGAACAATATTGTTCAAGTATTGTTTACCCAGTAAAACTATTTTTCAAAAACAGGGCAAAATAAACATATTTTCAGAAAAACCAACAGACACACATGGAGTTAAGTACCTGGTGACATCTATCAAAGGAATTTCAAAAAGTGTCATCTGTGGGGCGCCTGGATGGCTCAGTCAGTTGAGCATCCAACTTTAGCTCAGGTTATGATACCATCGATCCTGAATTTGAGTCCCTTATCTAGCTTGCTGCTGTCTGCACAGAGCCCTCTCAACTCCTCTCTCCACCCTTCCCCTACTCCTTCCCCTACTTACGCGTGCTCTCTTTCTCATTCTCTTTCTCTAAAAAATAAACATAAAAAAAGTGCCATCTCTGGTAAAGAATAACTTCAGTCTCAGATGCAAGAAGAAATTGTAAATTAAAAAGGGGTGAGCATATCAGTAAGACAAAGTCAAAGGGATTTATGTAAAAATTGTCTAATTTTTAGGGTAAACTAAAAAATGTATCTAAAATTTTAGATTAAATAATGTGTAAGTCAGAAGAGATATACATGGTTCATATGATCAAGGTCACTTTATGGTTTGGAAGAGAGTTAACTATGGAGGGCATAGCAGAAATCTCTATGAATTATAAACCAGAAGTAGAAAAAAATCAAATAAGTAAATTAAAAAATTTGGTCTCCCAATTAAAGAGAAAAAAGACGAGAAAGGAGAAACATAACCGTAGGAAATAAATTGAAACTAAAACAGAAAAACAGAAAGAAAAAAAAAACAGCATTGTGCAATCTCATATTTTCAGCAATGTGGATACAAATGTCAAACATAATAAATGTAGGTAGGCAATCACAAAATACTTGGATTACATTTACAGTATCTATGTATCTTACTTGTAACTTCATATATGCTTATAAGCATACACAAATACTTATAACAACTTAACAATAACTTATATAACTTATTGGTATATGTATATATGTATGTATGTATGAGTAGAGCACAAAGATATAAAAAGAGCTACATGTTTTTATCACTTTTAAAATCTCACATTAGTAAAGAAAAGTGCTTTTAAGCTGTAGAGATGTACTATACAACATTGTGCCTTTGGTTAACAATACCAAATTATACAGTTAAAATTTTAGGAGGGAAGATCTCATATTAGGTATTCTTACCACAATAAAATAAACATTTTTAAAAGGTCATGGTAAATATAAAATAAACATGTTTGTTTCACTTTATATTCTTCCTTTGGTTTTGGGGAAGAAAACAACTAATACAGCATTCTGGAGGGAATGAGTTTGACTCTCCATCTTTATTCATTTATTTATTTAATGTTTATTTATTAACATTAGAGAGAGAGAGAGAGAGAGTGCACGAGCAGGGAGGGGGAGAGAGAGATTTGGAGGCACAGAATATGAAACAGGCTTCAGGCTCTGCGCTGTTAGCACAGAGCCTGATGTGGGGGGTTGAACCCAGAAACTGAGATCATGACCTGAGCCAAAGTCAACTGCTTTAACCTACTGAGCTGCCCAGGCACCCCGACTCTCCATCTTAAATATAGTAAATCTTACAAAACTCAGCAGCTGCTTTCTTACAAATTTATTTTTAATGCAAGAATATATTTTATATTATAATGACTTTCTGGTTAAGTTGACCTGCAGAGAAAAAAAAAAAAAAAAGGCAAATAAGAAAAGAAATAACAGGAGTACCTGGTTGGTTCAGTTGGCTAAGTGTCTGACTCTTGATTTCAGCTCAGTCCATGATCTCATGGTTTGTGAGATTGAGTCTCATGCTGGGCTCTGTGAATCCCAGTGCAGAGCCTGCTTGGGCTTCTTTCTCTCCCTCTCTCTGCTTCTCCCCCTCTCAGCCTCTCTCTCTCTCTCTCTCTCTCTCAAAATAAATAAATAAATAAATAAATAAATAAATAAATAAATAAACATTATAAAAAATAAAATAAAAGAAGCAACAGATGTTTCATCCTAAATTTAAAACAAAAACCACTTCTTTATTATTTGGATCATTATAAATCAAGTGATATTCATGTATTTACTTAGTCTTATTATAAAAATTCTGCACATAGAGCAAATTTATATAGAATCATATCTTCTTATAGAATGGTAGAGGGTTATACAGTCTCTTTTTTTTTTACCCACTTTATTGAAAGGATGATACAGTTCCTTCAATGGGTCAGGGGTTGATTCTGTACCAATACATGTAGATACGCATAGGATAGAAAAATGAACAAACTGATTATTTAAAAATTATTCTCTATTTTAAACATCAGGAGAAAGAGAAATTTGATACACATAATAGTAATAATAACATGTACTAAGTGCTCTCAATGTTTCAAGCACTCTACTTACAAAAATTATGAGATATGTAATGACATCTTCATTCATTAATTTTTATATTCATACTTGGGACAAATAATTCTTTTTTTTAGTGTTTTTATTTATTTTTGAGAGAGAGAGAGAAAGAGAGAGACAGTGTGAGCAGGGGAGGGTCAGAGAGACCAGAATCCGAAGACAGGTTCCAGCTCTGAGCGAGCTGTCAGCACAGAGCCCGATGCCGGGCTCACACCCACGAACCGTGAGATCAGGGCCTGAGCCGAAGTCAGACGCTTAACCGACTGAGCCACCCAGGCGCCCCGGGACAAATAATTCTTTATCGAGCATGTACTATGCGTCAACTACTGTGGTTGATGAACAAAATGATCAAAGTCTCTCTTTTTCATGGAGCTTAGATTCTAATCAGGCAAAACTCAGGAAATTATATATGCACAAATACATATATACATGTAAATACATTTGTAATAGAATGTCAGTAATGAATACTCTGGAGAACAAATAAAATCAAATGAGATAAAGTTATAAAAAATGAAAGGGTGGGGGGACACTATGTTAAATATGGTGATCAGGAAAAGCCTGTCTGAGGAGCCCAAACTGAAGTATATCTAAATGAAAGGAAAGGAACGCACTATCTGGAGGAAAAGCATTTCAGTTCAAAGACAGGCCTTGACTGATTGGATTATTTTAGGAAAAGCAAGTACAGCATGAGTTAGAGAGACTGGTAGAAAATGGGTCAGAAAGGTAGCAGGGACTAGATTGTGGCAAGTCAAGAATATGCATCTAATACCAGGATAAGTGAAAGATGTTTCTAAGATCACTTAGTTAATACACATTGGAACCAGGATTTGAAACCAGACATTCTTTCTCCCAACCATGTGCTCTGAACTCCTACTTTATATCTCTGCCCTTCAAATATTTGAGTAGCAGTCTTTTATTTATCAACTTTACCACCTTGTTAAACAAATGGCAATGGAGTTGTAATCTCACTTTGTTGTTATTTTGGTTTGTTTTCTTTGTTGTACTTTCGTAATATTTAAGTTGCTTTTTGAAATACTGTATGTAGACCTATTGAACATCAGGTGATTTCTTTTCAAATTTACTCTTTGAGGATACTTTTAGATTTATCTTTTATCTTGTTCCTTCTCGTCCACTCCTCTTTCCTAACATACAAGGGGGCTTCTTTTACATGTTTATAAATGTCAATTTGATAATATATTTCCGATATACAAGAGAGGCTGAGAAAAATCCATATCCAATGATTTAAGACATCCTAAATACTTGGATCTGCTCTCTTTTGTTGATCTTTTCCCCCCCTCCATATACAAGCCTTATTTCTCAGCTACTACAGCAAAGTTACAAATTGTTATTTGTAACTTAACTGTTTCTGTCTGTATTGTTCTCAAGCTTTCTGTACAAATATAGAGTTGTGGAAAGGTTAAAATAAAATATAAAACATGTTGAAGTTAGATAACAGTGTTTTCCAACTTAAATAGCAAGTATTTTATAATATATAGACAATCTTCCAAAAAGATATGTTACTCTATATGAATTGTGTATTGAAGTATTAGAAGGCAGCCTCCTATGCATTTTCATCTTTCTCCCCTAGATAACACTATATGGGCTCTTTGTATGACTCTCTATCTTGTTGCCTATTCTGATAGTCTTTAGATTGGATAAGCTACAATGTTACTTGCAGCTACTCCAGGCCAGATTTAGTAAAAACATAGGGATCGAGGCTGAAACAAACCAACTGCTTTTGACAGGCTTATTCCTAATGAGATTAAGGCTGACTGTTCTGACGAGGACAGATCAAAGTTAATCAGCAGTAAAAATGTTAGGAGGAACGTTAAATTTCATCTCCTAAATCTTTATACATGAAGATCCTTCTTATATTTGTATTCCAAAAATTTTGGGTGGAAGTAAATTTAATGTTTTTTTTTTTAATATATAATGTATGAACATGTTCCTTTGCATTAATCTACTTACTATGTGCCATACCACACATAGAATAAAATTGTTTTTAATAAAATGTTTCATATATTTTTCTAAGAGAACAAGCCAAAACTTGCTAAAACATCTTTTAGATCAAAATCATGTTCATATGAACAAGAAGATATTGCACTGGCTTAAATTCATTCAATTAATTTCATTCATCAAATTTACTCCTCTTGTTTCAACAAATTTTCTTTTAGGGATAAAAGTCAAGAAATTTTGATAAGAAAGAAAAGGGAGAATAAATAACCTAGAATTTTGGGAAAGTTTAAGAGAAAAAGATTTCAAAACTGAGATAAAAATAAAAAATAAAAGAAAGTATTGTATGCACTGTCTATGCATGTGGAAAAATGCTGGAAGAATTCACCTATTGGTAGGAATGTAGTAAAACTGGCTTAGAATTCCATCTGCAGACATACTGATCAAACATAAGCAGTTCCATGCAGGATCAAGCACATTCTCTCCTAGAATGACAGAAACTCATACATACGCATAATTGCGTGTAGACTCCTGCCCATGGAGTCACCATTAAACATACCTAGGCTCTGAAGAAGCCACTCTTTCTTTTTCACAATCATCCTGTCCTCAACATAGTTTTCTTTCAAGTGATTTTCATTTTCTGGGAAGAACTGACTCTCTCTCTCTCTCTCTGTGTATATATATATATACACACACACATGTATATGTATATATATATAATGTGTGTATATATATGTTACATATATAATGTGTATATATATGTTATATGTATTTATGCTATACATATGTTATATATATATCTGGCATCAGAAATTGGCATTGGAAAATTATTTTTATATAGCTGAAATTGTACATTTTTCTTTTCTAGAATTATCTTTGGGGCACCTGGGTGGCTCAGTCAGTTAAGCGTCGACTTCGGCTCAGGTCATGATCTCTGGCTAGAAGGTTCGAGCCCCGCATCAGGCTCTGTGCTGACAGCTCAGAGCTCAGAGCTTGGAGCCTGCTTCGGATTCTGTGTCTCCCTCTCTCTCTCTGCCCCTCCCCTGCTCACATGCTGTCTCTCTCTCTCTCTCTCTTTCTCTGTCTCTCTCTCTAAAATAAATAAACACTAAAATTTTTTTTTTTTTAAGTTTAGAATTAGCTTCTATTAGCTTAAATACCAACTGCTCCACAGGGCGTTTTCAGATGTCAACAACTGTTAACTTTCCCTCTTAAAAAAAAAAAAGAAAGAGAAACTACACACTAGGTGTCTCCATTATTTTAATCTCACTTTATTAAGGTTATGATCCATATGCAGGACTTTATCTGAATGTGATTTCAGATCAAGAGATTACACTCCCTGACTCAGTTATGAAATCATGACAACCCTTTACTTGCTTACGGAAGTTAATGTCTCATTTGTCTCATAGTTTCCTTATATTTAATGACTATTGGTCAGTTAGGTTATTTTGCTTCAAACTTTTCATCTTGCTAAACCTCTGCTTCCCCTCTGGGTGCTGCTTTTTTGCTGTCACCCCTTGGCTGGGCACAGCAATCTTGGCTGGTGACCCTGCGTTTGCCCTTTCAGAGCTTTGAGAGGAAATGCTGCCTCGATCAGTGGTTTCTGCAGGCTCTGTACCTATTAGTGTGTTTGGGATTCAGACACACACTCTTGCTCTGGATACAAGCCACTCCACGATGTCATCACTACACCTATTCTCATTTTGCTAGTAAAAAGCAGAGTCTTTAGGATACATGCATTCTTGCCCTGCCCCTGGCTGGAAGCAGCGAGCTCATATACACCAAAGGAAAACCAAGTATCTTCCTCTCTTTGAGTTCTTCTCTCAGACCTAGAGAGAGGATACTCCTTCACTCAGCCCGAATATACTTCTGAATTCTGTTCCTCGGATTAACTACTTCTCAGGAAACTGGCATTGGAAAAATTATTTTTCTTCAAGGGAAAGCCATATTCCAACAGTCATAACTCAATGTCCAAAAGTCTACCAGCAGCATATTTCTGAGTTTTATTCACTGTCACTTTGTTACATGGTTATGCATGTTTATGCCTCTCTTGCCTATTAGATTGCGAAGTATGTGAAGGTGTAATTACGGCTTCAGTAAAATGGTATATCCCACGTTGCATTGCGCAGGGCTCACACAATGGAAAGATGCAGTGGATAAATGTTTCTCAGTTACTGTTTTGAGGAGGCTAGAAGAGGGAAGTGTATGAGTTTGCATGCCATCTTTGCATCCCTGGAAACTTGCGTGTTAAATGAACAGATAAGTATTAGTTAAGTTAAATCTATTGTCTCAATAGCAATTGAAATATCCAAGAGGAGAAACCGTTCAAGTGTAGACGGGTTGTCTATAACGAATGCATGGAAGCCATGTGTCCTGTCTGAGAGGCTATATGCCCAATTTAGCTGTATCTTCTGATTTTTCAGGATTACTAGCATTCAAAATTTTACATGAACTATCCCAATGTACATATTATGGTAGAAATTAAAGTAAAAGCACACTGTGAGGCCGACATAAAAGATCTATTTTTCATTGGTAAGTTTCATTAGTATTATAGTTTTCTGTGTTACATGGTTTAAAATTATAGTGGAATAATGCATTAGAATTTGACAAGTCTTAATTCCTTCATCTGTTAAATAGTGGTAGAACACCTTTCTCAGGGTTGATTTCTTGTTACTAGGAAGAAATAGGCAGAAATATAAAGATATCTATAAAAATTAAGTGTTCTTATTCTAACTTAGTAGGAACCTTAAATTAGATTCAGGTATAGTATGTGTAAAACAAAAATTTAAAATCTTGGGTTATGCCCTTGGAAAGTTTTTATATAATTGGGTATTTAAAATATAAATTAATGTAGGGGCACCTGGGTGGATCAATCAATTAAGCTTCTGACTCTGGCTTTCAGCTCAGGTCATGCTCTCACAGTTTGTGAGATAGAGCCCCACGGCTAGCTCTGCGTTGACAGCACAAAACCTGCTTGGGATTCTCCCCTCCCTCTCTCTCTGCCCCTCCTCTGCTCACACATGCTTTCTCTCTCTCTCTAACTCAAAATAAAATAATAAAATAAACTTTAACATATATGTATAAATTAATGTATAAAGTATTATAATAAATTCCAGTACAACATAAAGGCAATATTGGAAACTAGAATACATAGAATTATATCTAACTACTGAAAAATGAAGGGTTCACATGAATCCTATACATGACATAGTTATCGTGTGTCATGACAACTTGCAGACATACACATATGCTAAGATTAAGAAAGTATAACATCCATTTGAGGAAGTCTAAATATCTATAATAAAATTAAAAGTGAGTTAGATCAGTGATGTCAGGTAACAAAAGGCGAAGAAAAGAAAACATAGCTGTGTACAATGAAGTTTCCCTCTATATGTAGTAGCATCCAAAAATGATAGTACTGTGAGTATAAATTGATAATGTTAGAGTTAAGTAAGAATTTGGAAATGAAGAGATATACTTTAATGAAACACCTATAATCAATGAGAACTAAAGGTCTATATTATTTCAGGATTCATAAAGGAAGGCAGAGAAAGTGGTAAGGTAATAGTAAGTTTAAGGCCATGGTTCCTCTGGGCAGATGAATCATTTCAATTGTATTTGATTTCGGCTCAGGTCATGATCTCATGGTTCCTGGGATCAAGCCCCTCCTCAGGCTCTGCACTGAGATTCTCTCTCTTCCTCTCTTTCTGCCCTTCTGCTGCAGTCCAGCTCCAGCAGGTCCAGGGCTGCCTGAAGGATGGACGGTGTCGGTGAAAGGGAGTGAGAGTGCCTCGGCTTCTTTCTGCTCACCAGGCTGGCATCTCTGCACTGACCAGAGAGTCAGCTTTATTTATTGAAAAAATGTATGGGGTACAAAACAGAAGTGGCAATTGGCTTAGACAATGATTTCTGATGACAAATTCTTTGGTATGTAAAAATTTCCCAGAACATAGTTTGGTAGAAGACTCATGTATAATCTTTATCAATAGTGATTGATGTAGGTGACTAGATGCTTATCACACGGGGAAGGAAGGTATCTTTAGCATTCAAATACAAGGCAATGTTTTCAGCATAGCAAAGGCAAAAGTTAGTTCTTTTGTGAGCAGAGGTCAATAGCTTGTTTTCTAGGGTAAGAAAAACAGGTTTCTCGGGAAATGTTATATTTGCTCCTATAATCACAAAAGAAGAAACTCCTATAATAAGTTTTTCATAAGGTACAATTCACATATTTTTAGCATAAGAAGGCAAGTCCCTCCTGATATCATTCAGTCAGGAGGCTTGGGGGTTGGTTCTCAAGCAGAAATTGAGTGGGGATTGAGTGGGTGTAGACACTGGTCGCCATCTGATGGTGGGAGGTCTTGCAAACCCACCTTACCTCACAAGGAGATTTTTTCTAAACTTATGAGTTCAGAAACTGGCTTCCTGCACCCTTCCCCCACACATGCTCTCTCTTTATCTCTCCCAAAATAAATAAATAAACATTAAAGAAACTTGTTATTCTACAAAAACAACAATAAATTCTACCTAACTATGCATTATTGTTGTGTGTAGGAGGCATTTTAATTGACTGTTTATGATCTCTTGACATTTTTTGGAAATCATTTCTTTTACAGTCTTGTAATTTAGCTAATATTGGAAACTTTGAAGAAAAAAAATCTTCTCTTGTATGAATTATGGGTAATAATTCCACTTTTATTTATAAGGGCTCTACTTTAAAGAATTGTTTTGGCATTTTTAATTACATTCTAAAATTCTAACACATGTTAATATTTATATATTTTTGTAGAATAAATCTTTATCTATTTTTTTCTATTTCAGCTTCTCAAACATATCAGTTCAGTAAGCCATGGGAATTTTCTGAATAAGTCTTCTGAATATCCAATTGAAAATTTCAAATTGGAAAGGGGATGAGAACGTGTATGTGTTTATGTGTGTATTTTAAAGTTGTAAAATTCCAGACTTCAAGCTGTTTAGACCCAGAAACAGACCCAAAAATATATGGCCAACTAATCTCCAATAAAGCAGGAAAGAATATCCAATGGAAATTGAACTTGAAACTGAAACTGAAAACAGACAGTTTCAACAGGAAGTGGTGTTGGGAAACTGGACAGCGACATGCAGAAGAATGAAACTGGACCACTTTTTTACATCATACACAAAAATAAATTCACAATGGTTGAAAGACCTAAATGTGAGACAGGAAACCATCAAAACCCTAGAGGAAAAAGCAGATAACAACCTCCTTGACCTTGGCTGCAGCAACTTTTTAGTAGACATGTCTTCAGAGGCAAGGGAAACAAAAGCAGAAATGAACTACTGGGACCTCATCAAGATAAAAATCTGCACAACAAAGGAAACAATCAACAATACTAAAAGGCAACCAATGGAATGGGAGAAGATATTTGCAAATGACATATTGGATAAAGGGTTAATATCCAAAGTCTATAAAGAACATATCAAACTCAACACCCAGAAAACAAATAATCCAGTGAAGAAATGGGCAGAAGACATAAAAAGACACTTTTCCAAAGAAGACAACCAGATGGCTAAACAGACACATGAAAAGATGCTCAACACCACTCATCATCAGAGAAATACAGATCAAAACCACAATGAAACACCACCTCACCCCTGTCAGAATGACTAAAATTAACAACTCAGGAAACAGCATATGTTGGCAAGGATGCAGAGAAAGGGGAACACTTTTGCATTGCTGGGGGAAATGCAATCGGTGCAGCCACTCTGGAAAATAGGATGGAGATTCCTCAAAAAATTAAAAATAGAGCTACCCTATGACCCAGCACGATTGCACTACTAGGCATTTATGTAAAGGATACAAAAATGCTGATTTGAAGTACAATGTGTGCCCCCATTGTTTGCAGTAGCACTATCAACAATAGTCAAATTGTGGAGAAAGCCCAAATGTCCATCGACCAATGAATGCATAAAGAAGAGGTGGTATATATATATACAATGGAATACTGTGATCAAAATTTAGTGATCAAAAAGAATGAAATCTTGCCATTTGCAACACCATGAATAGAACTAGAGTGTATTATGCCGGGCAGAATAAGTCAGTATGAGAAAGACAAATATATAATTTCACTCATATGTGGAATTTAAGAAATACAACAAATGAACATAGGGGAAGGGACAGAAAAATAAGATAAAAACAGAGAGGGAGACAAACCATAAAAGACTTAAAAATTTTTTTTTTATGTTTTATTTATTTTTGAGAGAGAGAGAGAGACAGCATGAGCAGGGGAGGGTCAGAGAGAGAGGGAGACACAGAATCCAAAGACAGGCTCCAGGCTCTAAGCTAGCTGTCAGCACAGAGCCAGTTGCGGGGCTCGAACCGACGAACCGCGAGATCATGACCTGAGCTGAAGCCGGGTGTTCAACCGACTGAGCCACCCAGGTGCCCCAAAGACTTAAAATACAGAGAACAAACAGGGTTACTGGAGAGGAGGTGGGTAGGGGGATGAGATAAATGGACTATGGGTATTAAGGAGGGTACTTGTTGGGATGAGCACTGGGTGTTATATTGAAGTGATGAATCACTGGGTTCTACTCCTGAAATCAGTACTACACTGTATGTTAACTAACTTGAATTTAAATAAATAAATTTTAAAAAAGAATGCTTTGTATATATTTTCATAGAAAAACTCCTTATCCCAGATTAACATGTCTTACTTAAACATTTTTTTTAAGTCTATTTACTGTTTGAGAGAGAGAGAGAGAGAAAGAGAGAGAGAGAGAGAGTACAAGCAGGGGAGAGGGGGAGAGGTAGAGAGAAGAGCTAAAATCCCAAGCAGGCTTGACTCCTTGCCATCAGCACAGAGCCTAATGTGGGGCTGGAACTCACGAACTGCGAGATCATGCCTGAGCCAAGATCAAGAGTCAGACCTTTAAATGACTGAGCCACCCAGGTGCCTCAACATGTCTCACTTTTGAATATCTATTTTAAAATTTCTATTTTAGAAATTTTCCTTTGTATATATATACACATTATTTTGATATATGCATAGTATCCTATTGTCATCTACTCTGATAGACTTATTTGATTAACATCATTATTATTCATTGAAATTTCTTTAAGTTTAATAGTGTCATCATTCTTTCTCATTCCTTGCTGTCAGATGCAAATTAACACATCTGCTACTAGTAACGCTGCCTATTCAAAGTATTTTCCTTCTTGCTTGATTTTACTCTTATACAGTTTTTAGTATTTAATACCCAAAGATAACAGAATTATTTGTACACTCAAGTGTAATAAAATCTAGATAAAGTCTAAATATTAGTAATATTAGTACATGAATTTTGGTTTGTTGGTTTCCTTACATCAAATATTCATGTGAAATGTTTCTTGACATTTTTACTTTTCAGATGTATGAAAAATACATATTTTGGAAATACAGGAAAACTGGATTTTTAAAGCCTTAAGTAAAAAGATATTCTTAAAGTATGTTCTCAGTCTCTTTATATATACTAACATAACAATAGGTTAGTATATAATAATTTGACCTAATAACTTAGGAGAATGATATTTTTTAGAAATGTCTAAATGTAAAAATAAAATCACTAATGTCATGTGTAAAGACCACTCACTAGCATAGAATGAATAACATATATTTAAATACTGTTTTATAATTAAAAATTAATTTTACATATATATTATCAAGGAATCATTACAACAAATTTAAAGGAATATTTTTATAAATTTTCCCCTTTAGATACATTAAATGACTGTGGGAAGTCATAGTAAATGCTGTGGTCAGCCCAGAACCAGAGTCCCTTCAAATAAAAATAAATCCTTTGCTTTCAGTAGTTAGAAGCCCTTAGGTTTCTCCCCAAACCAGGGTTTCTAATCCACTTTATGCCAAGGATCCATTTGGTAGCTTGTTAATACTCTCTGATGTTCACACATAAATGAAGAAAAGGGCAATTTGTATTTAGAGGTTAATTTTAAAAATATAATTTTTTCTTATCCAATCTTATGGGCTTCACAAGCTCTGTCCTTTTTAGGGTTTGTAGTCCTCAGGATAAGAATCTTTGCTCTGGGGGCACCTGGGTGGCTCAGTCAGTTAAGTGTCTGACTTTGGTTCAGGTCATGATCTCATGGTTTGTGGGTTTGAGCAGCCCGTCAAGCTCTGCGCTAACAGTTCGGAGCCTGGAGCTTGCTTTGGATTCTGTCTCCAGCTTCCTCTGCCCTTCCCCTGCTTGTGCTCTGTCTCTCTGTCTCTAAAATAAATAAACATTAAAAAAAAAAAAGAATCTTTGCTCAGAAGTGCCTGAGAAGTTGTTTTTCCATTAGGATAGAGCAGAAAAGAGCTAAAAAGTGAGAAGATATGGTTCAAGATCTCCCATTTCTCCATTTGATTGTTTTATACATTGTGTTTTTATAGAAAAAGATGAAGAAAACTTCCTCTGCTTAAAATGTGTCTACTTTTTACTGATGTTTTCTCTTTTAGTCCACTCACATTAATCTTACCAATGATTCACTGGATGTGCCTTTGTGTCTAAATAAAGAAGTGGTTGCCACAGATATTTTAATCATATATAATTGTGAAGGAAGTTAAGTTAAAAATGACATGTCACATTTGTTAAGTATATAAAGTCACTTTTAAACAAATTTGGCTGGACCATAATCATCTTTCTATAGATTCTTCTTAACAGAGCATCTAAGAAAAGCAAGTAAAAGCAGAGAAGTTAAAAGAAGTACAGAGTCACTCCTAATTTTGGCAAATGGAACTGCTGATAAAACTTTATTCATTCTTTCAACAAACATTTACTAAAAGCTTCATCTGTGCTAGGCAATGGCAATGGGTTTGTCAAATAGAAGTATGACTGACACAGGATTCCTTTTAATTTGTTTTTCATTCAGAGTCTTAATGTTTTCAACAAGAGCCAATCAATATTGATTTTTTTTCATTTCAGAAGATAGTTTTTCCCTCCATTATGAAAAATCCTTTATTAAAGCCGTTAATAGGGAAGCCTACGTGGCTCAGTCAGTTGAGGTCCAACACTTGGTTTCGGCTCAGGTCATGATCTTGAGGTTCATGGGTTCAAGCCCTGTGTCAGGCTCTTCACTGTCAGTGCAGAGCCTGCTTGGGATTCTCTCTCAATCTTTGTCTCTCTGCCCCTCCCTGGCCAAGAAGTTTGGAAATGCTGAGAAGCCAGAATGCTTTTATTCTTCATATTCTAAACCTTAATTAGTTAGAAAGGAGAGAAATTTCTGGGGCACAATTTTGGACCTAGATCTCAAAAGAGAAACTCATGTAATAAGGGACACCTAAAATTAAGAATGAGAAACCGGTAAAGTAAGATGAGAATAGCTACTCTGGTATGTTTTCTACTGTAGGATGTATAGTGTATTTTCTTTAACTGAATGAGGGGCTGTTTCATGTCACTTAGGTAAACAGAGAACACACATCAAAAGAATAAAAAGAATTAATTAAACATTAATTACTTCATAATAATCAGACAGAGAGAATAAAACTATTTCAAGAAATATTTTTCTAGAATGTAATTTCCAAGAGGGTAGGCATTTAAAAATATTTAGTACAGTATTTTAAAAATATTACGGACATTTGAGCTCTTTCTATCGAATACTACTCAGCAATGAGAAAGAATGGAATCTTGCCATTTGCAACAACATGGATGGAACTGGAAGGTAGAAGTGAAGTAAGTCAGTCAGAGAAAGACAGATGTCATTTGTTTTCACTCATATGTGGAATTTGAGAAACAGAAGACCATGGACGAAGGGAAGGGAAAAAATAGTTTCAAATAGAGAGGGAGGCAAACCATAAGAGACTCTTAAATACAAAGAACAAACAGGGTTGATGGGGGAGTCGAGGGAGAGTGGAAAATGGGTGATGGGCATTGAGGAGGGCACTTTTAGGATGAGCACTGGGTGTTGTATGTAAACGATGAATTGTGGGAATCTACTCCCGAAGCTAAGAGCACACTGTATACACTGTATGTTAGATAACTTGACAATGAATTATATTAAAAAAATAAAATATTATGGTTAAAATGTCCATTTAAATATTCACTGAGAGTGAATCATCCTATAACTTGTTTCTTTCCAATTAATATATAGTATAACTTAATGAAACAATATGCTTCTTTAAAAACAGCTCTTTATACGAAAGTAGAAGTTATTAATAAATCATATCAGATTTATGGATATTAAATCACAATGATAAGCTGTCTATATCATAAATGCGTTCTGATTAATGCATTACTTAGCAATATAGTAGATTAGATGCCTGATAATAATATTGTGATAGTTGCTATCTGAAGCTATTTAGGGCTTATTTTTGAATCAACAAAATGTGTGGATCTAGAATTAGGATAGGCTTTAGCAAGTAGCTTATAGAAGTGATTCTTTAAATGAGTTCTTTGTATAATTAAGTTCAATAGGTTATTTCGTGTCTTCTTGAGGTAGTAATCCAACATGCTAATTAAACACTTAGGGACTTACTTTGGCCACTTTTCCTTCGCTTCACATCATTTATAGTCTAATTAAGTGTTTTGTTCAAACTAAGGTTAGAACAGGGAAGATGTGTCTTTGTAGGTGGAATGAATCAAAAGAATATTGAAAACTTTTTTATAGAATGGAAAGTATTTAGTGTCAGAAATCTATGACATTATTGACCTTTAAGGAAATGAAATTAATTTGGTTGACATTTAATGAAAAATTTTAAGCTTATATTTTCTATTAGTTAAATATTTTAATCTGCATAAAGAATTCTTTGTGTCATATTTGCCACTACTAATATCAGATTCCACATTCAAAGATAACTCTATAATACACTCTTTGTACATGTATATAAAAAATCTCAACTAAAAAGGCAGACCCATATAATTATCCAAGATTTTCTTGCCCTGTTATATGATGAAATTCTGATTTCCAGATTTTTGCCTTGGCTTTATAATTTACATTGTTCATTTATATGGTTAAATAAAATTTCAGTGAACCCTTAAAATGTTTCTTCATTTTTGTTCATTATGGGAAGTAATACATTGGAAAGTCCTTTGTAAAGTCACTTGCAAATGATAGCTTGCAATTATAATAAAAATATTATTATGTTCATTCTACTGATACAAGCATCAATCTAAGCATACTTATTTTGAGGAGTCCTTTTTGAAGACAGGTTATCTCACAGAATGCCAATGTTTATAATACTGCCTGAACAAGATGTTAAAATTATCTCGTGAAATTGCTGCTCAGCTCTCTCAACATCAAGGTCCAATAACTGTAGATAGTGAATGTCAAGAGTTTAGCTGAGTTACTCCCTGGTATTTCTACCTCAGGATCTGCTCCATTTGGCTCAGTGTCCCGAGGGAGATTTTTATTTATTTATTTTTATTTTATTTTATTTTATTTTATTTTATTTTATTTTAATTTTTAGCTCAGTGGCTCGAGGGAGACATAAAGTGACACTAGTCCCTCATGCAAGTCCATACCCTAGATAACACCCACAGAGTCACAAGCAAGTGTAGGTGCCTGATATGACTTCCCCACAGTCCTGGTAATCACTAGTCTCCCCCATATCACAGGACCTTACTTGTGTTCACATATTGGATCAGACTGTTCTGGAACTTACCAAAACACTGCTTTTTTTTTGGTGTGAATCCAGTCTTAGCCTGGTAATTCCAAACCACTCCACCCATAGACATTAACATAGGTATGAACCCCAGTTCCTATCTAGCTCTCTCCCTTGACCTACCCGTGTGGCTTGAGGCTTGCCTTGCACTTTCTCCAGGACCTGTGAGTAATATACGTCTCTATTTCAATTTCTCTTGTGGTTTGTTGTTGAATTGTAACTCATCCCCTGGCACCCTGAGCTCTAGTTTACAAATGGTAATTGAACACACTCATAACAGTGAATGAGGGATGTTTATGTGTATTGCATAAATGGTGATATCCTCACTTCAAAATATTCAAGTTTTAGTTTCAAAAGTGATTTTTTTCCTTCATTTACATGTAGTTTAACTTATCTGCCTACTGTTAAATATTATATTGCTTGAATCTATGACCAGTATATTTGATTTGTTGAACTAATTTTATATAAAAATGAATCATAAATGGCTCCCACTGGACCTAAGGACAGACAAAATTAACAAGGCTGATCACATAAAAATACAGATTTACGAAAGTCCATCTTTAATCATAATCTACTTACCAGCTGAGTAGATTAAGCTGCCATACAGATCATACTGTTTTAGGTGGTTTTTATCAGTAAATAGACAGAAAAGACTAAATTGAAGAAATAAATAATAGTCACTTAGTAAAAGCTAAATCTGAAATCAAAATGTGTTCTTTAAATATAAATAGTGTGAGAAAACCTGTCAAGTTATGTAATTTCTTATGAATGAAATAGAGGCCAATTGGCAGAGAGGGGATCTGATATGCCCCTAGGATATATGTGCAAATAGATTTTATGTTATGATTTTTCAACTAAACACATGATTAATCATTGATTTATATGTCAATGAGCTCAATTACAAAGATCTACATTTTGATATTTTGACACTGATGAGTTATGCTTTAGGACATAATAAATGTTGAAAAAAATTGAAAAAATTTATACTTTTTCATTGATAAATTTTTAGATTGATGTGATATTTTAACTGAAATTAGACTTAAAAGTCAAAAGAATACTTCAGGATGATCTAATTGGGCAAATTTCAAAAATGGCTGAGGTTAAAAAAAATATCTGCATTATTTGAGGATTTAGCACAGATTTCTGATCCTTTCTAGATCTATTGGTCCAGGCGAATAGGCTGACAATCTGTGTTTAAAAAAATAAAAGGAAATAGAAACAGATAACATCACTCACAAAAGTGGTTTCAAAACTATTAGCATATTCCCACCATTATACTGTTAAACATTGAAATGACAGGGGAGACTCGATTACTCCTAAAGAATAGAGTCTCCAACACTTTGTGACAGTGGCAGTTATTGTGAAATTTATATTCCTTTAATTTCTGATCATTTCCACATCATGCTTTGTTATTCTTTGCCTTCACAGCTTCCCTCCCCCCATCCTTCATTTCCTGCTTCACCTTGCTTTAGAATGATACACAGAAAACATGACTTACATCATGCAAGAAGCTTGCTCATATAATTGTAATAGCATTCTGATGCCTATAATTGACACGTGTAACTCTCTAATTTGTCATCAGATTTCTACAATTTGGAAGCCCATTTGTGTATCTTATCACTTCAAATTATTCCACAACTCAATTTTTCTTTGGAGACATGTTTGACTCTTCTTAGGATTTTGATAACATTTATTTTCTGGAATGATTTTTGCCCCTCTCTTTTTCTCTAAATCCTACTCATAACATCTTACTATAATCAAAGAGATGAATGAAAAAAGAAAATGTGACACACACACACAAGCAGGAGCACACGCACGCGCGTGCGCGCGCACACACACACACACAAGATGGGATATTATTCAGCATGAAAAAAAGAAGAAAATCCCTTGGGGAGCATGGGAGGCTCAGTGGGTTAAGCATCCAACTTTGGCTGAGGTCACAATCTCACAGTTTGTGGGTTCAAGTCCTGCGTCAGGCTCTGTGCTGACAGCTCAGAGCCTGAAGTCTGCTTTGGATTCTGTGTCTCACTCTCTCTCTGCCTCTCCCTTGATCTCTCTCTCTCTCTCTCTAAAATAAATAAACATTAAATTTTTCTTTAAAAAAAGGAAATTCTGCCATTTGAAATACCATGAAGAACCTGGGACATTATGTTAGGTGAAATAAGTCAGTCGCAGAAAGGCAAATACTGTATGATCTAGCTTATATGTAGAATCTAAAAACAAAGTCAACTCCCAGAAGCAGAGAATAGAGTGGTGGTTGCCAAGTGCTGGGGTGGGAGGAAATGAGAAATGATGGTCAAATGGTACAAACTTTTATTTATATCATGAACAAGGTCTGGAGATCTAATGTGCAGCATGAATATTTGATAACTTTAGTGAATAATACTGTCTTGTCTACTGGAAATTTGTTGATGGCAGATCTCAAGTGTTCTCTCCACATAAAACACATGTACAAAAACATACCCATGTGAGGTGGCGGATGTGTTAATTAACTTGATTGTGGTAATCTTTTATTTCACAGAGTATACATGTATAAATCATCACACTGTACCCCATAAACATAAACAATTTTTATCAATGATACCCCAGAAAGCTGGAAAAAAAGTGATCATCATGAGGTTTACAGTGCTTGCCTAATTCCAAAAGGTTGTTTCTTGACTAAAATTTAACAAAAAGTAGCTTATTCCACTTGTTCTGTTTAGCTTTGTGGTTCTATATACCTGCTAGTCTGTGTGCAAAAACTTATTGATAGACGGACACTTGTCACCCTATAATATTCTGGTGTGTCTCTCTGAACACCTCATGCTTCCCCTCTTAGCACAAACATAGGTTATGGGCCAAGAGTTCAAAAAGGCAGGACTCAGATTTAGGTTCCTGATGCCCTGTTCTTCCTATCAGACTAGAATGTTTTTGAATATAGTTTGTTTTATTTTAAATGGCAAATATAAGTTTTATTGAATATTCCATAAGAATTAACAATGATTTTTTTGTATCTTCCAGTCTATAGCAAAACAATCTATACTAGATATGTTTATTCCACAAAGTCTTTTCTCTGACAAATCATAAAAAGATTTTTTCATTCTCTTTGCCTAAATGCATGAGGATGTGTTTTAACAGATTTTCAATAAGAAAAGGTGTTAGGAATGTAAGAAATATCATGAATTTCAGTCATCTAAATTATCTTGCCGTTTCCCAGAACATCAGTCTATTTAAAACTCTGAAAACATGTTATTTGCATGTATTTAGAACAAAACTTGCATATATTCAAGTATAACAACACTTGAATACTCAGAAAATTGTGCTACACAATTTTCTAAGCTCTCTATAGGTGTTATCATATAACGGAAGTGTGGTTCTGGCAGTTTAAGTAATAGGACAAAGGTCACATAACAAGTTAGGAGAAAACCAAGGGCTTTAACTTGCAAGTAGAACTCTTCTCTCATACGATTACTATCTCCCAGGATATTTGGGCTGTATATGTGGTTTTCCAGAATGAACACCACATTCTCCAGTTTCTGCAGTCGCCTATGTCTGGTTATGCAACTAGATCCTGGTAATGAGATTATAAGTGGAAGCAACTTGTGGTAGCTTTTAGTTGGCTTTCCTAAAAGATAGCTGTATGTGGGTTTGGTGTATCTCTCCCCATTTCTTTAAGTTGATGCTTGAAATAGAAATATAATAATTGAGATTCCATATTGCTTCATAATGGTAATGCATTACCTTGGTCTGCTATGACCAATCTTAAACTACTGTGGGGTCTTTGTACTAAGTCTCATTGGCCTGTATCTCTAATTTTCCATGAGCATGAAAGTTAGCTTCTATCTTGTTTTAGGTACTATTTTTCAGTTCTCTATTAGTCACAGCAAAATTTAATCCTGACCGATAGATTTCTCAGGTTATATTGAAAAACCTTATAAAATTTATGTACTCTAGAGCACTGGGCTACATAGTGATATTTACTGTATTAAAATTAAAACTAGGAATTAAAATTTTGAATTAATTTATTTAAAATAATAA
Organism: Cryptoprocta ferox; assembly: GCA_028646485.1. NCBI lineage: Eukaryota > Metazoa > Chordata > Mammalia > Carnivora > Eupleridae > Cryptoprocta > Cryptoprocta ferox. Next base: position 50,007,202 of record CM053567.1, read on the forward strand.
TTAAAAACCTATTACATGTTAATGTGTTTAATGAAGAACAATTAAGTTTTCCAAAGAAAAAATTAATGAGAAAAGTGGTATTTTTAGTGTTTGGCTTAATAGAAAAGATATTAGATGAATTCTAGGATCTGCTTTTGAGTTTAATCTGTTGCTATATGATTGGCCCTGAAATATAAAAAAAAAGTCATTTCATATTTGGCTACTGTATGAATAAATATACATTACGATATTAAATAGGGGTGATCAGAATAGCCTCAGTGGAAAGGTGAGAGTTGACCGATGACTTAAAGAGAATTCTTATGCCTCAGCAAAGTTGAGATTTATTTGTTAACAATTCATCTGTGTGTATTTTAACCTTTTAAAAAAGTGATTCATAATTTAAAATTACTTACCTTTATTTTTAATTTCTAATTAATTAGTTATTTAATTTTTAAGTGGTTATTTTGTGAGAGAGTGAGAGCACAAGTGGGGGAGGAGCAGAGAAGGAGAGAGAAAGAGAATTCCAAGCAGGCTCCGTACTGTCAGTGCAGAGCCCTATGCGGGGCTCAAACTCATGAACCCTGAAATCATGACCTGATATAAAATCAAGAGCCAGACACTTAACTGACTGAGCTACCCAGGCACCCCTATTTTTTATTTTTTTAAGTTTATTTATTTATTTTGAGAGGAGTAGAGAAAGAGAGAGAGAGAGAGAGAGGGAGAATGAGCAGGAGAGGGGTAGAGAGAGAGGGAGGGAGAGAGAGAATCCCAAACAGGCTCCTCACTGTCAGTGCAGATCCCTATGCAGGACTCCATTCCAATCTCACAAACTGTAAGATCATGACCTGAACTGGAATCAAGAGTCTGACAATCAACTGTCTGAATGAGCCACTCAGGTGCCCTTATTTTTTTGAGATATAATTGACATATAACATTATTTTAGTTTCAGTTATACAGTATTATGGTTACATATACTGTATAAATATTGCAACATGACCACTATAATAAGTCTAGTTAACATCCATCACCACATGTAGTAATAAATTTGTTTTTCTTGTGGCAAGAACTTTTAAGACGTACTATAAGTAACTTTCAAATACACAGCACAATATTTTTAACTATAGTCAGCGTGCTGTACATTACATCTTTAGGACGTACCTATTTTACAACTGGAAGTTTGTATCTTTTGATCCCCTTCACCATTTTGTGTGCCCATTTGCAGTTTATTATATACCAATTAGACCCTCTATAAAGTTGGAAAAAACAAGATAGACAACAATTTAAATAATCTCTGAGTTATGTGTTCATTAGCTATGTTTGTCCTTTTACCAATTAGATGCTGGGTGTGGATGTTATTATGATACCTTTCTTTTCTTTTTTAAAATTTTTAAATGTTTATTTACTTTTGAGAGAGGGAAGGAGGGAGGGAGAGAGAAAGAGAGAGAGAGGGAGAGAAATAAAGAGAGAGAGAGAAAGTGGGAGAGGGGCAGAGAGAGAGACACACACACAGAATATGAAGCAGGCTTCAGGCTCTGGGCTGTCAGCACAGAGCCCGACACGAGGCTTGAACCCATGAACTGTGAGATTATCACCTGAGCTAAAGTCGGTTACTTAACCAACTGAGCCACCCAGGCGCCCTGACTTTTCTTTTTTTTTCATTTTTTAATGTTTATGATTTATTTCTGAGAGAGAAACAGACAGAACACAAATGGGGGAGCGGAAGAGAGAGAGGGAGACACAGAATTCAAAACAGAATTCAAAACATAATAGGGCACCTATGTGGCTCAGTTGGTTGAGCATCCGACTTTGGCCCAGGTCATGATTTCATGGTTTGTAGGTTTGAGCCCCGCATTGGGCTCTGTGCTAACAGCTCAGAGCCTGGAGCCTGGTTCAGATTCTGTGTCTCCCTGTCTCTCTGCTCCTCCCCCACTCACACTCTGTCTCTCTCTCTCTTCCTCAAAAATAAAGAAACATTAAAAAATGTTTTATTTTCAAGTAACACAATAAAATATATAAACTTATTCTTCCCTGAGCATCCTAAGCAGCCGGTTAGCCTGATCTATGCAGTTCACAAATTGCATTTGAATATGTCTTGTTAACTATAACTATGATTTGCTTATGTCAACTGAGAAAAGGGGGTGAAACTCAGTAAGAAACAAAGAGCTTTTATTTGGGGTCTCAGAATTGCAATTTGGGGAGCACAGATTCTGGTAGTAACCAGAAAAATATCCTGCTTGTATGGGGAAAGAGAGAGGTTTTTATGAGAAAGAGGGGACTTAGATAAAGAAGAGAAAAAAAAATCCCACTCTTATTGGTGCAACCAGTAGAACTGCTTTTGATGACTGTCGGATTAGCTTTTTTATAGGTGCTAGCAAACAAAACTGTTCTTGGTACGCATCAGTTAATTATTCTGTCTTCATAAAGCTCATACCAACAGTCTTATGGTCTGAATGCCAGTTGTTCTGTTGAATTTTAAGAGGAACTGCTTGAAAAAAATTATTGCTTCTGGCCCAGTTCAAGAGTTCATTATTTAGAATTGAAAATGGAGTTTAAAAATGGATTCTCTTATGTCCAGAAATTTTATGCAATCCCACACTTATATTTTTTACACTTGTTGGATTTCTAAGTAATTCATATATCCTTCATTAATGTCAAGAGGAATGGTTTTTTGTGCTTTGAGTGTAAGGAGACCCCCCACAAAACACTCACAAAATGTTTTGTTTTTTTATGAGTGTGAGATTTTGGGAAGTTATATTTGTGTTTGAAAAGACAAAGAGTAAGGGCGGCTGGGTGGCTCAGTCAGTTAAACCACTGACTCTTGATTTCGGCTCAGGTCATGATCTCATGGTTCATGAGATGGAGCTCTGCATTTGGCTCTGTGCTGACAGCGTGGAGCCTGCTTGGGATTCTCTCTCTTCCTCTCTCTGCCCCTACCAGTGTCGTATGTGCACTCTCTCCCCCTCTCTTAAAAAAAAATAGAGGACAAGATGGCGGAAGAGCAGAGAGCTCTGTAATCCGAGCACGCCCGTATGGATTGAACTGAGAAGGACTGAAGGGATAAAACTTGGATTTGCAAGTGGGGGAAAGAAGAAACAGACGCCAGAAAGAAGACAACCTCAAAGATGCCTGAGTGAGTGACTGTGATCTGGGAAATTAGGGGACGGGCGGGTCCCGGTGGTAAAGGGGAAAGGAGCCCCCGAGC
>CM053567.1:50010882-50044216 GCA_028646485.1 Cryptoprocta ferox
AAGAAAGACATAGAGTATGTTTTTTCTTTCCCAAAGGGGAGAAAGTCATAGTTTAAAAAATATGTGTGAAGACATCAGCTTCTTTATATACCCAACTGAGTCAGCAAGATTTCTGAATGTCAGAAGGGTATTAAGAATTTTAGAAGGTATTAATGTATGTAGCAAGAAAAAGGGCAATGTCTTGGTGAGTAAGGGCAAATGCAGGTCATGTATATTCCTAGCCTTCCTGAGTGTCTGTGACCAATGTCACTCATTAATCTTGACTGAACTTTAAAGAGTGCTCAACATGGTACTCCAGACAATATTCAGATTTGGAATGATTAGCACTTTCATCTAAGAACAATATATTGCTCATGGATAACTGATCCTGGTTCTTCGCGTACCGCCAAAGGACTTATTTTGAGGTCAACTGTGCCTCTCAGGAGAAGTGAATTCTTGTGACAGCCAAGCACCCCTAATTTACTTCCTCCCTTGGGTTGAAGCAGACTGCCATAGTGGCAGTGTGTCTGAAATCAAACATGGTAAGACATGTAGGATAGTAAAAACATGGATTTGGGAACCAGAAATTGGTTTGATCGTGGCTCTGTTACTTATCATTGGATGACTCCTGTGAAAACATGTAAACTTATCTGACTTTCAGCCTTATAATTTTTTCTTTTTTTAAATTTTTATTTATTTTTGAGAGAAAGAGAGAGGCATAGCATGAGTGGGGGAGGGGCAGAGAAAGAAGGAGGCACATAATTCGAAGCAGGCTCTCCAGGCCCAATGCAGGGCTCAAACCCACAAACCATGAGAACATGACCTGAGCTGAAGTCGGATGCTTAAGTAACTGAGCCACCCAGGTGCCCCTCAGCTTTATAATTTCTAAAGAAAGGATAATAATAATATTATCTAACCTACCAAAATCCTGGGAAGAATAAAAGAGATAATGTAATTGCCTAACACGACACTGTAGGATTCCAAATGATCTAGAAATACAGTGTACCAAGATAAGAAGTTCACTTGATTCTGAGTTCATACTGATATTTCTAATTTTAATTTAACATTACTGGGAATTTTATAAACTTCTATTTTTGTGTATGTTTTTCTTATACCTAAAATCACATTTCTAATGGGATTCATATACTTCTTTACATTTACCATAGTCTGTTTTGGATGCTATAAGAAAATACCACAGACTAGGTTGCTGTATAACAACAGAAACTTATTTCTCACCGTTCTGGAGGCTGAAAGTCCAAGATCAAGGTGTCGGCATAGTAGGGTGAAAACTCTCTTCCTGGTTTATTACCAGAACTTTTCACTGTCTTGTTACATGGTGGAAGGGACTATGGGACTCTGGGATCTCTTTATAAGGCGCTAATCCCACTCATCAGAGCTCCAACCTCATGACCTAATCACTTCCCTAAGGACGTACCTCCCGATACCTTCATCTTTGGGGTTAGGATTCAACATATGAACTTTGGGGTGACACAAACACTTAGATCATAGCAATATTTATACTGTGATATACTAAAATAATTTCAAATAGCCAAGACCAGTGTTAGTATTAGAAGTAAAATTACTGACTAATGTGTAAGACTTCTGCTTTTAGACTATATGCCAATAAGGTATATACCATGTCCAAATATCATTTGAAATAATTATATTGCCAACGTGATACACATTTAGATTAATTTATTTCCATTTGTTTCTCACTTCAATGATTTGTTTCTTTTCATTATCTTTCTTTTTGATCGAACTCTACTTTGATTATGTAAAACATTTATATGGTTCAAAGATCAAAACTACTTAAAAAGGTAAATTCATCTTGCTTCTATCTCTGGTTCATCCACTCTATTTTTCATTTTTCATTCTTTAATTAACCATTTTATTTTATTTTATTTATTTCTTTGGAAGATTTGGCAAGCAACTATGCATATACAAATATGCTTTATATTTTCCTTACTTACTAGACAAACATAGAGAATACATATTCTGCCTGTTGCATTTTTCACAGGATAGTAAGTGAAATCAACAAGGTTGCAGGATACTAGATCAACATACAAAAATTAATTATATTTCTAATACCAATAACAAAAAGTCTGGAAATAAATATAAGGAAAAATTCCATTTCCAATGGCATAACAGCATATCTAGGAATACATTTCTTAAAAGAAATGTAAGACTTGTAAAACTATAGAACTGATAAGAGAAACTAAAGAAGATCTAAATAAATGGAGACTTATTCCATGTTCATGAATCAGAACTCAGTGTGGTTAAGATGGGAATTCTTTCCAAAATGATTTATTGATTCATTAAAATTCCATAAAAGTTCCAGCAGGAACTTTTTTTTTTTTTGGGCAGAAATTGACAAACTGTTCATGTTTATATAGAAGTGCTATTTATTTCTTTTACCATGAAATTTGAAATCTTTAGTGGACAACGATCTAATCTCTACTTTTTTTTTCCTACCTTTCCCCTGCTTTGCTCCAGGCACCTGGCACCTGTTTACTGTCTCTAGTCCCTGAGATAACTATACAGATTTATCTTCAGGGCCCATATGAGCTGTTTCTTTGCTCTGTACTCTCTAGACAAAGCTTTTCAAACGCCACCAACTGCTCACATTCTTTGCTTCATTTGAAAAGAACTTATTTATTCTTCAGATTTTTACCCAAGCCTTATTTCTAGTTTTCCCCATTGCCTCCTCCATAAATTACCACCTCCTACCCCATTATATATCCTCTTCTACTGTGAACATTTCTTTCATATACCAAATAGTAATTGTTGGGAGAAACATTCTGTACATATTTTAAGCAGAGACATGAACTGCCTTTGTTCTCATCTGTTTTCAAGGATTTTTTTTTTTTTAATAGCAAACAGCCTTGCAAGGTAGAGCTAGTGTTTTCTTCTAGAGCAAAGGTCAGGTTTGTTTACTGCCTGGTTTGATAGATAATGTCTCCCTCTGGAACAAAAATCAGGCAGACTTATTTTAGCATCCTCTAAGATTTGAGTTCTGTTATGAAACCCACCATGGACGCGGGAGCCTTCTGGCCCTCTTTTAGCTGCCCTGTGATAGTAGCACAGGGAATCTGTTCTGTGCTCCCAGGGCTGCTAAAACTGAGACTCATAAAGGCCTGTATCCCAGGCTCCGGGCCTTGTGTGTCTTCTGCTAGCATCCAAGAGTCAGTGGCAGGCTAACTTGCTAGTTCTTGATAATAACATTAAAGAGAACTAATACTTCTAGCATTTATTATGTGCTAAATATCTTCTGTAATTGGTGTAATAATTTTTCAATGTAATTCTAGTATGTAGGAACTTTGATTTCATACATTTGCAAATATGAAAGATACATTCTTAAGGATGTTAAATACTATAGCTATTAAAAGTTTTTGAGGTGGGGTTTGAATTCAGGCTGCCTGTCTCCAAAGACCACACGTTTAGATCAATATATTATTCTGCTTTCCTCTGTTTTCAACTATATGACTTTAAAAATATGTTATTTAAAAGTCTCATGTCTATTTACTACACTATGCTATTAGCATTGTGAGAGTAAGGCACATTTTTCTCTTGTACACTATTATAATCTCAATGCCCAAATGCTATTTGCCAAATACAAGAAATTAAATAAGTATTTATTCAATAAGTTGATCTCTGAAAGATTAAACATTTAGGGCTGCTAAATGATCCCAGATGATATGAAAACCAAGTGTCCACAAATCACAAAATACTTAAAATACGATGTTCTTGTCCCAAAACATATTTTTAAAGTTTTGTTTATTTGACTGATAAAAATATATGCTATATTTCCATTATGTGACCTTCTTAAATTTTAGGGTTACCCCATAATTTCAATACCTGCATTTTCACCTCTGTTAATAATTGCAAATAGTCCCATGTTTACTGTGTAAGCCTAAGAAGAACAGCAGACTTAACTACATAAATTCAACATTTGTTTAAAGTGAAGACTAAAAGTTGTAAGTACTTGCAGTGCAGATGGAATTTTTCACATTAACTGTGATAAAGAAAAGTGATTAAATTATTGAGTTGCCATACATATCATATAAGTTAAATATTTAAAAATCAAAACAATTGGTATTATATGATTCATACCAAATTCACATTTGCTCATTAGTCAGGAAATCAACATCAATTGTCACATTAAAAGGATGTTGTTAATTTAATTGTATTGGTTTCTTAGGCTGGTTTATAATTTATTATTAAACTACTTTGGTTTGATGCTCTGTAAGGGCATAAATAGAAGGAGTTAAAATTATTTTATTCTGTTAAATATTTTTTTCCCAAGTAGTCTCTGTATAACTTCTATTTAAGAAATACTTAATTATTGATTCAAAGGGGCACATGTACCCCAATGTTTACAGTAGCACTATCAACAATAGCCAAGTTATGGAAAGAGCCCAGATGTCCATCAACTGATGAATGGAAAAAGAAGTTGTGGTATACACACACACACACACACACACACACACACACACACACTGGACTATTACTCAGCCATCAAAAGGAATGAAACCTTGCCATTTGCAATGATGTGGGTGGAGCTAGAGAGTATTATGCTGAGCAAAATAAGTCAGTTAGAGAAAGACAAATACCATATGTGGAATTTAAGAAACAAAACAGATGAACGCAGGGGAAAGGAAAAAAAAAATAGAGACAGGCAGGGGCGCCTGGGTGGCTCAGTCGGTTAAGCCTCCGACTTCGGCTCAGGTCATGATCTCACGGTTTGTGGGTTCAAGCCCTGCATCGGGCCTTGTGCCGACAGCTCAGAGCCTGGAGCCTGCTTCAGATTCTGTGTCTCCTTCTCTCTCTCTGCCCCTCTCCGCACTCATACTACTCATATGTCTCAAAAATGAATAAAACTGTAAAAAAATAATAGAGACAGGCAAACCATAAAGCTTTTAACTATAGAGAACAAACTGAGGGTTGATTGAGAGGAGGTGGGGAGGCAGACGGGTTAAATGGGTGATGGGTATGAACAAGGGCACTTGGTGTGGTGAGCACTGGATGTTATATGTAAGTGATGAAAATTCTACTACTGCAATGAATATTACACTATATGTTAACTAACTGAACTTTAAATAAAAACTTAAATAACTGCATGATTATAAAAGAAAAACAAGTGAATAATATTATTATTGAATTTTAATTTAGAGAGAGCTATCTAGTACCAGTATGAAGAATGAAATTGAAGATTATAAATCTGGAGGTAGGGAGGCCCAGTAACACTAAGTTATCGTATTCCTGGAAAGAGCTGATAAGATGTTGAACTTTAAAAATTGCCATATGCTAAAACTGGTGCGTGTAGAATTAAAATGTATTTAAGGAGATAAGATGTATAGAATACTTGGTGATTGCTATTATGTGGGAGATATGCGAATTATGGAGGATTTTTGGAAAACCTTTGTTTTTCTGCTTTGATCAACTTGATATACAGCAAAATCTTTAACTGATACATAAAAATGTCTTTTAAAAAGCAGTAGGATGACAGGCTATAATGATAAGTTCAGTTAATGATTTTTTTGCTGATATTCAACCATATGTGTTATTATTTTCTCATTAATTGGGAATGAATAGGGAATGATTTTTCTTCTTAAGTTTATATCACAAAGCATATGTGATTTAAGCATTCTTCTGTCACAATATGGTAAATATTTGCTTGCCCAAAGTTGAAAGGGATAACTAATAATCATGTACCTGAAGTGGGAAATTTGTTTAAGTATAAAATAATGGAAAAAAACCCACAAATGACTGACTGATAGACTTTATGAATATTTAAGACTTCCAGTATGTGAAGGCTTTAATAGTTTATCTGAGTGCTATTTTATGCAGTAGTCTGCAAGCTTTGGCCTGGTTTTTCCCTACCTCTCCAGTTTCAGCTTGCATAAGTCTTTTTCTTATTTTTCATTCTTTTTGTACAACTTCATTAAATCTGCCTACTTTGACTGGTTATATCTTACTTATTCTTACTTATTTCTTACTTATTTGTTTAGGAAAAAATTCATAGTTTAACATCAGATCTTTGTTACACACTGTTATAAACACATTTATTATTTTTTTAAAACATTTTTAAATGTTTATTTATTTTTGACAGAGAGAGAGAGAGAGAGAGAGAGAGAGAGAGCGCGTGCATGAGCAGGGGAGGAGCAGAGATAGAGGGGGAGACACAGAATCCAAGGCAGGCTCCAGGCTCTGAGCTGGCAGCACAGAACTCAATGTAGGGCTCAAACTCATGAACCGTGAGATCATGACCTGAGCCGAAGTCGGATGCTTAATCGATTGAGCCACCCAGGCTCCTGAACACATTTATTTTTAATTCATATTACCTTTTTAAGCTGCCATCTTAGAATTATTTGTTAGTCACTTAATAATAGGTAAAGTAATTTCTATGTTCACCTGGGGCCTGTTTTTGTTAACCCTTGTATCTCCAAAGGTTTGTCTTACTATCTCTAGAAAATAGTAGGCATGTAGTAAATATTTTTTAAATGTGTGTAATGGAAAAAAAATTAATGACAAAACCAAATAAAAATTGGTTTCAAAGGTGACAAAAACTCAAACCCAAAAACAAATGCTAAAATATGTTCAAGAGAAAAAAGTAACATGTTACTGATTCATATGAGAATGAATAAATCCCCAAATGAAATGTATTAAAAAATCAAATCATCATTTCAGCAAATGAGGAAAATATAGTTTTTGTTTTTTCTTTTTCTTTCTTTTTTTTTGAGAGAGAAAACACATGTGTGGGGGAGGGATAGGGAGGGAGGGAGAGAAACTTAAGCAGGCTCCATCCCAGAGCAGAGCCCAAGATGAAACTCGATTTTACAAACGTGAGACCATGACCTGAGCCAAAATGGAGACCTGGAGACTTAACTGACTGAGCTACTCAGGTGCCTGGGAAAAATATATTTCAAAGCACAATGAGTTAAGATAATCTAATTAATAATAACATGAATTAAAAGAACATATCATGCTTATTTTTAAAGATAGCACATATTTGCTAGGATGTAGTGAAATTAGTGCCATGGTGAATTTTGGTATGAGTATAAATTGGCACAGTACTATCCATAAATAAATACAGTAAGACAGCAAACATGCTTCTATCACTGCATATGATAGATTTATTAAGTTGATATGTATTTTTAAAATTTTTAAAAAATGTTTTTATTTTATTTTTGAGAGAGACAGAGGGCAAGCAGGGGAAGGGCAGAGAGAGAGGGAGACAGAGAGTTCGAAGCAGGCTCCAGGCTCTCAGCTGTCAGCACAGAGCCCGACGCGGCGCTTGACCCACAAACCGGGAGATCATGACCTGAGTCGATGTCAGAGGCTTAATCCACCGAGCCACCCAGGTGCCCTCAAGTTGATACATATTTATTTTGGACTTTCACATGGAAATCCTATTTTCTAGACTGCGTTATTGCTAAAGTTTTAATAAAGTTGGGTTCTTCCAATCAGATGCCCTCCTTTAGGATGTGGAAGGCAGAAATAAGTCAGAATTCATATGCCTTCCATTTTGGCCATTGCCTCTGACAATAAAAGTCAGTAGTGTCCCGTGTTGGGTCATTAAGAATCATGGTGTCACAAAAACGATGTTTCAGATGTTGCTATGGCTCATAAACGTGATGAGATCCATAGAATCAACATTAATGTTGATGACTCCTAAAAATTCCACTTGCTTGATTTGATAGTGTCATGTAGCAGAAAATATTTTCTAAGTACTTTGAACCCTAGAGGATCAGCCTAGAACATGTACATCTAGCCCTTCCCCCATTTTTTAGAAATGCATTTCTGAAAGTGTATTAAAAGTGAATTAGAAGTGGGGCACCTAGGTGGCTCAGTCGGTTAAGTGTCTGACCTCAACTCAGGTCATGATCTCACTGCTTGTGAGTTTGAACCTGCACTGGGCCTGCTTTGGATTCTGTCTCCATCTCTCTGTCCCTTCCCTGCTTGCGCTCTGTCTCTCTCTCTCTCAAATATAAAACATTAAAAAAGTGATTAAGAAATGAATATCTGGAAACTTATGATTTATAATAGAATATTAAAACAAAATCTGTAGGAGTCAAGGTAATAAATATGTGTACGTATTAGTATACTTAAAATGCAACATGATACTGAGAGGAGTTAAAGAAGAAATAATAAATGAGAGAGATATCTTATGTTAAGGATAGCATACTCAATATTGTTTTTAGGCCAATTTTGACTAAATTAATATATAGATCAAGAAAATCAGAATTTCAAGTGGAATCTGTAGCAATTGACAAACTAATTTTAAGTTTATATGAAATGTAAGTATCTAGAAAAATAAAAATAATTAAGGAAATAGAAAGTTGAAGTTCCTACATTATCTGATATCAAGACAATACAAATCTATAGTAATCAAAAAAAGGTGGTATTGGCTTTAGAAAACATAGGTGAGTAGACATGGATCAGTGAAATTGAAAGTTCAGAAAGAAACCCACACATATATGTTCTATTGAATTTCATAAATGTGACAAACTAAATAGATTGGGAAATGACTAGTATTCTACATGAATAATAAACAGAGACTTCATAAATATGTTTTTGTAGAAATACTTTTTGCTTTTCAAAACTCACAGTAAAGAAAATACTGGCAGAATATATTTGCAAAATACATATCAGACTGGGGAGCTGTATCCAGAATATATGATGAAAATTTACAGCCCATTAATAAGAGGACAATCTCAAAAAAGGAACATAATTTGAGGAGACACTTTACAGAATAATATATACATCCACTTGCCAGATGTTGGGGTGGTAAATTCGGGCAACAAGCCAAACCAAAAGTAATCAAGCCTTTATTTATTTACTGCAACAGTGCCAACAACAGGTAAAAGAAAAAGATATTTTCTGGGGGTTCTATTTTTTTCCAAAGAATGGTACTGAATAAAGGTCAAATGACACAGTGCAGATGGTAGGGAATCATCTCATTTCCATGAGGCTGGAGCAAAAGTTTCTGATATGGGAAAGGGTGAGGAGTGGAAAAATGCTGAGTCAGACTGGAGAAAAGTAACAGAGCTAAGGCAAGTAGGTGTCAGCCAAAAGGACCCACCGGAGGGTAGGAATAGATCTAAAGAGCACAACCAGCCAGGGGTGCCTGAGTTCTTGATTGCATCTTCTTCCAGAAAACTATCATACATTGTCTATACACCAAGTCTTGTGTATCAAGGGCATGAGGCTTGTTAAGGAAAGCCTCGTCATTGCCTATGGTCTGGCCTGCAAAATCATATACAGGATTTTGGCCTGGGGCCAGGCTACTTAATATGAATGACAAATATGCACCATGTGATTAGTCCTGTATAAATGCAATTTAGAATGAGAATATAATACCAGTATTGCATCACCAAAAATGGCTAACATTAAAAAAAAATGGCAATAGTGGGGCACTTGGGTGGCTCAGTCAGTTAAGTGTCCGACTTCAGGTCAGGTCATGATCTCGCAGTTTGTGAGATCAGGCTATGTGTTAACAGCTCAGAGCCTAGAGTCTGCTTCAGATTCTGTGTCTCCCTCTTTCTCTGCACTCCCCCACTCACGCTCTGTCTGCCTCTCCTTCTCTAAGATGAATAAACATGAAAAATATTTTTTTAAAAATGGCAATTTGAATTGCTATAAGGATGTGGAGCAACCAACTCACACATAACTGAATGGGAATTCAAAATGATATGGCCACTTTGGAAAATAGTTTGGTAATTTCTTAAGGTAATTTACTCAGTGTATTACTCAACAATGCAGTCTTCATGTATTTAATTAAGAAAGTGAAAACTTACATCTACAAAAAGATTTGTATGTGAATGTTCATAGCAATTCTACACATAGACCAAAACTTATGGCTGTACCACAGTTTATCTTTTCTTCTGTTGATGGACATTTTGTTTGTTATCAATGGATGTTTTTCACTTTGTAATTATTTTTTGCTTGTATATAGAAGGACTGTTGATTGTTACAAAATAAAACAATGAATTTCCCACCAGCAGGAAATATATCTTGAGAAATAGCTAAATTCCACTATTAGTTCTAGTTTTATAGATTTCTTGGGATTTTCTATGTAAAAATTCATATGGTCTGTAAATAAAGAAGTTTTATATCTTCCAAAAAAAAAAAGAAGCCAACAAATTAGAAACAACACACATATTAATATAACTTTTGTTTTTTGGGGGAAATTACCATCTTACGAGTCATGCTTTCTCAAATAATTTTGACTCATGGTCTCTTTTGCAACTAATATAGAGCTAAGTGATAAAGATTTCATTACAATTACAAACGTAAGGCTTTGATCCAGAAAAAAAATAATATGTAAACTTACTCTACAATCATCAGTGACAGGGATGTCATTTGGTTTTAAATGGTCAGTGGTGGTTGAATGGTCAACTTTATGATACTAAAATGTTCTAGATAAATCATCATCATATTCAATGTCATTGGAGTAAAACTGGGTCCTGATATTTAATATTTCATGATGGTTATAAGGTGCAATTTCTTCATCAGGTCAATTCTTTAAATTTTTTTATTTTTTATTTTTATTTGTTTTTTTTTAAATTTTTTAATGTTTATTTATTTTTGAGAGAGAGAGACAGAGATAGAGAGTGAGCGGGGGAGGGGCAGAGAGAGAGATGGAGATACAGACTCTGAAGCAGGCTCCAGGCTTCAAGCTGACAGCAGAAAGCCTGATGCGGGCCTCAAACCCACTTATCGTGAGATCATGATCTGAGCTGAAGTTGGATGCTTAACCAACTGAGCCACCCAGGTTCCCTAATTCTTTAAATTCTTTTAAATGTTTTATTTATTTTTGAAAGAGAGAGAGACAGATCATGAAAGGGGAAAGGCAGGGAGAGAGGGAGACACAGAATCTAAAGCAGGCTTCAGCTTCTGAGCTGTCAGGACAGAGCCCAGTGTGAGGCTCAAACTCATGAACTGCAAGATCATGACCTGAGCTGAAGCCATATGCCCAACTGACTGAGCCACCCAGGCGCACCTAAATTATTTTTAATGTTTATTTATTTTTGAGAGAGAGAGAAAGAAAGAGTGCAAGCAGGGAAGGGCAGAGAGAGGGAGACACAGAATCTGCAGCAGGCTCCAGGCTCACTCTGAGCTGTCAGTACAGAGACTGATGCAGGGCTTGAATTTACGAACTGTGAGATCATGACCTGAGCCAATGTTGGTCACTCAAATGACCACCCAGGCCCCCATGGTCAGTTCTATTCTTTTGTTTATGCTGACTTCATGTGCAAGAGACACATGCTATAACACAAGGACTTCACATCCAATTTGATGACCTGCTGTCACCACCTGGAATTTTTTTAATCAAGTTTATTTATTTATTTTTGAGAGGGAGGGAGCACATGTGCAGGAGGGGCATAGAAAAGAAAGAGAATCCCAAGTGGGGCTCAAATGCATGAGATCATGACTTGAGTCAAAATCCAGAATCAGATGCTTAACTGACAGAGTCACCAAGGCACCCCACCACCTGGAATTTTAAAATGTTTAAATAATTTTATCTTTGAACATATCTTTGAACATATATTTTGAAAGGGCAGTGTTATGACAATAGAAAAGGCACCTGAACAGAGGAGAAATTGTTCCGTTTCCACACTCACATAGAATGTTTGCAATGCCCCCATTAACACACAGTCCGATAAACTGATGATGACTGGGAGTTCAAAAAGACTACAAATGAGTACAAGCAAGCATGTTAAGTCTTAGAGTAAATAACATTGGTGATGGCACTCAGAGGCCACACTTTTCATTTGAACCAGAACTTCAAATATGAAACAATGGCAATAACATTTTAAGGAAAAAGAAATCAAGAAATCCTACCATATCACTTCTTACTCGTTTACTTTGGGGTACTAGCCAATTATTTAAACCTAAAGTGAACACAGAAGGAAAAGAAAAGATAGTAAAACCCATAGTTCCTTATCCTTTACTTCTTTCCCCTACTTATCAGTAAGCCAAAAGTAGAGAATATTGATATGCATTTTTGTCAAAAAGTGAAATAAGAACAATTGAGTTTGTTTTGTCCAGGGTTTCCACTGTTCTGATAAGAAGAATATATGTATGTGCAGGGGCTATGAAATACAGAGTGCACAATTTCGGTAATTCTGCAGACAAAGTGCTTTTACATTTGCATTTAACAGTGGCATTGCATATTATAAAGATAAATATTAAAACTTAAGAGGGACATGACATAACGATAAAAGAGTCAATTTTCCAAGCAGATACAACAATCCTTAATGTGTATGTGCCCAACAACAAGGCAGCAATATACACAGGGCAAAACATTATTGCATTGCAAGAAGAAATAGGTGAATCCACTGTTACAGTTGGAGACATCAACACTCTGTCAGAAATGGGCAGGCCCAGTAAACAGAAAATCAGTAAGGACATAACTGAACACAAAAATGTCATGAATCAACTGGATATAAGGGTATCTATAGACTGTTTTGTAAAGCATTAGAATATACATTCTTCTCAAGCTCATGAGGAACATTCACTGAGATAGGCCAGATTCTGGACCATAAAACATGCCTTAACACTTTTAAAATAGAAATCATACAATTTCTCCTCTCAGATAATAAAAGAATTAAACTAGAAATCAGTAACAGAAAATAACTGGAAAATCCCCACATATATAATCATTAAATAACACACACTCAAAAACACATGGGTCAAAGATGAAATCTCAAGAAAAAATTAATAATTTCTTCAAGTAAATAAAAATGAAAAAATACTTATCAAAAGTTGAGGGATGCAGAAAAAACAATGATTAAAGGGAAATTTATAGCACTGAATGTATGTATTAGATCAGAATAAATATCTGAAATCAATAATCTAAGATTCCATCTTAAGAAACTAGAAAAAGAAGAACAAAAGAGAAATAAAAATTAGAGCAGAAATCAGTGAAAATGAAAACAGGAAATTAAAAGGGGAAACAAATGAAGCTAAAAACTGATTCTTTAGAAAGTCCAATAAAATTGATGAGCCTCTAGCCAGGTTAACTTAAAAAAAAAGAGGAAGTAAATTATTACTATCAGAAATAGATGGAGTATATTAATAAAGATGGAATGGAGATTAAAAGTATAATAAAGGACTATTATGAACAACACTACACATAAATTTTAGACAACCTAGATAACATGGGCTAGTTTCTTGAAAGAGACAATTTCTTAAAACTCACACAAGAATAGGTAATATGAATAGGCCTATACCTATTAAGAGATTGATTTAATAAACAAAATGAAATCAAAACCCAATTCACTGATGAATTCTATCAAATGTTTAAGGAGGAAATTATACCAAATTCTCTATAATCCATCTTGGAAAATAAAAATAGGGGAATATTTCCTAATTTATTCCATGAGGCAAGTATTACCGTAATGCCAAAACCAGAAGTATTCATTATAAGAAAAGATTACAGACTAATATTTCCAATGAACATAAATGGAAAAATTCTCAACAATTATCAACTTGACTGTAATGATGTTTACAAAGAATTGCACAGTACTACCAAATGTGATTTATCCCATTTATGCTAAGCTGCCCAACATTCAAAAATCAATTATTGTAACTTATCACATCAATGGGCTAAGGAAGAAAAATCACATGAATATATTAATAAATACAGAAAAAGCTTTTGACAAATCCAACATCCATTCATGACTAAAACTCTCAGTAAACTTGGAATAGAAAGGAAACTCCTCAACTTGATGGAGAATATATGCAAAACATTAGATCTGTGGATTGCTCTGGGTAGTATAGGCATTTAACAATATTTGTTTTTCCAATCCATGAGCATGAAATATTTTTCCATTTCTTTGCATCATCATCAATTTCTTTCAGTTTCTTTCATTAATGTTTTATAGTTTTCAGAGTACAGGTCTTTCATCTTTAAGTTTATTCCTAGGTATTTTATTATTTTTAGTGCAATTGTAAATGGGATTGTTTTCTTAACTTCTCTTTCTGCTTCATTATTAGTGTAGAGAAATGCAATGGATTTTTGCACATTGATTTTGTATCTTGAAACTTTACTTAATTCATTTATCAGTTCTACTAGTTTTTTGGTGGAGTGTTTAGGGCTTTCTATGTATAGTACCATGTCATCTACAAATAATAAACAAAACTAAAAGACAACTTACTGAATGAGAGAAGACATTTGCAAATAACAATGGGTTAGTATCCTGTGGTAGGATTTCCTTGGGTCCTGGGGACACGACGAGTGGGATGCAATGACAGTTCCCAAAGGCTGATGGCCAATGGAAACAGGGATGTTCCCAACCACCGCTGATGGGAATGTGAGGGACATTTCTCAGTGGAAACATGAACGGTCCCAGAAAGCAAGGGCACCGTGAACATCCCCAAAAGCCATGGAGATGGACCAAGAGCTGAAGGCTAATGGCAAACTTTATTAGGAACAGCATCTTATTTTATACCCTCCTTGAAAGCTTGGAGAGCACAGTAAATGTTACAGTGAATGTTTTACTCAGAACAGTAGCTACAGATAAAGTAAGGACAGATCAGGAACATCCTGCAACTGTGCGTGGGTACATCTCTGGTGCTGTGGTTTCTTGACACACTTGGCTGATGACCAGGAAGGCTCTGTCCTGTATGTCCTCCTGGGACTTCATCAAGTCCCATATTCCCAGCGTTCTGGGAACAGAAGTCCAATAAAGACAATACATACACAAGGACAGTGCTAAGACCAGAGGTCCAATAAGGACAGTTTGTCCCATTTCCCAACAGTATCCAAAATATACGAAGAAATTACCCAACTCAACACCCAAAAAACAAATAAGCCAATTAAAAGACGGGCAGAAGAAATGAACAGAAATTTTTCCAAAGATGATGTAGCAATAGCCAATAGACACATGAAAAGATGCTGAACATCACTCATCATCAGGGAAATGCAAATAAAAGCCACAGATTTTAGCCATGGATAAAATAAAACAACAACAACAAGAAATGCTAAAATAAAAGACTTAAGAAATAGGTGTCAGTGAGGATATGGAGAAAAAGGAATCGTTGTGCACTGTTGGAAGGAATGCAAACTAGCACAACCACTGGGGAAAACAGTATGGAGGTTCCTCAAAAAGTTAAAAATAGAACTACCCTATGATTCAGTAGTCACAGAACTCAGTATTTACCCAAAGGATATAAAAATACTAATTCAAAAGGATATATGCACCCTCATGTTTATTGCAGCATTATTTACAAAAGAAAACTATGGAAACAGCTTGTGTCCATTGATAGTTGAGAGTACAAAGAAGTGGTATACAATGGAATACTATTTAGCCATAAAAGCCATTAAAGAATGAAATCTTGCCATTTGCAACAACATGGATGGATCTATATTACAATACTAAGCAAAATAAGCCAGTCAAAGACAATTAACATATGATTTCAATCATATGTGGAAATGAAACAAATGAAGAAAGGGAAAAAAAGAGAGAGAGAACAAAAAAAAAAATCAAACACCTCAACTATATAGAACAGGTGGTTACCAGAGGAGAGGGATAGGTGGGTGGGGAGATGGATGAAATAAATGAGCACTAAATAATATATGCAACTGTTGGACCATTGTACTGTACACTTAAAACTAACGTAACACTTAATTACACTGGAATTAAAAAAAAAACCAGAATATATACAAAATAACCTGCAACTAACATATTTAAGATGGGAAATTTGACGTTTTCTGACTAAGATGAAATAAAAAGCAAAGATGTCCCCTTTTACTCCTATTCAATGTCGTACTGGAAATCCTAGTTAATGCAATAACACAAGAAAAGGAAATAAACAGTACACAGATTGTGAAGGAAGAAAGAAAATTGTCTTTCTTCATAGATGACCTGATTACCTATGTAGAAAATCCAAAAAAGTCAACAACAACAAGTTGCAGGATATAGGTTAATATACAAAAGTCAATTTCTTTCTTAAATACCAATAATGAACAAGTGGACTTTGACAGTTAAAACATAATACCATTTATAATACCACCCTCTGAAATGAAATACTTACATATAGATTTAATTAAGTAAGTGCAATATTTATTTGAGAAAAACTACAAAACTCTGATAAACAACATTAAAGAAGAAGTAAACAAATGAAGAAATATTCCATGTTAATATTTATATATAATATATATATTATAATAGACTCAATATTCTCAAGATATCAGCTCTTCTCAAATTGATTTCTAGATTTATTTTTGACACACTTACCTAAAGTCTATATGGAGAAACAAAAGACTTAGCATAGCCAACACAATATTGAAGCAGAAGAATAAAGTTGGAGGACTAACACTGCTCAAATTTAAGATTTACCATAAAGCTGCAGGAATCAAGACAGTGTAGTATTAGACAAATAGGTTAATAAAACAGAAGAGAGAAACCAGAAATGGATCCGCATAAATATACTTAACTGATCTTTGACAAATGGGGCAAATAAATAAGTTAGATGATAATTTTTTCAATAATAGTGCTGGAACAACTGGGTATCCAAATGCAAAAAAGAAAAAGAAAAAAAGAAAAAAGAATCTAGACCCAGACGTTACACCCTTACCCCCAATTAATCCAAAATCATCAACCTAAATATAAAATGGAAGCTTAAAAATACAAACAAACACAACAAACAAACTCCTAGAGGGTAACATAGAAGATAATCTATATGAATTTATGTTTGGGGATGACCTTTTGGATACCAAAGTCACTATCTATGAAAGCAAAAAATAATATGGTGGATTTTTTTAATTAAAGATTTCTGCTCTGTGCAAGACCATTTCAAGAGAATAAAAAGACAAGCCCACAGGTTGGGACAAAATATTTGCAAGACTTTTCCGTTAAAGGGACATTATCCAAAATATATAAAGACTCAATACTAATAATTCACAAAGAAACAAGCCATTTGAAGAATGAGCTAAAAACCTTAAAGGATGCCTCACCAAAGAAGACAAACAGATGACCAATAAGAGTATAAACAGATGCTCCACATCATAAGTCATTAAGGAAATGGAAATTAAAACAATGAGATACCACTACAAACCTATTAGAGTTGCCAAGTTCTGGAACACTAACAGCACTAAATGCTGGTGAAGATGTCAAAAAACAAAAGCTTTCATTACTG
The DNA here is from genome assembly GCA_028646485.1 of Cryptoprocta ferox. NCBI lineage: Eukaryota > Metazoa > Chordata > Mammalia > Carnivora > Eupleridae > Cryptoprocta > Cryptoprocta ferox. Next base: position 50,028,007 of record CM053567.1, read on the forward strand.
GTGGAAATGCAAAATGGTATAGCCACCTTGAAAGGCAGTTTATGGTTTCTTATAAAACTAAACATACTCTTACCACATGATCCAGCAATCATACCATTTGGTATCTACCCAAAGGAGTTGAAAACTTATATTTACACAAAAACTGGCACCCAGATGTTTATGGCAGATTTATTCACAATGGCCCAAACTTAGAAGTAACTAAGATGTACTTCAGTAGTTGAATGAAGAAATAAATTGTGGTACATCCAGACAATGGACTGTTATTCAGCACTAAAGAGAAATAAGCTATCAAATCATGAAACAGAATGGAGGAAACGTAAATGCATATTGCTAAGTCAAAGAAGTCAATCTTAAAAGGTTACATATGTATAATTACACTATAAGACACTCAGGAAAAGACAAATGCAGTGATTTTTCAGAGTTTAGGAAGGGAGGGCTAAATAGGATTTTTAGGGAAGTGACACTCTTTTAAATGATACTATAATGGTGGCTGTGTGTCATTATACATTCATCCCAACCTCAAAAAATGTACAACACCAAGAGTAAACCTAATGTAAATTCTTGATTTGGAATGATCACGTGTCAGTGTAAGTTCATCAGTTGTAACTAATGTACCACTCTCTTGGGGAATATTGGTTACAGAGGCTATGCATGTGTAGGGGGCAAGAGATATATGGGAAATCTCTGTATCTTTTCCTTAATTTTGTTGTGAATTAAGAACTGCCTAAAAAGTCTATTGAATATTCATGCTAATATTTTGCATTTTAATTCTTATTTAGAGTGACATTATGTACTAAATAAAAAACAACATGAGAAGTTGAGCAAGAACAAGAGAAGAATGGAAAAGATTTTATATTTCAGTATCTTCGGTGGTACTTCTTTCTATACCTTTCAAACAAGAAAGGTATATTCATTTTACATTGGAACCTGACGGTTATATTTCCAGCCTTGGTTTTAGGAGCCATTCCTGGAAACATAACTTTAGGCTTATTTCTCCAGTCTTTATAAAGATTCTTAGAAGTATCTAAAATTCATTAATTAACCCCATTCACTTAAAAATTAATAGAGGACACTCACTTGTTTTGGCGACTAAGAACTCTCATTACATCCATATGATATCTATAATATGCACTTCAAATTCTAAGAACATAGAAGAATTTTGAAAAAAAGATATAAAATATTTTAGTTCTTAGTTTCACATAAAATGAAGGGATTATATTCTAGTTATTAATTAAACTTGGTTTTCATTTCTTCAACACTCATTATGTTACCCTGAAATTGATGTAACCTCATATAAGCATTCAAAAGATTCACAGTGATAAATCAAATATATTAGAACCCTGCCATTAGAAATTTCTTCTGTAAAATGCTTTCAGAAAGTTGCTATTTCTAAATCTATTACGTCTCTTTTTCTAATTCTTTCAAACTTCCCTTTATGGAATGCTAATGTTCAATAGTGTTCTACTATTAAAATGTTAGCATTAGAGCTTTGTGAATGTTTATTATCTGTTGCTTTTAATGAAATGATGGTGTTATCTTTGTAGAATTAGTAGGGACAGTGAAATAAAAATAATTTTTGAGTGTCCAAAATATGCATTGTATTTATCTCATATTCTGTAGTTCTATTAAAAACACTATTCTCTGCTCTCATTTGTCTAGAGATACCTAAAGATTTAGAGGAAAAAAATCCTCCCACATTCTTTTTACAAATCTGCTATCAGATAATTAAATATATTCTCTGCTACATGGAAGATACTGAAAGTATTTAACACATCTAACAAATGACAAAAACACAGACTGCTCAGGCATATCTATATCTTGCCATTATAGTTACTTTAAAAGTGTATTTTCTTGTTTCATTAGTGGTTTCAAAATCAATTTTATGGCAAAATGGTTTCTTTTAAATTCTTTTCACTGTGAGCAGAATTTGTGTAAATTATACTTGATATGACCATATTATTGAGGCTCTTGTATGTTAAATAGACTATTTAAATTGTTTTGTTTTGAAATATGATCTTAAGGAGGAGCCAGTAGAAATAGTATGTACATAAGTATAAAACAAAGTAAAAATTCTCAACTATGAAAGGAGAGTAGTTACTCCTTTGGATCTTTGTGCTTTTATCAATTTTTATGAGCCTTTTAAGAATTAAACATATTTTTCCTTTATCATTTCAAATTTCTGTTTAATTTTTGCCTTTTTAAAAGTTGATTTGTTGTATTTAAAATTTTTAAGTAGTCAAGGAAGGAATCATTGCTTTTATGCATAGAAATATTTTGACTATATGGTTCATATTAATTATATGCAGTAAATTTTTTTTAATGTCATGCAAATATATTTGTAATAATGTTTTTAAAATCGTGTGTCAATTCACTTATATTTATAGTCACTTTTCTAGCATTTATAATTTGGAGCTCTTTATGTTATATGAACAAATCATTTTTGTATTTAAGGATGATTTAAACTACAAAAATACATACCAAAAATGTCTAGAATGTCCTAGAAAAATTGCAGTGGCTTAACCATTAAAAAAATACAAATTGAAACAAAAGAATTACATAACACTTAAATGAAATATACAAGGCATACCTTGGAAAATATCCATTAAATTGTTTTTCTATCTGTTTAAAATTCATAAAATAGTCCTTGAACTACATAATAAGCTAATACAAGTGGACAATGACCTCAGGTTTTTACTTTCTGCCAGAAGTAAGGGCATTCACATGTATTTCTCCTATTGCCTTCTTTGTTGAATTGTTTGAGTGCAAAGTATGCAAACAATTTGATTCTAATTTTAGGGTCAACGTTATTTACCAGATTGGGAAGGTCATTTTGGTGATAGTATATAATCAATGTATGAAACAATAGTAGAGTACTAAGGATAAAAACAAAGGACAGAGTGCTACCTTGTTTTAAAACATAGAATTAAAAAAAATGTTTATTATTGAGAGAGAGCATGAGTAGAGGAGGAAGAAAGAGGGAGAGAGGGAATCCCAAGCAGGCTCCATAATGGGTTTGGAGCCCGGCGTGGGGCTCAGACTCACCAACCGTGAGATCATGATCTGAGCCAAAATCAAAAGCCCCAGGCTTAACCACCCAGGCGCTTCTAAAACATAGAATTTTTAATGTATGGTCACTGAACTTTAAAATTGCTATCATCTATAGAACTTAAATTAACTCATTAAAATTTTTTTAATGTTTACTTACTCTTGAGAGAGAGAGAGAAAGAGAGAGAGAGAGGGATAACACGCATGAGGGAGGGGCAGAGGGAGAGGGAGACACAGAATCCGAAGCAGGCTCCAGGCTCGGAGCCATCAGCATGGAGCCTGATGCAGGGCTCGAACTCACCAACTGAAATCAAAATCTGAGCCAAAGTCAGGTGCTTAACCTACTGAACCACCCAGGCACCCCTTGAATTAACTCATTTTCTATTTCATCTCTTGTGTTCTTGATATTACAAGTCTCTCCCTGCCAGTTAACTTGCCATTTAAACATTACATTTCAATGATTATTGATTTGGGGACAGGTAACCAGTTTGTGAGAGCTTTGCCTATCAGTGTAGTAAACGCATATGTGGAACTTAGGATTTCAGTGTTGAGTTATTTAAAATCAGGTGTGGGCCCCGGACCCACACGCCAAACAAAGTAGGACTCAAAACATGTTTGTTGAATCAAATTTATTTTCAGAAATGTATATGTATGTGTTTGAAACATAACTTTATAAAATTATACATGTGAAGTATCCCTGATGATAATACATTTAATACATTTTATACAACAGATATAGAATGGTTTTCAAACTTAAAACAATCCTGTATTGTTTTTAGTCTTAAAATTGATCCAGTATCCACCATCTTTTCCAGGCTTTCCAAATATGCAATCAGAATAAAGCTATAAGTTTATAAAGATATAGCAATTATACACAGAATTATGAAAATAGAAAAAGCTCAAGGTACTTTTGTGAAAGCTATTTAAAAATATGTTGATACAGTCCTAAACCAGATTTTATTGTGTTAGGTCAGTACATTAACTTATTCTAAACTTAATTAACCTCTAATATTTGTTTCAAAATAATACAATAATGTTTGTTCTTATTTTCCAGTTGTAGAACTTAGGCCTTTTTAATGATGCATCTAGATTGAGACAATGTGTTCAATGTTACACTGTGTTCCAATTCTTCAACTTATTTTCTCACATAACAGATGAGCTATTCTTTAGAAATATTTCATGATATTGTGATGAAGTAGTACACTATGAGTAGAGAAAATATTTTAGAGGTAAGCTATAATAAAATAAGGTAGATATTGTGTTTTTGAAATATGTGATTAGAAATGTGAAGGAAAACCAATTTGCTTATTTAAAACAATGTTATTTTATTTTGAAAAGAATGTTTATTTTTGAGATTGAGAGCATTAGCAGAGGAGAGGTGGAGAGAGGGAGACAGAGGATGTGAAGTGGGCTCCACATGGACAAGGATGTCCTTGATGTGGGGCTTGAACTCAGGAACCATGGGATCATGACCTGAGCTGAAGTCAGACGCTCAACCAACTGAACCACCCAGGTAGCCCCAATTTGTTTAGAAATGTATAAAGAATTTTATACCTTATGGTTATCTGCCTTTTGTTTGCATTAGCTATGATTATGAAGAATACAGTAAAAAACTATGATGAAAGGAGTAATGGAATATATTTTAAAATCTTTTGTTAAATTGGAGATATATAGAATTATTCTGAGATAATACAGGGTTCTCAGGGGAAATTCTAAACATTATATCTATGTAGCAAGAATTATAAAGGTTTCTGAATGCTCTCTTCAGCTTCTCCAAAGAAAGAGAAAATCTATTTGAGCAATGATTTCAATGCTAATGAATTATAATCTCAATTCTTTAAACTAATATATATTTGTCCTTTACCACCCACCTTAACTCAGGTATGTGTACAGCATACAGGAATATAGAGATCATTTTTATCAATTCAAGTCAATCATGTGAGTTCTCAATATGTTACAGAAAAGCAAAAAAAAAAAAAAAAGACTAAGTGCACATTTTGAAATTAGGAGTATAAACTAGGTTTTAAGAGCTTAGAACATAAAGTCATACTCTCAGGAGTAGGGGCCCAGTTCTGCTATTTAAGAGCTGGGGTTCCTGGAAAAATTCCCAAACTTCTCTAAGCCTTGTATATCTTATTTATAAAACAGATTTTGTTTGTTGTGAGGACTCAGTGAGATAATCCGTATAAAGCTCTTAGCACAAAGCCTGGTTCAGATCAAGAACTCACTAAATGTTAATGGCCAGTCAACCAAATGAATTGTAAATATTTTGAAAAAATAACAATTGTTCTAATGTCTAGTTTTTGTAGATATTTACTTAAAATATTGTATTTTTGATTTACAAATCTTTTTATTTTAAATTGAAACAGTTGATAAACTAGAGGCAGTTGTATGAGACACCTCAATAGGATAAATGTGAGCAATAGCACTGGTCTAGAGTAGGACTCTTTGAAAAAACTAATTGTTTAGGGTTTTAGATGATCAGAACCTATGAATATAATTTTCAATTGAAATACTATTATTTAATGTATTTATGAACCATTATGATGCACATAATTTGTAATAAATGTAATTTAAAAGTATAATATATCCTGTTTTTATGTAGATAGATTCCAAAAATTTTAGCATAACTGAAATATACTGTATTAACAACTTTTTACAGGATTCCAAATTTTAGGAACAATAAGGACTATATGTGGATGAAAACTTATGCGCATCGATTATCATCTTTCTCAATTTTAGTTATATTGATATCTGAAAGAGTAAAATGAATAAAAAAGAGACCCTTGGAGAAATGCCATTAATTAATATGGATACTTAAAAGATTTTGTGCTAACTCAAATTTTTAATCCTTCATATATTCAAAGATGTGTTTCTATCCAGTAACAGTTTTGCTAATGCAATACTTTTCCCAGAAAGGATGACATTTTTTAATGTCCTGTACATTGAGATCCTTTATGTGCTAAGTACTTTGGCCTGTTCAGTTTGTTTAGTCAGAGTTACTACTTCTGTGCTTTAATGATTCAAACACTAATTCCCTAAAATCATTGAACTATTTTTTAATAATGATAGCAGTACATCCTGATGAGCTAAATTGATATAGGTCAACTGGTTTGAGTTTGAATATTTTTTATTTTTAAAATAGACTTTTAAATAATAAAGCAAAATAAGCATATCGTAAAAGTGACAAGTGTATACAGAAAAACAAGTCATCTTTCCTCTTTAGATTTTCAACTACTTTCCCATAGAGGTAACTATTATTAGCATCTATGTATATTACTATGTATATATAGTATAGAGTAATATATACAATATGAATATATAGTAATATATATAAAATATATATATGTTATTATAAATATATATTATAAATATATAAAGTATATAACTATATATATTTACCTAAGTCTTTCAATATTATCTTTTGCATATAAATAAAGAAAATGTAAGCTTTTAACACAGTCCTTTGCATATATTAAGAATTTAATAGACTATGGTTGAAATGATTTTTCATAATCTTGCCTGATTTTTCCCAAGAAAGACATTGGATATGTATTTATTAACTTCCATTTTTGAGATAGCATAAGTGGTATGTCATTTGAGATATTAGAGCTTGGTAAATGCATGGTTTATTAAGTAAAGAAAATAATGACCAATAATTTCACTATCTTGATTTATTTCAAAATTTTCTTGAAAATAACATCTTGCTTTAGCCACTTTTCCTAAAGCAATCTCAGTTATGTATGCCCCTCCACTGGCAGCAAACCACTGCTGACACATCTTTAATGCAAACATTATCCATTACAGAGCAGAGCATAAATGGAAAAATGTGTAATTGGTTTTCCAGCAGACCAAGATCATTAATGTGAAACACACTTGAATAAGCATTGCTGGAAAGGTTTCGTGTTACTGGATATCGATCAGAGGCAAAGGATCACTGCAGTTGGTAGGATGAGTGTGAAGGAAGGTGGAAAATAGCTAAAGTTGCTTAAGCATGCTAAACAATTAGCTTTAAAGATTTAAAAAGAAAAAAGATGGCTTCACTCTCAGCCATAATATTGACTAACTAATCTTTGTGCTTTTTCGTCAAACGAGAAAAAGGAGAGATTTATTTTTACTGCCTAGATAATTTACATCTCAGTGTAAGATAAATATATGACTAAAAGCAACATAAACACAATACTTCTTTTAATTTTATTTTCTAGAGACTGTTGTCTGTGAGAATGAAGGCAATGACCATGTAAATTCTATGGAATTTGAATGGTTGAGTCATTTCAATAGTATTGTATTTGGAGTTTATAATTTTACAGTCATGTACTAATTCAGACTTAATTTTTAAAAATAGACTTATATCATTAAATATATTAAATAGAATTAATGAAAACTACAGCTATATGTAGATTTCATATTCTTATAATGTTTTACCAAGAGCTCACATATAATTAATATAATGATTATGATATAAATGCAGAAGGTGCTTAATAATATTTATACTTTGCACTTTAGATTTAGGAAGCTTGGTGTGCAGAAAGACTAAAAGAAAGTTCATGTAAGAGCAAACCTTCTCATTTCAGTGACCTTAAAAATACACATTTCCAAAAAGGAAAAATAATTGCTTCTTATTTTTAAGGAAAAGCAATTTCTTATGGGATAGCATGTCAATTCAGGATAGAATTACAACCAATTAAGGAAAGACGTTTCTTCCTGGTAACGATGATAATTCTATGTTTTAATTCTGAAAAACTTCCCTGCTTATGTATCTTTTTCACATATATTTTCTTATTCCATTTATATTAAACCTGGTGTCTTAAAATGTGAATGATGTAAGTTGAAAAGAAACTGGGACACACAATCTAGAAATGACTTCACTCAATTTAACTCTCAAAAAAAACCAATATTTTATTTACTCTTCACCAAGTTGACTTAGTATATTCTGTACTTACAAACTGAATTAAATTTGCAAAAAATATTTAAAATCAAAATTAAATTTGTATAACACTGAGGTATTAAATATGTTTGCAAATTCTTTGACCCTCCACCCATACAAAAGAGGAGTCCACTTCCCTGTCCCTGAATTAGAAATGGCTATTGACTTACTAGTAATGAATAGGATACTATTAAAAAATAGAGCTTCCAGGAATCATAAGGTCATTGTCTCATGGCAGTAAAACCATAAACCCAAGAGATTAGTGGGTATTGCTTTTGTCTAATGTAACTGATTATAAATTGACATAAAAAACCAACTCCTTGTTTAAGGAATATATACCAGCTTGTACTGAAAGAAACAATTTAAAGAGGCAATTAGATCCCTAAACTTCCATGGTCAGAGACAGGCTGGAAAATCTATAGTATTGAAAATATGGCCTATGTTTTATGGAAAAGAAAGAATGACTCAGAAAGGGGAACCAAAATCCCAAAAGAGAGAGACAGGAGCCATGATGAACAACTTCTGGAAGGTAGTTTTAAACTTTAATTAAAGAACTGGCAATATGTGCCTGATGGATTTCAGAGTTACTATGGACTAGTGATTGTTGTGCACCTTCCTTTTATATTGTATTTTTTTCTATTTTGAATCACTATGTTTACTGTGTGGAATGAAGAGAAATCTTCTCTTTAGTTAATAGGTTTTCAGATAAAGAGGAACTATACTCTAGCTGCCATATTCAAGAAAAATACTCAAAGGACATATTTACATAATTTACATCCTAGAACTTAAGCCTAAATCTGATACTAAGTAGATAAGTTTTGGGGGAGTCTTAAAAAGGAATTAATGAATTTTGCTTAGGGAAGAAATATAAATAACAGGTGGTCAGACAGAAGATTTGAGTGGCTTTAAACATGACCACAAATTCTTTGAGATTCCTCCCTTTAAAGAGTGATGCCATAGTTTCATCCTCTTGAATCCATGTGAATCTTATTAATTCATATTGAATGAACAGATTACCGCAGAAGTGATTCTGCATCGTTTCAAAGTCTACGTCATAAAAAACAGTGGTCCTTCTTCCTGGCTCTCTTGCTCTCTGGGGTTGCCTACTCTTGGAACTTAGCCATCATGTTTGAGTAAATCAAGCAAATGCACAAAAAAACCTCATATAAGTGCCTAGTCAGAGGCTCAGTGAAGCTCTCAGCAACAGACAGAGTCAACTACCAGGCATGTGAGTGGCTGAATCTTTAGTTACTTCCATCCTCACCCTTTGGTTCACTGCTCATATCATATGGACCATAGACAAATTGTCCTTACCAAGTCCTGCCCAAAATTGCAGATTTGTGAGCAAAACGTACTTTATAGTTGTTTTAAGAGACTCAGTTCTGGGATGATTTTCAATGCAGCAGTAGATAACTGGAACATATGATATCTAAAATTGCTGAATGAGAACAGGATGAAATCATTTAATTATTCAATAAATATGTATTGAGTGGCAATCATGGAAGTAGTCTGAGAATTTGGCCTGAAAATAATTTACAGTCTCTGTGATTTAAAACAATCCTTTAAATGTTTTATGTTTTCTCTTTTCAGGTTTCCTGAGACCACTATAATAAAAACTCTTCATAATAAATATCCAATTATTTTATTTAATGCAAGTGTATAAGAAACAAGTCATCACAATCAAATGTAGTTTACTGTATAAGAAGAGTACTTAGAATGCCCTACCTGGAAACTCAGCTCTGAATCTCTGTACATGCATTCATGTATATGGATTGTAGAGTTCAGTGATCATATATGTGCAAATATTCTCCAGAAAACTCTCAGAACATTGCTGAAAAGCACCTGTAACTCACTAAGAATAGCGATATTTCAGAAAATCTGCAAGAGGAGAGGCTGAGTAATTGGATTTTTCAAATGTGCTGCTCCTTGTGCACAATCCTTCAGGAGACTTAATGTACAATGTTAGTTCAGAGATACAGAATGTAGCTTAGGAAGCAGCTGTGCATAGTTAAGTCTCCATATTACCCCATCCCAATGCTTTAGTTTCCCATTAAGAGTTGTGAGGTGACAATAATTACAACATCAATAGAATAGGCTGAAGTACAGATCCCTGTGGCTTCTGACAGGCACCTCTCATAATTACCTTCCCCTCCAATACAAAATGCAGCTGATAAGAGAAAGAAAAGTGAGAGTTTCAGAAGTATAGGGAGGGTTTCATTGGAGGAGCTGTCTAGCCTTGACTCATTGCCCTTGGTATGTGCTCTGGTCGGAGGTTAGTTAGGAATGCTGTCCCAGAGAAAACTGCTCCCCCAGGGTCATTATAAAGCATGTACATTTGTTGACTTTTCTCCTGACACCCATCATTCCTTTTCCTCTCCCAGAAGCAGTTCCCTTGTAAATTACTCCCTTCTCTTCAAAAGTTCTCTCCATTGTGTAGGTTAAGCATATTAAGATATACTGGGTCACAGTCTTTCTTAATATAATAGCATTATTTCCTTTGAATGTTGGCCCATTAACTGGAGCACAAATTCTATATTCACCATAGCCCCTGTCATGTGCATTTGTTTATTTTTCCATTAAGATTTACTGTTTTATGCTTCATATATTATGCCCGTCTGCTATTAGCTGAATACATGTTTAGGAGCATTACATCATCTTTGAAAATATGTCTCTACTATTATATAATATCTGTGTATATTAATCCCTGATAATCTTCCTGTTCTGAAGTCTAATTTATCTTCAATAAATACAGCTACTCCAGCTGTTTTTGGTTAGTGTTTGAATGATATATATTTCTTTATCCATTGTTTTTAATTTATATGGGTATTTACATTTTTTAAAAAATTTTTACATTTATTTATTATTGAGAGACAGAGAGAGACAGAGCATGAACGGGGGAGGGGCAGAGAGAGAAGGAGAGACAGAGTCCAAAGCAAGCTCCTGGCTCTGAGCTGTCAGCACAGAGCCCGACACGGGGCAGAGCTTGTGAACCGCGAGATCATGACCTGAGCCCACGTCCATCGCTCAACCGACTGAGCCACCCAGGTGCCCCATAAAGGTATTTACATTTAAAATGAGGCTTCATGTAAACATAAATGGGTTGTTTATTGTTGTTTAGAATCAGATCTGACAGTTTCTGTATTTTAACTGTTTAGGCCATTAGCATGAAAAGTTATTTTGATATAGGTGGATTAGAAATATATCTTCTTGCTTGTTTTCTATTTGTTGTATATCTTAAATATCTTTTTTTCTCTATATTTTTCCATGTTCTAATTGAGAATTTTCTATTATTTTCTTTTATTTCCACAATTGACTTAATATTTATAACTTTTAACTTTTTTAGCAGTTGACTTAGGGTTTAAAATATAGATTTTAGACAATCTGAGTTCACTTTCAAATACTATTATATTTTTTAAACTGTAGTGTAAAGGTCTTATCCTACTTATTCCCAATTTCTGCCTCCTACCCCTTCTACCATTGTTGTCATACGTTCAGTTTACAGCCAATACTTAGTTATTATGATTGCTTGACGTGGTTTATTGTTTAGATCAATTAACAACAAGAAATTAAAAGAGAAAGTTTTATTTTCATTTATTCCATTTCTGATTTTTATTATAGTCCAAATTTCTACCCTATATCATATTTCTTCTTACTGGAGAGTTTCCTTTAATATTTCTTATAGAGGAAGTCTATAGGCAATAATTTTTGTTTGCTTGAGCAGTGCTTTATTTTTTCATTTTTGAAGGATGTTTTTGCTGAGTGTAGAATTCTGAGTTAATAAGATTTTATCCTCTTTTAACAGTGTAAACATGTCACTTCATTGCCTTATGGCTTATATGGTTTTTAATGAAAAGACTGTTGTAATTCTTATACTCTCGTCTTTGCAAGTACACCATCACCTCCCTCTGCCAGATGCCTTCAAGATTTTCTCTTTATCTTTTGCATTTCTGCAGCTCAAACCTGCTGTTTCTAGGTGTGGGCTTTTATTTGTTTATCTCTGTTATTTATCCTATTTGAGTTCTCTAAGCTTTTTGGATTGGCTTGCAGGATATGTGCTTCATTGTTCTCCCTCTACAGATTAAGCCTTTTTTTTTAAAGGTTTACTTATTTTTGATAGAGAAACTGAGAGAGAGAAGGTGGGGGGAAGGGCAGAGAGAGGGAGACAAAAAATCCAAAGAAAGCTCCAAACTCTGAGCTGTCAGCACAGAGCCTGATACAGGGCTCAAACCCATGAACAGTGAGATAATGACCTGAGCTGAAGTCGGATGCTTAACCAACTGAGCCACCCAGGCGCCCACAGATTAAGCATTTTAATTTATAAGGAAGATAGGGGCAAAGGATGTTAGCAAATCCCTGCAGTTGCTGTTTTCTTACCCAAGTCAGCACGTCTGGTGTATTCTCTCCTATCCTCCCCAAGAAAGCTTGGTGTGTTTCCTAAAGGAGACACCTGAAAAATGATGGGGACTGCAAATATGAGTGGTCTATAGATTCATCACTTTAAAAAAATTTTTTATGTTTATTTATTATTGAGACAGAGAGAAACAGAGCATGAGTGGGGGATAGGCAGAGAGAGAGGGAGATACAGAATCTGAAGTAGACTCCAGGCTCTGAGCTGTCAGCACAGAGCCCTACATGGGGCTCGAACCCCCACTGTGAGACTGTGAGATCACAACCTGAGTCGAAGTCGGACACTTAACAGACTGAGCCACCCAGGCGCCCCCATAGATTTCTCACTTTGATGCTAGTCTACACTCAGCCTTCAGCAATGGATTACATTTTATAATTTCATCTTCCTACTGGCTTCTATGGTGTCTAGTGGCACATTCCCCAAGAACACTAGCACGTGGGTTCTGTTTTAAACGGCAGGCACCTGACTTCTCTATGTCTCCATTTCAGGTTGTTTGTTTGCCTTATGACCTCAATCCCCTGAAGAATTCAAACAAGTGTGTTAACTTGGAACATCTCCAGCGTTTTTCTCATCAGGTGGGCAATGACATTCGTCCAGCTCTCTACAGTTTTGAGCTGAAGTTAAAAGTCCGAAGATAAATATTTTAATAAACAATTAAACATTTATTTATTTATTTATATCAAATAAATTAATAAGAGAAATGTTAACCCGGTTTGGAAAATAAAAATTCAAGAGTACCCAATAGTCATCTAATCAAATCTAAGGCCCTCCAAATGTGCATCTTTGGGCTGTGACTAGAGGTTGCCAAATCTGCAGTTCTGTGAATTGAGTATTATAATGGCAGTTCATCAGGTGTGTGCCCCATCATAGAAAAAAAAGAGGAAACATAGACTGGGTCCTCTGAAGTGGAAACTTGGAAAATAATGGAGGAGTGTGAAGATTGTAGTCATTAGGGTCAAGCTGAGAAGCAAGAGCTATCTGAAGATGCTACACAGTTGATGCTGGCATTGCAAAAAGGTTCAAGAAAAGGTTATATCTAGTCAATCTAACAGAGAATCCTGAAGAACAGAATTTATTTCAATACCGAAGTTTTATGCAGATTTTATCCATGTCTTTTCCCTTACCATTTCATGGGTTTGGATTTTTGACCTATAGAGGGTTTTAATAGAATCCGTGACATTTTTGTTTTAGTTGTGATAGAGGACTCAACTTCTGTTGACAGTGCTTCCTATTGGTCTTCTAAGATGGTTAAATATAAAACAGCAGAATTTCTAAAATCTTTTTTATGTGCAAACCACTGTATTTTGATATTGAATGATATTGAATTGATTTCCTGAAATATTTTTGGGTAGAAGTCTTTCAGCTTTTAACAGTATTTTCCTAGAATGAGAAGAAAAAGAAAAAAAAAACCACATGTTTTCTTTTTTTAAATGTTTATTTTCAAGAGAGAGCACAGGGGAGGGGCAGAGAGAGAGGGAGACAGAATCGGAAGCAGGCTTCAGACTCTGAGCCGTCAGCACAGAGTCTGATGTAGGGCTTAAACCCACGAACGATGAGATCATGACCTGAGCTGAAGCTGGACACTCAACCAACTGAGTCACCTAGGAGCCCCTAACATGGGTCAAGTCTATCATGTCTTGGTCATAATGCTTCTTGGGCCAGTTTGTGTCCTACTGAAGAGGCCTAATGATTCACCTTGAGAAGTTTCCATTTTCTGAGGTGTTGATTAGCTTCAAAGATAGGGGTTAAGAAATCAAACAGAGTAAAATCATAATACCTTGAAATCATGTGTGCTCAGTAAAGGAGTATGTTAAATGGTAATATGTAAAGTCTAGCTTAATGATGAAGTCAACTAATCTTGCTACTGTTACAAAACTAAAACCTCAACCTATTTATTTAACTTGCAGAAGATCACGCCTTACTATTTTGCCTTAGTGATACATTTGGGATATCCATGGAATTAAGGCATCAATCACTCTGTAGTAGAGAAAGATTTCAACAAAAATTTTTTATTAATATCAAGTAATTGTACTTAGGGGTGAAAAGAGTGTTGTGTTCAAACAATATCCAGCAATTCTAAAATTGTATGTTAAAAGTTTCTTTTCTGTTGTAATTATAGAGCTTTTAATATATCAGTGGGCATTGTCAAGTTGTAAGTGTAAGATATAGCAAGCAATAAATATAAGCAGTTATATGTTTCATGGGCAAAATACCTTTCCAATTGTTATTGATTTTTGGCTATTCAAGGGAAATTTGTACATGTGGAAATAAACCCTTTGATATCCTTTCAAAAAAATCTTGCTTCTCTTTTTTCTTCCTCATAATCAAGATTAATAATTACCTAAAATAATGTATCTCAAAGGTAAAGAAACAAAGGTATGTAAATTAACTTTCCTACAATATATTGGTGGTACATATTGAGATATTAGTTATTGAGAAGCAAAGGATTTTTTTTTCTGCTTCAAATTTTATTGTGATTGAAGATTTTATCTCAGAAGGTCTTCTGATTTAAATCTGAAGATAATTGGTGATTTTTTGCTTTAGGTCTCAAACTGTACCAGTATTAGCAAATACTGATCATCTGTTGCCAGCTATTTTCTAGGGGGTAGAATTCTTATAAGGGAGGATCTTTGACTCCTCTCTGTATTGATAGTTACCAGCATTCTAGAAGAGATTGTGGACTAGGATTCTGGAAAGAATACAATTTGAAGCATCTCAGAAGAGTTCTCACTATCTTGGAATATCATTTAGGCTGATGTGGATAAGGGCCACATCGTCTGACAAAAATAATCTCAGAGATGGAGTGAGATCTGGTTTGTTTCCTGAGAGATGGTCACTTTTGGGATCTATCCTCAGCAATGATATAAGCAAGGAATATTAAATGGAGCGTAAGGCTTGCTACCCCAGAACAATGACTGTGGAATGGGGGGGGGGGGGTAAAATATTGACAGAACAGTCTTGACCAAACACAAAAATGTTAATTCAGAAAATATAGAAAGTATGTGGAAATTTTAATTTGACACAATAATTACTTGAACTTGTATTTTTTATTGCTTTCCAGAGTGATTAAAATTAACAGAAATTACATATATACATAATTTTTGTTATATATAATATATTTTACATATATTATATATGTTACAGTGTTGATACCTCAACTAAAATCAGTTTATAAGTTTACTATTTGTAGAAACTTAGAGCAAGCCGTTCATTTATTTTTAACCTTTTAACATAATAAAAGCTAACAAAGGAGATTGCAAAAATAATCTATCTGAAATACCTGCATGTTTATACCCAAATAATTACTATAAACCAGATTTTGAAAATAATTTTACCAATATAGTGCATATATTAGAGAGTCAGATAATACTGTTTTATCTGTTAATGCATTAATGTTTCTCACTAACATTCCTTGTTAACTGGTTATATTTTAGAGAAATGATTTTGACAACAATATTAATTAGTTTTAAGCCTGAGAGTTTGAAATTAAAAAAAATTAATATTTTTTTTTCTAGTTTTCAGAGAAATTTTAATATTTATTGCAGAAATTACATATTATTCTATGTACATAAACATGTACATATACATATTCTAAGCAAAGGCATTTAGTGCTAATTTATATATTAATGTATAATAGGGCTTCTTTTTTTATTTTTTTTATTTTTTTAAACTTTATAGTTTATTGTCAGGTTGGTTTCCATATAACACCCAGTGCTCTTTCCCACAAGTGACCTCCACCAAGACCATCACCCCGCTTTACCTTTTCCCCTTCCCCTTCCCCCCTCAGTTTGTTTTCAGGAATCAAGAGTCTCTCGTGTTTTTTTCTCCCT
>CM053567.1:50044716-50103611 GCA_028646485.1 Cryptoprocta ferox
TTATTGTCAGGTTGGTTTCCATATAACACCCAGTGCTCTTCCCCACAAGTGACCTCCACCAAGACCATCACCCCCCATTACCTTTCCCCCTTCCCCTTCCCCCCTCAGTTTGTTTTCAGTATTCAAGAGTCTCTCGTGCTTTGTCTCCCTCCCTCTCCCTAACTCTTTTTCCTCCTTCCCCTCCCCATGGTCCTCTGTTAGGTTTCTCCTGTTAGACCTATGAGTGCAAACATATGGTATCTGTCCTTCTCCGCCTGTAAGTCTATTTTTTTTAAGCTTGCTTATTTATTTATTTATTTATTTATTTTTTTATAGTGAGCGAGCACAAGCTGTGAAGGAGCAGAAAGAAGGAGAGAGAGAGAGAATCTCAGGCAGGCAATGGGGATCCCGATGCAGGGCTTGAACCCATGGACTGTGAGATTATGACCTGAGCTGAAACCAAGAGTCGGTCTTCACTGACTGAGCCATGCAGATGCCTTACAGTCTAACTCTATTCTTAAACTTTAACATCCAAAAGATGGGACAGCCAGTCTTTTTATACTTTCCAAGCAATTAGGCCAATCTATTATGTCTCCTTGGTGAAAGACCTGATCTGCATATAATCAAAATTTGAGAGTCTAATCAATTTATATACAAAAACAAGTGATAGAGGAACAGTTTAGTTGTCTCCTCAAAAAAGTAACAGACACATCTAAGAAATAATGTTGTCTTCAAGACAACTGATTTGGCTTCCACAATAAATCAAAGTTAATGAAAATAGGTAGGTAGAGGGGAATTTATCTGGAATGAAAGAAACTTAAGAAACACAACTGAGGGGCACCTGGGTGACTCAGTCGTTAAGCGTCTGACTCTTGGTATCGGCTCAGATCACGATCTCAGAGCTTGTGAGTTTGAGCTGTGTATCAGGCTCTGCAATGATGGGGCAGAGCCTGCTTGGGATTCTCTATCTCCCTCTCTCTCTGCCCCTCCCCCACTCGCTCTCTACCTCTCTCTCAAAAAAACAAAACAAAACAAAACACAATCAAGTCCAATGTAGTGTGAACCTGACATGGATCCTCATTTACATAAACATGGGGAGAAATTTTTTATGACATTAGAAACATTGATTATTGATTATTAACTAATATAAAGAAAACACTTAAGTTTGATTAATATGATAATGGTTTAATGGTGTCTTTTTTTTTTTAGAGTTTCAGGGATAAAATGTGTGGTTTGCTTTAAATGCTTTAGCAAAGAAAGAGGAGGAAAAAAAGGAGCACATCAATCACATGTGGCAAAATCTTGATAATTTGGGCATTAAACATTTCATTATAGTTCTTTTATACCTTCAATATATTTAACACATTTTTAAATATGATGACTCCACTGACAGAAATTACCTGGAGGGACAGACAGCACATTTTAATTTAGACAAGATCCGGATGCATTTAGTCTGTCTCTACAATCAACTGATGTACTCAATTAACAGGACGGCTCTGGAAAACAGTACAGAGGTTCCTCAAAAAATTAAAAATAGAACTAACGTACAACCCAGCAATTGCACTAGCTATTTATCCAAAGGATACAAAAATGCTGATTTGAAGAGGCACATGCACCCCAATGTTTATAGCAGCAGTATCAACAATAGCCAAATTATGGAATGAGCCAAATGTCCATCTACTGATGAATGGATAAAGAAAATGTGGTATATATATGTGTGTGTATATATATATATATATATAATGGAATATTACTTGGTGATCAAAAAAATGAAATCTTGCCATTTGCAACAATGTGGATGGAACTAGAAGGTATTATGCTAAGAGAAATAAATGAGTCAGAGAAAGACAAATATCGTATGATTTCTTTTCACTCATATGTGGAATTTAAGAAACATAGCAGATGGACATAGGGGAAAGGAAGAAAAAATAAGATAAAAACAGAGAGGGAGGCAAAGCATAAGAGACTCTTAAATAAAGAGAACAAACTGAGGATTGCTGGAGCGGAGATGGGAGGGAGATGGGCTAAATGGTTGATGGGCATTAAGGAGGGCACTTGTTGAGATGAGCACTGGGTGTTATATGTAAGTGATGAGTCACTAAATTCTACTGAAATCATTATTACACTATATGTTAACTAACTTGGATTTAATAAATAAATAAATAAATAAATACAAAAAATACATAGGTTTTTAACTCATTGGAAATTAAGATATGACTTAATTTGGGTAGATTAATGTAATTGAAATTATTTTGAAAAATATTCTCTATAATCGTAACTGAATAAAAATTCCGAATTTAAAAAGGATGTAATATTTTATTTGTTACAGTTTTGAATAAAATTTTAAATTACTTGAAATTTATTAGTTGAATATTAGTATAAACAAGTAATTTTTTTATTTCTTTAAATTATTTGAGTTTTTAAGAATGGCAGCATCTTATATAGCATTCTAGAATTCACAAAATCTAAAAACAGGAAACCAAAGGCATAACTTGGAAGAATAAGAAACATGAAGGAAATTAGGAGGCCATAACTCATCTTTTACCATAAAAGCCTATTTTACTATAAAATAGTTGTATTTGTTGCAATAGACCTTAATTTTTCATGGGCAAATTTTGGGGTGCATTAGTACAACATTGAACTTTTTTACAACTAAGTATATGGAAATGTAAAGGTCATATGTCATTAGGATGATGTAACATCATGCATTCTGTTCTCATTAACTTCAAAAGCAACTGCACATATTACATTTTTATGAAATTTATTTTCTAGAGCAACACTACTCTCTTGTGTCCATTCAATCAATTATTTAAAACCGAACAGTGCTCAAACTTGCAAACCGAGACTCAAACTTCTCCACTTATTACAGTTTCCACTATATTTTCATCTCTCAGCAACCAAATCATTGAGTAAATTATGTTTTGTTTTGTTTTAATTTAGACTCTATGATCAAGGTAAAGAGATAGATTAAAGAATTGCTGGAGTAATGTTAGTGAATAAACCAGAGGGAATGAAATCTGTTGCAAGGTTGGAAGATTTGGCTTTCTATCTGAGCATAAAAACCTCTGTAATTACAGGGGGAAGAATAGAGTCCTTTAGTACAGACATCAATAGTGTTGAGAGTCTCTTTGTTTTGATTTTTCCCAGTGAAATTTGGTCTATGTGAGCAGATCAATAACTATATGTACAGTTATGTATATTTATATAAAGTATATATATACTTTAGATATTATTTATATATTATAATATATCCATGTATAAATATACAAACTTTTGGATAGATATATAGATCTACCCAATACCCAGATCAAGATACAATCTGTCTACATCATCTCAGTAGACTTCCTTGTTCACCCTACCATTACCTTCAAGGTAATCATAATTTAAATACTTCTAACAGTAGATGTTTTCTTTTCTTTTTCCTTTTTTAAATGTTTTTTTTAAATTTATTTTTGAGAGACAGAGAGAGACAGCACAAGCAGGGGAGGGACAGAGAGAGAGAGGGAGACACAGAATCAGAAGACAGGCTCCAGGCTCTGAGCTATCTGTCAGCACAGAGCCCGACGAGGGACTCAAACCCACGAACCATGAGATCATGACCTGAGCTGAAGTCTGATGCTTAACCGACTGAGCCACCCAGGCACCCCTTACAGTAGATGTTTTCTACCTAACTGCACTGCACACAAATGGAATCAAACAATATGTAGTGTTTTTTCTGACTTCTTTTACTCCTCATGTGTTTGTGAGATCCATGTTACTATGTGGTTAATTCTTTCTGTTGCTATTATTTTACTTTGTGTTCATTGCACAGAATTCCATTGTGCAAATGTTCTATTTTATTTATCCATTCTACTACTGAGACCAAGTTGTGTTATTTGTAGTTTCAAACAATTTTAAGCAAAGCTCTCCACATACCCCCATTTCAATTATAGAATGTTGGTTTTGCCCCATAGGGTATAGCTACAGTTCTGATCCCACTTTATGTTTTAAAAAAATGTTCACTTCATAGCATTTTCCCTTAATTAAGACAAAATTTTAGTGTTTGGTGACTATTGCCCTAGATTATTAGTTGTTTCTTTTTTTTCTCTTTTTAAATTTTTTCAGTTATTATTTGCTACATTAAAAAACATAAAGCGGCGCCTGGTTTCGGCTCAAGTCATGATCTCATGGTTCATGGGTTCGAGCCCCGAGTTGGGCTCTGTGCTGACAGCTTGCTCAGAGCCTGGAGCCTTTCTTTGGATTCTGTGTCTCCCTCTCTCTCTGATCCTCCCCTGCTCACTCTGTCTCTCTCTCTTTCTCAAAAATAAATAAAAGATTAAAAAAATTAAAAAACATAAAAAAAGAAAAAATATCTTGGGACTAAATGACTTAAAATAACATTTACCTTGCTTATGATTTCTGTATCTCAGTACCACTTGGTAAGGATAGCTTTTTTCTCTTTAACTAGATTACAGTTTCCAAAGTAACAAGTGAATGATCTACAGGTGCTATATTTTATTTCTGGCATTTGAACTGAGAGACTCAAAAAGCTGATGGCTGGATCACTCTGAATCTTTAAGTTTCATCATGTCTGTGTGGTCTTACATATGATTTTTTTCTGTATGACAGTGTCATGGATGTTGAACTTCTTACCTGTCAGCCCTGGGCTCTCATGGTCCATATGCTCAGGGAGATAAGCTGGATAGACTAGGAAGTTATGCAGGGTCACTTCAGTCAGATTGTCTTCATTAGAAGCCAGTTACTAAATCCAGCTAATATTCAGGGGCATGTGTCTCTATGGAGGAGTGTTGATACACTATTGATAGAAGTCTCAGGAGGTGTATTGCTGTGGCCATTTTTGTAGAGTACAATCATGCCATTTTTGGCTGTCTTTGAAGATCCATTTATTTCATTCTCTGCTCTAAGTAGGGTCTCTTACTCTTCCTAATTATAAGACCCTCTCTTTATCTAGCGATTCTCTAAATTTGCTAATAACAGTAAAATGAAATAATCATGGGACTTGTGAGTACCAAAATGCGATAGGCCAGATCTTGGGAAGAAGAGAATACAACTGAAATTAAAAAATTGGTATTAAGGACTCAATGGTCAAAAATGATTCCTGGGTGATGTTGTAAGCCATAGGGCAACTGAAGAATAAAATAATAGACTCTCAGAACATAAATGTCCTGATGACTTGGAATTGTCTTATCAGGTTTTGATAACTTGGGGAAGGCTTATAATGAAATATTAAAAATGAATACCCAAGTTTAAGAAAGAATAATGCAAATATAGTATTTTTTCATTTTTATTAAACATAATAATCATGGATTTGCAGAAATACAAAGAAACAAAATTAACAGTACATTAAACCTTTATCAATACCTTTATACCACTTTTTTGGTATAAATTCAGAGCAGCCTATAACATCTCTAATTTAAATTAGGACATTTAAAGTTAGGATGAAATAAAATAATTTTTATAAAAAATTTTTCTTAAATTATTGATATTTTTTAGTGTTGTTAATACTTTTTTAGTCTTACATGGAAAATAATATTTTAGTTATTAATACTGACAATAGACAAATCCTAAAACCATAAAATTTGACAAATCATAACATGTGAGAGCCAGTACACTAAGCAAATGAAATTTCCAAAAAATGTGGGATGTTTTATAAAAAGTGTGATAATATACTGCATGACACAAAGCATATTTAATATAGACTATAGAAATACTAAATGCCTAATAATTTGAAAATATGATGTGAAAATAGGGTGAAAAGCCTTTTACTTTATAAAACTTCTAATACTTGGTGAAAATGTTATGCTCTATGGGACAAAAAATATAATTTATTAAAGTAATATATCATTTCAATAAACAATTCACATGATTTAGTTGCTTGTAAAAATAATGGATATGTATACATAACAATTACAGATATTTGATCATTATAAAAAATCTTAATATTGTTGCTCCAAGTTCAGCAGAGTGTAGATGTTCTGACGAGACACCTGAATCCAGAGTGAATCTGGGCACAGTGTTCTCATTTTTGTCTGCACACGTGTCCTTGGTGATCTCATTCTGTCTCATGGCTTCGTTCCTCATCTCATAGGTTAAAAATCTACAGCTTGTTCCAGGACTCCCACCCTGAATTCCAACTTTCTAGACTCATCTGCAGTAGAAACCAGCACTTATACAGCCAACAGATGTCTCATATGGGTTAAATGGGTGATGGGCATTATGGAGGGCACGTGTTAGGATGAGCACTGGGTGTTATATGTAAGTGATGAATCACTAAATTCTACTCCTGAAATAAAAAAAATAAAAAATAAGTGGAATATTTTTTTAAAAAGAGAGAAAAAGAAAAGAAATATGTAAACAAATAAAATATTGTTCTAAAAAAAAAAATGTCCCAGCTGAGCTCTTGATCCAAACACTTGATCCTAGTACTTGAGCCTCCACCACTGAACACACACACACACACACACACACACACACACACACAATCTTTCCCTTCATAAAAAAACAAAACAAAACAAAACAAAACAAAACAACAAAACAAAATAAAACAAAACAAAACAAAAAACCCTTGACCCAAGATAGCATCACTTAGGCCAAATCTCCAAAAATGGATCTTAATACCTCATCAAATTGCAGTTTCAACTTCCTCTAGAAATGTCACTGGTCAGTCAGAAATTTCTGATTAGTGCCAAAGAAGTAATCTGCCAAATGGCCCTCACCATCCCCCAAAGAACATGAGATAATCTGTCTGATAAGACCCCTGTTCTTCCCTCTAAGGGAAATCTGCCTTGCCAGGAATAATCCTTTACTTTTGCTAATAATTTTCTCATCCCAGGATCCTTCCTACAAAAATCTTTCATTTTGTATGGCTCCTCAGAGTGCCCCTCTGCTTGCTGGATGGGATTCTGCATGATTCCTGAATGATTTAACAAAACCAGTTAGATCAAATTTACTTCATTGAATTTTGTTTTTTAATACCTTCTTCCTTTCTTCTCATTTTTAATTCAGGGTGTCCGTTACTTAGATTATTTTAATTATTTCCTAATTAATCTCTTCTGTTTGTCATCTTCCTCTATTTTCATAATAACAACCATGATGGACCTGTTAAAATCCAAGCCAACTTCATTACAATAGTGCTTATTACCAAGATTCATCTCACTGAGAATCCCCACTAACTGGCCAAAGTCATAGAGGTGTGCTGTCAGGCCTCTGCAAAGTCCGGCCTCCTATTCATTCCCCACACATCTTTTCTCATGTTACTCTCACCTGTGTTCTCTATGTGGCCACTCAAACACACCTGATATGATCCTACTTGAAACCCTGGGTACCTTGGGATTTTTGCTTCTGAGAGTGGTCTTCTCTACCCACAGTGTTTACAATGGAATGCCTTCAACTCTCCATATTCCACTTTCCTGCATAATTTTTCTTTTGAGAATGATCACCATCTGATGTATTATGTATTCTTTGCTTAGTTTTACTAAGATTCTCTCTTTTCCACTAGACCATAAACTCCAAAAGGGTACAGAAATTGACCCTTTTGTTTAGTTCTATCTCCATGCCTACAATAATGCCTGACACATGTTTAGGGCTGAATATTATTTGCTAAATCAGTGAATGAACATTAGTTGCCTTGGTAGACAGAAAAATGTACCCGGAAAGATGTCCATGTTCTCATTCCCAAACCTGCACCTGTGCTATTTTTGCATAACAAAAGGATTTTGCAGCTTTGATTGTTGCTGGGTAGACTGGGGAGATCCTGGGGCCCTGAGGCTTCTGTCCAGCCTGTCTCTGGGATGCTGCTGGAGGCTCTTGGTCTTGTCACAAGAAAGAATTCAAAGACACACCAGACACAATGGTAGAGTGGTGTGCGTAGGAAAGTTTATGAAAATGAGAGTACATTCTCAAACTGTGAGGGTGGGCAAGTTCAAGGGAGAGCTGCACTCAGGGTTTGGGTCTCTATCTTTTACTGATAGTTGTTAACTAAGGGGTGGAATATTTTTACCCAGATAACAGTAACAGGAAGCTGTGAAATAATAGACCATTACTTGTATTAAAATATTGCTTAACGTTATGTTCACTACAGAGTGGTTACTCAATAAATGTTCATTAGTAGTGTATCTTTTAAGGATAGTCACAACACAAGTGAAATAAAATTGTGAAGAAAGTAGTTCCTGATGATCTGTTTAGAAACTACTTTCTTTTTAGATCTGATGATCTGTTGAGAAAGATGGTCTTCCATGTTCTGGTACTGCAATTAATTTCCATATTTGTACAAAAATAATTACTAAATTTGAAAGTCTTGTAATTGATCTAAAGAGTAAACAGCTTAAACATCGTGTGTGTGTTGGGGAAGGGAGGGTGCGTGTGTGTGAGAGAAGAAAGGCAAAATATATTTCCAACAAGGAAAGATAGATCAGTCTTCCATTTTTGGCATTGTTTTGTTATAGATATGGAAAAATAAATTTTAGCAGTTTTTTAAAATTTGTTAAAGAACTTTTATATAGAAGCCAACTAAGGAATTCATTCACCCAAGTCTACATTTTATGGAAAATTGGTAATGTGATAAAAATGTGATCTGGTGCCAGGTTTTCTGAGCTAATTACCTAAGATGTGTATGCAGCGGTGTTTTCATCCACTTCCCAGAGATCTTATGAGATGGAAGACCCATGCTCATTACAGTGGTTAGCACCAATCACCATTTGCTATTGTCATTCCTACTGACAACTACCGCCACAACCACCATACACAAAGCACTGAGAATGCTCTTCACAAAGACATGGTATTGTAAATGGACTGATTCTACAGTCATAATTCATGTTCACATACCCACTTCACTCCTGTTTTTCAAAATATGGATTCAGAGAGATTTATCTATGGGCTCATTTTCCTAGTTGGGGACTATATGCCACAAGAAAGAAAATAGCTGTTTAGAGATTTAGAACAAATATTTCTGAACAACATTCAATAAAAAGCAGAAATAAAATTATATTAACAAGATAAAATGGATTACTACATGAATATGTAGAGATGTTGTGGAAGCAACAGTCAATGTGGCTGCAGAGAACTTCATCGT
Source organism: Cryptoprocta ferox (assembly GCA_028646485.1). Lineage (NCBI taxonomy): Eukaryota > Metazoa > Chordata > Mammalia > Carnivora > Eupleridae > Cryptoprocta > Cryptoprocta ferox. The sequence continues at coordinate 50,053,766 of CM053567.1, forward strand.
GAAGGGAAGGTGTGTGCCTACATGGAAGGAGAGAAGGGCCTTAGAAGAATGAGTACTCATTGAACATCAGTGGAGATTGGGTAGAGGAAGCTTCTGGGTGAGAGGAATGACTTAAAGTTCTTAGCTGTACATCATGAAGCTAGATGATGATGTGTTTTAGGACCTGATCTGAGCATTTTTACTTTGTCCTGACCAAAATAGGTAAGAACCTAATGTTTCTAACGGGAGGCCTTTATTTTTATTTTTTATTTTTTTACAATGCTTCTTTTATTTTTTATTTTATTTTTTTATTTTTATTTTTATTTTTTTTTTAACTTTATAGTTTATTGTCAGGTTGGTTTCCATATAACACCCAGTGCTCTTCCCCACAAGTGACCTCCACCATGACCATCACCCCCCATTACCTTTCCCCCTTCTCCTTCCCCCCTCAGTTTGTTTTCAGTATTCAAGAGTCTCTCGTGCTTTGTCTCCCTCCCTCTCCCTAACTCTTTTTCCTCCTTCCCCTCCCCATGGTCCTCTGTTAGGTTTCTCCTGTCTAACAGGAGGCCTTTAATGAAGCTCTGTTAGGAAGAGACATGTAATGTCTACTACAGAGTGTTCAAAATGGAGAGAAGTGAATGAACAATAATGCTGATAGTAGAATAATAAACTTATGTGACAAGGCTAGCTTCTTGGGTGTTTTCCAGAAACATTGTGTATGGAAAGATCCAAAAATAAAAATTAGTAAAGGTTTATAGTGAATGCATTTTGTCCTTTAAGTTTTGAACCTGTATAATTGATATATGCATTCGATCTTTGCTCTCTTCATAGAATGTAAAGACAATAAATTGATCTGAGTTGTTTAAGTGATGTAATTATAAACAGGACAATATATAGTTCATACCTAGTTTTGAGATTTTATGCAGCTGATAGTATTGGTTTATTTCTCCATTTAGCTTTATTTGTTTTATGCTTATAAACCTTTATATGAGGTATATCATATACCTCATTTTACCAAACAAGCATAACAGAATGAAACAATTATATAAAGATAGTATGAAAAAACAAACTTAAAGGGAAAAGTAATTTCTGAACCTACATAGTAATCCAAGGTTTTTCTGTATTATGAGATAAATAAAGGCTAATGGTTATTATCTTCCCAAGGCAGTCATGAGCACAAAATTATAAAATATAAAATAGTGTTTTGACTCCCTATGGTTATGCTAGCTTAATCAGGAAATTTTGTTTATATATCTATTTAGTTAGGAATTTAAGTAGCCTTTTTGTTTTAAAATTAGTTTCAGATGTATGAAACTGTTCCATAAATACTTCAGAGAGTTTTGGTAAATAAAATTCTACACTAGTTTCTACTACTGTTAAATCTTACATTGCTATCATACTTTTGTCATAAGTGAGAAAATATTTACACATTATTAACTACTGTCCATTCTTGTTATAAATTTTTTCATTTGTATCCAATCTTCCTCTTTTCCTTGTTCCAGGATTCCATCCAGGATATCATATTATTTTTAGTTGCTATATCTCCTTAAGCTCCTCTTGGCTGGGACTTTCTTAGAATTTTCTTACTATAATGACCTTGACATTTTTCAAAAGATTTTTTCAGGTGTTTTGTAAAAGGACCCTTAATTTAGGGATCTCTTTTTTGATGGTGAAACAGTGATTATAGGTTTTGGAGAGGAAGGTAACACAGATAAAGTAACAAATTTTGATTCATCATATCAAGAGTTCATATTATCAACGTGACCTATCTATGTGATGTTAGTAATCATCTTGTGGCAAACTTAGTCTTTTTTGGGTTCCTTGATGTAATGTCATACCCCGTCCCCATTTCCATACTGATTTGGAAAGAAGTCACTATCCATAGCCCCAGTTAAGGCCTGGGAGTTGAGGGCAGAGTGTTGACATAAAGTATTTGGAATGATTCTGCTTGGGAAAGTGGTCTCTTCTGCTCCATTTACGTAACCTTTCAATCATCTATTCATATCTGCATGGGCAGATATTTATTTTACAATATTTTGAAAATGTACAATATGTTCAGGTTTGACCTTTGAGAGGACTTTCAATTAGTTCCTGTGTCCCTTTGACATTCCACCATGTTGTTTTTTAGGAACTTCCTCATGTTCCAGCATTACAAAGAAACTCCAAGCTCATATTGTATATTTAAAGCAAAAGGTCAAACATTATTGATTAACAGATAACCTGGTTGTATTCACAGGAAATCCCAAGGGCTCCTTAAAATACCCACACTTAAAGTAAAATGTATAGTCAGTGGTAGGGCACTATGTAAATTTACAAAGTGAATTATATTTCTATACTAACACCAGTTTGAAAATAAATTACATGCAATAGTATTCACAATATGAAAATGCCATAGGTATTAACCAAATATATGTAATACCTCTCTCTTGGGAACAACAAGGCATTATGGAAATATCTTTAAAAAGAACTAGATAAATGAAGATAGAGATCATGTTCATGGATATAAAGACTCAATATTTCTAAAATAACCATTGTTCCCAAATTGATGTACAGATTCAATCAAAATCCTAACCAAAATTTTATCAAGCTGGGTGTGTGTGTGTGTGTGGTGGGGGATGATAGGCTGATCTTAAAATTTCTATGGAATTTCAAAGTATCTACAATATCCACAACAATCTTTGTAAAGTACAATGTTGGCATAGTAATGCTACCTGTTTTCAAACTTGGTATACTTCTTCAGTAATCAAGACAGTATAGTACTGGTGTAATGTTCAACAGCTAGATCAATGAACAACATGATGACTCTGGAAATAGGACAATGTCATTTTTCAATAACACAAAATGAGAGAAATAAGTCTTTTAAAGAGATGATATTCAAATACATGTATATCTGTATAGAATAAAATGAAACTTAGCTTCTACCTTAAAATATATCAAAAAGAATTCAGATAAGGTGTGAACCTGAGTAAAAAACAAAACTCATAAAAGTTTTTCAAAAAACATAAGAAAGTGTCTTCATGATTGAAGCACATGATGATTTCATGGACTATAGAAAAAAATATTAAAAATTGATAAATAAGGCTCATCAAGAATAAAAATTTCTCACTACACAAAGTCAACTGGTAAGGTAATGAGAGAGATTTACAAATATTAACAAAAATGTGAAACCACCAGAACTTTCAACTATTATTAGTAGGAAAGTGAAAATGGTATAAGTATTATAGGAACATTTCTGGTTATTTCTTTTAAAAACTGTAATCTAGTGATTCCTTTTATGTGATGATCCATAGCAATTGAGTTAAAGAAGTTTAAAAAACTATATAGTTATTTAGGCTTTTAACTATTGAGAACGAACTCATGGTGAGAGGAGAGATTGGTGGGAGGATGCATGGATGGGTGACGGGGATTAAGGAGTGTACCTGTCATAATGAGCACCTGGTGATGTATGAAATAGTTGAATTTATATATTGTATGCCTAAAACTAATGTGATGTTGTATGTTAATCCTATTGAAATAAAAATAATAAAAAATAAATAAAATAAAATGAAATAAAATAAAATAAAATAATTATGATGTGAGAATAAAACATAGAAAATAAGTTAGTAATATGAAGTCCCTTTCATAATTTTAGAGATGAGCTTTAATTAAGAAAAAACCTGGGGTGCATGTCTGATGTAGTTGGTTGAGCATCCAACTCTTGATTTTGCCTACATCATGATCCCAGGGTCATGGAAGTGAGCCCGCATCAGGCTCCATGCTCAGCATGGAGAGTACTTAAGTGTCTCTCTCTTTCTCTCTCCTACTCTCCCCTGTGCTCTTTCTCTCTCTCTCTCTCTCTCTCTCTCTCTAAAATAAAAGAAAGGAAGAAAAAAATCCTAAATGTTTGAAAGCTCTTGACTACTTAAAACCATCTTTGAGATAAATCTACATTTTTATATTTAATAAAGAAGTACTTTCAAATTCATGCAGATAAAGAAGCACAACTAAATTTCCTATCAAACTAATGCACACATTAGTAGCCTGTATCGTAACACACATACAAAGGCCCAAAATCACTTACTAAAACTTGAGTTTTTCCTTATTCTTCCCTACCTAAAATTACACAATCTCTAAAAAGTTATAAAATCCCTTGAATCAAATCTACTTCTTACACTCTTGCATTTTGCTTTTATTTTTCTGTGTACAGCAGTGTGGGCATTTTCCCACTGACCTTTTCCAGATGAGTCATTCTGTAATCTGAAGTGTCCAAACTACTGTTCAAACCATCCACTGAATTATCTATCGTGTATTATACTTCTTAGTTCTGCAATATCCACTTGAAACTTTTGTATAGATTCCAAATTCCTGAGGACATTCTACATTTGTTCTTATATTTCATAGATTTTTTTCTATTTTAAATCTATTAATCACAGTTTATTTTTTTCATGTATTCTTGCTCCACTATCTGGATCATACTTACAGTTTCTCTTTTTTTTTTTCCTTCCTTTTATTCTTCTCTTAGTAATAAGTCATGAATTTTGATTCTTAGCATGTACGGTAATGTTTAATGTGTGCATGAATTGTGTATAAAACAACCCAGAGCAGCTCCAAGTGACTCCTCCTGAGTTTTCTCTCTGTCCTCTGTTAGGAAGACAGGCTGAGGAGCTGGTCACCTCTATTTAATTAGGGGTGGTGCTAGGTCAGTGGTGAGTGGTTTCTAGTAAATCTTGGGGAATTCTCCTTTTCTTATGTTGGTCAGGCATGGGTTTGCTGGACTTTCAATTCTGTGACTCTGTTTTCGCATCTCTGAAAGCTTATGAGTGGTTGTGCTCTATCACTGAGAGGTTCGCAACCCAGCTCTCCAACATCTTGTCAGGCAAGATGCCAGATGCAACATCACAAATCAGGTAAGTGTATTATGGGGAGACAGTACATGTGCTGTCTTGTGTTCAAACTATAACATGATTTTGGGAACTGACACCTTTATGAAATTTCAGAGGAGCTTTTTTTCAAAACATATGTCTTGTGCTCAAAAAATAACCTGATTTTGGGGATCTGTGTCCTCAAGAAACTTTGGAGGAGCTCACCTGCATCCCCAAAGCTCTCAAGCAGTTGTGACTTGGGGAAATCTGACTGTGAATTAGAGGCCCTGGATGCCTAATGTTTACAGTCTATCTAACCTGTATAGTAAGTAAGACATTGGGAATTTCTCTTTCCCTCAGCAGAGGTGTTCCCCCTGGGCCAAGCCTAAGGCTCAGTTCACATCTGGCATCAGCACATGCTCAGAGGACAACATGGCTGGCAGGATTCAGTGCTTTTCAGAATTGTTTTATCCTGCCTGCAATTTTAGTTCATCTATTCCATATTGGTTCCTCAGCTGTCTGATATCCTTCAAATATGGTTCTCAAAATAAGATTAGATTTTCTAGTTTTTTTTTTTTTCATTGCAGAGGAAACTTGGTCTGCTAAGACTTACATATCCTACTTGGAATTGTAAATATCTTCTTTATCTTATTTTACAAGCGAACTGACCAAGGGGTTGAGTGGCAAGTATCATTTTCCTCTCTTTTGAGATTTTGAAGTAATACAATCTAAGTATAAACCATGTCTCCAAGATAGTAAAGGTAGTGGTGTAAAAAATCCAAAATCTTCTGATGTCAGATTCCTTCCCATATTCTCCATTATGCTATCAATCAGAATTCAGTCACAAGAAGAGCCCATCTCTGAGGCAGTCATGCTTTACTAAAAGGAAGTGCAGCTCTTGCACCCAAGGCTGGAGATCAAAGAGACAAGGTGCATTACTGGAACCCACACTTTTGGACTCTGACTTCTGAGGAGAGCATTGGCCAACCTGGTGCTGAACCTCAGGGATTTGGTGGAGGCCTCAAAGACCTGGGATCTAGAACTCCAAGGGTAAGACACTTGATAGTTGTGCCAATTTCTCTGAGGTTGACAATACTGTTGGTTCTGGGGATTAACTAAAATATATATATATATATATAGTAGATACATGCACATGTGTATATATAATACATATGATATCTATCTACCTATGTCTACATCTATATTTATATCCATATGTAGTGATGTAAAAATTGAGAGGCGCTGCCTTTGCCAGGGTGCGAGTGAATGAGGCAACCGTGACATGAACAACATTCAGGACATTTCCCATGTCCAGTGTACCTCTAGTTTTCCTTATTGGTAGTAGCTAATAACAGAGGACTCAAAAAGGAGAAATGGGATTTGCAGTTTCCTATTCCCTATGCGAGAAAGCAGAAAACACACACACACTATCTGTGGACAGTGCCTTTCCTCTGCAAACACAGAATAGTTCCATAAAATATTAACTGATACAATTGCCTAAAATAATGGAAAGTAGAAATGTGCTGATAATTAATATATTTTTCTTATTGTTCAATGGCTAACCTTTATGATCCCAAATGATTAAGAAATCTCAGGGGGTTTCTGTCAGTGACCTGTGATACAAGCTGTAACACTTCTCCTGCCAGGGAACTAAAACTTAATAAATGGGAAATTCATTTGGGATTGGGTTTCTTTTTGGAAATCATCACATTTTAGCTTTCATTCTCATTGCAGGTGGATCATTCATTTCTCCTTGATTAGGCTGAGGTGGATCTTTTTGCTGTTTACTGGGTGCAGGTGTAACATTTTGCTCTTCTTTCTTAATCTTTTTTCCCCTTCTCATAAAAGACAAAATTAACAAAGAACAAGATAAAACCAAAAAAGGTATCCACCAAAATAATAGTGGGTTAGTCTTCTTTTGCTCTTCCTCCTGTGGCCTTTTGGTCCCTTGTCCGACTGGGGGCGGGCCACTGTCTACACTGCCTCCTCTGCCTTTTATCCTGCAGTCAGGAGGGTTCCACTCATAGCTGCAATGGCAGTGATGTCTATTGTTACAGACTCCGTTCATATTGCAGGTCTCATGTGAGCAATCAGTTTTCAAATATGTCAATGGGATACATTTCCTTTGGACACAGATACGTTTTTCACCACACTCTGTACCATCTTTTATTTCACCAAGATCAGGCAAGGGCATCCCAAAATGGAAGTCCGTACCCCAGCAGATGCTATCATTGACTTGAAGCCAACGCAGAGTAGAATGGTCTCCCAGAGTGGGAATTTCTGCCACATCTTTACACTGAACCCTCCCACACAGGGTATCTGAGGTATTACATTTTATAAACTGATTGTTCTTCAGTCCACAGTTGCCAAAACGGTCACCTTGGATATTCACTGTACTGTAGCAAATCTGACTCGCGCTCTTGGCATTTGGGCCAAAAAGTTTGCTACAAAGTGCATCACGAATATGGCATCTCTTTTCATAGCAGTAGCCACCACCTGTGCATTCAATTCCATCTTGTATATATACATCTTCTGGACACTGATAGGATGTCCCATTGCACCACTCGGGAAGGTCACATTCATTTTCCTGTTCTCTACACAGGTCACCTGATGGCATGATCTTGCAGTCTTTGCAACAGAGCCCAAAAGCACAGGTAGCCCCAGGACTCAGAGTACAGTCTAACTGACAACATGGATCTTTTGTACACATATTTAAGGAGCCACAGTCGCAGACTTCTCCATCTTCAACCACACTGTTCCCACAGCGTGTATACCGGAAGATTCTCTCCGGCATTTGTGGATGGAAGATACATCTTGGCCCCGCAGAGTTGTGCCAATATTTAGCATAACTGCAGTTGCTGAATTTAGTTGCCTGAGACTGCGTTGCATACATTATGCACACATCATCTGCACATTTACATGTTTTCTCATCATGCCACATACCCAGGGAATGACCGAGCTCATGTGACACAACAAATGCAAAAACACCCAAATCATTACTTGTGAAAGCATCCACTGCACAATTAGTATTGTAGTTACATATTGATCCAATGTAAGACATGCCAAAAGCACCATATCGTTTTTTTACAAAAACATGTGCAACATCATGGGGGACACGGGCATTAAAGCCTTTTTTCTTCCAGGCGCAAAATAAATCCACGAGTGCATCCATGTTCTTTATTTCAACAGGGTTTCCTTCGTTCCAGACCTCCATTCCAACCAAACTCACATCAATATTCAGTGGTTGATAGAAGGTATTTACGTTATTCATAGTAGTAAGTACTTCCAGCTCCACAGTTGTGACATTATAGCCGCGATAAGCGTATCGATTGTAGTCTACCACCACTGCCATTTCAACAAATCTCTTGTGGGTCCCCAGACCTTCATACCCACCTTGTGGCAAAGTGGAATTATTGCTGTCTTGTGACTTCACTTGCCGTGCTAGTTTTTCATCTGTTAATCCACACCTCGTGGGTGGGAATTTTTTCTCCTCACTGTGTATCTTAAATACCAGGTGTTCAAATGTGGTAGAAAGCTTTTTGGGTAAAATTTCATAAACAATATGATTTGTCTGCAATATTCCTTGAAAGCCCCCAAAACAGGTACTCAGAGACACCAAGGAATCTGGATCCCCTTCCACATAACCATGATAATAGCAGTCTTTCTGGATAAATGGCTGGTCTTCAAGGAGAGCACCCTGGTCTGTGTAAGTGAACACTGGGAAGTTTTTGGACAGCAAAAGCTTCTTGACCTTCATGTGGAAAACATGTCGCTGGCCTCCAAAATGCAGGTAGTAAGAAAGCCAGCCTGGAGGCTTCTTGACATTGGTAGGGTCTGTTATCCTCAAAGGAATAACCACTTCTGGGGGACCATGGCGATAGGAGTGCCCAACATGGGACCATCCAGAAAGGAGCAGAAACACTCTCAGCCAGAGAATGGGGACAGTGATCCTCACACGTACCATGACCTCATCCACAGCCATTATAGAGATTCCATATTCAGCCATTGGTGAGACCAAAACTGAGCAGATCAGGAAGCATCACTATTCTGTCTCCTCCCTGTGACCTGGAGGTATGCTGATAGATGAAGTGCTGATATTTAAAGATCTGTCTTCTAGCAGTCACACCATCAGAGCATCAGCACTAAAAGAAAAAATAAAAAGAAGGGCAGAGACAGGAGGGGGACGTATGAGCAAGTCATGGTGACGGATGAAAGGAAAGGTATGGGTTACAATGGATCAGTGTTTGCCTCATGACTCAGTATATTGCACTGGATTTTCTCTTAAATAATGGTAAGGCAGAATGAGACTGTGTATACAAAACAGTGGTGATTGGCCATAGGTGGACTCTTAAAGAATCTAGATGAAGGACACATATGGATTTATTATACTGTTCTGTAAGTATATGAATATGAATCAACATTTCCACAGTAAATATATAAAAAAGGGTATTAATGGAAATGTGAACACCTATCATATTTTAATGTAGCAGTCTCAATTTATACATATACAGTGGATATGGATATCATGATATAGGTCTTCCTTTCACTTTCAAATGATAAATTATTTAGTTACATTACTCAGGAGAAATATAAAAATTACTCATGTATATTATTATTATTTCTCATGGTCTATAATATATGCTTCCATGAAAGAAATTATTAATTATCCTAGCTCCTTCCTGCATTCTTCTTTTCATCTAAGCCTGTGAAACTACAAGGCTCAAGGCATCAGTATTGGCATCAAAGCTTTAATTTATAAGATTTCAAGATAACCATTTCTTGGTTTGACAGTAAAATGGATTTATTTCATAAATAAAAATACATATGAGTATTGTGCATGAATGGTAGAAACAAAATAAATAATGGTGTGACATACTCGGGAAATATACACGAACATACATGTTGAGATAGTAACGCTCTGGAAATATTAATGGTATCAAATTTGGAAAGAGTGCTTGGGACAAAACTACACATTAGAAATTTTTAAAATTTCAATATTTTGTATATTCATTGCTAATCTTTTATTATCCAGTGAGAATATCCACTGTCTTTATGAAATCTTTAAAGTAATAAGAGTGCTTAAAGTAATGACACCAAGAACTCTTGGTCTGGTTGAAAAACCAGGAAAGTGAAGTTGGCTATGAGGGATCTAATATAAATTGATCTAACCATCTCCATAGTAGGTAATATAAAAATAAGGGTGCTTGGGTGGCTCAGTCAGTTAAGCGTCTGACTTTGGCTCAGGTCTTGATCTCAGGGTTTGTGAGTTCGAGCCCAGTATTGGGCTCTGTGCTGAGAGCTCAGAGCTTGGAGCCTGTTTTGGATTCTGTGTCTTCCTCTCTTTCTGGTCCTCTCCCACCTGTGCTCTGTCTCTCTCTCTCAAAAATAAGTAAACACTTAAAAATTAAAAAATAAAATAAAAGATGATTGATTAAGGACCTATCATCTGCTAGTCCCTGTAGGTATTTATGCTTAATCTTTTTCTGTTTTTTTTTTTTAATCTTGATTCTACATTCCTTGACCTCTTCTGTGTACAATCGTTGTGTCATGTATGGGATCTTTCTTTCATGAAAAGCAAAAATCTTTCTACTTTCACCTTGTCGTGGAAAGCTCCTTATTCCTACCCCATTTACTAAATGTACCAGTTAACAGTTCAAAGCCAGGCAGAGAGGAAGGGTTTCACTTTCAATATGGCTGTATGGCATACAGAAGAAATGACTGGGCAAAATTTGCACTGACTACCAAAGCCACGTATGAATCACTAAACTGGTAGTCATCTCATTGAACCACTATTTAGCTTTTTTTTCTAACTCAAACACCAACACCCAAATTAATGCTACACAAACCTCAAGCAATTGGGTGTCTGATTTATTAATGTATTATCCACCAATAATTTTACTCACATTTGGGGTTTAGTGAGCATGTGGGCAACCTACATAATATTTAGTTTTAGTTTTACTATTTATTTTCAACAATATTTAGCCATTGGCCTATAGCTAAATATTATTTCTTAGTATCATCTGTATCTTATTATCAAACTTTAACTGTAACCCTAACTATAACCCTAATCCTAATCCTTATTATAACCCTCCATTGTCCTGACTCTTACATGTTAAATAGTTAACCTCTATTCTTATTCAACTTTTATTCTTATTCAAACTTGATTCTCAAATTTATGCAGAAAAATAACTTTTTTTTTCATTCTCCTCTACTTTTTAAATTCCCTTCATTTTACCTTGTATATATATAGCCTGGCTCTAGACTCCATTAATACAACCACTGTGGGCTAAAATCTTCAGCCCTAACTAGATTAATCCTTTCCTCCTGATTTTGCTACTCCCATAGAAACATCTCAAAACTGCTGGGAGAAGAAATCACAGAGTATCTTCACCTTCACCTGAAAATCCCTTGTCTTTGTTTTCACAAGCAGTTACTATTGAGTTTCAGTGATGGTAGTTTAAACAGTAAAACCAAGAATTCAACATTTCTTGCATGTCTAATATAGGACTTGATATTTTTCTTTGTCTTTGCTTTCTTGTTGCAGATAGCAGTCAGGAAACTTATTTCAGGCTAAATATTATCTTCATCATTAATAAGATCTGAATTCCTCGGGTAATTTGGTACTTCTCTAGGACTAATGAGAAAGAATATTTCACAAAATGCCAAGAAACCACAAAAAGAAAGTAAGGTCCCTAAATTAAATCTTTGAGGACAATACTTCTAAATTGTGAGTAAAATCTTAATATGCTGATTTGACTTTTGCATCTATTGATATATATTTGGTAATTATGATGGAGTTTCAATTGTTGTGATGGAAAATAATTATTTAAGAATAACATAGTGCTATTGAGAGTGAAACTAACCAGTAATAATTGGGCAGAATTTATTCCCAACATAACTCCAAGAGTATGTGAGCCAGACTGTATTTGTCCTCATAACATTATTTTGTGCAATGATTCAAGAGACACACTTCCTAAGAGAATATAACATTTACATTAATAATGTGGTATAATGTCATAATGGAACAGAAACTTCTAAGTAGACAGTCATACATCAACTTTTGTAAGTTCTTTTTTTCTCTCCCTGGAGTGTCATCAAACTCATCAATCTATCTACCCTAATTACCATTTCCCTTCTCACTCTCATTTATAGCTTGTTTTTTCCAAAGTATGAGTAACAACCCATTAAAAACACAATTTTGTTTACTCAACCAAGTAATATAGAGCAGAATAAGACATAAGCCAGGTAACAGATCCTCCCCAAGAATAAAAAATTGGCAAAAAAATTATGTGTATATATTTGCATGTATGTATTCATGTATGCATTAATACTAGTGCTTCTCTCCTTACAGCCTAAATTCTTGAAAGACTTACCAGCAGTAGAATTAATGGTTCCCGTTATCTTTGCCAGCTAGAGCCCTATCATAGTTTGTACTACCTCTCTTTATGCATAAAGACTTTGATCTAAAGCCTTGCATAACAAAGAGAAGTAACAATCCCCTCCCTTTCATCTGTCATTTGATTGTGTTCTAGATTTAACTGCTTAGCAACAAGACTTTCACAATTCTAAAGACTATGGCAACTGGACAAAAGTTCTCCCACTCTTGGAAAATCATCTCCATCAAGCTTTATCTCTAATTACTCCTCACTCTTCGTAAATATGACTATATTTTTTATGCCTATCCTACGTGCTCCCTGAACACAGTAGAGACACTTTACTTTCAGTATTTTTGCTCATACTATTGCCCTGGTCCAAGATTATTTTCTCAACATCTAACCATATTATGGAATACTTGAATTACTTCAGGTTCCAGAAAGAAGTTTGACTCTATTTAAATCATTTTACAAGGATTCAAACATCAGTAATCATCTATAACTTTCTTTATTAGATTAATGAATAACTCAGAGATATTTCATATCTACAAATAAATATGCTTCATATATTAGGGAGTATTGTTGGCCCCCAAAAAAGGCAAAACCAAATTTTAAAGAAGAGAGAGATTCATTAAATAAAGTGTGGGTGGTGATGTTGGCATCATGGTAGCATAAGATGTTCCTCATTTATCTCTCCCCCTTTTTTCTAACAATAAATTAGACATCCATACATAAACAACAGCACTGTAGCACCTGGGAGGAATCCTAGAGAACTTTTGCCCATCTGTGTATCAGAAAATAAATAAACAAGACCTTAGTAAGAATGGATCCAAGGGAGTTAGTGAACCTGCCCCATCTCCACTTGTTTTGGTTGAGGAAAAATCCTGGAACGTGCTGTTGTGCACAAAAACACACAGGTGAGATAAAATGTATAGAAGTCCAGCCTGCCACAGTGGAGATTTCAATATGCCATTGGAGCAGAATGTAAATGAGTTTGGAAGCAGTGGACAGAGAGGAACTCTACTAGAGCTTCCTCCCTCCCCAGGTGACACTGCATAGAACTAAGCCCTCTGTTAGTGGTGGCACAGATGTTTCTCACAAAGATAGTGGAAAGAGATGACTTCCCCAAGAAGGAGTTGGAAAGCAGTGGGTGATCTTCAGGTTAATTTAGTTAGGGGGGTCAAAACTGAAGAAACCTGTTTCTTTCTTTCCAGCAGACCCTGATTTCTGAGAAGGTACCTCCATGACTGAGGGCAGACAAAGAAAAGAAAACAACAACAACAACAGACAATAATTTCAAAGGTCATGAAAGGAACACAGTTTCTGCTGTGAATTCAGGACTTCAGCATGAAGTCTGCCCCACAAGCTTCTGGGATTAGCCTCCTGGAGGATATCATCAGCCTGCAGCACCCACAAAACTCTAATTGCTAAGCTTTCACTTTACCCCACTGTGCAGCATCTTTTTTGTGTGTGCTCCTGCTATGGCAGTGAGATCAAGGAACTTCATAAATAAAGGAAATATACCATTACAAAAGATATCAATTATTCTCCAACAACTGATCCTAAAGACTTGGTATACAGTGATATAGTTCATAAGGGACTGAAAATAGCTGTATTGAAGAAACTACAAACTAAAAGAAAAAATCAGAAAGCGTAATCAATGAGATTAAGAAAAGGGTAAATGAATAAATGAGTTCTTTAGAAAAAAGAGAGAAACCATGAAAAACTACCAAAAATAATCTTGAACTGAAGAATTCAATGAATGGGATGAAGAACACAGTACAGAGCATCTGTAGTAGAGTAGAGCAGATGGAAGAGAGACTAAATGACTTAATGGATAAGAATTTTGAAATAACACAGTAGCAAGAGAACAAAGAGAAAAAAATAGAAATGAGCTAAGAAAGATTACATTACTTATAAGACTCAATCAAAAGGGCAAACATCCAAATTATTGTGGTTCCAGAGGGAGAACAGAGGAGAAGGGGTAGAAATTTTAGTTAAAAAAAATAGTAGCTAAAATCTTTCCATGCCTGGGGATGCTTGAAATCAAAGTTCAGGAAGCTAATAGATCACTCTATTGCCTCAGTCACAAAAGACATTTTCAAAGACACATTATAATGAAACTATCAAAATCAAAGTTAAAAAGTTCTAAGGCAGCCAGGGAAAAAGCAGTGCAACTAAGAAAGGAACCCTATTAAGCTATCAGTGGATTTCTCAGCAGCATCCCTAAAGGCCAGGAGAAAGTAGAATGTTATATTCAAAATGTTAAATGACAGAAATTGCCAGTCAGGAATACTATTTCAAATAGTATTTCTTCAGATTTGTGAGAGAAATAGACTTTTCCAGACAAACAAAAGCTAAGGGAGTTAATCACTAGATGTACCTTGCAAGCAGAGTAGTATTTCAAAAAGAGTTCTCAAAATCAAAATGAAAAAACTAAATTGAAAATGAAAAAGTGAGATGAAAGCATACATAAGTATACAACACAATGGTAAAGCTGAAATATATATAGGAAGATTTGAAAACTCCAATTATATAAATAGGATGGTGTGTTAACCACTTAATAGTATAACAAATATGAGAAGCAAGTATTAAAAATAAGAAGAGCTACTATAATTTGTAATGATAGACAACATAAAAAGTGGTAGGGTTTACTGGGTGGTTCATTTGGTTAAGTGTCTGACTCTTGATTTCAGCTCAGGTCATGATCTTGGCTCAGTTTGTGATCTTGTGGTTGTGAGATTGAACCCTGTGAGGGGCTCTGCACTGGATATGAAACCTACTTAAAGTTCTCTCTCTCCCTCTACCCCTAACCTCCCTCTTTTGCTCTCTATCTCTCTAAAAAAAGGATAAATTGTGACATCAAAAATATAAAAGGGGAGGAATAAAATTGTGGAGTCTTTATAGGCAAATGAAGATAACTTGCTATTACCATAAAATGTACGGTTTTATATATGGTATTTTTTTGTAAGCCTCATGGTAACCTCAAAGCAAAACCTAGAGTAGATTCATGAAACATTAAAAAAGTGGGGGTGGAGGGATGGGGCTGCTGGGTGGTGCAGTTGGTTAAGTATCTATCTGATTCTTGATTTCGGCTCAAGTCATGATCTTGTGGTTTGCAAGTTTGAGCCCTGCATGGGGCTCTGTGCTGACAGAGCAGAGTCTGCTTCAGATTCTCTCTCTCCCTCCCTCTTTGCCCCTCCTTGCTTCTGCTCTCTCTCTCAAAATAAATGAGTAAATTTTTAAAAAATGTTATTAAAAATCGGGCCGGGGGATGCCAACCTGGTAAGTCATTAATTTACAATATATGAAGAAACAAAGGGGAAAAGAAACAATTGAAATAAAAAACAGACAAAAAGCAACAACTAAACTGGCTATTTAGTAAGTTTTTACATACCAATAATCTTAAATTTAAATGGACCAAATTCACTAATCAAAAGGCACAGTTTGGCTGGTTGGAGAAGGAGGAGAAGGAGGAGAAAGAGGGGAAGGAGGAGGGGAACAGGAGAATGTGGGGATAAGAGGGGAAAAAAAGGAGGGGAAGAAGGGGAGAAAGAGGAGTATAAGGGGGAAGGGGGAGGACAGGGAGGAGAGTAAGAAGGAGGAGGAGGAAGAAGACCCAACTATATGCAGCCTACAAGACATTGATTTTATTTTAAAGACACATAGGTTCAAATTAAGGAGATGGAAGAAGACATTTTACACAAGTACAAACCACAGGAAACAAATGGTAGGTTTACTTATATCAGACAAAATAGACTTTAGTCAAAAGTAGTGACTAGAAACCTAACAGCAAGTTAGAAAATAGGGAGTGTTTTTTCTTAGCTCAGGCTGTTACAACATTTATGTAGAAGGGGTGACTTCAGCTACAGATATTTATTGATCATTATTCTGGAACCTGGAAAGTCCTATCCAAGGTGCCAATTGATTTGATTCACTGGTTGAGGGATCGCTTTCCAGCTTGCAGGAAGGCCACCTTCTGTTTACATCTTCACATGGTGGAGAGGGAAAGCTCTGGTATATTGTTCTCATCTTTTAAGAGTCACTAATCCTAACGTGGGAGCTCCCTGCTTGTGACCTTACCTAAACCTAATAACTTTTCAAAGCCCCACTTTCTAATCCCATCACATAGGAGTTCAGAGCTTCAACATATACATTCTGTGTGGGGGAGGCACAAACATTTGGTACATGCCAGTTTACTGAAAAGAGAGTGGACAACAAAGAGGCCAACTGAAATAAAAGGGAACTATTTTGATTTCTGCTGGTCTACATCAAGGCAACATTTTCTTTCATCTGTAGAGTTTTGGGATGACGCAGTCTCCTCAAAGTCATCTAGTTCTGGACATAGTTTAATGTGCCTCTGCATAAGCTCTGCAGTGACATAAGATTTTCTGGTATTATGACGATAACTGTAATTACTTGAAGAAGCTTGAATGGATTAGTGTATGTCCTGGAGTCTGAAACAGTATTCATGAGAAACAATATATGGAGTAATAATTTTAGACACAGTTTTATGCCTAGCATTTTTTGGCATCACTTCTGGTTTTATAGTTACATATAGTATAGAGCTGTATCTGGTTTTATAGTTATATATAGTATAGAGCTGTATCCCTTAAGGTATATCCCTTTTGGACACAGAACCACTTCCCTTGGATATATGGCTATGGGCAAATGTACTAGTTTCCTGAAGGTATCTGATCAGAATATATGAAGGTAGAATATGTAACAAGCCAAAAATTTGGGTCTTTTTGCAAGAATTTCATGTAAAAAGCATTGTGGAGACTTTGAAGCATTGGGTGCCTTTTTATTAGAAATTAAAATAGATCTTTAGGGCAAGGATGAGTTAGAAGTTTTTTTTTTTTTTTTTTGGATAGTTTTGAGTTTAAAACATGACCACATCCTTTCTTATCTTTCTGGAATTATGTAAAATGAAGTATACCTGGAAGTGTTTATCTACTGAGAGTATTTTATACACTCCCTTAAATATATTTACTATAATTTTTTTAACATTTCTTCATTTTTGAGAGACAGGGAGAGACAGACCATGAGTGGGGGAGGGACAGAGAGAGAGGAAGACACAGAAATCAAAGCAGGCTCCAGGCTCTGAGCTGCCAGCATAGACCCTGATGCAAGGCTCAAACTCTTGGACTCCAAAATCATGACTTGAGCCAAAATTGGACACTAAACCACTGAGCCACCCAGGCACCCCTAAATATACTGACTATAAAATGAAGTTTCTTTTAATCAGCAGGCAGTATTAAAGATATTCTTCTGTTGGAAAAATACAATGTTATTTTCTGAAATGTGAGATAAAATTTAAACTTTAGCCTTTTAAAATGGAAAATTTGAATTCTATTAGAGTAACTACAAGATAAAAATGAAAGGTGTATTAAATCACTGAAGTAACTGAATAAAGTTCAACTGTCATTGTGGAAATGACTATTATAATAGAGATTCCAATAGGACTTCATCTTGCTCATAAAAATTGTACATAATAGGGACACCTGGGTGGCTCAGTTGGTTGAGCGCCTGACTTCGGCTTAAGTCATGATCTCACGGTTCGTGAACTGGAGCCCTGCATTGGGCTCTCTGCTGTTAGCACAGAGCCCGCTTCAGATCTTCTGTCTCTCTTTCTTTCTGCCCCTCCCCCCATCATGCTCTTCTCTCTCAAAAATAAACATTAAAAAAAGTTAAAATAATTTTACACAATACCCTATTGAGTATTCAAACACTTTTGGGTGAAGTTTTACCTACATTATGCTTATAGACGTTTGAGCTAGTTTATTCTGTCACTTGTGTGTTTTTCTTTGTTGCATAGAGATCAGAAGATTGGACAATGTTGACTATATGAGAGACATTGAGATAGCTGATATCATTTCAATTTGTGAGGTCAATTTGATGTCTTTTTAAAAATAAATCCTTTCAGAAACCTAACAGAGGACCATGGGGAGGGGAAGGAGGAAAGAGAGAGAAGGAG
Source organism: Cryptoprocta ferox (assembly GCA_028646485.1). NCBI lineage: Eukaryota > Metazoa > Chordata > Mammalia > Carnivora > Eupleridae > Cryptoprocta > Cryptoprocta ferox. The sequence goes on from CM053567.1 coordinate 50,071,936, forward strand.
GGAGACAAAGCACAAGAGACTCTTGAATACTGAAAACAAGCTGAGGGTGGAAGGGGGAGAGGGAAAGGGGAAGTGGGGTGATGGTCGAGGACACTTGTGGGGAAGAGCACTGGGTGTTATATGGAAACCAACTTGACAATAAACTATAAAGTTAAAAAAAATCCTTTCTATTAGGAAATCATGTTGAACAACTGTCCTTCTAACAATAATTGTCCCTAAGTTAATAAGGGATTTTTAGATTTTTGTTTTTAATCAAAGTATATTTGATATACAACATTATATTAGATTCAGGTGTATAACATAGGGAATCACAATTGCACATATTACAGATGCTTACCCCAATAGGTGTCGTTACCATCTGTCACCAAAGTTATTATGATAGAATTGACTGTATTTGCTATAATGTTCTATTCATCCCCATGACTTGCTTGTTTCATAATTGAAGTTTGTATTTTATAATCATCTACCTATTTTGCCCAAAAATGTAAAAAAGAGGGAACACTTCAAAATTCAGTTTATGAGGCCAATATTAGCCTGATACCAAAGCCAGACAAAAGCACTACAAAAAAAGAAAACTACAGGCTACTATCTTTGATGAAAATAGTTGCAAAATTCTCAACAAAATACTAGTAAACTGAATGCAAGAGCACATTAAAGGGATCAAATGCCATGTGGGATTTATCTCTGGGATACAAGGATGGTTCTGCACACACAAATCAATTACTGTGATGAACCACATTAACTGAATGAAACAAAATCACATGATTATCTCAAGAAATGCAGAACTTTTTTGACAATATTAAACAGATTCTCATGATAAAAACCTTCAACAAAGTAGGTATAGAATAAATTTACTTCAACATAATAAAAGCTACATATGAGAAACCCACCACTAACATCACATGTAAGAATGAAAACTGAAAAGTTTCCTGTAAGATTGGGAGCAAGGCAATGATGCCGACTCTTGTCCCTTCCATTCACCATAGTACCAGAAACCCTCCTAAAGCCATCAGGCAAGAAAAGGAAACAAAAAGCATCCTAATTAGAAATGATGAAGTAAAATTATCTCTTTGTGGATGGCATAATCTTAAATATGCACAAAACTAAAGACTCCATAAAAATACTATTAAGACTAAAAAATAAAATCAGTTTAGCACAGAATATGAAACAAATATACAATAGTAACTGACATTTCTATATACTAACAGTGAAGAGCCTTACAAGGAAATTAAGAAATTAAAAAACAATTACAGTAGTGTCAGCAATAATAGCATACTTAGGAATAAACTTACTGAATGAGATAAAGACTTAAAACTTTATAAAGAGACAAGTGGGATTGCACAGAAAAACCAAAAGCTTCTGCACAGCACAGGAGAATCAAGCTAGCAAAAGGGCATCATGCGGAATGGGTGAAAAATTTCCAATCCATAATCTGCTGAGGGTTAATATCCAAAATACATAAGGAATTCTTACAATTCAACAGAAAAAACAGAATAAAAAGTGGACAAAGACTCAACTAGACATTTATCAAAAGAACGTATGCAAATGACCAACAGACATAGAAAAAGATGCTCAACATTGCTAATCACCGAGGAAATTCAAATCAAAACAGTGAGATATTATCCCACAGCTGTTAGTATGGCTATTATTAAAAAAAAATAGCAGGTGTTGGTGAGGTTGTGGGAAAAAAAAAACCGTACTGCACTGTTGATAGGAATGTACATTGGTGCAACTACCATGGAAAAAAGTATAAAGATTCCTCAAAACATTAAAAATAAATCTACCATATGGTTCAGCAACTCCACTTCAGGGGATATATTCAAATAATTGAAATCACTATCTCAAGAGAAAACTGGACTTATATGTTTATTCCTCCATTATCCACAATAGCAAAGATATGGGAAAAATCTAGATGTTTAGCAGCAAATGAATGGATATACAAACAATAGTATATGGCAATAGTATATAATATAATATATATATAATTAAAATTATATATATAATTAAAATTATATATATAATTAAAATTATATATATAATAGTATAATAGCATTTAAAAGAGTGAAATTCTGCCACACACAGCAATATAGATGACTTCACGGACATTATGTTAGTGAAGTTAGCTACTCACAAACAAATACTGCATGACACCACGTATGTGAGGCATCTAAAATAGTCAAACTCACAGAAACAAAGAGAAGAATGGTGATTGTAGGAGCTGAAGGGAGAAGGAAATAGAGAGCTGATATTTCATGGGTATATAGTTACAGTTATGCAAAATAAATAAGTTAGAGATATGCTATACAACACTGGACCTATAGCGAACAATACTGTATTGTGTAACTAATTTGTTGAAAGGATAGATACCATATTAAGTTCATAATAAAAAAAAACATAGGGGCACCTGGGTGGCTCAGTCAGTTAAGCATCCAGCTTTGGCTCAGGTCATGATCTCACGGTTTATGAGTTCGAGCCCCATGTCGGGATCTGTGCTGACAGCTCAGAGCCTGGAGCCTGCTTCAGATTCTGTGTTTCCATCTCTCTCTGCCTCTCCCCTGCTCATGCTCTATCTCTCTCTCTGTGTCAAAAATAAATTTTAAAAAATAATTTAAAAAATTAAAATATACAAATAAAAGTAAATAATTTTTTAAATTTAAAAAGGAGATAAACTAAGAAAAAAGTTTCATAGGTCATTATGTTAACTTTATTTCTACATGCTGATAAAACGGGAGAGTGAGTGAACATTATTTTATTATTGACAGTCAATTGTGTCTGTGGTCTTTAAGAATGTTGTATTAAGATTTCAACTACTTTTAGCTTTGAAACATTAAATTTTATATTGATTATAAGTAGTAAATTTTGATTAATTCTTTTACTGCTTATTTTATAATCCAGTAATCCAGGCCATTATATTATGAAAGCTAAGCCAATTTGTCCCCCTTAGTTACAGTAGCAGCATATATTTTTTTTATTAAAAATTTTTTTAATGTTTTATTTATTTTTGAGAGAGAGAGAGAGAGACAGCATGAGCAGGGGAGGGTCAGAGAGAGAGGGAGACACAGAATCCGAAGCAGGTTCCAGGCTCTGAGCTAGTTGTCAGCACAGAGCCCAATGCGGGGCTCAAACCCATGAACCATGAGATCATGACCTGAGCTGAAGTCAGACACTTAACCGACTGAGCCACCCAGGCACCCCAGCATATTTAAAGCATAATTTGAACATCTTTTCTAGAAAACTTACTTAATTTACATAATGTATATGAATACTATTTATTAGTTTGTATAAACCAGTCAAAACAGTTACATCCATGAAAATTTTGGAAAATCTAATTAGATATATTAATTACCTCCAGTAATAGAAGAGTTATACAAATTTATTTTTTTTAATTTTATTTTATTTGAGAGAGAGAGAGCAGGGGAGAGGGGCAGAGAGAGAGAGAGAGAATCCCAAGTCTGCTCCTCAATGAGCATGGACCCTGGGATCATGACCTGAGCTGAAATCAAGAGTCCATCATTCAACTGGCTGAGCTATCCAAGTGCCTAATAAATTTATCTTAAAAAAAACAACAACCAGTTTAGGGGCAACTGGGTGGCTCAGTTGGTTGAGCGTCTGACTTCAGCTCAGGTCATGATCTCATGGTTTGTGGGTTTGAGCACTGCATCAGACTCTGGGCTCCACATTGTCACTGTGGAGGCTGCTTGGGATTTTTGCTCTCTCTCTCTCTCTCTCTCTCTCTGCCCCTCCACCTCTCACATTCTTTCTCTCTCGAAAATAAATAAACACTAAAAAAAAAATCAGTTTGTACTCCCCAAACAGACCATTTTTATAAATTCTTGAGCATATTGTCATAAGCTATGAGGTTTAAAGTTGAAACAGAACTATTGGTTTTTATTAAGAACGATGATTAATGAGTGAATTAAATAGCAATACAATTAACATCACTAGATCTTTCTGAGGAGCATCACTGGTAAAATATGAAAGTTCTGTGAATTTTCTTGTGAATCTAGTGGGATGTTATTTTCAGGGAAGTCGAGAGACACCCATCTGACAGACAGTAATAGGCTAGGACCTTTCGACATATAGCTGCAGTATATAAATCATGCTGGCAATGTGAATGAGCTTGTAAGTGGGTTTATTCTCGGCTGACTGCCAGATGAAAACACAGTCTGACCAACACCTTGGTTACACCTTGTGAGACCCTGAGTAGAAGACCTACTTACACTGTACCCAGGTGCCTGATTCACTAAAATTCTAAGATAATAAGCTCTCAAATTTGTGTTGTTTTAAACCATGAGATTTGGAGTAATGTCTTATACAATAATCAATAACTGTTGTACTTTGAGGAAATGTTTTTCCTTTTTCTGCCATCTTTAGTTTTATTTGAAGGGTCTTGAGAAGGTAATAATGCTATGTTCTATTTATTTTACATGCTAACCAAAATGAAACAAAAAAAAAAGCTGATCACTCTGATAGAGATTTGGTTTTCTTTTTACTCTAAAATGCTACTTAAGTATGTCACTATACTAGATTCAAAAGTTCACTGTAAGCCATTTTATATAAACATCATCTCGTATAGAGATTCCTTTTTGTAGATGTTGTTAACTATGGGCCCATATGAATAGAGATAGAAAAGGACAAAGATTTTGTTGGTGTGAAAAGACAGTGATTTGGATTAAAAAATAAAAATCACACATTCCTGCAAGACAACACAAACATAGATGCTCTATCTGTGATTGAAATATCAAGACACTAATGACTTCTATGACATGTAGACTCAAATACCAGTAATAATCTAACAAACATTTTTGTAAAGAAGATATACAAATGGCCAATTGGTACATGAAAAGAGGATCAGCATCACCATACATCAGAAAAATGCAAATCAAAATCACAGAGAGATATCATCCAATGTCTCTTAGAATGGCTATTATCAAAGAGGTAAGAGGTAACCAGCGTTGGCAAGAAGATGGAGAAAAGGGAGCCCCTGTGCACTGTTGATGAGAATATAAATTGGTACAGTAACTATGGAGAAGCATATAAAGTTTTTTAAGTATTAAAAATAGAACTACCATATGTTCCAGCAATTCCACTTCTAGGCATATACCTGCAGGGAATTCACTCAATATCTCAAAGAGATATCTATGCCCTCCTTTTCATTGTGGTATTATTCACAATAGTCAAGATGTGGAAATAACCTAAGTTATAAGTGTCCAACTATGTCTGAATGATTAAGGAAGATGTGGTGCATATATAAAATAGAATAATATTCACACAGAAAAAGAGGTAATCTTGTTTTTTTTTTTTTTGACCACATGAATGAAACTTGAGGGTAGTAGGCTGAGTGAAGTAAGTTAAACAGTGGGAGAGAAGGACTGATATCATTCTATGTGAAATCTAAAAAAGCCAACCTCATAGAAAGAATAGAACAGTGGTTGCTAGGACCTGGGTGGTGAAGAAAATGGGGACATGTTCGTCAAAGGTATATTTTCAGCTATAAGATGATTAAGTTCTGACAACCTAATGGGTAGCATGATGATTATAAAAAATAATTAACAATACCGTATAATAAAATTCTGAAAAAATAGCAAAGTAAAAGTATCCTGAGCTCACCTCATTCCAGACACACTGAAATAACAGCTACATCTGTACAACTAACTCTGAAAATCACCCAAAGACTGGCAGAACAGACATTTCAGTTAATCACAGAGAGGAGGCTGCACTGAAAAGGGTATGAGGGATGAAGAATGGTTGGAAACCAACCCCCCACGTAAACTAACCACAAATTGGAGGAACACCAAAGCAGAGAAGTGAGAGGATCAGACTCCATGTCAGTCTCCCGAAGTATGGGGAACCCATACTGGAAAGACAAATTCCCATAACGTTTGGCCATGCAAACCAGCGGGGTTTAATTTCACATGCTTTTTAAATCTGTGGGGCTTAACTTTGGGTACTTTAAAATCAGCGAGCTTAGCCCCAGGGGAGCCAGAGGGCATTAAGGAACTGGATATAACCCTGAAAAGAGCCAACATAACAAATAGTCCAGCTGAGACACAGCAAAGAAAAGTTTGAAAAGTGCCTAGGGTATACGTGAAGGAGATTCATGTATTAGTCTCAGAACATGTACTGGAGGGGCAGGAACCTTCAGGATCATTTCCTAAGAACAAAAGTGCTCTTGGATGTCATTTCTCTTTCCTTCCCTTAGCCCACATAGACAGATTGTAGGAACCAGCATGAACACTGTCCACCTATCTTGCTAGCACTGTGTGCCCTTTTCCCATGTTCACATGCACACACACCCCATCCAACCTGCTAGCTTCAGGCAGGTGTACTCTAAAGTGGCTCCTGTCCAGCCACACGTGGTAAGCAGCCCCAGCAGGGAACAATGCCACTCTGAAGTGACTCCTGCTTTGGGGAGGAGGGGATAACTGCACACACTAGAGCACCTCACGTTCCAGAGAAAGAACATTTTAGCTGGTGGTGAAGAAAGAAAGTCCTGCTCTTTAGTGTGCATGCACCCACAGCAGATAAAGTGCAGACAGCTAACCTGACTGCTAACATTGTCCACCTACAAGTCCCCATTTGGCTCAGACAGGCCCCTCAACGGTGCAGAGACCAAACCCTGCCCAGTGTGCCCAGAGTAGACAAAGCAGGTCATTGTAGTTGACAGAATGGAAGACAAACATGGTTCAGCCACAACAGTAAGGCACGTGTAGTACATGGACGACACACTTGTGGAGTGTCTGGTTCTGGTGACCATGTGGCATGGTGCTACAGGGCACCACAGGAACTCTTCTATGCAAGCCCACTGCTTTCAAGACCAGGAGTTGTAGCTGACATTTCTAACACACAGAAACAAACACAGAGCATTAGACAAAATGAAGAGACAGAAGAATGAGTCCCAATGAAAGAAAATGACAAAATCACAGCAAAAGTCCTAAATGGAACAGAGATAAGAATTCAAAGTGATGGTCATAAAGATACTCGCTGGACTTGAGAAAAAAGTGAAGGTTCTCAGTGAGATCTTCAACAAATTTATAGAAAAATAAAAAAGAGCCAGTCAGAGATGAAGAACTCAATACTGAAATAAAAAAAATACACAAGAGGGAATAAAGAGCAGATTGGAAGATGTAAAATAAAGTATCCGTAATCTGGATGAAAGGCTTATGGAAAGCAACCAAGCTGAATAGCAAAAAGAAAAAGAATAATAAAAAAATGAGAATAGGTTACAAGAACTCAGTGACATGATCAAGTGTAGTAATATTTGCATTACAAGGATTCCAGAAAGAGAAGAGAGAGAGGAAGAGGAAGAAAACTTATTTGAAGAAATAATACCTGAAAGGCACAGAGTCCCTAACAAGATCAACCCAAGGAGGCCCACATCAAGACATATAATAATTAAAATGACAAGAAGTAGTGATACAGAGAGAATATTAAAAAGCAGCAAGAGAAAAAAACAAACAACATAGTCATATATGGGAAACTCCATAAGGCTTTCAGTTAATTTTTCAGCAGAAAGTTTGAGCCCAGAGGGAATGGCACAACAAAGTGCTAAAAGGAAAAAGCCTGCAACCAAGAATACTCTACTTGGCAAGATTATCATTCAGAATAGAAGAAGAGATAAAAAGTTTCCCAGACCATCAAAGGTTGGGAAATTCATTACCACTAAACCAGTCTTATAAGAAACATTAAAGAGAATTCTTTAAGTGAAAGGAAAAGGCCATAACTAGAAGTAAGGACATTATGAAAGGGGAAAATTTGACAAGTAAATGCAAACATATAATAAAAGTAATAGATTACTCACTTATAAAACAGGTATGAAGGTTAAAATACAAAAGTAGTAAAATCAATTATATTTACAAAAATAAGTCAAAAGATACAGAAAAAAGGATGTAGAATATTAAATCATATGCATAAAATGTGTAGAAAGGAGCAAAAAAAGCTTAGTGCTTTTAGAATGTAATCAAACTTAAGTGACTATCAACTTAATATAGATTGTTATATGCATAATATGTTATATATAAACCTCATGGTAATCACAAATCAAAAGGCTAAAGTAGGTACACAAAATTAAAAAAGGGAATAAAGAAAAAATAAAGAAAGGGAATGCAAACATAACATTAAAGAAAGCCATCAAACCACACGGGAAGAGACCAAGAGAAGAGGAAGCAAAGAACTATAACAACTGGAAAACAAGTAGTAAAATGGCAATAAGTACATACCTATCTATAATTACTTTAAATGTAAATGGACTAAATGTTTCAACCAATGGATAAAATGCAAGACTCATTTACATGCTGCCTACAAAAGACCCATTTCAGACCTACAGACACATTCAGACTGAGCCTGAAGGGATGAAAAAATATATACTATGCAAATGAAAGTGAAAAAAAAAAAAAAAGCAGGGTAGCGATACTTAGACAAAAGACTTTAAAACAAGGCCTTCAACAAAAGACAAAGAAGGACATTGTATAATGAAAAGTAAAACAACCCAACAAGAAAATACAACAATTGTAAATATCTATATACCCAGCACACCTAAATATATAAAGCAATTGAGGGGACCTGAACACCCCACTTATACTAATGTATCGATCATTCAAATAGAAAATCAACAAGACAACAGTGTTTTTTTTTTTAATTTTTTAAATGTTATCTATTTTTGAGAGAGAGAGAGAAAGAGAGAGAGAGACAGGGCGTGAGTGGGGTAGGGCAGAGAGAGAGAGAGAGACACAGAATCTAAAGCAGGCTCTAGGCTCTGAGCAGTCTGCACAGAGCCCAATGTGGGGCTTGAACCCATGAGCCATGAGATCATGACCTGAGCTGAAGTTGGACACTTAACTGAATGAGTCACCCAGGCGCCCCAAGACAATAGTGGTTTTGAGCAAACATTAGACCAGATGGACCTTACAGGTATATACAAAACATTTCATCCCCAAACAGCAGAACACGTGTTCTTTTTAAGTGTGCACAAGACATATTTTTCAAGATAGATCATGTTAGGCCACAAAATAATTCTCAAGAAATTAAAGAATATTGAAATCATATCAAGCATCAAGTCTGACCACAATGATATGAACCTAAGTTGAAAACTTAGATCATCACAAAAACCTTCACAGAGATGTTTATAGAAGCTTTATTCATAATTGTCAAAACTTGGAAACAACCAAGTAGTCCTTCAGTAGGTAAATAGAGAAATAAAGATCCAGACAAAGGTATGTTATTTAGCACTAAAAGGAAATGAACAATCAAGGCATAAATAGAATGGAGGAAGCTTAAATGCAAGTTACTAAGTGAAGGAAGACATCTGAAAAGGATACACATTGTATTATTCCAACTACATGACATTCTGAGAAGACAAAACTAGGAACACAGGAAAAAGATCAGTGGTTGCTAGGGGTTCAGGGGAGAGGGAATGATGTTTAGGTGGAGCATAGAGGATTTTTAGGACATATGATACTGCAATGATGGATACATGTCATTATACATTTGACAAAACCTACAGACTATATAACACTAAGAGTAAACACTAATGAAAAATACGGACTTTGAGTGATAACTCAAAGTATAGGTTTATCAATTGCAAGAAACGTACCATCTGGTGGGGAGGGGCAGATATTAATGTTGGGGAAGGCTGTGCATGGGTGGAGGCAAAGGGAAAATCATAATATCTATATCTCCTGTTCAATTTTACAGTGAACCTTAAATCATCAAAAATATCTGAAAGAAAATAATTTAAAGGCCCCTATAAACTAAGAAACAGATATTGAATGTAAACATTAGAGAATACATTGTTTAACCTATTATATAAAGTTACTGTTTTACTAGTAGTTTATGGATATCCCATAAAACAGGGATTTATGAAATTCTCCTTGTATACACAATATTCTACACGTATGTGTTCATAAGTATAGGGCAGGGCAAGCAGATCCAAAGAAATAAAGAAGCAATGAAGAAGAGCCCACTTCACCAGGTACTAACTACTGATTTTACAAGGTTCTTAAGCTGTCACCAGTTTATTAAACTTAAAATAAAACCAGTGGCATCTGTAAAAGTTCAGTGATTGCATTTATTAAGCACTCTAGTTTCACCCAGAGTCCAAATCATAATCATAACTGGGAGTAGGAAAAAAATAAGTCTATGTATATTTGGAAGGACATATGTATCTAGGAAACTGAATTAGTAGAGTATGCAGTTAATATATTATGTAGTGACAGTTCTGAGAAAATGAAATGTAGGCATAAATATAGTTTTAAGATATTTTTGGTGTAATATTGTTTTTACTCCTAATGTCATTTTTTTCTGTGTATCATTATCACAAAATGCTTTTTCATAATAGTTTTCTTTTGAAAACTATACCTTAACCATTCACTCGGTTCTATATCAATTTTAATGTACCAGTATTTTAAGATATGGCATCAGTTTTGTATACAGTCACTTTTAGAATAAAGACATTTAACACTAATGCTGTGCATCCTCTGCAACTTAGAACACCCTTTACCTGAAAATAGTTGTGTACATCAAAGTTTCTAGAATTTCATCATCCACAAAAGCTCATGTTCTTGGGCAGGAAGAAGGCCTTCTCTGTCATCTAGATATAGTGTTGGATTAGATGCTTCCCAAATTTCACACTCTTCTACATATTTAACTCTTATCTAAAAAAAAGTCTCTCTGCTGAAGAGGCTTACTTTTTTGCCTAAGGAATCTACTAAATGCAAAATATATGAATGCTTAGTTCATATTAGCTGTACGTCACATACCGAACTAGATTCTGAATACATAGAACAAAGTTTTATATTGGAAACACTTGAATGGTTTTGGTTGAAAACAAAAGGACTCTAATAATCACTATAGAGTGTGGGCAGTGCAGTGATGCCTCCAGATTTTCCATATAGGAGAAGCTGAGGTTGGAAAGGGGTGGTTGTGGGGACCCGGAAGATTTGCCTTAAACTGCATTTTCCCTGTTGTTTTGCTGATTTTACTTAGACTGCCTTTCCTTTGGAATATTTCAGGATGCTGAGGGAATTTATTAATGCTCACTGCCTGTCCCTCCATCAACAAGACATAATTTAGCATTGACAAGGAAATGTGTCATCACGAAAATAAGCTTGGTCAGAAAAGGTTTAGGGAATACTTCAGAGGATGGATATACAGGTGACTTGAGTCTTGAAGGATGAGTACAGTGAATCATGAGGAGAACCATGGTTATTTAAAATACAGAGTAAAGTTAATACTTAGTGTTATATAATACTTTATTCAAGTTAATACTTGTATTACAGAATAATACATAGAGGGCTACCACTACACATTGATTGGGTTGATTTGAGAGGAAGAGATAAAAGGAAGATTGCTCCATGCACAATACCATAGTGTCAGAAGTCAGAGAGATATGGGAGAGTCTTCTACATTTAAGCTTTCTACCTTCAATATTTGCTTTTTTGTTTGTGTAAGAATTTGGAGAAGAATATACAGCTGGAACGTGCCTTGTATTTGTTAGTTTACATTTATATTAAAGGTGATGAGAAAAAATTGAGGGTAAAACTTTCCACTTTTACCATGTATAACTCTAGCTGTTGTGAAGGATGGATTGGGGACACTGAGGCCTGGATCAGAAATGTCTGTTAAAGGGTAATGGAGTAATTCAAGTGAGAAATAAGAGGAAAACTTTAAATTCTTATCAAAGGATGGATGAGGGCACTAGTTGTGATGAGCACTGGGTGTTATATGGAAACCAAATTGACAATAAATTATGTTAAAAAATAAATTCTTATCAAATGAAACAACACTTTTCAATAAAGGATAATATAAAGAATATTTTTTGGGAAAATATATGAGTGAAAACATCTTTCAGTAAGATTCTAATCAACATAATTAGTATTTTCTATTGAAGTATAACAATAGACATACAATATCCTATTAGTTTTAGAGGTATGTTATAGTGATTTGATATTTTTATATATTTTATAAATTATAAAACTGTCTTCATAATAAGTCAGGTTATCATGTCACCGTACAAGATTATAACAATATTATTGACTATATTCTGATCTTTTATCCCATATAAACTTTAGAGTCACTTTGTCAGTATCAACAAAATAATTGCTGAGATTTTGATTGGTATGGGTTGAATGTATAGATCATGTTGGGTAGAAATAACATCGTGATGACACTGTCGAGACTTCCTATTTATGAACATTTCTTTACTTACTAGCTGTTCTTTGATCTATTTATTCAGAGTTTTCTTCATATATATCTTTTATATTTTGATACTTTTGTACTTAGATTTTTGGGTTGCCAATGTAAATAATATTGTTTTTAATTACAACTACAATTGTTCATTTCTAGCATGGAGGCAAGCAATTGATTTTATATATTAACCTTGTATCTTGCTACTTTGGTATAAGATAATCACATATTATTAATTCTAGGATTATTTTCTAGGGTCAATTTGTTTGGATTTTCTACATGGACATCATGTCCTCTGTAAACAAAATTTTAATTTCTTCCTTTCAAATCCACATACCATTTACTTGCCTTACTTTTCTTGCATTGCATTAGGTAAGGTTTCCAGTACAATGTTGAAAAGAAATGTAGGTAGGAATGTCCTAGCCCATTCTGCATCTTACTGGGAAAAGCTCCTCACTTCTTACCATTAAGTATGTTGTTAGTTACAGGTATTTTTAGTAGATATTTTTCTCAAGTTGCAGAATTACTGTTATTTTTACCTGAATATATGCAATAGGTTACTGATTTTCCTGGCTTTAGTTATACTGTTAATTCTTTTTTCATGTCAAAATACCTCCACTCTCGGGCAGATTGATTTTTTATAAACATGACTTCTTGGTATTGCACAATATTTGCTTGTTGATTGAAAGTGGTTGAGAGATAAAATAAAGGTGAAGTCAAGAAAAATTTCAGAATTTTAGTCTGACACACCTGAAAAGATAAGGTGGCCTAAATCTAAAGTGAGTGGTACAGATTTGGGAAGAAATATGAGAAGGTTCAGTTTTAGACAGGTTAACTGTGAAGTATCCAACATGCAGTTCTATGTAGATTTGGACTGAAGTGAGATATGGACTATCATTTTTGATATACAACAAATCACTAAATCATAAACAAACAAACAAAAAGCACCTGTGCACAGCACACCAAGACAGCCATGAGTTCCATCCATGTCCACAAAACTGGGTAGCCTGAATCTTAAAGGAAATTGCAGAGTAGGAGGAGCGTTGGCAGATGTGACAGTGGCAGATCAGGCAACATGCCAATCAGACCTTACTTGCAGAAGAAGTAGAAGGCGAAAACAGAGGGTGGGGTCTTGGCTCTGAGTGCTGCATATGGAGGAACCCCTTTGGTGTCTCTGAGGAGAGAGCTCAGTGACTTAAGGAGAAGGAACGGGAAAGGAAGAAGGCAGACAAAAAGAACTGAAGGAAATAATATCCTGTCAACTGCCTCAACTTCTGGAAAGAGGACAGCTCACAGCTCACAGGCCTGTGGGACACACCACTCAAGGATCCCCCTACTGGGCCAAAAGCACACCCGAAGCCCCACGTGCCAAGCACAAACCACCTCACACTCTGCGGCCACCCTCCTCTTTTTTTGTTTTTCTCTGCCATTTTTATTTTTAAATGTAGGTGCTCCCAATCTTAGATGCTGTGTGCACTCCTAGGAGAAAGCAAAAACTTGTGCTATATCGCCACCTTCTGGAAGGTAAAAGGAAGGCTCCTAATTACCAACTGGTTCAATTGTTAAAATCAAAAGTAACAGAACCGTACTGAAACAAGAAAGGTTTTTCACTCCTTGTAATGTGGCAACAGAGGCAGTTTTTCATCAAATACTGTGCAAAACCATGGTAATACAATACTACTCTAAGTAGTAAATCCTTAAATATCAATAATCACCATAATGTAATTGGATTAAACTCACCAATCAAAATGCACACAGTCGATGGGTGGATACAAATGCATGACCAAACTATATGGTGCCTATGGAAGACTCATTTCAGCTCTGAAGACACAAAAGGCTCAAAGTGAAAGGATGGAAGATGATATTTCAAGCATATGGAAACCAAAAGGAGGTAGGCAAAGCCATATTTATATCAGATAAAATGGACTTCAAGCCAAAAAGGGTAACAGGTGACAGAGGTGATTATATAATGACAAATAGGTCAGTACCTTGAGAATAAAAAACAATTGTAAATATATTCCTGTAAATACATTCCTGACATCATAGCCTTGAAATATATTAAGCAAATAACAGACTTTAGGGGAGAAATAGATAACAATATAACAATATTAGAAAATTCCACTATCAGCAATGGATAGATCATCCAGACAGAAAATCAAGAATAAAACATTGGAATTGAACCACACATTAGGGGAAAAAATGATTTAACAGACATATAAAGAACATTCCATCCAACAGCAATAGAATGCACTTTCTTCTTAAATGAATATGGAACATTCTACAGGATAGGTCACATGATAGGCCACAAAACAAATATTAGCTAATTTAAAAAGATTGAACTCATATGGACTGGCCACAATAGTATGAAACCAAAAATCAGCAACAAAAGGAAAGTGAGAAGATCTAACACTATGATGAAATTAAACAATACACTTCTAAACAACATTGAATAAAAGAAGAAATGAGAAGGGAATTAAAAAATTATCTCAAAACAAATTAAAATGGAAATATAACATATCCATTATTACAGGAAGCAGCAAAAGCAGTTTTGAGGGAAAAGTTAATAGAAATAAATAAATATATTAAGATATTAGAAAGATCACAAATAAATAACCTAAGTTTGTACCTCAGGTAAGTAGAAAAAGAAGAACCAGTTAAGTCTAACATTAGCTGAAGGAAGGAAATAATAGATATCAGAGTGGCAATAAATGAAATAGAGACAATAAAAATAATACAAAGGATCAATTAAGTTAAGAGCAGATTCTTCAAAATGATAATCAAAATTGATAGAGCTTTATCTAGACTAACAAAGAGAAAATGAGAGAAGATTCCAATAAAATTAGAAATGAGAAAGGAGATGTTACATCTGATACTTCAGAAGTACATGGAATCACAAGAGACTACTGTGAACAATTATATGGCAAGGAATTATATAAGCTAGAAGAAACAGATACATTCTAGGAGTACCTGATCTACTAAGAGTGAACCAGAAAAAAAAAATAGGAAGTCTAAACAGACCAATAATGAGTAAAAATGTTGATTCAGTAATCAAAAAAATTCCCAACACAGAAAACTCTGGAACCAGAGGCTTTAATGGAGAAGAATTAACACTTAAAGAGGAATAAGAACTTGAAGAAAAATTAATATCAACCCTCCTCAAACTCTTCCATAATCCCAAGGAGTAGGGAATATGGAAGTCCAAACTCATTTATGAGGCTGCATTATCTGGTACCAAAACCAAATAAAGACACTACCAGGAAAGAACAATATAGACAAATATCACTGACGAACACAGACACAAAAATTTTCAACAATATTTTAGCAAATTGAGTTCAAGAACACATCAAAAGGATTGTACATCATGACCAACTGGGATTTATCCCTGGGATGCAAGGATGTTTCAATATGCAAAAAAAAAAACAATAAATGTAATATATCACACCAATAAAATGAAAGATAAAAATCACAAGATCATCTCAATAGATGCAGAACAGCATTTGACAAAATACAACATCTTTTCATGATAAAAATCCTTAACAGATTGGGTATAAAAGGAGTATGGCTCAGCATAAGAAAGGCCATAATTACTAAATCTACTAATAGCATTATACTCAATGGAAGAAATACTGAAATCTTGTCCTCTAAGATCAAAAACAAGGCAAGGATGCCCACTCTCACCATTCCTATTTAATACAGTATCAGAAATCCTAGATGAAGCATTTAGGCAAAATAGGAATAAAAACATCCAAATCAGAAAGGAAAAAGTAGCATTGTTGCTCTTTGCTGATGATATGATATTATATATAGAAAATCCCAAAGAGTCAGTCAAAAAAGTGTTGGAATTAATCAATTATTTTGCTAAAGAGATAGGATGCAAAATCAATATACGGCAATTAGTTGCATTCCTTTACAACTTCAGATGATGGAACATCTGAAAAAGTAATAAACATATCCTATTTAGAGTAGGATACATGCATCAAATACAACATGCATCAAAAATGATAAAATACTTGGGAATAAACTTAACCAAGAGTGTGAAAGTTCTGTACAATGGAAATACAAAATTTTGCTGAAAGGAATTGAAGAAGACACAAACAAATGAAAAGACATTCTGTTTTCATGGATCAGAAGAATTAATTTTGTTAAAATGGCCAAACTTGCCAAAGCCATCTACAGATTAAACACAATCTCCAACTAAATACTGAAGGCATCCTTCACAGAAATAGAATAGACAATTCTAAAATTTATGTGGAATCACAAAAGACTACGAATAGCTAAAGCAATCCTGAGAAAAAAGAACAAAGCTAGAGATATCATACATTCAGATTTCAAATTACACTGCAAAGCCATTGTATTAAAGGAGTATGGTTCTTGCAGAAAAATAAGACACATCAACCATTAGAACAGAGTAGAGAGCCGAGAATTAAATGGTCGTATACAGACAGACAACTAATATATGACAAAGGAGCCAAGAATACCCAATGAGAAAAGGATAGTGTTTTCAACAAATGGTGCTGAGAATACTGAAGAAACACATGGAATACAATGGAATTAGACCCAAGATACACCATTAAAAAAATTAACTTGAAATAAATCAGAGACTGAAACATAAGACCTGATACCATAAAACTTCTAGAAGAAAACAAGGTAGAAGCTCATTGATATTCATCTTAGCAATTAATTTTTAAACAAGATCCCAAAAGCACAAATAGTGCTGTTTTAACTCGTTTTTGTGTTATTTATTTACCGACATTCCAACTGTGTTAAGGAAGGTTTTCAGAGTACCATCCTGAAATGTTGTATTTAGGCTTTGTGTGCCTGTGTGTGTGTGTGTGGTTTTACTGCAAACTGCTTCCTAATGGCAGAATTCTGTCTTTAGCACCTCAAAATCCATAAACTACTCAACTCCATCAAAATTTATAATCCACGGATCCTATTAACATTTAAACGACTTTTGTGTATGTCATCCATTCCCTATCTACTCACTACAATTTAAATGACTTGGTCCAATTTTGCTTTTTATTTTTCCTTGCATGTTTATTCAACTCCTTTGTTTCTCACTCTGTAAGTTGTCCCCGTCTGGAGCAAAGCTAATCACATTTGAGACCCACTATATATAGGCCAATTGTCTGCTCATGTTCAGACCTTTGTTCCTCTTGCTAGAATTTGAGCTCCACAAGCCAGATATTTTGTCTGCTTTATTCATTGCAATACTCACAGTACCAAGAACAGTAGTGATGTTATATATGGACTATCAAAAGTATTTGATAATTGTGAAATAAATAATGACTTTTTAATCTTTGGATATTGAATTCCTAAGTTGTGTTTAGATCTTGATTAGAAACTCAATATTTTTGCTGAATGACAAAATAAGTTCATACTAGTTTTTCTACTTCCCTTTTACTAATTTACTAATATAATTCTTACATATACCTTACATGCTACTTTCTAAATTAAATGCATTCCATTATCTCTTAAATTTCATACATTTTAAACAATTTAGAGCCAATATAAACTCTGGGAGATCACAGAATTATATTTTATTATCCTTTACACTCTAGTAGAGAGGTAAATATTTGTCTGCATGTCAACTTGTTGAAAGAAACAGTACCTGAATGGCAAACGGTTGGAACTGTAAATTAACCCGTATTCCTGTTGGTCTTTTAATACTCTGTACCAAATAATCCATTAGCATCAATGGATTGATTAGCAACAAAGTTGTGTTCTTTTTCCTGAAAATCTCACATCCAAACTCTGTACTGTGATCAGCTAACTAATCTACAACTATTCTGTTAAATGCATTGACAGTGGTTAGACTTCAGTAGAAGACTTTTCATATTATTCTCTATATCAGTCTCAGAGATAATCTGTGATATGTATATACATTTAACACTCCCTGACCCTCTCTGTCTAATTCTACTGGTTCATTTAATCATCTACTTTTTTCTCTGATTCTTCACCATTATATTTCTTAGTTCAAGTAATGTAATGCTAATTAATACCCTATTTTCAAGACTAAGGGAGAGAGAAAAAGTGTGTGCAGTATCCTATAGAAAAGCAAAGAATGAATAGACTCTGATGTGTCATGCAGTTGCAAGATGGCAAAGATCACCCTCCTAATTTTAGTGATGCATTTGATGGGACTCAACTCTACATGATTGTGGCCTTTTCTAGACACAGGTTTAGCCATGACTAGTCTGGGAGCCATATTTAACTAGGGTTGGTACTACATATATATGCAGTCTGTATTCTGACCTACAGTGCTTATTCTGCCTGTAATCTCTCTGTGTATTATCTCCTTCAATTTAATTTGGAACGGTTTTCCCAAATCAATCTTTTAAATCTCCAGGTTTGCACATGTTGTGTCGTCTTTTTACAGAGTTGCTATTCACGATGGATTTTTTTTTTTGTTTTCCTTTCAGTGCTATATTTCCTAATTTTTCTTGTCTCTTCTGTATTTGTGAGCTTTTTGTCACATCCCTCAGCTCTTATTGTAGAAAACCTATATTACCTTAGATTTGCTTCATATCACCAACAAGCATCTTTTCAAATGTTCTCTTTTTTCAAAAGATAGTTCCTTATCATTCTAGATGTAAGATCCATAATTTCTGGGGTTCATAACTGCTTAAGGTTTTGCTGATGAATTATATCAGGAAAGGGTGCCTGGGTGGCTCTGTCTGTTAAGCAACCAACTCTTGATTTCTGCTCAGGGCATGATCTCACAGTTTATGAGTTCAAGCCCCACATAGGGCTCTGGGCTGACAGAGCAGAGGCTGCTTGGGATCACCTCTCTCCCTCTCTCTCTTTGCCCATCCTCCACTCATTCTCTCTCTCTCTCTCTCTCTCTCTCTCTCTCAATAAGTAAATTTAAAAAAAATTAAAGAATTCCATAAGGAAGGGGTCAGAGAGGAGAGCCAGGACACAGGCAGCTGTGATATTTTCACTTTTCTTTTGTTACTTTCTCATCAACCAACTTGAGTCCATCTCCTTACTCTTGTTCAGGAGGATGTCAGTCTCCTAGCAAGGAAACCACAAAAGGTTTCTGCATCTGGTGACTTATTTATATTCAGCTGTTTACAGCTAGTGCCTAAAGGCTTGAACCAGCATGTTTTTTTTTTTCCACACAAAATGCCTATTTCTGGCAAAAAGGAAATACATATGCAGTTTTATTTTCTCTTCAGCTCTGATATTCGGTATGGTTGTGCCTTAGTCACCATGCACTCCACACACCTGCTCTTTCAAATAACAGCATGCTGGTTTGATCCTAGGGGATATACCTTGTTTTGTACAATTCTAGTTTTTTTGTGTTTTTTAAAAAAATGTGGCATCTTATAGCATTCTCCTTTGATTAGATTAAAGAAAATGACCACATCTGGGGCACCTGGGTGGCTCAGTTGGTTAAGCACCCAACTTCGGCTTGGCTCAGGTCATGATCTCCCTGCTTGTGAGTTCAAGCCCCTGTTGGGCTCTGTGCTGACAGCTCGGAGCCTAGACTGGTTCGAATTCTGTGTCTTCCTGGAGGCTGCTTTGGATTTTGTCTTCATTTCTCTGCTCCTCTCCCACTGTGCTCTGTCTCTCTCTTTCAAAAATAAATAAACATTAAAAAAATTTACCACGTTTGATGACTTTTTATAGATCATTATTTGTTTCAATTTTTTTTCTTTCACATCTTCGGTTACTTTTGCTGTATTAAAAACAAAACAGAAACAAAAACAAAAACTCACTTTTCTGGCTGCTCTGCTCTCTCACCAAGTGCAGCTCTGGCTTGAGGCTCTTGGCTCCTGGTAAACCCAAGCCACGGTCTTGTCTCTCCATCTGTGATCACAATCATCTCCTGGAACCTCATCAACCATAATGAGATATTCTACGACTTCTACAAGATCCGGGAGATGTTAGAGGACTGTGTCTGGAGGTGGAGGGGAAGATGCTCAGTAGGATAAAGGGTAACATTAATGACCTGCTCATTGGTGGAAATGGCCCAGCTGAAGTCCCCAAGAGCAAAGGTACGGAAAGGATGGTAATCACTGGTGTTGATATTGTCATGAACCACCACTTGCAGGAAACCAGCTCTACAAAAGAAGCCTGCAAGAAGTACATCAAAGATTACATGAAATCTATCAAAGGCAAACTTGAAGTACAAAGGCCAGACAGAGGAAAACCTTTTATGACAGGGGCTATGGAACAAATCAAGCATATCTTTGCAAATTGCAAAAATGACCATTTTTTTTTTACTGGTGAAATTATGAATCCAGATAGCATGATCGCTCTGTTGGACTACAGTGAGGATGTGTGACCCCATATATGATTTCTTTAAGGATGGTTTAGAAATGGAAATATGTTCATGAATTTGGCCATTAATTTGGATGTATCACCTGTTGTCATAACTGGCTGCTGCTCTTCATACAACACCAGGGCTTAGAAAAATGGGACTGATGTCATCTTGAGCTCTTCAGCGATTTTGACCTTGATTTATTTGGAGCAGAGGCATTGTTTTTAAGAAAAGAAAAACATGCCCTGTAGGTTGTCTAAAAATAAAATGCATTTCAACTCATTTGAGAGAATGCCTCTTAGTTTAATACATATTTAAACCACCCTGGGTGGCCTCCTGGAGAAGCTAGAGCCTGGTTATAGGAAACTGCTAGAAAGCATCTACAGGATGGCCTGTAGATAACTTTTACAGTGGAAATCATTCCTGGGGCAGGAATATAAAAAACAAGAACCCAAAGTCTTAATTTTGAGTTCAAGTAAAGGGAAATACCATGCTCATAGTTGTGCCAACATTTGAAGTGGATTCCTCACATTTCAATACCTGCAAGCGGAAGTAGTTAACTCTGGAAGAGATCACCAAAAGAATAAAAAGAGTTTAATACAGTTGGAAACAAACAAAGAAACAAATCTTGGAATGGGGTGACTGCAAACATCAACGTTAAGTTTCCTCCTGAATCTGTATTGCTCAGTGAGCATGACGTATCTCTCTTCCATGAAGTGACAGCTTCCACAGTATGGAGCGAACAGGCTAAGGTTGCTAACTTCTGTGTCTGGTATCCGAACTGCAGGAATCAAAAAGCTGATGGCTGCGACATCTCCAGATCTTTAGGAATCCTCATGTCTGTGTGGTCTTACACGTGATTTTTCTCAGCATGACAGTGTCAGGGATGTTGAACTTCTTACCTATCAGCACTGGGCTCTCATGGTCCACATGCTCAGGGAGATAAGCCAGGTAGAAACTGTATCACTTTCTCATCTATCTATCTATCTACCTACCTATCTATTGATCATTTATCTTTCCTCTTTTTTAATTTTTTAAAATTTATTTTATTTATTTTTGAGAGAGAGAGAGAGAGAGGGGGAGAGAGAGAGCATGACTGGGAGAGACAGGGCAGAGAAAGAGAGAGAGAGAGAGAATCCTAAGCAGGCTTCATGCTCAGCATGGAGCCTGACATGGGGTTTAATACCACGACGCTTGGGATCGGGACCTGAGCCAAAATCAAGAGTGGGATGCTTAAACAACTGAGCTACCCAGATGCCCCTGAAATAAAGTAATTTTTAATAAGAAATTTGATTTTAATAAGTGATATTTTACCAGTTGTCAATACTTTTTTTAGTTTTACAAATAAAACAATATTTAGTTATTAAAACTGAAAATTTGACAAACCATAAAAATGAGAGCAAATAAACTAAATAAATGAAATTGACAAAACATGTAGACTATTTTATAAAAATCGAAGTGATACACTGTTTGACATAAAACATATTGTAAGATAGACACAAGTAGAAAAATTATTAAATGGCCTAATAATTTGAAAACATGATGTGAAAAACAGAGTGAAAGCCTTTTGTTAGGCAAACGTGATAACCACTACACTACAGAAACCTCACTATGCCTTTTAATTTGTTAACTTTTAATACTTGGCAAAAAATGTTGAGCTCTGTAGGAGGAAAAATTTAATTTATTGAAATAATATGCCATTTCAATAAACAATTCACATGATTTAGTTGCTTGTAAAAATAATATATGTGCATACACACACACACACACACACACACACACACACACAACAATTACAGGTGGTATTTGATCATTATAAAAACCCTAATATTGTTGCCCCCAAGTTCAGCAGAGTGTAGATGTTCTGACAAGACACCTGAATCCAGAGCGCGCCTGGGCACAGTGTTCTCATTTTCATCTGCACACGTGTCCTTGGTGATCTCATTCTGTCTCATGGCTTCATTCCTCATCTCATAGGTTGATAATTTGGGGCTTGTTTCAGGACTCCCACCCTGAATTCCAGCCTCCTAGACCCATCTGCAGTAGAAGCCAGCACTTATACAGCCAACAGATGTCTCACATTAGCATGTCCCAGCTGAGCTCTTGATCCAGACTCAAGCACCTGAGCCTCCATCACCACACACACACACACACACACACACACACACACACAGACTCCACCTCTGTCTCTGTTCTTCTCTTCTCATTTTCAATTTATGGGGTCTCTGTCTTGGATTATTTTACTTGTCTATAATTAATCTTTTCTATTTATCCTCTTCCTTCCTCTGTTTTCATAATAACAGCCGTAATGGACCTGCTAAAATCCAAGCCACCTTCACTACAATACTGCGTATTACCAAGATGTCATCTCACTGAGAATCACCGCTAACTAGCCAAACTCACAGAGGTGTGCTGTCAGGCCCTAAAAAGTCCGGCCTATTTATTAAATAAACAGTCCTTATTTATTGCCCACTTACCTCATATCTTATTCTTCTAACCTATTCTCACTACGGGGCTGCTCAGACGCACCTGATATGCTCCTGCCCGAAGCCCTTGGCACCTTGGGATTTTGGCTTGTGAGAGTGGTCCCTCTATCTACATCCGTATCTATATTTGTATAGATATATCTATATCTATCTATATTTCCAATGGAATCCTCTTAACTCTCTGTACTCTACTATGTAGTTTTTCTTCAGAACGCTATCACCATCTCATGTATTATGTATTTCTATTTAGTTTTGCTTAGTGTCGATCTTCCTCACTAGACTGGAAACTCCAGGAGGGGACAGAATTTGACCCTTGTTTAGTGCTATTCCCATACCCAGAATAATGCCTGGGACATGTGCTGGGCTTAATAAATATTTGCTAAATCAGTGAATTAACATTAGTTGCTGATAGACATAAAAATTCACCCTGAAACATGTCCATGTCCTTATCCCCAAAGCGGGGCATGTGCTACTTCACACGACAAAAGGATTTTGCAGATATGATTAAGTTAAGGGTCTTTGATGGGAAGATGATTCTGCATTAGCCAGGATATCCAGTGTAATCACCAAGGTCTTCATAGGAGGAAAGCAGGGGGTTCAGAATCAGAGAAGAGACGTGGCCACAGAACACGGGGTCAGAGGAAGAGAGAGATTGGAAGAACTTCATTGCTGGTGTTGAAGATGGAAGGATGGGTCAAAAAGCCTGGAAATGCTGATGATGTCTGGAAGATGGAAAAGACAAAGGAACGGACTCCCGCTAGAGCCCCCGAGGGAACAGGGCTCTTGATTTCAGCCTTGGGGCAAACCCATTTCAGACTTCAGTAAAATTTTTTTAAAAAGTGGGTTGTTTTAAGCTACTACTTTTGCAAAATTTGTTATGCAGCAGTAGAAAACTATTATAAGTACATTGCATAAATATCATCTTAACTATTGAAAGTCAGGAACTATGGATTTTCTTGCAAAGTATGCAATTTAAAGTTGTTAATTTTGTATAAATTTACATGTATGTGAACTCCAAAGAGTTTCCAGTTTCCTTCAAATATCCACAAACAAATGTTTTATAAAAACTGTTCATTGTACATTTAATAGTATCTAAATGAGTTCTCTTTCCACTAGAAGTTGTCTGGTTTAAGAAGAGAATACAGGTAATTTATACATTAACAATCCAAGGCAGAGTTGTTAATTAGGAGAGAACTTTTGTATCTTTATCTGAAAATGGAAAAACTCATTTAAACAGAGTAATAAATGAGTCATGAGTAAGCAATGAAATAGCTCTGTGCCTTAGTTTCCTCATCTGCAAAATGGGAATAAAAGTAACACTTACTACAACTCTTTGAGACCAAAATGTCTCGCTAAGCAAAGTATCTAGGATATTGATTTATTATAAATACCAACAAATCCTAGTGTTTGCAATGACTGTTTTTAAAGATGTTTTTAATGTTTATTTTTGAGAGAGAGCAAGCAGGGGAGGGGCAGAGAGAGAGAGGGAGACACAGAATCCAAAGCAGGCTCCAGGCGCCAAGCTGTCAGCACAGAACCCAATGCAGGGCTCCAACCCACTATCCGCGAGATCATGACCCGAGCTGAAGTTCAATGCCTGACTGAGCCACCCAGGTGCCCCTGTTTTTAATATGAAAGCCCATTGTCTACGTCCTTCCCTATTTAATAATAGTCTAGAAACAAATAATACCTGAGTGTAAAATCAAACTCAATTCGAATATTTATATTTATTTTTCATCGCCTACATTTTCTCTTTGTAAACTTAGTTAATTTACAGAGGCATAAATTTGTAAGTGTAAATATTCTTTTTTTATTTATTAGCGAAGGCCACAGAAGATTTTTTTTAAAAAGTGTTTTACAATGCTTTATATTTATTTGGGGGTACAGTTCCACAAATACAATAATTCCCAACTTTGGTGTCAGTAGAAAATTAATATTTCTCTAAATACTTTATACTGCTTTAGAAAATAAACACTAATGAATATTTAAAAACACTAAACCTCAAATTTAATATATATTGTGTTATACAGATGGGTCAACTTACAATTTTTTGACTCTTCTATTGGGAAAAAGCAATACCCATTCAATAGAAATTTTACTTTCTTTTTTCTTTGAAAGACAGGGCACAAGTGAGTGAGGGGCAAAGAAATGGGACAGAGAGAGAATCCCACGAGGGTCAGACAGAGTGGGGGAGAGAGAGAAAGAGAGGGAGAGAGAAATCGGGCTCACCTGACCCAGGGCTTATACTTACCTGAAGCAGGGCTTGAGCTCACCAGATGTGAGACTCAAACTCACAAACTGTGAGATCATGACCTGAGCCAAAGTCAGATGCTGAACAACTGAGCCACTCAGGCACCCACAAAACTTTACTTTGAATTTTGGCCTTTTCTTGGGCTAGGAATATGTGATATGACATTTTCTTGTGATGCCGGCTTGTGGTAGCAAGCTGCAACTCCTTCTCGGGCATGCGATTTCAAGGGTAAACAATTGATAACACTTAGAACTATTCTGCATCCAAATAACCATTCTGTTTTTCACTTTCAGTGCAGTATTCACTAAATATTCCACACTTTATTATCAAATAGGCTCTGTGATAGATGATTTTGCCCAACTGCGGTTGAATCTAAGTGTTCTGAGAACATTTAAGGTAGGCTAGGCTAAGTATGGTGTTCTATAGGTTAGGTGTGTTAATTACATTTCAACTTTTGATATTTTTAACTTATGATGAATTTATTATTATGCAACCCCATGGGGAAGGTCCATGTTTAGTTAAACCTTCCAGAAATCTAATAACAAGCTTATTCTCTTGAATGTTTTAACATCCTTTAAAATTACATACATTATAACATAAAGGAAATGAAATAGGTCAGGTCATTTAAAGGATTAATTCTGTGAATATCCAACTGGTTCCCATTTCCAGCTGGAAAACCAAAACCAAAGCAAAACCAAACCAAATTACATTACACTTTCATTCTTCTTTTTCCTTCCTCCCTTCTTCCCTCCCTCCCTTCCTTCTCTCTCACCTTCCTTCTTTCCTTCCTTTCCTATCTCCCTCCCTTCCTTAATTCCTCTCTTCCTTCTTTCTTCACACAAAATAAAATATAATTTTGGTTTAGTACATTTTTATGCTGAAAGGTACTATTGATTTAACAAAGAAATGATGACTGTGTTTTCTGACTCCAAAGGCTGGTACTTTAGAGAAGGTGTAAAATACATTATTCTGGGAGGACATACAAAGGGAAGATGGGGCAAGTGCTGCTAGAACACTTTACCACTCCCAGGACTAAGGGAAATTGCTAGAATGAAGCAGAAGCAGAAAGCACAGGAGGCCATAGGCACCTTCTTTCACCACCTCCTGTCAGGAGCTCTGGAGCAATCCCTGTTGGCAGGAAGCCACCTGGCAAAGAAGGAGTGTTATTTGCAGAAAACTTGTACAGGCGACTGAAAGAGTGAAATAAAGTGTAATTTTAGAACTTGAGTCAATGGTTCAATAACTATGTGATGGTTTTTCTATCATTTCAACCCAAAAAAGTGCTTGAAAATGTGAAAGCCTATGATAATTTCTCAGTACCCCTTTACACATTTTTCATATTTAACACTTTGATATGCATTCAATTGGATGAATAGAGAAATCTGTCATAAAGTCAAATGAAATATAACATCTAAGCTATTTTATTAGAAATCTAGCCAGACACGGGAAGAAGCAGTGAGTTGGTTGATAAACTCCTTCAAATGTCGTACTGAAAGGTGAGGTAATTTAAAATAATCCTGAGAGGAGCTCCTGGGTAGCTCAGTTGGTTGAGCATCTGACTTCAGCTCAGGTCATGAACTCACTGTTCCTGAGTTCAAGCCCAGAGTCAGATTCTGGGCTGATGGCTCAGAGCCTGGAGCCTGCTTCGGATTCTGTGTCTCCTTCTCTCTCTGTTCCTCTCCTACTCGCACTCGCACTCTCTCTCTCTCTCTCTCTTTCTCAAAAATAAATAAAGATTAAAATAATTTAAAAAATCCTGAGAAAATGAGTCCAATTACTAAATACTAGCATGTTTAATTGGAATATTATCACATTTTGGGGACTCATACGGTTCTTCCCTTTCTTTAGTCCTTATTTTTGTTTCCTCTTTAAAAATGCCCACGCATCTCAGGAATATAGTCCGTATTTATCTAGCACAGGAGACACTCTTGGTGGTCTGCCCCAGATCCCTTTAGTGGGTTGGCGCACCTCTTCCCTGCCAGCCGGCTCCCCATCTTCACCTAAACTGCCATGATGTTACGCTGTGACTGGCTCCCAGCTGTACTCTTCTCTTGAGAATTGCCCTTGAATCAGCTTGACTAGGCATCTGAGGTCAGATGGTTTTATAATCTTTCCTCTCCTTCTCTCCAATACTTGCTCCCCCAAGCAACCTGCAGCCCATGACCAGTGGATACTGGGGTACTTAGCTGGGTGAACTGAGCTGGGTGAGCTGGGTACTAAGCTGGGTGAGGAGGAATTCCATTCCTCCTGCCTGGGCATGGAATTTACTCAATGATAAGATTCATGTTCCAGAAATACCTGTGTGGATGAGCTCACACTGCATTCTAGCAAAAACATATTCTTCCTCAGGGCTGTCCCCTTCCCTATCCTGTTTCCTCTCTTTCCTACCACCTTTCTGTTAGATCATCATCTTTCTAAAGTCCTTAAAGGTGGTTCTCCATCACAGAATATGATTCTAGAGAACCTGATAAGATACTAGCAGTCCAGAAATGTGACATTAGAAGAATTTCTTATAAAATTCCTCCCTAGTTTTGAGAAGTGAGTAACAACCTTCACAGTCCAGAAGTTTCTATTATCCCACTGGGACCTATTATCTTCCAGTTAGAATCAGAAATTTAGAAGTTCAGGATTGGTAGGGGTGCCTGGGTAACTCGGTTGTGTCCGACTTCGGCTCAGGTCATGATCTCACAGTTTGTGGGTTCGAGCCCTATGTCAGGCTCTGAGAGCCTGGAGCCTGCTTCAGATCCTATATCTTCCTCTCTCTCTGCCCGCTCCCCCCCCCCCACTCGTGCTCTGTGTCTCTCTCTCAAAAATAAATTTTAAAAATGTTAAAAAAATTTAAAACAAAACTATTAGGATTTGCAATAAATAGCTTGATGAGATGTTCATGAAAACTGTAATTTCAGTGTCTGTTACCCTCTAAAGGACATGCCCTTCTCCTGAGCTTTCTAGTTACATGTACTGAGACTCTCACCCTAAATCAGACATTGCCCAAAGCTGGCAGACCAGCTAAAATGTTTTGAAGAAGAATGCTAAGGGATCTGTCGATTAAATCCCTGTTATTTAGATAAAAATAAATAAAATGTGCTAATTAGAAAATAATAATTAAAAAGAAACAAGAACCACTAATCACCAAAAACTCAAACACAAATTCTCTAGTTAAAGAAAAAGAAAGCAGCAACACTCAGAGTGCAAATTACTGCATATGAGATGCAGGTGTTTAGCTAAGCAGACCTAGAACTTTGAAAGGATGCCTTGTCATTTTGTGTGGATGGTAGAGGGCTAATCCTTTTACAGATGTCACAAAGGACATTAGCCATCTGAGCTGGACTTTAATTGAGGCAGAAAACAATCTGTATGCAGATTTTCAGATAGATGGTTTTGGATGTATTTTAAGTTTCTGCATGAGTACCTTTGATGAAGGGATTCCAAAGAACTGCTGTGATTATAAGCTTCCATACCAATTAAGAGGTAATCCAAGGAGGAAGAGCTGTGATCTAAAGCAATAAACAATTAGAGTCAAGAGTTCATAAATTCAGTTCCAGAAGCCATTATCAGGCGCAAACTGCTTGCATCTTATATCACGTCATTTGAAACTCATGTTGACCTCGCTATACTTGCATTTATGCAAAGTCTGTAGAATACAACACAAAGTGATTAGGAAAATCTCAAATATAATTCTTAAAAATTGTGAATAAAGACATCTTGTGGACATTCAAAATAGTCTTCTAACTGCAAAATAATAACAGGCTGCCTGAATCTGGATTATAGTCATTTCCTTTTCTTTCTTTTTAAACGTTTATTTTTGAGTAATTTCTACTTCCAATGTAGGGCTTGAACTCATAACCCTGAGATCAAGAGCCACATGCTCTATGGGCTGAGCCAGCCAAGCACCCCTCCTTTTTCTTTGGATAGATCTGGGAACAAAGATTACTGATTACTGATGCTTTTTTTTTTATTTACTCCTAGATAAACAGAAACTGTTACAACAGTTAATCATTTATAGCTGGAAGTCTCTAAGTGTTAAGCTTTAGGGGCACCTGGGAAGCACAGTTGGTTAAGTGTCAGACTTTGGCTCAGGTCATGATCTTACACTTCATGAGTTCAAGCCTTGCGCTGGGCTCTGTGCTGACAGCTATGAGCCTACTTGAGATTCTCTGTCTCCCTGTCTCTCTCTCTCTGCTCCTTTTCCTCTCTCTTTCTCTCAAAGCTAAATATATATTTAAAAATAAATAAATAAAGCATCAAGCTTTACGGTCTCTGGAAACCAAATATCTGAAAACAGAAGTAGGACTCACACTGGGCATGAAAATCTGTGGAGTATTATATCCAACTGGATGCAGTTCAGTAGCTGAATAGGTATAAATAATACTCTGAGATACCCAGCTAACAGTAACAGGAAGCTGTGAAATAATCGTCTATTCCCTGTATTGAAATATTCCTTAGCCATGTGTTCACTACAGGGGGGATACTCAATAAATGTTCATTAGTAATGTATCTCTTAAGGATATTCACAACATAATGAAACAAAATTGTGATGTAGGTACTTTATTTCGAGTTATTGAGAAGTTTTAGGAAAGATGGTCTTTCCTGTCCTGATAGTGCAATTAATTTTCATATTAATACAAAATCAATGATTATCTATGAAGCCTTGTAATTGATCAAAAGAGTAAACAGCTTAAACATTATGTGTGTTGGGGGAGAGTATGAAGAAAGGAGAAATATAATTACCCAATAAGAAAGACAGTCAGTTTTCCATATTTGGCATTGCTGATTTGCAACACAATTCGTTACAGATATGGAAGAATAAATGCAAGCAATTTTTATTTGTTAAAGAGCTTTCATATAAAAGTCAACTAAGTATTTAACTCAAGCAAATCTACTTTTTGTGGATGATTGATATTGTGATAAAAATGTAATCCGATGCCAGGTTTCCTGAGCTAATTACTTGAGATGTGTATGCAATAGTGTTTTCATCTGCTTAACAGAGATTTATAAGAGGAAGACTCATGCTCAGTACAACAGTTAGCACCAATAACTGTTTGCTATTGTCATTCCTGCCTATACTACTGCCACAGCCACTTTATGTAAAGCACTGAGAACGCTGTACATGAAGACAGGGTATTGTAAATGGACTAATTCTACAGTCCTAACTCATGTTCACACACCCACTTCACTCCCATTTTTCAAAATATGGATTAGGAGAGATTTATCTGTGGGCACATTTTCCTAGTTGGGGACTATATGCCACAGGAAAGAAAATATCTCTTTAGAGATTTAGAACCAATATATCTGAACAACATTCAATAAAAAGCAGACGTAAAATTGCATTAACAAGATGAAACAGATTACTAAATGCAATATGCAGAGATGTTGTGGAAGCAACAATCCATGTGGCTGCAGAGAACTTCATCCTGAAGGGAAGGTGTGTGCCCAAATGGAAGGAGAGAGTACTCATTGAATATCAATGGCAATGGAGATTGGGTGGAGCAGGCTTGTGGGTGACAGTAATGACTTAAAGTTCTTAGCGGTACATCTTGAGGCTAGATGATGATGTGCTTGGGGACCTGATCTGCACATGTTTACTTTGTCCTGACCAAAACAGGTAAGACCCTAATGTTTCTGATAGGAAGTGCCATACAGTAAAGCCTTTAATAAAGCTCTATTAGGAAGAGACATGTAGTGTCTATGGCAGAGTGTTGAAAATGGAGAGAAGTGAACAGTAATGTTGATAGTAGAATAATCAACGTATGTGACAAAGCTAGCTTCTTGGGTGTTTTCCAAAAACATTGTGTATGGACTGATCCAAAAGTAAGAATTAGTAAAGGCTTATGGCGAATCCATTTCTGCCGTTAAGTTTTGAACCTGTACACTTGATATATACATTAGATCTTTGTCTCTTCATAGAATTTTTGAACAATAAATTCATCTGAGCTCTTTAAATGATTGTAATTATAAACAGGACAATATATAGTTCATATCTAGTTTTGAGTTTATGCAGCCGGTACCATTGGCTTATTTCTCCATTTAGCTTTATTTAGGTTATACTTACATATTTCTACTAATAAATTAAAAATACTTAAGGATATTTGCATAAAGTATATTTTCTTCTTGACATGTGCAATAAATTGATGTTGATGCCATGTAGATATCCCCCATATACAAGCATAAGTCTTTCTTCGAGTAGACATCAAAGAAAATAAAATCATTTTTTTCATTTGTATAATAAGTGTGTACCATATTGCACTCTAGTACTAAGACTAAACAGAGAGCCATCATATGTATATATACCATATACACCACATATATATATCATATATATACACCATATATATATACCATATATATACACCACATATATATACACCACATATATATACCATATATAGATACCATATATATACCATATATATACACCATATATATATACCATATATATACACACCATCTATATATACCATATATATACACACCATCTATATATACA
>CM053567.1:50104111-50152626 GCA_028646485.1 Cryptoprocta ferox
ATACCATATATATACACACCATATATATATACACCACATATATATATACCATATATATATACACATGGCACATGTAACTCAAAGAAAATATCATGCCTTACTACTCTAACCTCTTTCCTGGATTAATGGTTCACAAAATATAGTAGTGAGGTGCTTGATAAGAAAGATAATTTGTTTATATAATATTAGACATTTCAGATATCATATTTTTAGAAAGATAGCTTTAATCTGTCATTAACCTATATATTATTAGCTTTATTTTCCTTCATTTTTCTTTTGGTTTTTCAATACCAAACTTATATTATTAAGTTTTAAGAATGCTTCATGATCACAGTCTAATATATATAAATGCAGTAAAATACAAAGTATGCACTGTCATATATTGGATGATTATAAAATTACATAAATTTTCAAACAAAAAGGGAACTACTCAAATATATATTAGAATAAGGCCTTTTTAGCAAACAGATGTAAAAAGGAACTTAATAATGACATCATATCCAAGCCCTTTTATTCATCTATTTAACTGTATAAGATATTCATGGTAGGGATAATCATTACAATATTTGGAAACAAACCACACACTTCTATGCAACCCCATGGTTCAAGAATGTATCATGAAGGTGCATCAGGAAAGATTTTGAACTGAGTGAACTCGAATAAAAAACCCTAAATGAACCAACAAATAAGTTTTATGGATATATCTAAATCAGTGCCTAGCGGGAGACAGATGTGTCAATAACTTATATTAAAAACAAAGCAAAATAAGAACAAGCTGAGCATAAACCAAGCTGAAGAAATGAGATAATAAAGATGAAAGCATAAGTCAATGAAACAGAAGACAGAAAAAATAGACAAAAACCGATGATATAGAAGTTGGTAATTTAAAAAGATTAACAAGAGTGACAAATTTTAGCCAAATGATTAGAATAAAAGACAAAAGATGGATATAGACTCATTAGGACAGACTTGAGGATAAATCCATTAATTCTTACATAAATGCTCGATTACTTTTCCAAAAATATGTCCTGCTAATTCTAGGGTGCATAGATGTGTCTTTTCTACAATTTTGTTTAGACTACTGACTCATCATGTGCATGGAAAAAAAGAACTTAAACTCTTACTTCATACCATCTGACAATTAACTCAAAATGAGATCGTAGACATAAATGTAAGAAAAAAATCTAACTTAACTTGTCAGAGAAAACGGTGGAGAATGTCTTTGTTACCTTTATTTTTTGGAAAATAGGTTTAGATGGAGGCAGAAGCATGACTCATAGAAGGAAAAAATTAGGGCTCATCAAAATGAAACTCTATATGCTTTAAAAGAAGTCATTAAAGAGAAAAGACCTATAGACTGGGAGATTACATTTTCTAATTATACATCTGTAAAAGGCTGTATTCAAAATATATGAAGAATTCTTAAGAATTGTTAATACGAAGATGAAAATCCAACAAAAAACCCAGAGAAAACATTTTTACAGACAATGTACTGAAGAAGATATATGAATGGCTCACAGGAAATTAGAAAGATTCTCAGCATTGTTATTCATTAGGGAAATGCAAATGAAAGCCACAAAGAAATACCACTAAATCCACTAGAAATGCTATAATAAAAAAGGAAATATTTAGTGTGGGCAAAGATGCCAACTTCCTGGAACTACCGCCCATTACTTGTGGGAATGTCATGTGTTCCAGACACTTAGGGAAATTAGTGAGATAGTTTTCTTAAAAGTTATACATAACCTTACCATATGAACTAAGAACAATAAAAACATGTCCACACAAAGACATGTACTTGAAATTCTTGGAAGAATTATACACACTAGCTAAAATCTGGAAGCAATGCATTGTTTATGAACCAGTGAATGGATAACCAAACTATGGTACAGCCATACAATGGAATATGATCTGCCAGTAAAAAAATGAACTACTCTTACATTTTACAATACAAACCTCAAAAACATTATTTTAAATGAAAGAAACCAGAAACAAATGGCTATGTATAATGGGGTTCCATAGTAGGAAATGACAAGCAAAGGTAATTTTAGAGTCAGTGGTTGCCTCAGAAGGGAGGCCAGAACAGAATAAACTTCACATAAGCATGTGAGAGCTTTGTGACATGATGGGAATATTCTAAAACTGGATCATAGTCAAAATTGCATGACTCCATAAATTTACTAAATATATATATATATATATATATATATATATATATAAAATGAAAGAATTTTACTATATGTAAGTTTGACTCAATAAGAAGTTAAATTTTAAAAACCTTTAATAGGGGTGCCTGGGTGGCTCAGTTGGCTAGGCATCTGACTTTGGTTCAGGTCATGATGTCATGGTTTGTGAGTTTAAGCCCCACTTCAGGCTCTGTGCTGTCAACTCAAAGACTGGAGCCTGCTTCAGATTCTGTGTCTCTCTCTATGGCCCTTCCCTGCTTGTTCTCTCTCTCTCTCTCTCTCTCTCTCTCTGTCAAAAATAAACAAATGTTAAAAAAATAAAAAAATACTTTAATAAAAATAAGTGTTCCAACACTTCCAGGAAATATGGAAATAGGGTATCTAATGTAGATATAGGATGCTAGTTCTCAGTTGCTTTTTAATTTCTAATTTTTTTTAATGTTCTGACTTTGTCTTGTTTTTCAAGCACGTCTCACCTGTTCACAATATAATGCTAATGGAGGCAAGAGGGAAATTCTTATCTCAATGGCAAATATTCTGCTGGTGTTATTTTGTTAGTCCTTGGTGGATTTCAGTGATAAGTGGAAGTAATGGAATAATAGCTGCTTGTTAGAAGATACTTTCAAGAATTGATTAGTAGATTCCAAATGTTTCAACATTTGTCTAATCATTTTACTATATATTGTTCTTGATTTAAAAGTTCAATTTTAATATTATTTTGTTATTTATTTATTTATTTATTTACTTATTTATTTATTGAGATAGAGAGTGAGAGAGAGAGAGAGTGAGCACGAGCTAGAGAGGGGTAGAGGGAGAGGAAAAGAGAAAGAATACCAAGCAGGTTCCATACTCAGTGTGGACCTTAATGCAAAGCTTGATCTCACAACCCTAGGGTCATGACCTGAGTCAGAGCTTAACTGACTGAACCACCCAGGTGTCCCTGGGATTCTTTTTTTTAAATATTAGTCTGAAATCTTAAGGTATAATCCTTAAAGAAATGTCCAGATAAAGAAAAAGCCTCATATTAACTCACAACTATTATTGAGTTATAAAACATTTGAAGAGTGAGATTTTAAAAAATAAAGTATATTTGGGGATGCCTTATTTAAATGTATTGAAGCAAGGGTGAAAAAAGGCATTTCTTAAAAACTGTATATTTTTCAGTACAGTTCATAATATAAGGAATTATTTAGTAATCATATTCAAAGATTTAGAAAGCTGTAATAAGATAAGTAATGGCAGGGGTGGGGGAAAGGAAGGCTGGGTGGCTCAGTTGGTTAAGCATCTGACTTCAGACAAGGTCATGATCTTGTGGTCTGTGACTTTGAGCCCAGAGTCAGCCTCTGTGCTGACAGCTCAGAGCCTGGAGCCTGAATCAGATTCTGTGTCTCCCTCTCTCTCTGCCCCTCCCTGCTCATGTTCTGTCTCTGTCTCTCTCTCAAAAATAAATAAAGATTAAAAAAAAAAGTAATGGGGTTCAGGTTAGCTCTAGATAGAACAATATCCTGTTAAAAATGAAAGCCCTGTTCAGATCAGTAGGATTTATGCCCTTATTTTATCCAACTACAGCAACAAACTAGCCTCTTATGAGAATCCAACATTTCACTTTGCTGTCACTTATCTTTCTCCATTCACTTCCAAATAATAAACATCCTTATGACAACTTCTGGAAAAGGACTTCTGATACAGATATGAAAAGTTGTAATTAGTTATCCTCTGATTTTATTTTGGCTTTTATAAATATTTAGAGATTTAGAAATGACTTAAGAAATTTTATAACTTTTTAGAGATTGCCTATTTTAGGTAGGGAAGAATACAAGGAAAAACTCAAGTTTTAGTAAGTATTTTTCAGCCTTTGTATCTGTGCTATTATAAATACTGCTTATCTGAATACTTTGGGCATGAATTTGACAGAAACTTTAACTGTGCTATATTTATTTGCATGAATTTGCAAGTAGTTCATTATTAAATATCAACAAGTAGGTTTAGCTCTGAGAGGCTTCTAAATAGTCAGAGCTTTCAAGCATTCAGGTTTTTTTTTTTTTTTAAATTAAAGCATGTCTCTAAAATTTTGAGAAGGACTTTATAATACTAATTTATTTTCCTTATTTTATTCTCACAAAATCATAACTACATTTTCCCCCAAATTCATTTAATTCAATTGCTATGAATCATCACATTAGAGGAATCACTGGATGATAGTTTCAAAAAGAAATAGCCAGAATTTTTCCTATAGTACCTTACACCATTTTCATTTTTCTACTAATAATGATTGAAAGTTCTGATGGTTCCCCATTTTTGTTAATATTTGTAAATTTTAGCCATTGGTTTCATTTTCTTAGCGGTGACTTTGTGTAGTGAGAAATTTTTTACTTTTGATAAGCCTTATTTATCAATTTTTAATATTTTTTCTTTTCTGTAGTCTATGAAATCTTTGTGTGCTTCTGTCAAGATGACACTTTCTGATGTTTTCTGCAAAAGTTTTATGAGTTTTGTTTTTATTCAGGTTCACACCCCATTTCAATTGTTTTTGCTATATTGTAAGGTAGAAGTTAAGGTTCGTTTTATTCTATACAGATATACATGTATTTCAATATCATATCTTTAAAAGACTTTTATTTCTCCCATTTTGTGTTACTGAAAAATGAATGACCATATAATATTGTCCTATTTCCAGAGTCATTATGCTGTTCATTGATCTAGCTGTTGAACATTACACCAGTACTGTACTGTCTCGATTACTGAAGCACTGTAGCAAGTCCGAAAACAGGTAGTGTTACTATGCCAACATTGTACTTTATAAAGATAGTTGTGGGTACTGTAGATACTTTGAAATTTCATATAAATTTTAAAATCAGCCTATCACCCCTACTACACACACATAGCCCGATAGAATTTTGATTATGCTTGCATTGACTCAATACACTCTGTGCACTGACTCTGGGAAGAATGGTTATCTTAGAAATATTTAGTCTTTATATCCATGAACATGATCTATATCTTCATTTATCTAGTTCTTTTTAAAGATATTTCAGTAACGCCTTATCATTACCAAGAGAGAGGTATTACATATATTTGGTAAAATACCTATGATATTTTAATATTGTGCATATGATTGTGCATGTAATTTACTTTCTAACTGGTACTGGTGTAAAAATATAATTCACCTTGTAAATTTACGTAGTGCCCTACCACAGACTAAATATATGTTTTACGTTATGTATGTGTATTTTAAGGAGCTCTTGGGATTTGCTATGAAAACAGCTATGTTATCTGTTAATCAATAATGTTTGACCTTTTGCTTTAAATATACAATATGAGCTTGGAACTTCTTGTAATTCCGGAACATGAAGAAGTTCCTAAAAAACAACATGGTGGAATGTCAAAGGGACACAGGAACTAACTGAAAGTTCCCTCAGAGGTCAAACCTGAACATATTGTACATTTTCAACATATTGTAAAATAAATGTCAGCCCATGCTGATATGAATAGATGACTGAAGAGCTAAGTAAAAGGGAGAGAAGAGACCACTTTCCCACGTAGAAGAATTCCAAATACTTTACGTTGACACTCTGCTCTCAACTCCCAGCCCTCAACTGGGGCTATGGATAGTGACTTCTTTCCAAATAATTCATCATGGAAATGGGGGTGGGGGAAGACATTACACAGAAGAACCTGAAAAAGACTAAGTTTGCCACAAGATGATTGCTAACATCACATGGATAATTCATGTTGATAGCAGGAACCCTTGATATGATGGATCAAAAATGTTACCTTTCTGTGTTGCCTTACTCTCCAAAACTCACAATCCCTGTTTCACCGTCAAAAAGGGATCCCTAAGCGTCCTTTTCCAAAACAACTGAATTGTACTCTTGAAAAATCTCACGACCATTAAAATAAAGAACTTCTGAGAAAGAGGCCCAGCCAAGAGGAGCCTAAGGAGAAACAGCAACTAAAAACAATATAGTATATTGGATGAAATCCTTAAACAACAACAACAACAACAACAACAACAAAACCCTGGATACAAATGAATGAAATTTGTAACAGGTATGGACATTAGTTAATAGGAATGTTTAAATATTTTCTCATTAGTTGTGACAAAGGTATGACGGCAGTTTAAGACTCAACAATAGGAGAAACTGGGTGCAGGATTTGATTTACCAAAATTCTCTGAAGTATTTAAGGAACAGTTTTGTACATCTGTAACTATTTTAAAGCAATAAGGTTATCTAAATTTGTAAATAAAATAAGTGTATAAACAAGATTTTCCTGATTAAGATGGTATAAACATCGGGAGTTAGATTAATTTTTTATATTTTATAATTTTGTGCTCATGACTGGCTTGGGAAGAAAATAACTGGTAACTTTTATTTAGCTCATGGTACAAAGTAAGTTCAGAAATTATTTTTCTCTTTAAGTTTGCTGTTTCATAACTATCCTTACATGATTGTTTCATTCTGTTATGCTAGTTTCGTAAAATGAGGTATATGATGTCATGTATTATATATTAACTTGACGTATATGTGTTGAATTTGGATTTTTTTAAAATCCTTGAATATTTGAAGATATGTCTATAAACCCTACTGAGACTACTGGTTGGGGTATGGGTAGAGTTTATACTAATAATCCAGTTCCTTTATGTATTATAATTTGTTCAGGATTTAAAATTTATTTCTGTATTTGTCACATTAAAGAAAAGTCCACTTAAGTTTTTAAATTACTCATATCAAGTTTCCACATTATTTTCAACATTGTATCAGCCTCTCTTGCATCTGTTGTCTTGTCTTCATTGTTTTTCCCTATAGTTTTTCACCTTTGTCTTTCATTTTTCTTTACTCAATATCTCCAAAGATTTTCATGGTATAAAAAACCATTAATTCTTAATAGTATGTGTTAGAAGGTGAGGGAGGAGAAACGGTCCTCCCTACTGAGAAGGCACTTTGAGACCAGAAAATAAAGCAGGTGACTTTATTCAGTTTACGCAGAGTTTTATTCAGATAACTTAATGACAGAGATGATCAGGTGGGTGGCAATACAGAGCTGCACAGCTCTTCTCCACAATTTCTGGACCTTAGTCCACAGATTTTCTGAGCAAGGGGACATGTAGAAAGGCTTTGCAGTGAGATCAAAGGGTTCGCAGGCACCTTACTGATAGGTGACCTTGAATTAGATCTCTGGGTACCATCTGTGAGTCAGGAAAGGGAAAAGCTATGTTATCTTTAACAAATTTATGGAGGGCCAAAGCAAGCCTCTCCCCATCCCAGGCTTGGCAGGCATTTTCTCAGGTGTGTGTATATTAATCTTCAAGGGGTCTGGAACACGTAGTCCCAAAAGAGGATAGGAACAAGATGGAAGGCCAAAGATGGAGTCCATATTGTCAACACTCCAAATTACCTTAATTCATGTCCTTTTCTTAGTTTGTGTTTCTTCAGTGATCTATTTTCTAGTTTCTTGGTTATATACTTAACTTAATATTATACTTTTAATATTTACTTTTTTTCTGATGTAATATAACCCAGTAATTTAACCTAACCTCTATCATTTCTTAGCTATCATTTTATTATGCATACCCATTGGTGTAAATTTTATGTAATTTTTAATACATATGTGCTAAACTAATTCTACAATGATCTGGAAAATATGGATTTTACTATAATATGAATGTGCCAATTTGTCCTAAGAAATCAGTGTTCATATGCTACTTTGAAAATTAGGTAGTTAATTTAAGTATAGAATTCTGGCACAGTGAAACAATTGTCACAAGATTAATACTGTAAAAGTAAATAAAATTCATTAAAGAGGTTACTAAGCCACATACTGAAGTTACATTCCTAAAGGAAATATATGAATGGCCTTTAGAGAAATTAATTCAATGTGTCAAAATGGAAAATGAAAATTCACAACTCTGTTCTTCTTATAATTTGTTTAGTATAACAACTAATAAAAAAGGTCAAAATATTGTTTATGCAGTTAAGTTCTGAAGTAAGCATCTTCATAAGTCAAATAGTGAGATTATTATCAAATCTCCAGCAATTATACTCTTGGTCATAATTACTCTAAATACTGAGCTTTCCTTTTCTCTCTCATTGTTTTCTAAGTTTCCATTACATAACTATGTTACTAAGTTGCCTGAAAGTTAATCTTGCTGGCTGGTGGTATACAAAGAATGACTTATTAATATTAATTTAGAGTAAATAGATTTATTAATTGCTGGAATAATAGGCGATCATTGCCTGTACTTCAACAAAATGTAAATGATAAATATCACTACAGAAATTACATTTTACACTAAATTGCTTTCCCAAGTCAACCTGTAAACCTCTTTTTTTATTTCAAAATATTGGCACTTTTAATTAATAAAGAGCTCCTGCTAAATGAGGATGGATTTATTATTATTATTATTAATTTTTATTTTTGGTCACACTGTTTCACCCATTGTATGTATGTATTTTTCTTCCAGGTTTTTATTTAAATTCCAGTTAGTTAACATACAGTGTAGTATTAGTTTTAGGTGTAGGATTTAGTAATTTATCACTTACATACACCATCCAGTACAGGGTTTTTAATTTTAAGTATCCAGCTCCTTCCTTGTGTACTCACTTAGTACACTTCCCCTTACATATCTATAAATAGATTCACTTTCATTTTGTAAAATGACTTTCCTGTTTGATTTCACCATTTTGTTCAGTTTTCCCATTTTGATGTTTAATTTTTTAATTTAATTTTCTTTTTGAGAGAGAGAGAGACAGATTGTGAGCAGAGAAGGGGCAGAGAGGGAGGGAGACACAGAATTCAAAGCTGGCTCCAGGCTCTGTGCTGACAGCTCAGAGTTCTTGAGCAAACTCACAAACTGAGATTATGACCTGAGCCAAAGGTGGATGCCTAAATGACTAAGCCACGCAGGCGCCCCACCATTTTGATTTTTAAGTCTCTCATTTGTTTTAAAGGTTTTAATTTACTTTTGAGAGAGAAAGCACGGTGGGGGAGGGACAGAGAGAGAAGGGGACAGAGAAGCCAATGTGGGCTCTTCTCTGACAGCAGGGAGTCTGATGCAGGGGCTCAAACTCACCATCTGCAAGGTCATGACCTGAACCAAAGTCCAACCCTCAACCGACTGAGACACCCGGGTGCCCCCAAATCTCTCAGTTTGTTTTTTGTTTGTTTGTTTAAAAATATTCTATGGGCTAAGAGACAAAATCTCCACCTACTCTTATTAAACATATGTTCTGTCATGAGCCATATATTTGAAGAGAAGTCAGAATGTATAGATAAGAAGAATCAAATGGAAAATTGTGAGCTGAAACAAATAATATTAAAAAATAGTAAAAGAGATCAGCTGAAGATTTCAGCAAGTGGAATAAAGAATTAACACTTTGAAGATAGGTAATTAAGAATCTCACAAACTGAAGAAAAGAAAAAAACAAGAGAGATAAAAATTAACCATGTCTCTGAGAAATAAATGACCCACAGTGAAAAAAATGTCTTCCTTTTTTAAAAAAAAACTTTTAATGTTTAATTTTGAGAGACAGAGCGTGAGCAGGGAAGGGGCAGAGAGACAGAGGGAGACACAGAATCTGAAGCAGGCTCCAGGCTCTAAGCTGTCAGCACAGAGCCCTATGCCAGGCTCGAACTCACAAGCCGTGTGAGATCATGTCCTGAGCTGAAGTCGGGTGCTTAACCAACTGAACCACCCAGGCACCCCCAAAAATGTCTTCCTTTTAAAAAAAAACTGCCAACAACTTGGGGCACCTGGATGGCTCAGTCAGTTAAGCCTTTGACTCTTGATTTCGCTCAGGTCATGATCTCACGGTTTAAGCCCCGTGTCGTGATTCAAGTCCTATGCTATGAGTGTGAAACCTGATTGGGATTCTTTCTCTCCCTCTCTCTTTCCTTTCTCCTGCTCACTGGTGCATGCATTCTCTCTCTCTCTCTCTCTCTCTCTCTCTCTCTCTCTCTCTCTATTTCTCCCAAAATAAATAAATAAACATTAAAAAATTTAAATCAAAATTTCCAAAAACAGCCGTTGAATATCATCTGTTTTCACATCTTCCTTTTACTTCATCTTTTATTTTTCTGTGTACAGCTGTGTGGGCATTTTTCCATTGACCTTTCCAGATAAGTGATTCTGTAATCTGATATGTTTATCAGATACTGTTCAAACCATCCACTGAATTATCTATCATGTGTTATACTTTTTAGTTCTGCAATATCCATTGAAATTTTTATATAGATTCCAAATTACTGAGGACATTCTACATTTGTTCTTATATTTGGTAGATTTTTTTTCTATTTTAAATGTATTAATCACAGTTTTTTTTTTGTCATGTATTCTCACTCCACTATCTGGATCATACTTACAGTTTGTCTTTTTTTCTCCCTTCCTTTTATTCTTCTCTTAGTAATAAGTCATGAATTTTGATTCTTAGCATGTACGATAATGTTTAATGTGTGTACGAATTGTGTATAAAACATCCAGAGCAGCTCCAAGTGACCCCTCCCGAGTTTTCTCTCTTTCCTCTGTTAGGAAGACAGGCTGTTAATTATGGGTGGTGCTAGGTCAGTGGTGAGTGGTTTCTAGTAAATCTTGGGGAATTCTCCTTTCCTTATGTTGGTCAGGCATGGGCTTGCTGGACTTTCAATTCTGTGACTCTATTTTCGCAGCTCCGAAAGCTTAGCGGTTGTGCTCTATCACTGACAGGTTCACAACCCAGCTCTCCAACATCTTGTCAGGCAAGATGCCAGATGCAACATCACAAATCAGGTAAGTGTATTATGGGGAGACAGTACATGCACTGTCTTGTGTTCAAAATATAACATGATTTTGGGAACTGACACCTTTAAGAAATTTCAGAGGGGCTTTTGTTCAAAATATATGTCTTGTGCTCAGTTTTGGGGATCTATGTCTTTGAGAAACTTCAGAGGAACTCACCTGCATCCCCAAAGCTCTCAAGCAGTTGTGACTTGGGGAAATCTGACTGTGAATTAGAGGCCATGGATGTCTAATGTTAAAGTCCATCTAACCTGTGTAGTAAGTAAGACATTGGGAATTTCTCTTTCCCTCAGCAGAGGTGTTCCCCCTGGGCCAAGCCTAAGGCTCAGTTCACATCTGGCATCAGCACATGCTCAGAGGACAACATGGCTGGCAGGATTCAGTGCTTTTCAGAGTTACTCTACCCTGTCTGTAATTTTAGTTCATTTATTCCATATTGGTTTCTCAGCTCTATGATGTCCTTCAAATATGTTTCTGAAAATGAAATTAGATTTTCTAGGTTTTTTTTTCATTGCAGAGGAAACTTGGTCTGCTAAGACTTATGTATCCTACTTGGAATTGTAAATATCTTCTTTACCTTATTTTACAAATGAAGTTACCAATAGGTTGATTGGCAAGTATCATTTTCCTCTTTTGAGATTTTGAAGTAATTCAATCTAAGTAAAGATATCTCCAAGATAGTAAAGGCAGTGGTGTGAAAAATTCAAAACCTTCTGATGTCAGGCTTCTTCCCGTGTTCTCTGTTATGCCAAGGTAGGTACTCTATCAGTTAGAATTCAGTCACAAGAAGAGCCCACCTCTGAAGCAGCCATGCTTTACTAACAGGAAGTGCAGCTCTTGCTCCTAAGACTGGACATCAAAGGGATGAGGTGCCATTATTGAAACTCACACCTTTGGGGTAGGTCCTATGGTTCTAGGACTCTGACCTCTGAGGAGAGGATTGGCCAACCTGGTGCTGAATCTTGGGGATTTGATGGAGGCCTCAAAGACCTGGGATCTAGAACTCCAAGGGTAACACTTGATAGCTGTGCCAGTATCTCTAATGCTGAAAATTACCAGTTGGTTCTGAACATTACACATGTATAGGAATATATATGTAATATCTAATATGCAATATGTATATGTATATACATACACATGCATTCTGTTCATCTATTTACTATCAATCAATCTATTTATCATCTATACCTACCATCTGTGTATCATCTATATATCTACAGAAATATTATGCAGAAAGAAAATTACTGTTGGTGTCAATGTGAAAGCTGTAATGAAGCAACATTGACATGTAAACTAATCAAAATATATCCCAGGTTTCCAGACTTCCTCCAGTCTCCCCAATTAGCAGATAGGGAGAATTCTGTAAAAGAAGAAA
Organism: Cryptoprocta ferox; assembly: GCA_028646485.1. Classification (NCBI taxonomy): domain Eukaryota; kingdom Metazoa; phylum Chordata; class Mammalia; order Carnivora; family Eupleridae; genus Cryptoprocta; species Cryptoprocta ferox. The sequence goes on from CM053567.1 coordinate 50,116,446, forward strand.
TGAAATTTACAGGTTCCCATTTCTTGTGTGACAAAGAAAGTTACCAACAGGAAGGATGTTTGGAAGGGAGAGATAGCAAATTAAACACACACACACACACACACACACCCCATCCCTGAGGTGTGCCTTTGCTTAGGAACACAAAGAGATTAATTCCATGAAAAATGAACCACTAAAACCACTTAAAATAAGTATAAATATAGTAGGAATTATGTATTTTACTAATTTTTAATGGTTAATTTTTATGATCTCAAATGATAAAAATCATGAGGATTTTCTGTCTTTAACCTGTGACACGTGCTGTAACACTTTTTTTTTCCAGTGACTGAAACTTAATAAATAGGAAAGTTCATTTGGACTTGGGTTTCTTTTTTGAAATAACTTTTTGGTCGTCTTTTTTAGGTTAAGTTGAAACACCCTGCTCTTCTTTTGTCAATGAAGTATGAACACTGTGGGTTTGATTCTTTAATAAAGTTGGTGCAGGATCATTCTGCTTTTTTTTCTTATCCTTTTTGTTTGTCATTTCTTAGGAAAAGTACAAGTAACAAATGACATGGTAGAATCAAAAAAGGAATTAGCCCAAGTAGTATTATGTAAAACTTCTTTTGTATCTTTGTCTTCTTGTGAGGGGTTGGGGCACTGTCAATACTACCTCCAAAGCCTTCGACTCCACCATTAGGAGGGTACCACTCATGGTCGCAATGGCAGTGATGTCTATTATTGCAGAGCCCATTCATATTGTAGGTCTTAGGTGCACAGTGCTTGCCATATACACATGGACACACTTCCTTCGAATGCAGATGTGATCCACACCACACTCTGTACCATCTATCGTGGCACCAGTATCCGGTATTATTATCCCTGTATGGTAGTCTGTACCCCAGCAGGTGACACCGTGAAGGTGGGTCCAATGCGCAGTAGAATGATCACTCAGAAGAGGAATTTCTGTCACATTCTCACACTGACCCCTCCCACACAGGACATCTGATGTGTTACACTGTACATGTGTAAAACCTTTTGTACAGTTACTGAAATGGTCACCTTGGATGTTCATTATCTTATAGCCTCTTTGCCAAAAAGTTTCCTACACTGTTCATCACAGATATTGCATCTATTTCCATAGCAGTAGCTACCTTTGTGTATTCAGCTCCGTCTTGCATATACACGTCTTCTGGACACTAATTGGATTTCCCATTGCACCTCTCTGGAAGGTCATATCCATTTTCCTGTTCTCTACACATGCCACCTGATGGCATGATCTTGCAGTCTTTGCAACAGAGCCCAAAAGCCCAAGTAGCTCCAGGACTCAGAGTACAGTTTGACTGACAACATGGATCATTTGTACACAAATTTAAGGAGTCACGGTTACAGTCTTCTCTTTCTTCAACCACACTGTTCCCAAAGTATGTATACTGGAAGGTTATGTCTGCATTTGGTGACATGTGCACTCTGTTCTTGTCATATTATTCCAACAGGAAGCATAACTGCAGTTGCTGAATTTAGTTGTCACTGTCCTCGAAAACATGCACCTCTCATTCCCACATTTACAAGTTTTATCATCATGTAGCATACCCAGAGAATGACCCATCTCATGTGACACTATAAATTAAAAAATGACTTTTCTTCTATGAAACAAATGACTCCACAATTCAAGTGCATATTACATATTGTTCCCACATAGGTCAAGCCCAGATCAACACCATAGGCTTTCTTTACAAAAATAAGTGCAATATCATGAGGTAAGCAGGTCCCAAAGTCATCATTCTTCCATTTGCAAAATACTCCTAGGAGAGGTTTAATGCTATTAATCAAAAGGAGTTTTTGTTCAGTCCATATCTCAATTCCTATGAAAATCACATCAATATCCAGTGATTTAAAAAATTGATTTATATAACTGATAGCAAGGCATATTGTATTCTGCACATTTGAGGTATTATTTTCCTCAGAAACATATCGATTGTGGTTTATCACGACTGCCAGTTCAGGAAACCATTGGTGGGCCTACCAATCTTTATACCCACTCTGCATCAAAGTGGAACTACCCCTCTCTAGAAACTTCCATTGTTATGCCGTTTCTTCATTTGTTAGAGCACATCTCATGAGTGTGAATTGTGTTTCCTCACTGTTAATCTTATACATCAGATGTTCAAATGTGATAGAAAGTCTTTGGGGCTTGATTTCATAAGCAGTGTTATTTGTAACATTCCTTGAAAGACCCTAAAACAGGCACTGAGGGCAACTCAGGATTCTGGGTCCCCCTTCCACATAGCTGTGATAGGAGAAGTAGTCCTCATATGCACCAGTACGTCACTCACAGACATTATGGAGCCACCATATTCAGCCATTGATGACAGCAAAAGAGGGCAGTTCAGGAAGCATCACTGTTCTGTTGCTTCCCTCTGAGCTGGATGTGCTGCTGAGTTTTAATCTGTCTCCTTGCTAAGTTACACCATTAGAGCAACAACACTAACAGAGAAAAAGTGAGAGGAAAGACAGAGACAAGCATGGGAGTTATGAGGTGGAAGAGGAAGAGAACGGTATGAGTATTGGTTAAAATGGGTTAGTTGGGTTCAAGACATGATTCAGTATACTGCATTGCATTTTCCCTTAAATAACGGTAAGGCAGAGTGAGATTGGGTGTACAAAACAATGGTGATTGGCCAGAGGTTGATGCTTACAGAACTTAGATGAAAGACACATATGGATCCATTATACTGTTTTTTAATATGAACATTTTCACAATAAATATATAAAAAAAAAGGATCTTAATGGAAAGGTGAACATCTATCATGTTTTGATCAATACATAGGTCTTCCTTCTTTTTTTTCAATGAATTATTCAGTGACATCACCCAGGAGAGATATAAAAATTACATACATTATTATTTTTTCTCATTGTCTGTAATATAAGCTTCCATTTGGCAAATTATTCATTATCTTAGCTCCTTCTTGCATTCCTCTTTTCATCTAAACTGGTGATGCTGCAAGGATCAAGGCATCAATTGTTTTCACAAATATTGGTATCTACTTTAATGGTACCTTAATTCTGTAATCGGTATATAGTGGTGGTGTTGGAAGGTGACGGATGTTACTCAAATGTGTTTATCTTTGATTCTGTCCTTAAGAAAAAAATGTTGAAAACCTCTAACCATGGAAAATGGAAGGACATCAAACTAGCTGGAAGAATAACAGCTGGAGATTGGCATATGCTGAAAGCAAAATAACGTACCATCAGAAATGCAAAGTTAATCAATAACCCTAAAAGGAGGGAGGAAAACTTTGGGGAAAGTCATTCTGTCTTACAGGGGCAAGGCATCAAAGCCTGCATTTATAAGATTGCAGGGTAACCAGTTCCTGGGTTAGACAGTAAAATGTATTTATTTCGTAAATAAAAATCCACATACATATTTTGTGTGAAATATAGAAACAAAAAAATCATCACAATAACACAAATGTATTAGCACATATTTGTGACAATGAAATATGGTGTTAACATAATGCCTGGTTGGCAATAGTGATTTATTTGTTGCTTTCTTCTTTGAATAAAGTGTTTCTAAAAATACATGATGTGCAGACACGTTTCTATACACTCGGGAGACATAAATGAGCGTATGTGTCATGAACATTTAATAGTATGGGACTCAAAGTTAGACAGAGTGGATGGGGCAATTTGTAAAATTGAATTCAATATTTTACATATAAAATTTTTATTTTTATTTATCTAGGGAAATACCCACATTCTTCATCAGACCATGAGACCATTAAAGTGAGATTGCTTAAAGTAACAACCCTTGGTGTGGTTGAAAAAAAACACATGATAGTGAAGTTGACTGTAAGAGATCTAAAACAGACTAATCAAATCCATTTCCCTTAGTTGATAATATAAGAATGAAAGCTGCCTAATTTAGGACCTATCACCTTTTAGATCCTATATTGATTTCTGCTTAAAAATTTTTTTAAATGTTGATTTTATGTTCTTTGACCTTTTTTTCCTCTGGAATTATTTTCCATTCATTTATGGAATCTGTCTTTCATAAAAAGCAACAACAATCACTTCTCTATCAAACTTTTCCACAAACAGCTCCTTATTCGTGGTTAATTCTACTACACTAAACCTACCAGTAGACAGCAGAAGAGCATGCAAAGACCAGCAGAGAAGATTTCTGTATTCAGAATACCCATACACCATACAGACCAGACATCTGGTTGCGATTCACTCTGATTATCAAATCCACTTCCAAACCACTCACCTGGTAGCTAGCCATCCCTTTAAACCACTAGTTACTCTTTTTTTCCTATTCACATACCAAGTCTCAAATTAATCCTACACAAACTTCAAAGCATTGGATGTCCTGTGTACTAATGCATTATTCACCAATAAGTTTACACACATTCTGGATTTAGTGAGTATGTGGACAACAGATATAGCACCTGGCTTATTCTAGCTTTACAATTCATTGTCGACAATCAATCTATCACTAAATATTGTATGTTACTATCACCTATGCATTATTATCAAACCCTAACCCCACTTCTCACCCTAACCCTAACCCTTATTACCACCTTCCACTGTCTTAACTCTTACATATTAAATAGTTAACCACATGTCTTATTCTTATTCAAAACTTACTTTTCAAATTTCTTGGCAAAAATGACTTTTCCTTCCATTTTTTTCCCACTTGTTAAGTCCCTTTATTTTATCTCTTATCACAATAGCCTGGCTCTAGATTCCATCAATTCAACCACTGTGGGCTCAACCCAAACTAGATTAATTCTTTTCCCTGCTTTCTACACTCTTACAACAACCTGCCCAAGCTATAGGAAAATAAATCAGAGTATCTTTAGAAGACTGAATGTGTGAAAGGTAAAAACTACAAACTGGATAAGAGAGCCTGACATTTCAGCCCAAAGGATTAAGTCAGGAACAAATATTTATTTCAACACCTTTATGATTCTAGTAGTTTCTGAGCTTTGTTGTCTACTTGTTCCTTAACTTTCTGATTTCCTTTTTAATTTCCTCACCAATACACAGGACCCCTAGCTGGCAACGTATTGTCTTTGTTTTCACAAGTAGTTATGATTAAATTTCAATTAACGGTATTTTAAATTGTAAAACTAAGAGGTTTTTTTTGTGCACATTTAATAAAGACCTGATACTTTTGTCTGTCTTGTTTATTGCAGATAATTGGTGAGAAACTTGTTTCAGGCTGAACATTAACCTCATCATTAAAGGGACCTAAATTTCTAGAGTGCTCAGGTACTTTTCTAGGACTAAAAGTTAGGGTTATTTCACAGGATGCCCAGAGCCCACAAGAATACATAAGATCGCTAAATTAAAAATTTGAGGACAACATGTCTAAATTGTAAGTAAAATCCTAATATACTGATTTGGTCTCCATGTCTCTCCTGATATATATTTGGTAATTATTATGGAGTATTGATTGTGATTGAAAAGAATTATTTGTAAATAATAGTGGTAAGAGTGAATTTAATCCATTTAAATCAACCAGAATTTATTCCCAAGAATTCTGCTTGCAAGCAGGTAATAGGAATAGGTTCTCACTTAAGTAAAACAGACAAGAATAAGACATAGTACAGGTCACAGATCCTCCTTAAGATTAAAAAATTGGCAAAGAATCATGTTGTGTTTGTATGTATGTACATGTATGTGTATTCATGTATGCACAAATTTAGTGCTTTTCTCCTTTATAGCTAAATTATCAAGTGACTTACCAGCAGTAGAATTAATTTAGGACTTCCCCTAGTCTTTTTACACTACAGTACTGTCACAGATAATTTGACCGTTGATTTTTATTTGAGCAGATTTTTATTTGAAATCCCCTCCCTTTTATCTCACATTTGATTGTGTTCTGGGTTTAAGTGCTTACCAACAAAACTTTCCCAACTCTAAAGATCATGGCAACTGGATAAAAGTTCTCCTCACTCTGGCTCCATCATCTCCATCAAGGTTTATCTCTAACTGCTCTTCAATATTAATAAATATGATTATATTTTGTATCCCTATACCATGTTCTCCCTGTACATGGTAGAAACCCTTTATCTTCAGTACTTTTGCCCTGGCTTCAGATTATTTTCTCAATCTTGAACAACATTACAGAATACTTGAATTACTTCAGGTTCCAGAAAGAAGTTTGTCCTTATTTAAACCATTTAACAAAGATCCAGATATCAGTAATCATCTGTAACTTTCATTATAAGTCACAACAAATAACTCAGAGACAGTTCATATCTACACATCAATATGCCTCATCTATTAGGAAAGAACTGCATCAGCAAGAAAAGGGAAAACAAAATTTTAAACAGGTGAATTAAATATAGTGTGGGTGTTGATGTCAGTGATAGAAGATATTTTCCCTTTCTCTCTCCGTTTTTAAACAACCAGTTAAAAATCCATATATTGACAATACTGCCTCAGCACTGGGTGGAATCAGAGAGGACTGTTGCTCACTTGTGCATTGGAAAATAAACAATTAAGACCTTGGTAAGGGATGCAAGTCCAAGGAAGTTGACAAACAAGTCCCACCTCCATTTGCTTTGGCCAAAGGGAGGAAAAAACTAGAGAATACTGAACTGGGTAGAAATAAATAAGGGAGACAGAATAATTACAGGTTCAGCCTGCCAGAGGGGAGATTCCAGCATGCCAGTGGAGTGGGATAAGGACAAGTTCGGTTACAATGGCGAGTGAGGAACTCCACTAGAGCCACAGCCCCTCCCCAGGGTGATACTGCAAAGGGCTAAGCTTTCTGGCAGTGGCAGCAGAGGCATTTTCTGAAGAGGTCAAAGTCTATGAGGAGGTGGAAAAAGTGAGTGGCTGCCCAGCAAACCCAGTTTTGGGAGTCTCAAGTGGAGAAACCTGTTTGCCTCCAGCAGCTTCCAAGTTTCTGATGAAGAACTGCCATCAAGGGGTGAAAAAGAAGAAAGGGAAGAAAGAGAAGAATATGAAAAGCCATGAAAGGAACATGGTTCATGCAGTGGCTTTAGGATTTTGGCAAAAAGTCTGCACACAAGCCTCTGGTATTGCCCCACTGGAGGTTCTCCTTATCAATGCACAGGCATCTCCCCAGTTGCTGAACCCACACCTCTCCCCACTGTGTGGTGGTCACTATGTGTATGCTCCTGATTATCCACAAGGTGGGTAATCCAAGTGCTCACAGAAGAATGATTCACAGTTTGTGAGTGAGGGAGATCATAAATTGGAACTGTGGTGTCATCTTCTGAAAAACAAAATAGAGGTTTCTCAGCCAGCCTGATGAGTTATGAGATCAAGAGAAAAAACAAAGCTTATGAATTCTGCCATAAAAGGGGAAAAAATGAAAGTGAAACAGGTCTATTCATGAAAAAACAAGGATCCTTAAGAAGCACACTAGTGTATAGTCCCCTTCTGAAGATAACCTTGCTCATAAGTAATTGAAAATAACTGTATTGAAGAAGCAGCAAACTAGAAGAAATCACAGAAAGACATTTCAATGAGATTAAGAAAAAGATAAATGACCAGAATGAGTTCATTACAAAAAAGATAAAATACCATAATAAAGAACCAAACAGAAATTCTGGAGCTGATGACTTCAATGAAGAAGATAAAGTTTATACTTCAGAGCATCTATAGTAGAGTAGAGAAAATAGAAGAGAGAACAAATGACTTAGATAGGAATTTTGAAAGGCACCCCTATTAGACTGTCAATGGATTTCTCAGCAGAAATCCTTCAGGCCAAGAGAGAGAAGAATGGGTACTTAAAGTGCTAAAAAATAAAATTGCTAGATAAGTGTCAAAATTATTCTTCATATGTGAAGAAGAGAAAAGAGGCTTTAAAATGGAGGAAACGTATCACTACTAGGGATACCATGCAAGGCAAGTTGAAAGTTCTTCAAGCTGAAATGCAAAAACACTAACCAGTGAGATTAATTAATACAAAGTATATGCTACACTGGTCAAGGTGAAAAATATATGGTCAGGTATAGGAGACTCCAATTATGTAATAGGATTGTGCATTAACCATGTAACAATTGTATAAAGGTTAAAGGAAACAAGTATTAAAAAAAATTGTAGTCACTATAATCTGTAACAAATTCATAACATAAAAAGAGGTAACTTGTGACATCAAAAATAAAAAAAAGGAGGAGTAAAAAGGTGGTTGATTTATAGGCAAAGATAAGTTGCTATTTTCATAAAATGGACTGTTTCATCTTTCACATATTTTCTGTAAGCCTTATAGTAACTGCACAGTGAAAATCTAGAGTAGGTTCATTAAACATAAAAAAGTAGGGGTAACAGAGTACTCTACTATGGAAAAATATGAATATAAAAGGTAGACTGAAACAGAGAGAAAAAAACAATTAAATACAAAATAATCAGAAAGCAACCAATTAGATGGCAATAGTAACTCTTTACATGTCAAGAATCACTTTAGGCAAACCTGGGTGGCTCACTTAATTGTGTCCACTCCTGATTTTGGCTCAGGTTATGATCTCCCAGTTCATGGGTTTAAGTCCCACATCGGGCTATGGGCTGACAGCACGGAGCCTGCTTTGGGATTCTTTCTCTCCCTCTTTTTCTGACTCCCCTCTGCTCATGCTATCTCTCTCTCTCACAAAATAAATAAATAAACTTTAAAAAAAGAATCACTTCAAATTTAAATGGACTGAATTCACTGATCAAAAGACACAGACTGACTGGATAGATTAAAAAAAAAAAGTCCCAACTATATGCTGACTACAAGAGACTCATTTTAGTTTTAAAAGCACATGTAGGCTTCAAAGTGAAAAAATGGAAGAAGATATTCCATGCAAGTGGAAACCAACAGAAAGTGGGAGTAGACAAACTTACATCAGACAAAACAGACTTTAAGCCAAAAAACAATAGCTAGAGGCAAAGAAGGTCTTAATATAATAATACTTAAATAATAAGCTGGAGGATAAATTACCACATCATTCCAATTACATGAGCTATCTAAAATAGTGAAACTCATTTGAAACAGAGAGTGGAATGGTGGTTGTCAGGGGCTGGGGGAAGAGGCAAATAAGGAATTGCTGCTCCATGGGTCTATACTTACAATTATGCAAGATGAATAAGTTATAGAGATCTGCTGTACAGCATCGGACCTATATTTAACAATATTGTATGGTGTGATTGAAAACTTGTTGAGGGGATAGATCTCATATTAAGTGTTATTGGAAAACTAATAATAAATTTAGGGAAATGTGAATAAAAAATAAGTATGTAGGGCGCCTGAGTGGCTCTGTTGGTTGAACATCCAACTCTTGGTTTCAGCTCCGTTCATGGTCTCACAGTTTTGTGAATTCGGGCCCCATGTTGGGCTCTGTATTGGCAGTGTATAACCTGCTTGGGATTCTCTCTCTCCTTCTCTCTCTGCCCCTCCCCCATTTGGATTATCTCTGCCTCTCTCAAAATAAATAAATAAATAAATACACACATAAGTAAATAAATAAACAAACTTGAAAAATAAAATAAATATATGAGTAAAAATGAATAAATTTCTAGAAAGTAAAAAAAATATAAACTAAGAAAAAAGTTCCATAATGTAGACTATTATCTTAAACTTATTTCCACATGCTAAAGTGAGAAAGTGAACATTTATTATTTAACAGATCCAGTTTTGCCAATGATAATCTTCTTTAGGAATGTTGTATTATTTTCAACTGAAATAGACTATGAAATGTTAAATTTTTATTTTGCTTATAAATATTTGCCAGTAATGCTTTTACAATTCTTATAAGCCAGTAACCTAGAGCATAAATATGATGAGAGCTAAGCCACTTTCTCCCCCTGAGTTGCTTTAAATATTTTAAAGCATAAGTTGAACATATTTCTAGAAAGTTGGTTTCTTTTATATGAATCTGTGTGTATACTGCTTATTAATTTTTTATAAACCAGTCAAAAGAGTTTTATCTATGAAAATTTAACAAAATTTATATTTGGATACCTTAATTCCCTCCAAAATAGAAAAAAATATGCAAATTTATTAAAAAACAGTTTACGCTCCCCAGACAGAAAGTTGTTATCAAATCTTGGGCACAGTGTCAATAAACTCTACAAGTCTTACAGTTGAAACAGAAATATTGATTTTCATTAAGAATGTTGATTCGTAGAGTAAATAATGATATAATTAACATCATTGGATCTTTCAAAGAAGCATCACTGGTAAAAGACGGAAGTTCTACAAAGTTCCTTGTGAATCCAGCAGGATATAATTTTTCTAATTGATGGGGAATTGTGAGATTCCCCCAGCTGACAGACAGTAATAAATTAGGACTTTTAGACAGACAGCTACAATAAATGAATTGTGCTGACAACGTGAATAAGCTTGGAATTGGCTTCATTTGCAGTTGAGCCTCCCCAGATGAGAATACAGACTGATTAGTGAGGCCCTGAGTAAAATACCTAGTGTTACTCTACCCAGATGCCCGACTCATGAAACTGTGAGATAAACTTGTATTATTTTAAGCCACTAGATTTGGAGTGACTGCTTACACAGCAATCAGTAACTGTTGTATTTTTTAGAACACGTTTTTCCTTTCTCTGCCATCTTTAGTCTTATTTAAAGACTCTTCAAAACATAACAAGGCTACCTGCTGTTTGTTTTTTATGTTATCTACTACCACCACCACAAAACAAACAAACAAACAAACAAACAAACAAACCCTGACCACTTTGTGCTAGAGGTTGGGTTTTCTTTTTATTCTAAAGTGTTACATAAGTGTATTACTGTGCTAGAATCCAAATGTTCCACAGTGGATCATTTTACATAAACATCATCTTTTACATAAGAATTCTTTGGGTAGGTATTAACTATATGGTCCATAACGAGTAGATTCAAAAAACGAATGAAGATTTGGACCTCACGCCATTCAGAATGACTAGTATCAAAAAGACAAGAAATAACAAGTGTTGGTGAGGATAAGGAGAAAAGGGGACCTTCATGCACTGTTGGTGGGAACATAAATTGGTGCAACCACTGTGCAAAACAGTATGGAGTTTCCTCAAGAACTTAAGAATAGAAATACCATATGACCCAGTTATGCTACTACTGGGTATTTACCCGAAGATAATGGAAACGCTAATTCAGAAAGATATATGTACCCTATGCTTATGGCAGCATTATTTATAATAGTCAAAATGTGGAAGGAAGCCATGTCCATCAATAGATAAATGAATAAAAAAGATGAGGTGTTTATACACAATAGAATATTGCTCAGCTATAAAAACAACCAATGAATTCTTGCCATTTGTGACAACATGGATGGACCTGGAGGGTATTAAGCTAAGTGAGAGAAGTCAGACAAAGACAAATACTGTGTGATTTCACTTAAATGTGGAATCTAAAAAACAAAACAAAACAAAACAAACAAAAGAACAGACTCTTAAATACAGAGAATAAACTGTTAGTTGCCTGAGGGGTGGTGGGTAGGTGGGTGGGCAAAATAGATGAAAGGAATTAAGAGTTACAAACTTCAGGGACATCTGGGTGGCTCAGTTGGTTGAGTGTCCAACTAAAGCTCAAGTCATGATCTCACAGTTCGTGGGTTTGAGCCCTGTGTCAGGCTGACAGCTTGGAGCCTGGAGCCAGTTTCAAATTCTGTGTCTCCCTTTCTCTCTGCTCCTCCCCTGATCATGCTCTGGGTCTCTCTCTCTCTCTCTCTCTCTCTCTCTCTGTCAAAAATAAATAAATATTTAAAAAAAAAGAGTTACAAACTTCAGTTATAAGATTAAGTCACACAGGAGAAACCCAATAGAGGACAATGGGGAGGGGAAGGAGGAAAAAGAGTTAGGGAGAGGGAGGGAGAAAAAAACACGAGAGACTCTTGATTCCTGAAAACAAACTGAGGGGGGAAGGGGAAGGGGAAAAGGTACAGCAGGGTGATGGTCTTGGTGGAGGTCACTTGTGGGGAAGAGCACTGGGTGTTATATGGAAACCAACCTGACAATAAACTATAAAGTTAAAAAAAAAAAAATAAAATAAAATAAAATTAAAAAAAAAATAAGATTAAGTCACAGATGAAAGGTCAATATAGGGAATATGGTCAATAATATTGTAATAACATTGTATGATGACAGATGGTGACCACACTTATGGTGAGCATTGAGTAAAGTATAGAATTGTCAAGTCAATGTGGTGTATACTTGAAACTAATATAACATTGTATGTCCATTATATTTCAATAATAAAAAGAAAAGAGAAAGATACTTGGGAGGTATGTAAAGACAGTCATTTGGGTTAAAAATCACACTTTCACAGAACTTAATAGAAACACAGATGTCTCTATGATTGGAAATTCAAGATATTAATGACTTCTATAACATGTAGACTGAAATATCAGCAAATATCTGAATTCTAAAGAAATGTACAAGTAAACTAACAACATGAAAAATATAAATTCACACTCATCTGCCACTTGAAAAATTAATAGAGCATCTGCTATTCAGCAGAAATCTCTAAATGCATGTACCACATAATTAAAAATCAGAATCCACACTAATGTGGCAAATGAAGAGAAATAATTTCTTGACGTTCAAACCAAAACCAGAACTAAAATTATTCTTGGATAAGAGGCATTTGGCGTATAGAAGAATTACAGATAGTACTTAAGAGTTCCTGGAATGCACATTTTGGATAACACATTTTGTTATTATTACACAAGTGAAATCTCCAAATGTATGTTAAGGAATATACCAAAATCTTCCAGAACATTCTTGATCAAAAATCAAGGAGGCATACCACTTTTCCAAATCCAAAATTAATTGTGAATTTTTTCTGTATTTTTTTGATAGCAAGGAGAAGATTCAAAATCCCAAGATTAGCCATTAGTCAGAAACACTTTTCAAAACAGCTCTTCTCATAATCACATATAACTCACATTGATTTCCTCAGTGATATACTAATGAGGTTCCCTTTACCTTTCATGGAGTGTTTTGTATATTATGGTATATCTGGAGACTCCTCTATCTCTGGATGGGTAAGCAAAGAAGTTTGGTGACAGAAAAGCTTACTGGACACAATCTGTTCAGGTTATTTATAGGTAGTTAACAAATTATGCTAATTGAGTGTTTTAAAGCAAAACACATTTTGTGAAGTTTTACAAATGTGTAGATCAGGAATTCTGCAGGACTTGTTTGGGCAATTATTTTCCTCCATGTCATCATGTCAATCGTTCACCCGGTGACATTTAGCTGATGGTTTTGCTAGACATGAGAGTCTGTGTTACTTTCATTCATATATCTGGTGCCTTTATAGAGATTGACAGAAGGCTGGGCTTGTTGGATCTGTTTAGTAGAGAGCCTACATATTACTTCTGAAGCATAGAGCTATCCTTACATTAGAGAGTTCTGAGTGCCAACATTTCAGGAGGCTGAGGCAGAGATTGAAAGTCTTCTTAGGACTTACCTTTAGAAAAGCCAATATGTTACTTTGGTCACATTCTATTAATCAAGAAAGTATAAGGCTAGGCCATATCTACATGGGGACGGAAAGATGGGGAGAAGGAAGAAGAAGAAGAAATTGCATCTCATAATGAGAAAATGGTATTCATGTAGACGAAAAGAAGATATTAATCACACTCATGATGGATACAAGATACTTCAGTTCACCCACTAACTCTAAAAATTAATCTACAGTGATAAACTATTTTTTAAAAATAAACTTGATCTTTTGAGCAGTTTAAAGTTTACTATGTAATTTCCCATAACCTCTTTCCTCCACACATGCATAGTCTTCCTCTTTCATTCCCAACAACAATAAATGGACATTTCATTCAAGAGCAGCAGAATACACATTCTCTAGTGCACATGGAACATTCTCCAGGATCACATTTCTATATGCTAACAAATCTGAAAGATAAATAAAGAAAACAATCTAAAAAACAATAAAATTCTTACCATAAATTTAATCAAGACATGAAATATCTGTACAATGAAAACTTTGAGACATTGATTGAAGAAACTGAAGAAGACACAAATAAGTGGAAAGATATTCCATATTCATGGATCAAAAAATTAATATTTTAAGATGTCATATATCTAAAACTATCTATAGATTAAATAAAATCTCTATTAAAATTACAGTAATATTTTTCACAGACATAAAGTAATCCTAAAATTTTGTATGGAGCCACAAAAAAGATCCAAACAGGTAAAAGGTCCTGAGAAGAAATAATAAAGATAGAGTCATCACATTCCTGATTTTAAATTTTATTACAAAACTACAGTAATCAAAACAAAACAGTATGGTACTGCATAAAATCAGACACATAGACTAAAAGAGCAGAATCAAAAGAATAGAAATAACCCCATGCCTATATAGTCCACTGATATTTAACAAGGGAATCAAGAATATACAGTGGGGAAAGAATAGTCTCTTCAATAAATAATGTTGGGAAAACTGGATATTAATATCCAAAATAATGAATATGGAAACTTTTATTATACCAGACACAAAATTTAAGTCAAAATAAATTTAGGATATAAATGGAAGTCCCAAATTTTAAACTCCTAAAAGAAAACATAGGAAAAAGATCTTTGACTTTGGTTTTGGTGACTTTTTAAAAATATGACATCAAAAGGATGATCAGCAATTGAAAAAAATTAATAAATATGATTATATCAAACTATAAAGATTCTGCAAAAAGATAGAAATAATCAACAAACTGAAATGCCAACTTAGAGAATAGGAGATAATAGTTGGAAACCATTTATCTGGTAAGGGGTTATTATGCAATTCATCTAATGAACTCATACATATAATTTTTAAAAAATCTAATTAAAACATTGGTAAAGGACTTGAATAGACATTTTGTAAATTATCAACTAGTACATGAGAAGAGGCTCAGCATCACTAATCGTCAGGGGAAAACAAATCCAAACCACAGTGAGGTATCATCTCACACCTGTTAAAAGGGCTATCATCAAGAAGATAAGCTATAACAAGTTGTCAAGAATTGGAATAAAGGGAACACTTGTGCACTGTTGATGGGGATATAAATTAGTACACCCACTACTGAAAACAGTATGAAGGTTATTAAAAGTTTTAAATAGAACTACCTTATGTTCCAGCAATCTGACTTCTGGGTATAAATTGGAAGGAGATGCAATCATTATTTTGAGGAGATATCTGTGTTCCCATGTTTATTTCAGTATTATTCACAATGACCTAAGTTACAAGTGTCCGTTAATGACCTAAGTTACAAGTGTCCATTAAGGTATGAATGGTTAAAGGAGATGTGGTGCACATATAAAATGGAATAGTATTCAGTAAAAAAAATGAAAGCAATCCTACCTTTTTTGACATCATGAATGAACTTTGAGGATGTTAAGTGAAATAAGGTGAAATAAATCAGATAGAGAAAGACAAATGCTGTATGATATATCACTATGTGGAATCTAAAAAAGCCACCCTAATAGCAGGAGAGAATAGAGTGGTGATCGTCTGGGCCTGAGAAGGGGGGGAAATTGGGACATGTTGGTCAAAGGGTATGAACTTCCAGCTTCAAGATGAATAAGTTCTGGGAATCTAACATATAGCATGGTCACTAAAATTAACAAAACCATATTGGATACTTGAAAGTAGTTAAGAGAGAAGATCTTAAATGTTAAATCACCACACATATACAAAAAATTATGCATCAGGGGATGGAAGTGCTAACTAATTTATTGTAATTATTTTTCAATATATACATGTATCAACATCACATAGTATAGCTTAAATTTGCATATTTTATATTTCACTAATATTTTGTTAACTCAGGGAGAAAATAAAAAACATTTTTAATTTTAGAGAAAATTTTAGAAATTATGTACCTTTGACATCCATTTTATATCTTCAAAATCTAAGACAGATATGCCATAGAAAAATGCCCGAGGTCATTTGTGAATAGAAAAGAAAACACAGTAAAAAATTACTATCACTGGGTCTCAAATAAATGTTACACTAAAAATCATTTTACCTTTTTTTTTTTTACTTGTAGAGAATTTATGTTTAATGTATTGTTATACAACCTTTATAGTTAAATCATATACTGCATGTGAATCCTTTGACTCCATAAGATATCATGGGCTTCTTCAGGTTTACTAGAGACACTTTCTATCTTTAAATATCATTACAATATTGCTTACTTAAAACATACAGTGTGTTTAGTATTGCTTTCTCTCTATTAAATTAATGATTATATTTTAGGTGGTGCCATTTTTCAGAGAAGGACTTGTAGTCAATTTTTCTGTGTGTGAAGTGGTGGGAAAATTAGCTTTGAAATAGCAACTTAGAATTGAGATCAATCCATAAAACTTTCTTGGCATATATTATTTAATTTCATATATAAAGTTCCATTTGAGAGAATCGAATTTTGTCATATCAAAGTATAAAGTTCAGAAATAGGAAAACTTTGAGTTCTTTTTCACAATAATTGTGTTAATCATGATTGCCTAATAATTTCAGTGCAGAGAAATTTCATTTTGATAATCGATTAATGTCATCAGTGGGAAACTCATGACATGAAAAATTAGTTGCAGTACATCACCAATAGAATCAGTTAGCTATTAACACCTAAATATATGCATTAACTTCAGCATCTGCAAAAATGAGACAATCAATTTTTGTGTTCTTCCTGATATAATTTAATATTAAGCAGTTAGAACAATCTATTATGTAATCTTGCTAAAAAACTTGGTCTGTATCTTATCAAAACTGGACAGTCCAATTGAACTTATATGGATGTCAAGTGATAGAGGAAAAATTTAGTATATCTCAAAAACAGACTTGTCCAAGAATGATACTTTCTTCAGGTCCACCAATTTAGTTTCTGTAATAAAGTAAAGATAGTAACAACACCAAATACAAAAGCAGTAGGCAGAGAGCAACTGTTCTAATGTAAAATAAACTTAAGAAGCACAACAAAGTCCAATGCAATGTGAACCTGGGGTGGATCTTTATTTACATATTACATAAACATATGGAGTCCTATTTGTTATAACTTCAGAGAAATTTATTATTATTAACTGGTATAAAGAACATTTGTTAAGTTTGTCTGATATGATAATGGTTTAATGGTGTCTGTTTTTCAGAGTTTTAGGTGTAGATATAATTTGAGGTTTTTTCTCAAGGTTTTAGCAAAGAGAAAGAAAGGAACAGAATTACATAAACCACATCCAAAATAAAGCAGAATCTTGACAACTTAGGTAATAAAAGCTTTCACTACATTTTCTTTTATACCTCAAATATATATATATATATATATCCCAGTTTTTATTTAAATTTTAGTTAACATACACTGGGTGTTATATGTAAGTGATGAATCACTAAACAAATTTAAAAAAAAATGAAATACTGAATCTTGGAAGAGAAGCTAAAAGTAGTTTAATTCACCACCCTTATGAAATATTTGGATTTTGTTTTTCTTTTACATATGTATATACACGGATATATACAGACATACTACAGTATTATAAATTTGTGAGGACTGTATATGGTAATTATGATTATTTCTTATTATAAATATAATATTAATTATTTGAATAAATAGTCTGTGCTGAAAACAAACAAACAAACAAATAAATAAATAAAAATGAGATTTACCTGTATTATATTCAAATTGAAGAAAAGTAAAGACAAATAGAAAATCCTGAAAGAAGTTGGTGGACAGGGACATCTTACAGAAAAACCAGTTAAGAAGGGCACTAAGTTTCTCTCCTAAAATAATACAAACAAAAAGATAGTAAAGTCAAATACATGATATATTGAAAGAAAAAAAATAAGCACTGCCAACCTAGAATTTTATGCACAGCAGAATTATCCTTCAAAAGTGAAAGAAAAATATCTTCTTACCAAAGAAGATACACAGATGACAAATAAACACATGAAAAGATTCTTCAGATCATATGTTCAGAGAAATACAAATTAAAACAATAAGATACCACTGAACATCTATTGCAAGGCCCAAATCCAAACCACCATTTGACAATATCAAAGGCTGGTGAGGATGTGAAATAATAGGAACTCTCTCTGTTGATAAAAATGCAAACTGATACAGCCACATGGGAAGACATTTTGCAGTTTCTTACAAAACTCAACATACTGTCATCAAACAATCCAGCAGTTATGCTCATTGGTATTTACCCTAAATATCTGAAGACTTATGTACACAAAATTCTGCATGTGATGTTTATAGCAGCTTCATTCATAATTTTCAAAACTCAGAAGCAATCAAGATATCCTTTAGTAGGTGGATGGATAAATAAACTGTGGTGCATCCAGACAAAGGAATATCATTGAGTGCTAAAAGGCAATGAACTATGAAGGCATATTACTAAGTGAAAGAAACCAGTCTGAAAAGGCTACATACTATATAATTCCAACTATATGGCACTTTGGAAAAGACAAAACTATAGAGACAGTAAAAAATTTACTGGTTGTCAGGGACTGTGGGGCAGGAAGAAATGAGCTGGCAGAGCACAGAGGAATTTAAGCACAGTGAAACTGTGTATGATACACCATTATAGTGCATACATGTCATTAGACATCTTTCAAAACCCCTATGATATATAACACCAAGGATGGATCTTAATGTCTATTATAGACATTGCATGTTAATGCTGTGTCGGTGTAGGTTCATCAGTTATAACAAATGTACCACTGTGTTGGGAGATGTTAATAATGAGGAAGGCTATGTGTAGAAGCAGGGATAGAGGGGTATGTCTATAGCTTTCTCTTCATTTTGTTGTGAACCTAAAGCTTCTCTTTAAAACAGTCTATACATTAAAAAAATTTTTTATGTTCTTTATTTTTGTGACAGAGAGAGAGAGACAGACAGACAGAGAATGAGTGGGGGAGGGGAAGAAAGAGAGGGAGACACAGAATTTGAAGCAGGCTCCAGACTATGAGCTGTCAGCACAGAGCCCGATGCGGGGCTCAAACCCATAAACCGTGAGATCATGCCTGAGCTGAAGTTGGATACGTAACCGACTGAGCCACCTAGGAGCCCCCAGTCTGTACATTTATAAATATCATTTATAAAACACCAAAAAAATACTTAATAATAAATCTAACAAACTATGTATAGGAATTATTAGTAGAAATCTACAAAAAAATTGATGACATAAACAAGAGAAGATATAAATACCTGGAAATTATTTCATATTCATATATCAAAAAGACAATATTACTAAATTTCAGTGTTTTAAAATATGATCTGTAGATGTAGTGCATGCCTCATCAAAATCATAGCGAGGTTTTTAGAAATAGCAACAAACTAAATCTAATATACAGAAAACAGAAAACCAAAAATAGCCTACCCAAGTCAGAAAAGGAAGAACAAAAGTGCAAGACTCACAATAGCTGATTTTAGGAGTTGCTCCTCAGCAATTTTAATCAAGACAGTGATTCTGGCAAAAAAAAATAGACTAATTAAACACTGAAACATAATGTAGTGTCTAGAAGTAGACATAAATATTGTCAACTAAGTTTGGGGAAATCACAAAGACAATTTGATAAAGGAAAATGATGCTGGATCAATTGGATATCCATATGTAATCATCATGATCATCATCTCCAAAGACCTTACACATTACACCAAATCATGAAATGAGTCATAAACCTATATGTAAAATGCAAAACTAAAAAACTTCCAGGAGAAAATCTGGATTTTCATGGGTTTGGTGATAAATATTTAGATACAACACAAAAAACCACAATCCAAGAAAGAAAAATTGATGTTAACCTCTATCTAAATCAAAAACTTATATTTTGGGGTGCCTGGGTGGCTCAGTCAGTTAAGCATCCAACTTCAGCTCAGGTCATGATCTCACAGTCCATGACTTTGAGCCCCACATCAGGCACTGTGCTGACAGCTCAGAGCCTGGAGCCTGCTTCGGATTCTGTGTCTCCCTCTCTCTCTGTCCCTCCCTCATTTGCACTCTGTCTCTCAAAGATAAATAAACATTTAAAAACTTTAAACTGTAAGAAAGACAATGTTAACAGAATAAAAACACAAATTTAAGACAGAGGAAAAAAACACTTGTATGTCATATGCCTGATAAAAGATATATTGGATATATACAAAGAACTCTACAACTCAACAGTAAGAAAACAAATAACCCAATCAAAACTGGGCAAAAGATTGAGAAGTTACCTCACCAAGAAGATATGCACACTGCAAATAGAGTATAAAAAGATGTACACAGTAATCTTATTGGGAATATACCTATTAAGTTTATTTTATAGCTTTACCGCATGATCCACCAATCATGCTTTTAAATATTTAGCAAACTGAAAACATATGTTCGCACAAAATGCATTCATATGTTAATTGCAGCTTTATTCATAACTGTCAAAACCTAGAAGTAGGTTTCAATTGGGGCCTGTTTAAACAAACTATGGTACTTACATACAATGCAATACTTTTCAGTGATGAAAGTAATAAACTATCGATCCATGCAACATGGATGAAACTTAAATTCATAATGTTAACTGAGAAAAGGAAGTCTGAAAAGGCAACACATTGTATGGTAGTCCTGTCTAGTTTATGATATTCTGGCAAGTCAAAACTATATAGATGGAAAAGAGAGCAGGGGTTTAAAAACCCTAAAGGTTGGGTTTGGTTGGAAAAATAAAGACATGAAGCATAGGCTTTTTTTTTTTTTAAACAGTGAAACTATTCTGTATGATATTATAATGGAGGATACATGATACTTGAATGTATCTACACTCATGGAACTTTATGACACAAAGAGTAAAACCACGTATGTAACTTTCAAAAATTAACGTTAAGTTGTACAGTTCTATAATGGAATACAGACATAGCAAAAAAATAATTGTATTGCAAATTGATATAATTTGACTGAAGTGAGAAGGAAAACAATGACATAATCTAAGTAACTTTTGAAAAGGGTGGACAAACCATAAGACAAACTCTGTGTGGTAAATTTGTTTCTTAATGCTGATAAATGTTATTAATCCTTAAACCACTGTATATACAGTGATGTTGAGTAAATAAGTAAATAAACAGTGAATGCTACGGGTGAGATCCCTCAGTATTACATTGGTTGAGATGAGAGAGTACATATAACCAGGAGGTAAAGATTAGAATAAACCATGTAGTGGTAGAATAGAACAAGACACATCAGCACATCAGAATGAACTCATTTGCAGCTTAATATGGATTAAGTTAATATATCTTTATATATGTGTGTGTGCATGCATGTGCATGTGTGCGTGCATGCATGCAAACCCAAGGCCTATATCTTAGTTTCTAATACATTATCCTGCAATAAAAGAGATAATGGTTTCTTGGAAAGATGACTAATTCTAGGACTGAGACAGGCAATATACAAAAGTGCATCTAATAATGCCAGAGAGTAAGAAGTGCTCAAATAAAAAAATGGCACCTGTGTCAAAGGGACATAGCAGCTAACTGAAAATCCCTCAATGGCCAGAACAATTTGAGTGACAAAGTGTAAAATAAATACCCTTGAGTCCATACTGATAGGAATAAATTAATGAATAAATAAATAAATGGGGGGAGGAGCAATCTCCTATGTAGAATAATTCTACATAATTTATACAGATATTCTCCCAAGGAGTTGGAGCATGTCTCCTCATCCCGTAACTGTGGGCTACGTATAGTGATAGGAGCGCCTGGGTGGCTCAGTCGGTAAGCTTAGGCATCCGACTTTGGCTCAGGTCATGATTTCACAGTTTGTGGATTTGAGCCCGGTGTCGGGCTTTGTGCTGACAGCTCAGAGCCTGGAGCCTCCTTAGGATTCCGTGTCTCCCTCTCTCTACCCCTCCCCTGCTTGATCTCTGTCTCTCTCAAAAATAAATTAACATTAAATTAAAAAAAAATAAAAAAATAAATAGGGTAAAGTAAGTAACATTATATGTAGAAACCAAAGGCTAACTCAGCAAGGTGATTAAGGTTAACATCATCATAGAGAAGTCTTGCTGATAGCATGTACTCTTTGACAGCATTGCAATGAAAAAGGCAGTTTACAGCTGTGGTCTAAAACCCATAATCCCAGTTGAATCATGAAAAAAAATCAGAAAAAAACAAACTGAGGGACTGTCCATAAAATGACAGACCAATATACCTCAAAAATGTCAAGGTCATCAAAAATAAAGGAAGTCTGAGCGTCTCAGCCAAGGGAAGTTTAAGGAGACATGACACTAAATGTACTGTGATATCTCATATAGAAAGCTGGAACAGGAAAAAAAAAAAGTCAGGTAAAATTAGATTTTAAAAAAAAATGAGCTTTAGTAAATAATATTGTACCAGTATTTTTTATTAATTGTAACAGATCTGCCAAAGTAATGTAAACAGTTAATGACAGTATAAACTCAGTGTAAAATTTGGTTTCCAGGAACTCTGAACTATTTTTGCAATATTTCTCTAATCTAAGGGACACCTGTGTGGCTCAGTGGGTTAAGCAACCCAACTTCAGCTCAAGTCATGATCTCAAGGTTCATGAGATAGAGCCCTGCATCAGGCTTTGCACTGACAACTCTGAGCCTGGAGCCTGTTTCAGATTCCCGGTCTCCCTCTCTCTCTTTCTGTCCCTCTCCAACTCGCCCTCTGTCTCTCTGTCTTTCTCATAAATAAATAAACATTTAAAAAAATAAAATTAATTTTAGGGATGCCTGGGTAGCTCAGGCAGTTAAGCGCCGATTCTTGATTTCAGCTCAGGTCCGATTTCAGCTCAGGTCCTGATTTCACGGTTCTTGAGATGGAACTGCACCTCAGGCTCTGAGCTGACAGCGCCACGCCTGCTGGGGACTCTCTCCCTCTCCCTGATCATGCCCTGCTTTCTCTCACTCCCTTTCAAAATAAATAAGTAAACATTAAACAAATAGAATAAAACAAATTTTAAATAATTTATTTAAATAAACAAGAAATTAAAACAACGTTTACCTTATCACTTTATCACAGAAGTAGGGAGTCAGATCACACTTTATGCATAATTTTTGTTTTCATGACTCCCTCGCAGGATAATAACTGACAACTTTTGAATTACTGCGTAATACCATGCATGTTTAGAAATGACATTGGCTTTTAATCTCTCCTTTATATACTCTCGTATGATTTTGGTGGGTTTACTTTAAATCTCCTTGTATGATTATTTTGAACTGGGTTCCAATAATAGGTTTACAAAATTCATACTTTCTACTACATGCTTCTTTGAAATCATAGCTATTATATTTGGTACAGAATTTTAGGGTTAAAGAGAAAGAAAGTCACAAAATTAATGCTTGTAAAAATAATTAAAATTTATTAATGGAGTTATTAAATCATACACTGATGCTACATTATTAAAGGAAATACAGACGTTCTTTTTACAGACACTGTGTCTAAATGACAAAAAGTAAAATAAAGACTCACAACTATTTTTCTTTCATTATTATTAGTATAACAAACCAAGAAAAAAATTTAGATCAATATTGAGTTAGGCAGCTGTGATCTCAGGTAAGCATATTCATAAGTCAAATAGTGAGATTATCAAATTTTTATTTCACATTTTCCTTAGTGGTCCCATGTTTGGTTATAATTAATCCAAGTACAGTTGACCTTTGAACAACATGGGAGTTAGGGACCCTGACTCTGTGCAGTAGAAAATACACACATTAACATCTCATTCCCCAAAAACCTAACTACTAATGTCCTGTTGTTGACTGGCAGGCTAACCCATAACATAAGTAGTCGAGTAGCACTTATTTTATATATTGTATGTACTATTTACTGTATTCTCACAGTAAAGCAAGCTAGAGAAAAGAAAATGTTATTAAGAAAATAATAAGAAAGAGAAAATTATAGGTACTATTTTATCTAAAAAAAACTGTGTGTAGGTGGACCCATGCAGTTCAAAGCCATGTTGTTCAAGAGTCAATTGTACTGTATCTTCCTCTTCTTTCTAATTTTCCTAATGAAATTCACATTAAATAGTTACATTATTAAATCACTTGAATTTAATCATGCTGATTGATAGTACAAAGAATGTCTTCTGTAATATTGAATTTAGAACAAATAGGATTTATTAATTGCTGGAGTAATGTGCAATGATTAACTTCCCCTATTTACAACAAAAATGATTTAAAAATTATTATGAATTTTCATTTTTTAAGTTTATTTATTTATTTTGAGAGAGAGAGAGACTGAGAGAACAGGGGACAGGCAGAGAGAGAAAGAGAGAGAGAGAGAGAGAGAGAGAATCTCAAGCAGGCTCAGCACTGCCAGTGCAGAGCCCAATACAGGGCTCAAACCAATAAACCTTGAGATCATGATCTGAGCCAAAATCAAGAGTTGGATGCTTAACTGACTGAGCCAGCCAGGCATCCCAGAAATTTTCCTTTTATAAAGGTTTCCCAAGTGAATCTTTATTTCAAAATATCAGTTCTATTAACTAACGAGCTTTGAATCCTGCTAACTAAAAAAGGCTTTTGTTCTTAATATTCAAAAGTTCTCCCCTCTGCATTATATAATACAATTCCCACACTATGTTTAAAATTATATTCACTCTTATTCTATAAAAGGAATTTCCTAATTGATTTTGTGATTTTTTCTTAGTTCTTCCATTTGTTTCTTAACATTTTTTTATTTTAATACTTAATATATATACAGTGGAATAAAACAGGTAAAACTTCCTGCCTATCCTAATGAAACGTACATTTTAGTACTGAAACCATGTATTAAGGGTAAAAGTTTTGACTTTTATTTGTAACTAAACCAAACAAAGGCAAGAGGTTAGAGCCATCAAGCTTGGCCATGAAGCTAACAGGACAAAGTTTTCAGAAGACTTTGTTTTAAAACTCTTTTTAAAAAACTTATAAGAGTTTGAGTGCATTGAATTGTTGGTTTTAATTTTGTTTAAAGTATAATATGCATGAAAAAATGAACATATCACAGAAATATAGATCAAAGGATTTTCATAGTGAAATATGCCTATTTAACCAATACTGAGTTCAAGAATTCTAAAATTATCAACACACCAAAGGCATCTTTTATATTCCTTCTCCTTTAAAAATTTTTTTTTTTAATTTTATTTATTTACTTTGAGAGAGAGAGAGAGCGTGAATGTGTGTGCAAGTGGAGGAGAAGCAAAGAGGGAGAGAGAGAAACCCAGAGCCCGATGCCAGGCTCAAATTCAACAAACCATGAGATCATGACCTGAGCCGAAGTCAGATGCCTAATATTGACTGAGCCACCAATCCTCCCCCTTTCCTTCTCCTTGGAGAGTAGTCTTTATGCTGATTTCTAAGATCATAGAATAGTTTCACTTATTTTGTGACCTATATAACTGCAATCCTAAAATATACATTCTCTTGTGACTGGTTATTTCATTCATTTTGTTTGTAAAATACATTCATATTTTTACATGATTTTACATCATTCTTTCTCATTCCTGTATATTACTCCAGAATTTGAATACAGCACAAGTTATTTACCCAGGCTACTGCTGATGAACTTTTGGTCGTTTCTAGTTTTTTGGCCATCAAAATTAGTATTTCTATGAATGTTTTATTACATGTCATTCAGGAAAAATATGGAGACATTTTCATTGGGCTTATAACTTGAATTGGAATTGCTGAATCAGAGTGTATGCAATCAAACTTAGTAAATACTTCAAAGCAGAGTTCTAAGTGGAGGCACAAATTTACATCTCTAACATCAATACACAAGAGTTCTAACTACTCCATATCCTTACAAACATTTGATTGTTCCAAAAAATTTTTATGTTAGTCATATTGGTGTGTGTAATATGGTATCAGTTTTAATTTGCAGCTTTAGTTTCCATTTCCTTAATTATTAAAGTTAAGCACCTTTTCATGTTTATTGACTATCACATATCTAAGTTATTTGCCCAATTTTCTATTAGGTCATCTTTTATTTACTTCATTGGTTTGAAGTACTTCTACACATTATGAATACATACCCTTTTTATATACATGTTTTGCAAATATGTTTTCCAAGAATGCTAATGGCATGTATTTTAATGGTTTAATGAAAGCTGTGATAAAGAGAATGTCTTAATTTCAGAGTCTGATTAAGTTTTTCTTTTAAACTTACAGATTTTTTTTGTCTGAATACTCTGCCATTACCAATATTATAAAGTTGACCTGTTATTTTTTTCTAATCTTTTTATTTATCTCTGGCATTTAAATTTGAAATTCATCTTAAGTTGTTTTCATTATTAAGTGTGAGCAGAGAAAGAAATACATCATGTCTATATGGATAACCAATTAACCCAGAACAAGTTATTGAAAAGACTATTTGGTCTCTCCATTTGATTTCATCAGTCAGTGCCACTGTCTTAAATTCTATAGTGTTATCATAGTTCAGGATATCTGGCTGTATAATCCCCTGCTTTTTTCTCCTTCAAATTTCCATAAAAGTGGAAGTTTTGGATTGATTGTGTCAGAAGCTCAGTGTACCTTCTTGCCAGCCCACCAACCACTTACCTGGTAAAACTTTTGTGTTTTTTTTTAATTGTCTGGAATTTACTCATAACAAATGGAGAAAAATTTACCCATAAAACATACTAAATCTTTAGAAGAACATCAATAATCTGTGGCCTTGGAGTTCTAATCTTCTCCTATGCCTCTCAGGTTTTATGTCATGTAAATTCTATTCTGAACAGGTATGGCCAAAATGATGGTGCTGACTTCAATTCAGCTCCAACTCTGGAACTCTGATGTCATGCAAGCAGGCTCAGGTCCCTTTTCATAGTGTTGTCTCTAGTCTAGGTGCTCATGGCCCAGCTCAACCACGCAGCTTCCACTTATAGCCTATGAGTCCTGTCCAGGTACAGCAGACCTAGCATACTGAAGGTGTCATTTTCCCTGTCCCAGATTGCTTATACCAAGATTTCATGCTGGGACTAGCAAGCCAAGGAGACATGGTATACAGGCCCTCTTGTAGAGTGGAAAAGTCACTTCAGAAGAAGTAGACCACACAGGGGGCCTGGGTGGCTCAGTTGGTTAAGTGCTTGACTTTGGCTCAGGTTATGATCTCATGGTTCATGGGTTTGAGCCCCGCGTCGGACTCTATGTTGACAGCTTAGAGCCTGAAGCCTGCTTCAGGTTTTGTGTCTCCCTCTCTCTCTGCCCCTCCCACTCATACTCTTTGTTTCTCTCTCTCTCTTTCTCTCTCTCTTTCAAAAATAAATAAACATAAACAATAAAGAAAAATAAGTAAGCTATTTTTCTAAAATACCAAACATTAAAGCATAGATGCACTGCCCAGTCAAGAACTTGGCCATGAGAATAGCTCTTCTTAAAGAGGCTGGGTTTATTTGGAACAGAAGTGTTCATGACTAAGGGCATTGTCAAAAACAATGGAGATTTCGGTAACAAGAAATTAAGCGAGAGCTGGTAGCTCAATGCACTGAGCAGCTATAAGCAAAATGGCAGCTCAGCCAGAACTTTACCAGAAGGAACCAGAGAAAGAAATAGCAAACAAGATTCATCCTGAGATCACACTCATCCTTAGGTGTCTAGAAGATTGTGCATTTATGCAAGGCTGCACCTACTCAGTAGCAACCCGAGTATGACCCATGATAGATCTGAAGCCTTCCCCAAGCCACATATGTTTCCACAGATGATGTGGCAATAGCTTCACCATCTGAGGAGCAGCCAAGTAAGTAACTTTAGTGCTATGAGTTCCTAGATGAATATAGGACAAAAATCACAAATTCCCTGGACTGTGAAAAATCTTCAAATAACACACACACGCGTGCACACGCACATACACACACCATTGCAGAATGAAAATCTAAACCAAAGGTCTTGGGTACACTTTTATTTTATTTAATAATAATAATAATAATTTCAGTGTAATGAATGTACAATGTTTTATTAGTTTTAGGTATACAATATAGTGATTCAACATTTATATACAATATTTAGTGCTCATCACAATAAGTATACTCTTAATCCCCAGCACCATTTCACCCATCCCCCACTCACTTCCCCTCTGTCAACCACCCACCAGCTTGTTTTTTATATTTAGGAGTCTGTTTTTTTAGTTTGTCTCTTTTTCTTTGTTTTGTTTCTTGAATTCCATATATGAATGAAATCATAGAAGACATACAGATAGCCAAGACACATGAAAAGATGCTCAACATTACTAATTTTACTAATTATCAGGGAAATGCAAATCAAAACCACAAGGAGTATTGATGAGGATGTGGGAAAAAGGAGCGCTGTACACTGCTGGTAGAAAAGCAAACTGGTACAGCCACCGTGAAAACAGTATGGATGATCATCGAAAAAATTAAAAATAGAATTACCATATGATCCAGTAATTCCACTACTGGGTATTTGACCAAAAAAAATAAAAATATTAATTCAAAACGATATATGCTTCTATGTTTATTGCAGCATTAATTATAATAGCCAAGATTGGATGTAACCCAGTCTCTGTCAATAGATCAATGGATAAAGAAGATGTGATATTATATATATATATATATATATATGACATTTACAACAACATGAGTGGATCTAGAAAGTATAGTGCTAAGTAAAATAAGTCAGAGAAAGGCATAAACTATTTTAACTAAATGGTTCCTTTTTTTAATTTTTTTTATGTCTTATTTTTTTATTTTGAGAGACAGAGACAGAAAGTGAGTGGGGGAGGGGCACAGAGAGAGGGAGACCCAGAATCCAAAGCAGGCTCCAGGCTCTGAGCTGTCAGCACAGAGCCTGACATGGGGCTCTAACCCATGGACTGTGAGATCATGACCTGAGCCGAAGCCAGGCACCCAATCGACTGAGCCACCCAGGCGCCCCTAAATGGCTCCTTTTGACTTAGACGCTAGAATTAGCAGACAGAGAATTCCAAACAGCTATTACAAATCTGTTCCAAGAACTAAAAGAAACTACTTTTATGAATAGAAAAAAATATAATAATAATAACTCATCATATACAGAATATCACTGAAAGATAAGAATTATTAAAAAGAACTACATGTAAATTCCACAATTAAAAAGACAATAAGCCCAATGAAAACCCCTTAAAAGAACACAACAGTAGATTTGAGTTGGCATACAAAAATTCAGTGAACTTTAATATATATCAATATTCATAATATGAGCAAAAGAAATAATCAAAAATGAAGAGAAATAGGGGTATCTAGGTGGCTTAGTTGGTTAAGCATCTGATTCTTGATTTCAGCTCAGGTCATCATCTCACTATCATGAGATTGAGCCCCACGTTAGACTCTGCTCTGGGCATGGTGTCTGCTTGAGATTCTCTCTCTCCCTCTGTCCCTCCCCTTCTCAAGAAGAAGAAGAAGAAGAAGAAGAAGAAGACAACAAATAAATAATGCAATTAAGAAATGTAAGACACTATTAAATGTACTGACATACCCAGGATGAGAGTTTCAGAAGCAGAGGAGAAAAAAAAGTGGGGGAAAAAGATATTCAAGGTAATAATGACTGAAAACTCTTCAAATTTGATGAAAGCCATTAATCTACACATACAAGAAATCCAGTGAACTATAAGTGAGACAAACACAAAAAAGATCCATATGCAGACACATCATACTAAAAATTATGAAAGCCAAAGATAATAGAGAAAACCTTAAAAGCAACAGGAGGAAACTGATTTATCACATATAAGGAAAGCACAATAACTTTGACAGCTGACTTCTCATTAAAAACAATAAAATTCAGAAGGCAGCGAATGACATATTCAGCATGCTGACAAAACAAAATCAAATAATAATCCTACATCCATCAAAGATACCCCTCAAAATCCAAGGATAAACAATGATGTCTTAGATTTAAAAACATAACAAGCAAAACAAAACACACAAAAAAAATGGAGAGAATTTGCTTTCAGGAGACCTGCCTTAGAAGAAATACCAAAATAAATTCTTCAGATTGAAAGGAAGTGATACCACACAATAATTCATTTCCATGTGAAAAAAACAAAGAATACCACTAAAGGTAATTATTTAGATAATGATAAAAGAGTGTAATTACATGTTTTTCTCCTTTCTTCCCTGATTTAAAAATCATTTGCCTAAAACATTAATAATAAAGTTGTATTGTTGGACCTATAACATAGAAATGTAATATATTTGACAATAGCAACACAAGAAAAGAAAGGTAAGACTGATGCTGTATTAGAATAAGGATAGACAGGGGCATGTGGGTGGCTCAGCTCAGACTCAGCGTCTGACTTCAGCTCAGAGCATGATATCATGGTTTGTGAGTTCAGGCCTTGGATCGGGCTCACTGCTGTCAGTGCAGCGCCCACTTCAGATCCTCTGCCCTCTCTCTCTTTGTTCCTACCCTGCTCATGCTCTCTCTCAAGAAAACACAAAAAAACAAAAAAACAAAAAAAAAAACATTTAGAATAAGTATAGACATCATTTCAAACACACAGGAAACAATGAAGAGAGCCAGAAATGGAAACAATGTTTATTAATTACCTGTTAGTGCAAATGTGCACTAACATTTTTATGGTCAGCAAACTAAAACTTAAGGTATGTGAAGATTTATTGGGTTCATATTCTGAAATCACAAATTTGTTCTCTTCTTTCTTAAAATAAATCAGAACATATTTGCTTTTCTTCCTCTGGTTGTTTTGTTCACTTTTTGAAAAGGAAAATAAACATAAAACAAAGAAAGGAATCAACCAAATGGTAAATGGTTACCAATCAGCAGGTAACTCTGCCTTCTTTTCCTGGGGACGGGGGGTGGGGGAGGGGGAGGGCAGTTGTCAGCACTACCTCCATTACCTTTCTTTTCAGTTTGAAGGGCCACTGGACATTGCAGTGACGTTGACATTTATTGCCTTAGATCGCCTTCATATTATAAGTCTGACTCAAACAACCCTTTTTCAAAAAAAGACGTATGAATCTTCATCATATGGCTGCAGATACATTCTGGACCACATTCTGTGCCACCTTTCACTTCACCAATATCGGTATGATCATCCCGAAATGGTAGTCTGTATCCCAGCATTGAAGTGAGTCCAAGTAAAGCCACTGAAGTGAGTCAAATGCACAGTAGAATGATCTCTTAAAAAGTGAATTCCTTTGCTCTCATGCCGAACTCTTCTTTACAGATATCTTAGATATTACATTTTACATGTGTAAAACCATGCATACCACAGTGACCAATTTTGGGCATTTAATTCCCTGTTGCAAGTTGAGTTGCACTCTCTGTGCCTTGGCTAAAAATCTCTCTTTACTACATCTCTTCATAACAGTAGCCACAACCCATGCATGGGATCCTGTCCTGCACATTAGACATCTTCTGGACACGGATAAGATGTCCCATTGCACCACTCTGGAAAGTCACATTTATTGTATTCTTTTCTAAAATTTCATCTGATTTCAAGAACTTGCAGTTTGCAACAAAATCTGAAAGCACAATCAGCTTCAAGACTCAGTGCAGTTTGAAGGAATGCGTATCTTCTTCCCAGTGCTATAAGGATCTGCAGTCAAGCTCCTCTCCTTCAACCACACTGTTCCCACTGTGCTTCTATAGAAAGATGTCCCTTGGATTTTTATGCAATGGTGTTACAAAAAAAGCATAACTGCATTTGCTGACCTACTGGTCTCTAACTTTGTTGGATATGTTATGCACACTTTTTACTCATATGTACCCATTTTTTCATCTTGTTTCATACTCAAATTATGATTGAGCTCATGAGTCACAGTGAATGCAAAATCTCTCAAATCGACCCCTTGGAAACTTTCAAATACGCAATCAACCTGATGCTTACATATCCCTGCATGTAAGTGATACTCAAAATAATGTTAAAATATATATTTTATTACAAGAAGATGAGCAACATTAGCATGCAGGTGAAAATTAAAGCTGATTATCCTCCAAGTGCAAGAATCCTTTGGTAGCTGATCTTTTTCATCAATTCCATGGGATTTTCTTGACTCTAGATCAAAAACCCAAATAAAATCTCATCAATTGACAGTGCATCAAAATAAGAATCTGCAATATTGGCTACAATGCAGGTTTCTTCTTGCATCTATGAGAGATTACTTGCTGAATAAACAAATCAGTTGTAGTCTACCACCACTGTCAATTTAACAAGATATATGTGGTTCCACCATCCCTCATAAAAACTGTATTTCAAAGAGGAATTGTCCCTTTCTTAAAACTTCATTTGTTGTTCTACTCCTTCTGTTAAGCCACATTTTGCAGGTAGAAATTTTGTCTTCTCACTGTCAGTATTATACACCAGATGTTTGAATGTAAAAAGAATTCTGGGCTCGATTTCATAAGCAATATCATTTATCTGTAACATTCCTTGAAAGTGACCAAAATAGGAGTTGAGGGAAACCAAGCATTCCAGGTCATTCATCACATACCCACAATAGTAACAGTCATTTTGGACAAAAGGCTAGTCCTTGAAAAGAGAATGTTGGTCTGTGTAGGCGAACACTGGGAGGTATCTGGACAGCAATACTTCTTGACTTTCATATGGAGAACGTGTCTCTAACCCCCAAAACACAGACTGTAAGAGTGCCAACCTGGAGGCTTCATGAAGTCCCTGCCCATTTCCTTTACCCTCAGGGGACTTACCATTTCTGGAGACCATAACATTGGGAGCACCCAACCAAAGACCACCCAGAGAGGACCAAGAACATCTCCTGCCAGAACAGGAGAATAATCTCACTTGTACCAGGTCTCACTCATAACTATTATGGAGCAATCATATGGATCCATGATGAAAACAAAAAATGACAGATCACGAAACATCACTGTTCTGTCTCTTCCCTCTGAGCTGGCTGTATGCCGTGCTGATTTTTAAGGATGTATCTTTCGAGAGATTGAACCCTCAGAGAAGCAACATTATAAAAATTAAAAGAAATATGGAATGAGGATGGTTATGAGGATACTGGAGTGGAGAAGAAGGAGAAGGATCTGGGGAAAAAAGTGATTAGTGTTTGGCCCAAGACATCACTCAATGTATTGCCTTGGATATGTTCTTAATATTGGTAAAGCTTAATGATATTGGAAGAGTAGGAGAGAATTGGTGATTAACTGTTGGTTGATAAATATTAAACCTGAATAATGGACACATATGGATTATTTTACTGCTCTCTAAATACATAAATATCTGTGAACATTTCCACACCTGATATTTAAAACAAAAAGGCCTTGGGGAAAAGATAAACATAAATCTTGGTTTTCTGGGGATATTTCAATTTATATATGTTGACTTGACATAAATATTAATAGTTTTTCCTTTAAATTTCAAATGATAAATTATTTGGTCACACTATTCAAGAGACGTATATACAAGAAAGTCATAAATTATAATATCTTTCATGGTAGTTCACATATACTACCCTGGAGCAGAATTATTTATTTACTTGTCTTCCCCATGCTCTTCTCTTCTAACCCTGTCAAACTGTAAGGTGTTAATTGCAAAGTGTCAATTATTAGTATCCCTTGTAATGCTTGTTTACTTCAAGTAACAATAAACAGTGGTAGAATTTGAGTGGGAAATATTTTGAGGTGATAGATGTGTATTACCAAACTGTGTTTATGATTGATTTTATTCTTTTTTTTTTTTAAGTTTACTTATTTATTTTGAGAGAGAGGGAGGAGGAGCAGAGAAAGA
This sequence comes from Cryptoprocta ferox, assembly GCA_028646485.1. Classification (NCBI taxonomy): domain Eukaryota; kingdom Metazoa; phylum Chordata; class Mammalia; order Carnivora; family Eupleridae; genus Cryptoprocta; species Cryptoprocta ferox. Next base: position 50,150,057 of record CM053567.1, read on the forward strand.
GGGAGAGAGAGTGAATCCCAAACAGGATCTACATAGTCAGCAGCGAACTCACAAACCATGAGATAATGACCTGAGCTGAAATCAAGAGTCGGAAACTTACCCACTATGTTACCCAGGAAACCCGTATGATTGATTTTATTCTTAAGAGAAATAACATGTCTCAAATTCTGTAGCGCTATGAAACGTAAAACAAATTCACTTAGTCAAGAAAAGTTGGAAGGGTGTCTGGCTGGCTCAGTTGATTAAGCACCTTACTTTGGCTCAGGTCATGATCTTACAGTTTGTGAGTTTGAGTTCCGAATTGGGCTCTGTGATGACAGCTCAGAGCCTGGAGCCTGCTTTGGCCTCTGTGTCTCCCTCTCTCTCTGCCCCTCCCCCACTTACACTCTGTCTGTCTCTCTCAAAAATAAATAAACACTAAAAAATTTTGTAAAAAAAAAAGAAAAAGAAAAGTTGGAGAGTGAGGGATAGTGTAGACAATAGGAGATGACTTTAAAACTGAAGAGGAAATTAATGAATCCAAAAAGGAGAGAGGAAAAGTTGGTGGAAGGTGTGGTGTTTTTGTGGGACAAAAGCAATAAACTCTAGCATTTTTCAAATTTCAAGGTAACTAGCTCCAGAGATTGACTTTCAAATGTATTTATCTCATATTTGTGAAAATGAGAAATCTGCCACTGGCATATTAGCTGGAATACTCTCTCTTTACATTCTTTCTTTGTTAAAGAATTAATAAAAGCCATATAATGGTACAGACACTACTACACCCTTGGGAAAAATAAATGAATGATACAGGCCTAGCATACAAATTTGGGCAGAATAATTGGGATATGAATAGCCTTGAAGGGCTTGTAAAATCGCATTCAATATTTCACCTATAAGGTGCCTGTTGTATTTTTGTAGTGAAAGGATCCACAGTCTCTATCAGGTTATAAACATATGTGATTATTTAAGGTAATAACAGTAAGAATGCCTGGCCCAGTTAAGAAAAGAGAAAGAGAAGTCTGTTGTGAGAGATCTAAAACACCCTGATCAAATACCACTTCTCATAGAAGGTAATATAAAAATGAAAGATGCCTGATTCATCACCTACCATCTCCTGAATGCTTATTCGTGTCTGCTTCCTTTTTCTACCTTGACTCAGTGTGCCTTGACTTCTCTCTGGAATCACTTTCCTGTCACTTCCTTTTGTGAAAAGCAACATCACTTATTTACTCTTCACAGAGAGTTCCCTATTCCTACTTAATTCTACTAAAACTTGTATCTCAACAATGTGAAGCCCTGAAAAGGGAAACATTCTCATTGTCAGAATCCCCATGCCATACAGACTAGACAGATGGTCTAATTTTCTTTGATTACCAAAGCCACTTCCAAACCACTAAACTTGGTAGTCATCTCATTAAATCAGTATTTAGCCCCCCTTTCAATGAATTTTATCTCTGTTTTATAAATTTCTTTTCCACCATCTTATCCATATTTTATGTTTAGCTAGCAAGTGGACAACCTATATAACATTTAGCTTATTTTACCTTCACAACTCACTTTCATTGATCACTAGCCATCAACCCATGGCCATGACCTGTATTATATTATCATTTTCAACTATCCTAGTTCTTCCATCTTAAATACCTTGCCACAATTTTTATTCTTAATCTAAAATTACTCATCAAATTCACAGAGGACTTAAATAACTGTTCTTTCCATTTTATTGCACTTTATTTCAGGAACACATTATTTTCCATTCCATTTTCAAAGCCTTTTGTGGAGTCCATTAATTCAATCATGCCCAACTCCTCAACCTAAAATGAAGTGATTCCTTCACTCCTACTTCACTCCTACAACAAACTGCCATTACTACTGGGATACATACTATGTTTAGGAAGATGCTTAAAAGAAAGCAATGCAATCAGAATTAGAATGAAATACTTTGCACCCAGTCAAAAGGTTGAAATTATGAATATTTATTTAAAAAACTCTTATGCATGAATACTTTGTCTTTTGTTATCCACACGTTTTTTAACTTCTTGAAATTCTAAATTTCTTCATTAATGCACAGAGCACTACCCTGAAACTCTACATTTTTTTCACAAGTTATTAGTGTTGGCTTTTGATTTAAATGTTTAAACCAAGAATTCCTCATTACCCTTGTTTTTATTTTTTATTTTTTTTGCCAAAATTTTATTTATTTATTTATTTATTTATTTATTTATTTATTTTATACTTTATAGTTTATTGTCAGGTTGGTTTCCATATAACACCCAGTGCTCTTCCCCACAAGTGACTTCTACCAAGACCATCACCCCCCATTACCTTTCCCCCTTCCCCTTCCCCCCTCAGTTTGTTTTCAGTATTCAAGAGTCTCTCGTGTTTTGTCTCCCTCCCTCTCCCTAACTCTTTTCCTCCTTCCCCTCCCCATGGTCCTCTGTTGGGTTTCTCCTGTTAGACCTATGAGTGCAAACATATGGTATCTGTCCTTCTCTGCCTGACTTATTTTGCTTAGCATGACACCCTCGAGGACCATCCACTTTGCTACGAATGGCCAGATTTCATTCTTTCTCATTGCCATGTAGTAT
>CM053567.1:50153126-50164471 GCA_028646485.1 Cryptoprocta ferox
AGCGTTGCAACCGCCCTTCTGAGTCCGATCTCCCTGTGCCGCGGGCGAGCCAAACTGTATTCTCCATGCTCCGCCTCACTTCCAAATCCCAGTCCGTGCAGTTCAACACCGTCACAGGGGATGAGATGCGTTCCCGCTGGCGGCCGGCCTCCCGGCCCGGCTTGCGCCGCCCTTTTCGCGCCGCCACTGCTTTTCAAGGCGCCTTTCTTGGCGCCGCCACCGCTGCTCCCGGTGCGGCTTGGAGTGGATGCCGCTGCCGCTGCGCCCAAGGAAGAACTCACCGGCCAGATGGGACGGATTTCTCTCCCGGGGCTCGGCAGTTATATATGGGGAGACGGGCGAGTTTTACCTCCCTTAGAGATGGTTCTACATGAGTTTTCTGTCTCTCTTTCTCTTCCCCTGGTCTCTCCAGGGCACAGCTCACTCTCCCTATGTTGGGCTGGGGGGCTCCTTTCCCCTTTACTACCGGGACCCGCCTGTCCCCTAAATTCCCAGATCACAGTCACTCACTCAAGCATCTTTGAGGTTGTCCTCTTTCTGGCGTCTGTTTCTTCTTTCCCCCACTTGCAAATCCAAGTTTTATCCCTTCAGTCCTTCTCAGTTCAATCCATCTACCCTTGTTTTTAATACAAGATTCAATAATTATCTTAAACTTTACTATCCTATTGTAGATAGGAAAAAAAAAGGACGTGCTTGAGGTAAACATCCTCATCACTAAGGTGCAAGAGTACCTGGTTTGCCTAAGTGCTTTGCAGGTATTAATGGGTAGGCACAACACAAAATGCCAAGAACTCATAAAAATAACTCAAGATCACAAAATGAAACCTCAGAGGATAAGGACTTTGTGTGCAAAGTCCCAATTTGGTCTTTATGTTTCTATGATATACATTTGTTCCATATTTGCTATGGAAATGTCCTGAATATCATTGTGATGGAAAGGAATTGCTAATGAATAAAATTGCACTGTTGAGAATAAACTTAACCTATAGGAATCTTTGTCAGAATTTGTTCCTTAGACCTCAATTTGGGATCAGGTAATAAGAAGAGACTAGATGTCAAAGAAACTTTGAGCCAGAATCTTTGTCCTCATTAATTATTGTTTTTGATGATAGCAGAAAGCAAACCTTCTGAAGCAGTATAACATTTCCATTAGTAAGTGTAATAATGACACTCATAGTATAGTGACTTCAAATTACGCTGCCAGACTTTCTATGCATCTTGTATAAATGTTTTTTCCTTCCAACGGTTTCTTCAAATTCATCATTATCTGTACCCTAATTACCACCTCCCTCTTATTCTCATTCCTAGCCTAAATCACTGTTTTCTAAACTAACTCCTCCTAAAACACATTTTTGTGCATCTCAACAAACTAGAATACAACTGAATAAGATATATTAAATGGCACGAATCCTAAACAGGATGTGAACACTTGGCAAGAAAGAATTCTGTTGTATGTGTGTATGTGTGTGTGTTCATACATTCATATATGCACAAATATATTCATGCATGCACAAATACTGGATGCTTCTCTTCTTCACAGCTAAACTTCTTGCATAACGTACCAGAAGAAAAATTAGTGAGGTTTTCATGATCTCTTCCAACTACAGTCCTTATACTTACAGTTTGTCTCACCAATCTTACGGACAAAGATTTTTATTGGAAACCTCACATGGCGAAGGGAAATATAAATATCTTCCCCTGTGCCTCTCATTTGATTAAGATCAAGATTTAGCTGCTTAGCAACAAGACTTTCTCAGTTTCACATACCATGGCAACTGGGTAAAGTCCCTCCCGATTGTGACTTCACCACCCTCATCATAGCTTTACTTCTAATTTCTTCTCAATATGAATAAATCCGACTAACTTTCTTACCCTCGTCTTATATGCTTATTTAAGCACTCCAGTTTCAGTGCTTTCACTCATACTGTTTTCCTATTCCCAGATTGTTTCCTTAACATTATATCATATAATAAAACACTTGAAGGTCTAGAAAAAAAGTTTGCCCCCGCTATTAAACTTTCTCTAAAGAAAACAGACATCAGTAATCTTCTCTATCTTTCTTTTTAATCTCAGCGAATATCTCAGAGACATTAAGTATCTGCCCACAAATATGCTTCATCTCTAAGGGAGAACTGTTGTCAGCAAGAAAAGCCAAAAATAAAATTCAGAAGAGAGAGGCAAACAAAAAAATAGTGTAGGAATAAATTTAATAGGCAAATGGACTCGCTAGCAGTTAAAAATGCTAATCTGGGAAGTCTACATTTAGCAGTTTGGTTGGGATAAATCACAGAAACAAGTTTAGCTGTTTATTATGTTTGAGGGTTTAGCTTTGAGACAGAGAGGAGGTTTCCTCTGGTATTGTCTGCCAGTATGATCTGAGAGTGTCTTTCTTTACTCTTCCATCTTAATATGTACAGATCTATACCTTTTCTGTAAGTGGGAGTTTCTCATTTTTCCTTAGCTTTGGTCACAACCAGTTCACAAAGGGACAAAATTTGACCAAGAGGGTTTTAATCTCTTCATCTTAATTTAATGCCTCTATAGGAACATTCAATTTACCTAGATATTACATGGGTAGGAGGAATATATGCATGAGAATATCAATATGCATTGTGTGAACAATTTGGGTTTATCCAATATTCTATACACTCTAATCTTAATCAGATGGATAAAATGAAGGGTTAATTTGGCTAACTTTATTTAATTGCATGGATTTCTTTTCATAATTATCATTTATTTCATCTTGTTTACAAGCCTTTAACCAGGTATAAAAGATCTTTGTTATTTTTTGTTTTGGTGATCACTTACTAGTTGAGAACTATTCATATATTTAAGATTATTTTAGCCATTGATTTTACATCTGTCCGTTGAGTCTCTAAAGTTTAAGTTGTTTCATTTTTGAAGGAGGACAGTCACAGAAATTGCATATCACATATTTTAATCACATATTAGAAACTTTGGGCCGGAGTAAAACCTTGATACATAGAGATAAAATCTAGTGTCTTGGATCACTCCTGAAAAGCAACTATATTTGGCTCTTAATAAATGTGAGAAACTGAGGGGATTACATAAGTACTTAAAAAGACCACCTGTCCAATACAGAGCACATGTTATATGATAAACACAAGAATTCCTTTTGATTAGTTAAAGGGTATATCGGAGGAGTTTTACACTGAGGAGATAAAAATGTTTGCTTATGGCTACAGTAAGGAATGATTATCTATATTTAATCGATCTGATTCTGAAGGAAAAATTTAATCTGGGGGAAATTGAACAAATCATGCAACGGTTTTGTATGGTTTCCTAAGAAAATAGTTGGGCTCTAATTTCTATAGTTTCTTCTCCCTTTATTTTCTGATGTCTTTGGGTCTGTTTGTGGATATTGGAAATATTAGCCATCAGATAACTTTTAGGGACACACACACACACACACACACATACATACCACTTCTTCTTTATCCATCCATCCATTGATGGACACTTAGGTTGCTTACATGTTTAGCTTTTTATAAGTAATGCAGGAATGAACGTGGGAATGCAGATTTCTTTTTGACATAATGTTTTCTTTTCCTTTGGATAAATACAAGTATGCCTCAGAGATATTCTGGGTTCAGTTCCAAGCCACCACAATAGAGAAAATATCACAATAGATCAAAAATGATTTTTTTAGTTTCTGGTACATATTGTTTATACTATCTTACAATAGATTTAAAGTGTGCAGTAGCATCAAGTCTAAAAAAACAATGTAGGTACCTTATTTTAAAAATATTCTATTGCTAAAAACCTCTAACCATTATACGAGTTTCAGTGAGTCACAATCCTTTTATTGGTGGAGGACCTCACCTCAGTGCTCATGGCTGCTGACCAATCAGAGTGATGGTTGCTGAAGCCTGGGGTGGTGTGGCAATTTCTTAAGATAAGATAGCAGTGAAGTTTGCAATATCAATTGACTCTTCCTTTCACAGTTTCTCTATAGAATGCAATGCTGCTTTCATCTACAACAGAGCTTCTTTCAAAATTGTACTCAATCCTCTCAAACCCTGCTGTTGCTTCATCAACGAGGTTTATGTAATATTCTAAGCCCTTTGTTGTTATTTTAATAATCTTCACACTGTCTTCACCAGAAGTAGACTCCACCTTAACAAACCACTTCCTTCATTCCTCCATAAGAAGCAAATCCTTATCTGTTCATGTTTTATCCTAAGACCTCAGCAAGTCAAATATTATAATAATGAAAAAGATTGGAATATTGTGAGAGTTACCAAAATTGTGACACAGAAATATGAAGTGAACATACGCTGTTGGAAAAATGGTGCCAATATTCTTGCTTGACTCGGGGTTGTCACAAACCTTCAATTCGTGAAACATGGAATATATACAAAGTGTAAATAAGGCAATGCGTAATAAAACAAGGCATGCCTGCACGTGGAAGTGGGCTCCGTCTAAATGATGGCTCTATTTCAATTTTTTGAAGAAATTTTCTACTGTTTTCCATGGTGCCTACCCTCAACTTACATTCCCACCAACAGTCACATCAAAGCGCTGACCCTGATGAAATAATTTTTGCATCTATTGAGGTATAATTTTCTCAGGTACTCTGTTAATGTAAATCATACAGATTGTTTTTTGAATCAGAAATATCTTAAAAACTTGATCATGATGATACATTATTGTTTACAAAAAACGTTGAAATTTATTTGCCATAGAAACATTTAAAGAATATTAGATTTACTCCCATAAAATAAATTTCTTTGCATACTTTGCTCCTGTCAGGTTTGAGAATTAAAATAACCCATAACTCATAAAGAGAGTTTGAGCATTCCTTTTTTTCCCCAGAGTTGTTGCAAAATATTTTTTGTTGGAAGATTTCACTGAAAAAGTTATCTGGGACTGGCTGATTCTTTGAACATTAATTCAGTCTCTTTACTATTTATTTCTAATGTTGGCCTGGTAATTTAGGTTGTTCAATTAATTTTTTTACTTATCAAAATTGTCAAGTTTATTGGTAAAAAAAACTTCCTATTTGCATGATACATGTCCTTTGTGATATCCGCTTTTCATTTTTGCTCATGGTAACCTGTATTTTCTTTCTGTTACTTTTCTCCTCAAATGAAGGTTTTATAATATTTTAATTCATTTAATAAAATTTTATCTTTGCTGATTTTCTCCACTGTGTATTTGTTTTAATTTCATTGACTCTTTCTCCTAGTTTTATTATGACTTCTAATTGCCATAGATGTAAAGTGTGGTTTTTTTCCTAGTTTTTTGACATGGAAAGTTAAATCAATACATCTTCATTTTTTTAAAACATAGGTATATAAGACCACATTTTCCCTAAAAGACTGCTTTAGTTGAATACTATGTAACTTAATATATTGTAGCTATTTGTATTTTAGTTTTAAAAAATTCCTAATTTTTATTTTGATTCCTCACTGACATATAAATTATTAAAAAGATATGTGTGATATTATATTGTGATTTATAATAAGAAAAATATTTGGTCATCATCCTTATTTTTGGCAGAGCTCCTAAACCCTTAAATTTCCCAAGCAAGAGGGCAATACAGTTGTCTTTGTAACGTTAATGAGGCTACTTTTGGAAACCACTTAAGGATGGTGTCTGGCTGCAGGGGGAGGCAACAATGTGATTAGAGAGTTAGAATTCTCAGTCTCACTTCTATGGAGGAAAGAGGAGCTGGAGATTGAGTTCAGTTACCAATGGGCAATGATTTAATTAATCATGCCTTAGTATAATGAAGCCTCCATAAAATTCCAAAAGGACAGGGTTTGGAGAGCTTCTGGATTGGTGAATGCATGGTGAGACCTGGAGAGTGACATGCCTGAGGAGGACATTAAAGCCCCTTTCTCCTTCCTACTTACCTTGCCCTATGCATCCCTTCCATCTATCCCTTCCTGCATTATATCCTTTTATAATAAAACCATAATCTAGTCAGTAAAATGTTTCTCTGACTTTTATAAGCAACTCTATCAAATTAATCAAGCCCAAGGAGGAAGTCATTAGAACCTCCAAATTACAGCTGGTCTGTCAGAAGTACAGATGACAAATTAGGGGACAAGCAGTCTTATAAGCCCAAACCCTTAACCTGTATGATCTGGAGCTATCTCTTGGGTAGACGGTGCTAGGATTGAGTTGAATTGTAGATTACCCAAATGGTATAAGAGAATTGTTTGGTGGTGTGGGGGTACAACTGCTCTACATTAGAATTGGGTGCAAAATCTTAGTTGGCAATTAGATGTGAGACCAGTGTCAGAATTGTACCAGGTAATTGGACTTTCTCCTGTTATCTTTAATGTGATTGACTTGTATATTAAATACATAAGGTTTAGGAAACTATCTTCTTGATTAAAACCATGTGAAATTTGTTGGGGCTTTCTTTCTAGCCCACCATAAGGTGGCCTTCAGTAATAGTCTATGTGCAGATGAATCGGAGTTAATTTAGCCACTTTTGAGTTTAGTATTTCTTTTCTTTATATAATAGATCCAGTTTGTTAATTAAATACCCAAAATCTTATCCTGCAGATATACTGTCTACTTTTTTTTATCACTATTAAGAGAATTGGGTTAAAATTCTACCTCTTGGTGATTGTGGATTTCTCTATCTCCTTAATTTTTCTTATATATTTGATTTTTGTTTGTTTTTTAAAGTTTATTTTGAGAGAGCGAGAGAAAGAGCACTGGTGCAATTGGGGGGGGGGGCAGAGAGAGAAGGGAGAGAGAATCTCAAGCAGGCTCCATGCCTAGCATGTAGCCTGACACAGGGCTGAAGACAACTGTGAGATCATGCCGTGAGCCAAAACCAAGAGTCAGACACTTAATCAAATGAGCCACCCAGGTGCCCTCCCTTATATATTTGAAGTTATATTAGTGGATGCTCACATATTAAGGACATCCTATCTCCTAGTGACTTGCCTTTTAGCATTACAAAATATTCCTCCTTATTTCTAGTATGGCTTTGTTACTCAAAGTCTTCATTATCAGATAATAAGAGAATTAACACTAAATTAATTTGGTTAATCTTGCATAAAAAATTATTTTTCAAGTTTTTACACCCTCTATTTTTAAATTGTGTTTTTAGTAAACAACATACTACTAGGTTTTATAATATTAGATTTTTATACTTGGAAACATGTCAGTCTTTTAACTACTTAATGTAATTCATTTTACATAGGCCTTATAGCTATCATAGTTTTTTTTTCTATTTTCACATATCTGCATTATGTTTGTTCACTTGCCTGTATCTTTAGTAATCAAATACCATTTATTTACCTTTTTTCTTCAATTTCTTATATTAACATAATCTTATCATTTTAATGGTTACCTTTGTTTGTTTTTGAGAGAGACAGAGACAGAGTGCAAGCAGGGGAGGGGCAAAGAGAGAGGAAGACAAAGAATCTGACGCAGTCTCCAGGCTCTGAGCTATGAGCACAGATCATGATGTGGGGCTTGAACCCACAAACCGTGAGATCATGACCTAAGTGGAAGTCTGACATTTAACCAACTGAGCAACTCAGGTGCCCCTTAATGGTTACTTTAAAGATTGCAGCATGTGTCCTCAATGTCATATGCCACAATGCATATCATTAATTCACCTCTTCCCAGTTGTGCTAGATGCTTAGACCTGTAAACTGCATGCCTCTCAGCTTTTATGATAAATATGTTTGTATTTTGTTCTGCACATATTTATAATCCATAAGATACTATTAGTATTTTTTGTACATTATTTTTAATTATTATATCCACATATTTAGTGTTTCTTGGGTATTTTATACCTGCCTACACATTCATGCTTCTTTCTGGTATGTTTCTACTTATCAAAAAAGAAACTTTAGTATTTCTTTGAGTGGTAACTGCTGGCAATGATTTGCTTGCCAAAGGAAAGTTTTGTTCTCCTTCGGTCTTGAAGTTTGTTTTTACAAACAAAGTAATTCTAATTTGGTAATTATATTTACTGAGTAAATATCTTATTCCATTATCTTCTGCATTCAAACATTTTGTTCAGATCAACCATCTATTTTATTGTCATTCCTTTTAAGAAATATTATATATCTGGCTGCTCTTAAGATTTCTGTCTGGTTTTCAGGTTTTACTATGATATTCTTAGGTGTGTGTTTGTGTGTTTATACTGCTTGAAATTCATTCAGTTTTTTGAAGTAGTGAAATGGTATGTTTCCATGCTTCTGGGAAGTTCTCTGACATATCTTTTTTTGTTATTTCTATTCAATTATCTTTCTACTCAACTTGGACTCTATTTACTGATTTTAGGTTTATTGATTTGTTTCACATATCACTAATCTGTATCCTAATATTTAATATTTTTGTTATGTGTGTAATTGATATTTTTTCCTTGACTAGGAAACTAAACTAGCATCTAGTTAACTAATGCAATTAATTGAACAATGCCGTCTATAATTCAATGTGTTTTCTAATTTCCTGGATTTAGATATTTTATTTTTTCAGCTCTAGAATATCTTTTTGATAACTTTGAAAAGGATTCTAATTTTCTGATGAAACATCTATCTTCTTTCACATAGTTTTTGTTTTCTTCTAGTTTCTCTAAAATAGTAATCATGGTGGGTTTTTGTTCATTATTATCTTTTTACTCTCTGAATCATCTTTTAGATGTCTTCTAGCTTCTCTTTTATTGTTATTGTTGCTGTTTTCTCTTTATCATTGACCATAATTTCTTCTTCTTGATATATGTGATAATTTTTTTATTGTCTGTTCCATGTTATGTATAAAGAACCTAGGGGTTCAGGGTAGACTTACCTTTGACTTGAGAAGTTTTCATCTTGCTTACATTTGGAATGTAATATAGGCTGACTGATAATTCCAATTCAATTAGCAATTGAGTTTGGTCAGCAAATAGTGTAGTTTTTGTAAGACATATATCTTGCTGTACTTTTTACTGTGAGCCCATATGCCTCTATTTTTTCAGCTCTAAAGCAATTGGTGATTATAAATCTTCAAGACTCAATTCTCTACCCTATATTCCAATCTCCTTCAAAATCAGACTAACATTGTAAAGGGAAGGTAGGATATGTCCCAAGGAAACCCTCCCTTCCACCAGGTCTTTGAATCCTGAGTACAACAGATTATAGAGATTTCTTCCTTTAAAGTCTTCAACCTGTCTCCTTAACCTCCCACAGAGGACCTAAATTCAGCAAATGTGTTGTAGAGAAAACTGATTTTGAATTTGATGCCCATGTAGTGTCTAATCTATCAATCTGGTCTCCTTTATACTCTAAGAAGCTTCAGGTTCCTCGTTCTCCAACAGAGGCATTCTAAATGGGATGGCCAAACTGATCCTTAATTTCTACTCAGGATCATCACTTTACAGGGAACAATGACTTTTGTTCCAGGGGAAAAATACTGATATTTCTAATTGTTTTCCTTTCTTTGTAGTTTTTAAGTATTTTAATCTTCATTTCCTTCATAGTTCTCTGATACTTTAAAATATAATTAAAAAGTGTGTTTGTTTTGTACAATTGTTTTTATTGTTGTTTTCAGTGGAGAAAAAATTTATTTGCCAAGACCTACCTGGAATTGAAAACATTTTCTTTATCTCATTTTATAACCAAAGAAACACCAACAATTGAAAGACAATTCTTATCATCCTTTCCTTTCTTTTTTTTTTTTTTTGGTTGGAAAATTGACATAAATTTAAGTAATTTATTTAAGATGGTAAAGGTAAATCTTAAACAAACAAATCTTCTGACATCTCCTGACTTTCACTTTCCTCATTATACCAAGATTAGTAAGATTAGTACTATAACAGTCAGGATTCAGTCAGAAAAAGTAAAAACACATCAGTAATTTTAGGGGCACCTGGGTGGCTCTGACAGTTGGGCATCCAACTTCAGCTCAAGTCATGATCTCATGGTTCGTGGGTTCAAGCCCCACGTCAGGCTCTATGCTAACAGTTTGGAGCGTGGAGCCTGCTTCAGATTCTCTGTCTCCCTCTCTCTCTAACCCTCCCTCACTTGCACTCTGTCTTTCACTCTCTCTCAAAAACAAATAATAAACATTAAAAATTTTTTTTAATCTTTAAAAAAAAGAAAAAGTAAAACAACATCATTAATTTTAGAGGGATAGAATTAAGTGCAAGAAATGGGTAAATAGATATTGAAGAACAAGAAAAGTTAAGGGAGACGTGCTACTAACTGGTTAGTAGGCATGAAATAATAACTATAAAAGGGTGATTTTATTCAAGGAACTAAGGAGAAAAGGGGAGCACTTGAGGGTTAATGAAATCTAGAAGACTGTAGAGCTGACTGCGTGGATCTGAAACTCAGAACTCTGACAGTAGGTAATGTTAAGCTGGTGCAGAAGATTTGGGATATTGGTAGAAAGCTCAATGATCTGAGACTCAGAACTCTGAGGATAACACAGTGATGCTGGTATCTCTCAGGCTGACAATGAAGCTGGTCTGGAGTAAATTTAAAAAATATACATAAGTAAGTAAGCATATAAATATTATCTAAAATATTTTAGTGAAATAATATATGAATTAAATATAACTGCCAGTGTAAAATGTGTTGAGGTGATATTGACACACAGGAAGCAAATAGATCTCCCAGATTTCTGAACCGTCATTCATTCTCCTTATTGCAGATTCCTATAGGAAGAAGGCCTGGTATAGCAGAAATGTGGTCCCTGCGATGGAGTGTACAAAATGGGAAGGGGATTTGAAGCTGAGAAACAGTAGCTTAAAAACTGGCACACAATCCATGTGTCACGCCTTTTCCCAGAAATACAAAGAAACAAATTTTAGGCAAAATGGATCTTCTAATTGTTTAAAATAATGAAGAGTAAGTAGAAACATTCCAGGAATGACCTTTTTTAATGCATACTTATTTGGGTACATTTTTTACTACTGATGGCCTTTGATTCCCACCTTTCTTCTGTTGAGGTGGTAGGCTAGATTGACTCTGAAGTCTTTGCACTGGTTTTGCAGGCTGGGTCTGAAGTTTCTGCTGTGATTTTGAGGGTTGAACATTTTGTTGTTTTGTAGAATAAGGTGAAACCTTACTCTCTTTTCTTGAAGGAGGCTTACTCCCTTCTTTTAAAGAAACCTTACTCTCTGGTTTTGAAAGAACCGTACTCTCTTGTCTTGAAGGAAGCCTACTCTCTGGTTTTGAAAGAACCGTACTCTCTTGTCTTGAAGGAAGCCTACTCTCTGGTTTTGAAAGAACCGTACTCTCTTGTCTTGAAGGAAGCCTACTCTCTGGTTTTGAAAGAACCGTACTCTCTTGTCTTGAAGGAAGCCTACTCTCTGTTTTTGAAGGAATGTTTTGCGCTGGTTTTGGGGAAACCACTTGTGCTGT
>CM053567.1:50164571-50207543 GCA_028646485.1 Cryptoprocta ferox
TGTTTTGAAGGAACCTTTTGCATTTGTTTTGAAGGAACCTTTTGCATTTGTTTTGAAGGAACCTTTTGCATTTGTTTTGAAGGAACCTTTTGCATTTGTTTTGAAGGAACCTTTTGCATTTGTTTTGAAGGAACCTTTTGCATTTTTTTTGAAGGAACCTTTTGCATTTGTTTTGAAGAAACCTTTTGCATTTGTTTTGAAGGAACCGGTTGCACTTGTGTTAAAGCAACCGGTTGCACTTGTGTTAAAGGAACAATTTGTGCTTGTTTTGCAAGTTCAGCTTCCTTTTCCTTTGTTTTTTTCTTCATGCAAAGACAAATAAGACAACATAATAAGAGAAGCAACCAAAAAAGTGAAAATACTAACAGGTAATGCTTCTTTATCCTTTCTCTCTTCGGGGGTGGTCCACTATCAACACTACCTCCATTGCCCCGTTTTAGGCAGTTGGGTGGGTCCCACAAACGGTTGCAATGGCAGTGATGTTTATTGTTGCAAATACCCCTCATGTTACAGAACACAGGTGAACAATTACTATCCAAGCGAGATATATGGACACACTGCCTGTCAATGCAGAGATGTTCTGGGCCACACTCTGTGCCATCTATCACTTCACCAATATCAGGTATGGGTATCCCAGAGTGATAGTCAATACCCCAACAGATGCTATTATTGAAGCGAACCTGATGCACAGTAGAATGCTCATTCAGAGTGGGAATTTCATTCACATTCTTACACTGAACTCTGCCACACAGGCTGTCTGAGATATTACATTTTATATATGAAGCATTTTTGAGACCACAATTACCAAAACGGTCACCAAGAGTGTTTATGTGTTTGTAGCAACTCTGATCTGCACTCATTGCCTTTTGGCCAAAAATCTGCTTACACTGCTCATTGCGGTCATTACATTTCTTTGCATAGCAATAGGCATTTTCATTACAGGGTATTCCATCCTCCGCATAGACATCATCTGGGCATAAGTGCGATACACCATCACACCACTCTGGAAGATCACATTCATTGACCTGCTTTCTACACACTGTTCCTGATGGTAATAATTGGCAGTCCTTGCAACAAAGCCCAAAAGCACATGTAGACCCAAAACTCAAAGTGCAGTTTGATAGACAGCAGGCATCTTTTGCACAACTCTGTAAAGATCCACAGTCACACTCCTCTTCATCTTCAACAACACCATTCCCACAACGTGCCTGTGAAAACAGGTCCTTTGTGTATATAGTGTAGAACAAACATTTTGCCTCCTGTATAGAATATCTCCAAAAATGAGAATAACTACAATTGCTAAATTTAGTTATTGGTGGGTTTGAAGAATGCATTATACATTTAGGCATTGCACATGTACAAAACTCAGTATCATGAATCATACCCAAATTATGGCCAATATGATGAGCCATTCCAATTGCAATAATGCCCAAGGTTCTGTCTACACTAGTAACAATTGCACAATTAAGATGTGGTTTACACAATCCTTGGACGTAGCCTAAACCACTCATTCCTCGTACTGTCTGATTTATAAAAAGATGTATAGTATCATGTGGTAGGCGGAAATCAAGGTTTTCCTTTTTCCAAAGGCAAAAATATCTCAGAGATCTCCTTATATCATTTACTTCAATGTAGTTTCTCTCAGTCCAGAACTCCAAACCAAACAATAACAGTTTAAGACCCATGATGTCATAAATGGAATCCACTATATTTACCATAACATATAGGTCCTCATTAAACTTGGAAATGTTCTTTTTTATATGAAGATATAGAGTATGGTCCACCACCACTGCCATTTCAATAACAAACATATGGAGCCACCAGCCCATGTAAGAACTTTGTTTCTGAGTAGAATTATTAATCTCTTGAGACTCCCATTGGGGTACGATTTTCTCTCGCATAAAGTCAGAGTTCATGGTTGGGAATTGGGTCTCCTCACTCTCCATTTTATAGACCAGATGTTCAAACTTAGTAGAAAAAGTCACAGGCTTAATTTCATAAGCAATGTCATTTATCTGTAACAATCCTTGAAAGCCACCAAAACAGTAACTGAGGGCAACCAGGGACTCTGGGTCCCCCTCCACATAACCATGATAGTAGCAGTCATTCTGAACAAAAGGTTGGTCCTCAAGGAGAGCACCCTGGTCTGTATAGGTGAATACTGGAAGGTGTCTGGGCAGCAAATACTTCTTGACTTTTATGTGGACAATGTGTCTCTTGCCCCCAAAATGTAGGCTATAAGAGAGCCAGCCTGAAGGCTTCATGCCTCTGCCAGTGCCTGGTATCCTCAAAGGAATCACCACTTCTGGAGGACTATGATATTGGGGATGCTCAGCCTGGGTGTGTCCACAAAAGGACAGAAACAGCCCAAGCCCATGTAGCAGAAATATGATCCTCATGTACAGCAGACCTTTAATCACAATCATTATGAAGCCTCCATTATGGAAATATTTGTCCAGATGCTCTGGCTTCTTATCCTGAGCTGGCCAATATGCAGGGCTAATCATTAAGGATCTGTGTTCTGGCAGAGTTGAACCATTAGAGTATCAGCCCTATAAGTAAAACAAAAAGCAACGTATGAATGGAAGGGGTTATGCCTGGTGGAGAAAAAGAGAAAGGCGGGCAATAAAAGGAATTAGTGTTTTGCTCAGGGAATGACTCAGGAAACTTCCTAGAATTTGCTCTTAAATATTAACAGAGCAAAGAGGGTCTCAGGTATATAGAAGAATGAAAACTGGCCGTAGATTTGTAGTTGTTAAACCTAGGTGATGGGAAAATAAAGTTTTATTGTACTATTCTATAAATATGCATATGAATGAACATTTCCAAAATAAATTGTTAAAACAAAAGGTTAGTCTTAAGGTAAGGAGACCATATGTTGCTGAGATTGTCCCAATTTACACATATTAAATTAGCATAAGTAATAATACCTCTTTTTTTCCAAACTCAACTGATTACTTAAGAGACATATTTTTTTGTAAAAAGCACTTATATTATTTTAATCTTTTTCATGGTGCTGACCACATACTTTCCTGAAGCAAAAAGGTTTATTTTAATTTCTTTTTTCTTCCTTCCATTATTCTCTTACTAGGCTTGTCAGACTAGAAATACTCAAGAGTATTATTTGTGTCTTTCACAAATGTTAGTATCTCCTATAATGCTTAATTCTTTATATAATAAAAAAATGGTTGACTTGGCTTTTATTGTTCCTTAGAATGTTTACTCAATAGTATTTATACTTTATTACATTTTTAATACAGAACATTATTCAAAAAATTTGGCCAATTTAGTTTCTGGAACAAGGTCATATAAACTCAGTTTCCCTGTTGGTTCCTCTCAGTATAACTAAGTGCCCTGAAAATAATTCAATGAAAAATAAAACTCTGAAAACTAAAAATCAAAAGGCAGACTGGCTAGAGACCTCAGACTTGAGGGATGATACCAGCTGAATTCACTGAGATTTCTTTTAATGTCTCATGTATATATTCCAAACTGGGTACTGGAGGGGCCTTTAACGCAGAACAGTCATTGACCAAAAACTAAGAATAATTAGCGCTTTCTGGACAAATGATAGAGAATGGAAAAGCACAACAACAACAAAAACCCAGTAAGGTGTTCCAGCACTTGCTCTTGAGCCAAGACACATGAGTGATTCAGAGTGGAAACTTCAAAGGCTTAAAGGCTAATACAAAACACAGTCCACAATCAGTGCACTGGTGGAATGTTTAATTCACTTACTATGACAATATAATAGCCCTGGCAGGAAAGTCTAACCCTCATCAATATACAGATAACTAGTTAATAAATCTGCCTTCAGAGGCAGCAGCAAAATCCCAACACTCTGATCCACTTTCAGCTCAACGACGTGGCAGAGAATAGGAGCATCTGCCATAGAGTCTGATCTCTCCTACCCTTCCACCAAATGACATAAAGAGACAGAAACCAGCTTCTGCTTTTCCTGTCTCCAAATGTGATCATGGCCCAATTATACCAGGTAGTCCACAAAGGGCATCAGACTAGATCAAACAGAGGAAAAGATAAGTGGACTCCAAGAAAGGTCATGGCTAATTATTCAGTAAAAAGAGAGAAAAAAGAATGGACAAAATAAAGAAAGCAAAGGACTTATAGAACACCAGCAAGACCAAGTTACACGTGACAGAAGTTGCAGAATGAGAAAATATCAGAAAACTAATTCAAAGAAATAATGGCTGAAAATTTCCCAAACCTAAAGAATGAAATGGGCATCCAGATGCACAAAACCCAAAATGTCTCAAATAAGAGGAACCCAAAGAAATCTACACCAAGTCTTATTATAATCAAATTATAAAATGTCAAAGACAAAAAATTTGAAAATGGCAAGAGAGAGCAATATGTCACACATAAAAGAATCACCATAAGACTATGAGTGAAATTTTGAACAGAAATTTTTCAGGTCTGGAGAGATGTAGTCAAAAAGTTTAAAGGAAAAACAAACACCTGTCAACCAAGAAGATTATACTTGGTAAAATTGTCTTTTAAAATAAAAGAGACATGAGGCACCTGGGTGGCTCAGTAGGTTGAGTGTCTGACTTTGGCTCAGGTCATGATCTAGTGGTCCATAAGTTTGAGCCCTGCGTTGGGCTCTGTGCTGGCAGCTTAGAGCCTGGAGTCTGCTTTGATTCTGTGTCTCCTTCTCTCTCTTCCCCTCCTCTGCTGACACTCTGTCCCTCTCTCTTTCTCTCTCAAATATAAACAAACATCAAAAATAATTTTTAAAAGTAATAAAATAAAATAAAAGAGACATAAACATATGCCCAAACAAAAGCTAAGGGAGTTTATCATCAGAACTGCCTTCCAAGAAATGTTAAAATGAGATTTTCAAGTTGAAATAAAAGGATGCTAAATAGCAACATGATAGCATGAAAAATAGAATAGATAAATATATATACATTTACAGTCATATATAAATTTATATACATATATATTCATATATATATGCACACACATATTTGGACATGGTATTACTCTGTGGTGGGTAAATCACTTTTAATTCTAGTATAAAAGTTAAGAGACAAAAGTATTTAAAGTAACTATAACTACAAAACTTGTTAAGAGACATACAATAAGAATAGATGCAAATTATAACAATAACATAAAATGTGAATTGAAGAGAAGATAAAGTGTAGAGTTTTAGTACGTGTTTGAGCTTTAGTTGTTATCAGAATACCTTAACTATAAGATATGTTGTATAAGCCCCAAGATAACTACATGTGTGCACGTGTGCACACAAACACATGTGCACACGTGCACACACGCTCACACACACACACACTGTAAAAGTTACACAAAAGAAAAAGAGAAAGAAATCAATAAGTATCAACACACACACAAAATCAATGAAACACAAAGGGAGACAAGAAAGAAAAGACAAAAAAAAAAAAAGAAAAAGAAGATTAATAGAAAAGTAACAAAATATCAATATTAAATTATTCTTTATTGATAATAACTTATATAAATGGACTAAATTCTATCAAAAGACATAAAGTGACTGAATGGATTTAAAAAATAAGATTCAATATATACTGTGTAGGAAAAAACTCACTATAGATTAAAAAAATACAAGCTAAAAATAAATATTGGAAAAAGATATTCAATGTAAATGGACACCAAAAGATCAGGAATGACTACACTTATATTTGACAGAACAGAGTTTAAAAGTCAAACTGCCATAAAAGATTTATACATACATACATATATATGCACCCAACACCAGAACATCTAACTACGTAAAACAAATATTCACTGAACTGAAGGGAGAAAGGAATAACATTACAATAACAGTGGGAGACTTCAATACGCCTCTTTCAATACATGATAGAAACTCCAGATTACATATCAACAAGGAAGTAAAGGATTAATTTTTTTTAACATTTATTTATTGCTGAGAGACAGAGAGAGACAGAGCATGAACAGGGGAGGGAGACACAGAATCTGAAGCAGGCTCCAGGTTCTGAGCTGTAAGCACAGAGCCCAAGAAAAGGCTTGAACCTATGAACATAGAGATCATGACCTGAGCCAAAGTCGGACACTTAACCAACTGAGCCACCCAGTAGCCCCAAGGAAGTAAAGGATTTAAATAGCACTATAGACCAAACTGATCTAAGAGTCCTATACAGAATGTTCCACCCAATAGCAGCAGAATACACATTCTTCTCAAGTAACCATGGATATTTCTCCAGAACAGATCACATATTTGGTCACAAAACAAATCTCAACAAATGTAAAATGATTGACATTTACCAAGGTATCTTTTATAACCACAATGGAATAAAACTAGACATCAAAAGCAGAAGGAAAAGTGGAAAATTCACAAATAGTTTGAAAAATTAAAACATTCTGGAACAGCATGGATCAACAAAGAAATCAGAAAATAAATTAGAAAAGATCTTGATACAAATAAAAATGAAAACACACATATTAAACTTTATGGGATGAAAAAAAAGTTGTACTAGAAGTAAAGATTATTATAGTAACAGATGCCTCAAGAAATAAGAAAAATCTCAAATAACTTAATTATACACCTCAAGGAACTAGAAAAAGAACAAATAAAACTGAAAGCTGGTATAAAGAAGAAAATAATGAAGATCAGAACAGAAATAAATGAAATAGAGACTTAAAATACAAAACAATAGATCATCATAGAAACTAAGAGCTGGTTCTTTGAAAGAAATAAAGCAAAACTGATAAACATCTAGCTAGACTCACCAAGAAAAAAAGAAAGAGGGCTCAAATAAACAAAATCAGAAATAAAAGAGATATAACAAAGGATCATAAGGGACTACTATAAACAATCATACACTATGATCAAGAGGTATTTTTCCCTAGGATGCAGAGTTTGTTAATACAATAAAACTAGAGATAAAATCATGATCACTTAAAAAGATCCAGAATAAGCATTTGACAAAATTCAACACACCTCCACGACAAAAACTCTCAAAAAACTATCAACATAAGGAATTATCTCAGCATAATAAAGGTTATATATGAAAATCCCACAGCTAACATTATACTCAATTGTGAAAAAAGGAAAGTTTTTCCTCCAAGATAAGGAGCAAAACAAGGATGCCCACTCTCACGCTCCCTGTTCAACATGGTAGTGGAAGTCCCAGCCAGAGCAATTAGGCCAGAAAAAGAAATAAAAGGCATCCAAATTGGAAATGAAGAAGTGAAATTGTCTTCTGTTGGCAGCCAACATGATCCTCATGGAAAGCCATAAAAATTCCTTTTAGGGAAACAACCATAAAAAATAATATAGGAATTCATTAAAGGCACAGAACACAAAATTAACATGAAATTAGTTGCATTACCATGCACCGACAATAAATAATCTGAAAGGAAATTAGGGAAAAAATCTCATTTATAGTTGTGTAAAAGGAATAAAATACTTAGAAATAAATTTCAACAGGTGAAAGACATGTACACCAAAACTATAAAGCATATATAAATGAAATTAAAAAGAACACAAACCAATGGAGAGACATCCTAACTCTGTGAATTGGAGAACTTACTATTGTGAAATTGTCCACATTACCCATCAGAATCTAAAAATTCAATGCTATCTGTATCAAAAATCTCTATTGGACAGGACACCTGGGTTGTTGGTTAAACATCTGACTCTTTGGTGCAATTGTGAATGGGATCAGTTTCTTTATTTCTCTTTCTGTTGCTGCATTATTGGTGTATAAACATGCAACCGAATTCTGTACTTTGATTTTTGTACCCTGTGACTTTGCTGAATTCATGGATCAAAAACCATAAAATACCTAGGAATAAACCTAACTGAAGATGCTTTGAGCATTCTTCTCAAAATTAGAACAAACAATCCTAAAATCTGTATGGACCCACAAAAGGCCCCAAATAGCCAAAGTAATATTGAAGAAGAAAAATAAAACGGGAGGCATCACAATCCCAGACTTTAGCCTCTACTACAAAGCTGTAATTCTCAAGAAAGTATGGTATTGGCACAAAAACAGACACATAGATCAATGGAATAGAATAGAGAACCCAGAATTGGACCCACAAATGTATGGGCAATTAATCTTTGACAAAGCAGGAAAGAGTATCCAATGGAAAAATGACAGCCTCTTTAACAGGTGGTGCTGGGAGAACTGGACAGCAACATGCAAAAGAATGAAACTAGACCACTTATGCCATCCACAAAAATGAACTCAAAGTGGATGAAGGATCTGAATGTGAGATAGGAAACCATCAAAGCCCTAGAGGAGAAAATAGGAAACAACCTCCTTGACCTCAGCCACAGCAATTTCTTACTAGACATATCTCCAAAGGCAGGGGCATCAAAAAGAAAAACGAACTATTGGGACCTCATCAAGATAAAAATCCTGCACTGCAAAGGAAACAATCAAAAAAACTAATAGGCAACCGATGGAATGGGAAAAGATAGTTGCAAATGACATATCGGATAAAGGGCTAGTATCCAAAATCGACAAAGAACTCACCAAACTCCACACCCAATAAACAAATAATCCAGTGAAGCAATGGGCAGAAGACATGAAACAGCCACTTCTCCAATGAGGACATGCAGATGGCCAACAGACACATGAAATGATGCTTAACGTCACTCATCACCAGGGAAATACAAATCAAAACCACACTGAGATACCACCTCACACTGGTCAGAGTGGCTACAATGAACAAATCAGGAGACTATAGATGCTGGTGAGGATGTGGAGAAAAAGGGACCCTGTTACAACATTGGTGGGAATGTAAACTGGTATAGCCACTCTGGAAAACAGTGTGGAGGTACTCAAAAAATTAACAATAGAACTCCTCTTTGACCCAGCAATAGCACTGCTAGGAATTTACTCAAGGGATACAGGAGTGCTGATGCATCAGGGCACATGTATCCCAGTGTTCATAGTAGCACTTTCAACAATAGCCAAATCATGGAAACAGCCTAAATGTCCATCAGCTGTCTAATGGATCAAGAAGATGTAGCTTATCTATACAATGGAATACTACATGGCAATGAGAAAGAATGAAATCTGGCCATTTGTAGCAACGTGGATGGAACTCGAGGGTATTATGCTAAGTGAAATAATTCATGCAGAGAAAGAGAAACCATATGTTTTCACTCATATGTGGAATGAGAGAAACTTACCAGAGGACCATAGGGGAGGCAAACTATAAGAGACTCTTAAATACTGAGAACAAACCGAGAGTTGATGGGACTTGAGGGAGATGGGAAAATGAGTGACAGGCATGGAGGAGGGCACTTGTTGGAATGAGCACTGGGTGTTATATGGAAACCAACTTGACAATAAACTATAATTTAAAAAAGAGATATGCTTATAAAACAAAAACAAAAGCAAAAACATCTGACTCTTGATTTTGGCTCAGGTCATGATCTAAAGTTCATGGCATCAAACACCAAATCAGGTTCTAGGCTAACAGTGTGGAGTCTGCTTGGGATTCTCTCTCTCCTTTTTTCTCTGTCCCTATCCCCTCTCTCTAAATAAATAAATAAATAAATAAACATTTAAAAAAATTTCTTTATTGAAATTTTACAGAAATTGAAAAAAAATGACCTTAAAATTCATATGAAGCCACAAAGACAACAAATAGCCAAATACATCTTGAGAAAAAACAAAGCAGAAGATATCTAATGTCCTAATTCTTAAATGTATTACAAAGCTACAGTAATCAGAACAATACGGTACCATCATAAAGGCAGACAGAAGATCAATGGGACAGAACAGAGAGACTAGAAATTAATCTACACATATATAATCAACCCATCATTGATTAGGTTACCAAGAATACCATCAACAGATAAAGGAGAATCTCTTCAACAAATAGTGTTGGGAAAAGTGGATATACACATGCAAAGGAATGAAATTGAACTGTTATCTTACACTATACACAAAAATCAACTCAAAATTTATTAAATAAAGACTTAAATCTCAGAACTGAAACTGTAAAATTCTAGAAAAAAACAGAGGAAAATCTTCATGACTTTGGTCTTGACGGAGATTTCATGGATATGACACCAAGGCACAGGCAAAATAAAGCATATATAGACAAAGGGAGTACATCAGACTAAAAAGCTTCTGCACATAAAAAAGAACAATCAACAAATGAAAAGGCAACTACAGAATAAGATAAAATATCTGCAATCCAAATTCTGACAAGAGATTAAATTTCCAAAATATGTGAGTTACTTACAGCTAAGTAGCAAAAATACTAATAACCCTATTTAATCACAGCCAACACCACAGAAATACAATTATACGAGAATACTATGAAAAATTACTTGCCAAAAAACTGGGCAATCAGGAAGAAATAGACAAATTCCTAGACACTCATGAACTACCAAAACTTAAACAGGAGAAATAGAAATTTTGATCAGGCCCATAACCAGCAAAGAAATTGAATTGACTATCAAAAATCTCCCAACAAATTGGAGTCCTGGGCCAGATGGCTTCCCAGGGGAATTCTATCAGCAAAGAAGAGTTAAAACCTATTATCCTCAAACTGTTCCAAAAAGTACAAATGAAAAGAAAGCTGCCAAACTTGTTTTATGAAGCCAATATTACATTGATTCCAAAACCAGACAATGATCCCACTAAAAAGGAGAACAACAGGCCAATATCCCTGATGAAACTGGATGCAAAAATTCTCAACAAGATACTAGCAAATTGAATTTAACAGGACATCAAAAGAATTCATCAAAAGAATGATCACCATGATCAAGTGGGATGATTTATTCTTGGGCTGCAGGGCTCATTCAGTATTCACAAATCAATCAATGTGATAGACCACATTAATATAAGAAATTTATTCCTTAGATTTCAAGCTGTAAAAGGATATTAAGAAGAGAACAGCCTCCCAAAGTATTTTAGTGAATTTTTGTATATTACATTATATTAAGGATACAGAAATTACAATATCTGAAGCACTATCACATTGTCTTGGATAATGTGGACTGGTGCTTCAAATACATCAAAATATCTACCCTAAATACTATTCCCCCTCTTATTCTTTTTGTAATCTATTTCAGTGTTTCCCAAATTGTGTGTCAAAGCCTATTTTATTTTATTTATTTTTGAGAGAGAAAGAGAGAGAAAGAGAGAGAGAGAGAGAGAGAGAGAGAGAGAGAGAATTCTAAGCAGGCTCCACACTCAGCATGGAGCCAGATATGTGGGGCTTGATCTCATGACTGAGCCAAAATCAAGAGTTGGAGACTTAATTGACTAAGAGACAGAGGGTCCATGCGTCAAAGCCTATTTTAAAAGGCAAGGTAGTGGATCCAAAATAACAAAAACAGCAATAGACTAGAAAATATTAAAGGCCTGTGTTCTCAACAGAATCTGAAAACTCAGCCACAAAATATTCTGAAATGTGTGTGTATATGTTTGCGGATGTGTGTACTTAGTACTTCTTTCCTTCATGTTCAAACTTCTTTAATGACTTATCATCACAAGAATTAGTGGTTTCCACAAACCTTAATAACTTATCAAAAGAATTAGTGGTTTTCACAATCTTTCTGTCTATGACATTAGTTATAGTTGGTTCGTATCACCCGTTTTTATGAATAAAGACATATTTGATACCTCGAATGGCAAAGGAAAATGTAAATCCCTCCCTCATATTTCTCTCATTTTAAGTTCTAGATTTAGTTGCTTAGCAATAAGAATCTCTCAGTTTTATATGCCATCAAAACTTGTTTTCAAATTCTTTCCTACTCTGACTCTACCATCGCTATAACATTTCCAATCTATCTTCAACATCAATAAGTCGAACAAGCTTCCTTACCCTCACCCTATATTCTCTATAAGTACACCCACTTCAACTTCAGTACTTTTACTAACATTGTTCTATAGTTTCCAGATTATTTCTTCATCAGCCATATTGTTGAATACTCAAATACCTTTAGGTCCAGAAAAAAGTCCACCTCTATTATAAAACTTTTTCTAAAAATTCAGACTATCAATGATTACCATAAATCTATTATGCCAAAAAAAAAACTCAAGTTCTTTAGGATCTACACACAAATTTTCTTCCTGTATGAGGGAAACAGTCGTGATATTGTTAGCAAATAAAGATAAAAATAACATTTAGAACAAGAGATTTGGTAATGTAAAAAACATAGGTGTACATTTAATAGATATATTGACTATCAGCCAATTATCCAAGTTATCTAAGAAGTCTGCCTTTTGCAAGCTGGCTGGGGTCATTTACAGAAAGATTAGTTATTTATGACTCCTCTAATCTTGGAGGCTAGCTGTGGAGCAGAGTAGAGTATTTCTCTGGGTGTGTATGACAGTTTGATATCTGTTGGTGTCTTTCCATTAGACCTTCCATTTTAATAGTCCAGGTCAGCAATACCCCCTCACTGGTCTTTTTCAGTTTCTCTGACTTCAAACCATCTTAATGGAACAAATTTGAACATGAGCATTTCATTTTCTTTTTAACTTAAATAAATGACTATGTAGTAACATTTCATTACTAGAATATTAGACAGAGGACCAAAGTAACAAAACACTCATAAGTATAAAGAAAAAAAATTTGATTTATTAATTTTCTTTACATTCTAGGCCAGAATAGAATAATGAGTATAAGGATCAGTTTAGCCAATATTATTAAGTAGCCTTGGTTTTTTTTTCCCTAATTGATTTTTAATATCCATTTTTTCTAAGCATTTACCCAGATAGAATATGTTAGTCATTGTGTTAATTTTGTTTTTATTGAGCAGGAAATAGTTAAGAAGAGTTCTGTTATTTAGTATTGGTTTAGCCTTTGAGTTTATACTTATTTCTTGGACCTCTAAATTTTAAGTTGTTTTATTTATTTGAAGAAAATTTATGTATCACATATTTTAGTCTAGGAACTTTAAAAATGCTTATACACGTCAATGGAATTTTATATATTGGACCATGTATGTTAGCACATTTAACTCTTTAAGAAATGTGAGCCACTGATGAGGCAATTTTAAGTACTCAGAAAGAACACTGATCCGTGTACAAAACAAATCCCTAGTGATACAAACCTTATGTGATAGTCCAAATATTTCAGGCATATAGGAAATTCTATCAGATAAAAGCTGTAAGTCCTCTCAAATACAAGACAAATCTTGTCTAAGTATTTGAGAGAGGTATTCTTTTTTAGAGAATAATACACATTCATTAGACATACAATATTATCAAAATATTAATAAGGAAATATTCAAATAATGTAGGTGACAAGGGTATATCTTTTCAGGGATTAAACATTTTCTCAACTTAGCCTAATAGTTATATTTCTTGTAACCCTTGATATGTGAGAGGCTTCTACTATCAATATGTGATGGTCCACCCAGTGACTCATGGTCTTGTCTGATTATTTTTAATCTTTAAAGCAGTGAAAATGACATTATAATGATGGATATTTGTTAGTATATGATTCTCCAAACCCATAGAATATACAACACAAAGAGCAAATCCTTTACAATGAATTCTCTCATAAATCAGGCCTCATTAATATCTGTTTCATAAAAACAAAGGATTTAATCATTTATTTTCTTCCATTTGATAAAAAATATTTATTGAACACACACAACGTGCCAGAAATTCAATTGGTTGCTGGGGCTACAGTGGTGTTTTGATAAAGTATACAGATAAGTTGTCTCAAGTGGCAAAATTTAAGTATAAGAAAGAGCTAACTGTGCAAAGATCCAAAGGAGGAACTTACCAGATCCTGAAAGCCATAAGTGCATATTTCACGGGAGTTCCCTATTTATTATGGAGTCATATAAAGTAGAGCATATTTAGAGAAAAGCAAAAACTGAGCTCTGTAGAACTTACCATTAGAAAGCAAAGGAGAAGATGCAACAAAGGAGACAATGGATTAGTAATGAAAGAGTGTGTTTTCATGAAAAACAGAAAAAAGAGTTCCATGTCAGGAAGATGAAGAGTGGACCTGCCCCTTTGACATGATGGATTAGAAATTATGCAGTACCTTGATAAGAAGAGTTTTACCTCTTTGATAGGCATTCTAGTGCATGAAAGAAAGAAGTGGGCACATGTGTAAAGATAGATATCCCTTAGAGCAATGTGTTGTCAAGATTATAAAAAACCATTGGAAGAGGAGTGTTTGTAATAAAGGGTGTGATTTTAGATGATGGCGACATAGCACAGTTGTGTACAGAAAAGATTGATCTAGTCGAGAGAGGAAAAGTTACAATGTTGGGCCAGGGAGCCAGTAAAGTGGAAAAGTGGAAGAGGGGCCCAGAGCTATATACTCAAAGGAGAAAATCTTTGAAAAAAACTGGAGAGCATATTGGAAAGAATCAAATAAAATGGTGTTTTAAAATGATATATCAAACCAAATTAAATAAAATGGTTTTTGCTAGGGTGAAGAAATCCTCAAACCTTTTATTTATAGATTCATCTGCGGTACTATGAGGTATTTTCTTCTTTGTTGGATTATATTTCTTAGTAAATTCTGAAGCAAGGTTGCCAGCTAACAGAGAACAATGGAGTAAATGTGGGAATTTCAAAGAAGCTAAAAAAAATTATTCAGTATCACATTGGTGACTTATTTATCTCTTTCGCCATAGCCTCTCTCTTATATAGCAAGGTTTACATAAATCTTATTCAGGCAAATAATTATAAACTTATATAGATTTTTAACCTTATCTCTCAAACTAATTTATATTACTTGAATTAAAAGATCATTATTTTCATTTCTCCCAATTAAGGTATCCTTTTCTCAGAACTATTATCCCACACAAAAAATCTTACAAATAACAACTGCCTAGTAATATATATGAATGCACTGAGTTGAGCTGAGTCATACCTAACATTTACATGTCGGTTTATTCTGCCAATTACTTTATTAGTTGTAATGAATTAACACGCTTGAGTTACTAAGCACAGTCTAATTATACTTGAGTAACTAATAATATGCCCTGGACAATAATTGTCAAAAAGTCTGATAATTGCCTATCTTTCCAGAAAATTATAGTATAAATCCTAAAGGTTTATCTCAAAACCAAGTGTAGAGCAGGGAGAGGATGCCTTGACTCTGTTGTCTTTAAGTCTGACCTGGTATATATATAATGTGTATGGCTTATATAATGTATACTATAAATAGATGTAATACATAAGAAAACCAATGCAATTATAAAAAAGTTTCTTAACATTAAAGATATGGCAATAGTTTCTATATATCAGTTGGAACATCTAGAATTAGAGGAACAACAGAGAATCCCTTCTCTGTCGCTTGATGATTTTCAACTAAGGACTGAAGAACCATCACTGTCCTAGTTATTAAAGACATAAAAGTGACAAAAATATAATTCTTTTCAGAGAAGTGTACACTACTCTATTGGGATTCAAGTATGTGTCAGTCTGCCAGGGCTGCTGTATTCTACTACTACTGACTGGGAGGCTGAAACAACAAAAATTTATTTTCTCAAGTTCCATAGCCTGGAAATCTGAGTTGGAGGTGTTGGCAGGGTTGATTCTGCTGAGGGCCATGAGGGAAGGGTCTGGATCATTTCTCTCCCAAGCTACCTTTAAGCTCTCTTCTGGATGAATCTTCACATTACCTTTGCTCTGTAAATATCTGTGTCAAATTTCCCTTTCTTGTATGGATATCAGTTATATTGGATTAGGGCACACCTTGATGATCTCTTTTCAAGGATCTTTAAGGATCCTTAGAGGATTTTCAAATGCAGTCACATTGTGAGGTACTTGTAGTTTGAACCAACATATGACTTTTTTAGATGGTATAATTCATCCTACAATTGTGTATTATCATGTTAAGAACAAGAATGTAAATTCTGAAGCAAAAAAGAGACTAAACAGATTGAGTTTGTGTGCAAATTAACAAGTTATTTATGACCATTTAGTTATATATGTGTAAAAACATACACATATATAAATATTTGTTACTTGTACACATATAAATTGATTTATATATAAATATATAGAATTTACATATATATTTATATAAAATAAATTGATTTATACATATTTGCTGCGAGCTGCATCGGTCTTGCTGGATGACACAGTCACAGTGAGGTAGACGTTTGCACAGCTCCTGCCATGAGAGGCGAAACTGGTATCTCCTTCTGCTATTACTACCCATGTTGAAAATAAGCTTGTTGTCATCAATTAGGCCTTACAGCATTCCACATCAGGCCAATATTCCCCACACAGTTACCCCATAAGAAAAACATTTTCCTGTCCCTGCATAAGAGATTTTAGATCAAATCACTATAGATGTTTGACAAAAGGCTCTTCTAATGAGCCTTGCGGACCCAAAACATAGACTTGAAGGCGTTAAAAACACAAGAGTTGTATTAAAGTCTGGCCCAGAGAAAAGGAGCTTAAATTGGAGATAAAAAATGGAAGACAAGGTCAGAACATGGTCCTTTCCCAAGGTCTACATTCTACAAATATCCCCCCTTGTACTGACTTCAGTTATGAGGATAGATAAGAAAATGGGAACCCAGGTACAAGGCCAACACACATAGGGCTCCCATTGTGCTTGCATGAAAGAAAGGGCTTTCTCAAGCAACTTGTTAACAAGCATTCTTTTTCTTGTAGTTTATGAGCCTAATAAAATAACTCCTAGCCAATCTATACACAACTTAACCTATGTTTTAATCTTAGCTTTACTAACTTAAATAATATGTATATTATCCTGTTTTTTACTAAAAACATCCTGTTATATTCTTGGTTATAAGATTTACTCAACCTCACTGTAAGTACCTTACATGACTTGGGTGTAACTTGTTAATTAAAAACAAAGTCATTATTATTGGCAAACAACCAACCCATACAAAATAAGTCAGGTTTGTTACTTTCTTAATCTTGGGGACTGATGCCAAGAATGAATGAGATAATTCTACAAAAATACTTCTGTAAAACGTGTTTCTGTACACTTCCAATGATTAAAACATCTTATCACAAAGAATTAGTCACTGTAAAAAAATTTCTATTTTCTGATGTCATGTTATCGCTTGACCTATAAATAAAGATACAAAAACAGACAGAGCAGAGATGCCTGCCTAGTGATCAGAAAGAAACTCGAGGCTCTCTCACTCTCTCTTGCCATCACTGTCCATCCTTCAGGGACCCCTGGACCTGCTGGATCTGGACTCTGGCACATATTTATATATTAATTTATTTATATATATTGATTAAATATATTTACATAAATATATTTATATATTTATATTATATATAAATATTTGTTACTCATACACATATAACATAAATTGATTTATACCATATAAAACACTTTTTTGTTCAGCAATATTGCCATTTTCCTTCCTGTATACAACATTTGAAGTAATTTCCATTGAAATAATTAGAAAATAATCAAAAGAATATGGATAATAGAAAAGTAAAATTTTAAAAAGTATGGTAATTCACTGATTATGCAGTGAAAACTTGGAAAATATAAACAAAAATGAGAAAACACAAATTTAGAACTTCTCTCATGTTTTTTCCCAGAAAAAGCATACTTACTATATGGAAATAATTTATCATAATGGAACAAACTTAGTGCAATTAACCAAAAAGAAGTAAAAGCCATTTTTGGAAGGAAGAAGTAAAACTTCCTGTGAATGGCATGATCCTGTATATCAAAAGTACTAAGAAACACACTAAAAACTTAAGTACAGAAAGACCATAGGATACAAGATCAATATTTAAAAAATCACATTTCTAGAAGCAATGAACAACCAAAAATTGATATTAAGAACACAATTCAAGTAACAATAGCATAAAAATATCAAAGTACTTAGAAACAAATTTAACAAAGGCAGCAAAAAAAAAAAAAGCAAGATTTGTACACTAAAAAATTACAAGCTTTCCTGAGGGAAACAAAAGAAGATTTAAATAAATAGATGTTCAATGTTCCTGTGCTGGAAGATTCACTATTTTTAAGATGGAAATCATCCTCAATTAGTGTAAATAGTCACCTCAATCCCTATCAAAATTTCAGCAGGGATTGTTTTTATTGGATATTGAGTAAGTAATTCTAAAATTTGAATGGAAAAACAAAACACCCGAAATAGTCAAGACAATGTTGAGAAAAAATGAGATTGGAGCATTATCAATTCCTGATTTAAAAATATAAAACTGCAGTTATCAAGAAAGTGTGGTACAGGTGTGAGGATAGACATATAGATATATAAAACAGAATAAAAAATGCAGAGATAAATCTTTACCCCTATAGTCATTTTTAAAGGGTTTATTTACTTTTGAGAAAGAGAGCACAAGCAGGGGAGGGGCAGAGAAAGAGAGGAAAACAGATCTGAAGCAGGCTCATCCCTGATAGCAATGAGCTCGATGTGGGGCTCAAACTCAAGAACCATGAGATCATGACCTGAGTTGAAGTGGGACACTCAGCTGACTGAGCTACTCAGGTGCCCCTATCCCTATAGTCATTTAATCTTTGATTGGTAAGTCAAAGTTGCCAAGGCTATTTATTCAGAAAAGGATAGTCTCTGTAACAGATGATATTAGAATAATAGTACACATACGAGAAGATGAATTTAAACCCTACTGCACACCATATACAAAAGTTACCTTGAAAATTTATTTTAGAATCTGACATTATTAAATGGAGGCATGGGTTGTTCCTGACTTCAGCTTCCTTCACAAGAAAACCAACTAGCAACTATCCAAAGACAAAACACCATTGCAAAAGTCTCAGAATCTAGGGGTATGGCTGAAGCAACACTTTAGAACACAGAGACCAAGAGAGACCACATTAGAAAACAAAGAGCAGTGCCAACACTCATACTGAATCACTCCAACCCTGGGCCATCAATCCTTACATACGCTGGGCCAGCACATTTCCCAGAGAGGGCCCACTTGGGCCTACATTTTCTCTAGTAGGGGGGAAAGAATCCAAGGTGTACATCAAGCTCCACAAGCATTGCAGGTTGATTCCCAGGAAGCCCACTTTTGTCTTACCTCACAAGGATCACTGGGGAAATCTATGGGACTTGATCACTGAGGATAAGACAGAAATAGAGAAGGGAGCAGGGCTTACAGCAAGCAGTACGAAGATCTTGGCAAAATACATTCCTCGATGCAGCTGCACTTGAGCAGAGATCCCAGTTAGCATCTCATCCCATCTGCAGAGCCCAGCCAGTGGCTCTATTTAGCCAGAGAGCTCAGTGTGCAATTTTGCCTGGTTTGATTCATCAGCTGTGCCAGATATGGATCTTGTTCTTGGGTCCCACTCAGCCAGTAAAATACATTTTAAGTCCCACCTACTGCTGGAGACAGCCCCCAACTCCACCTGACCAGGAAACTTAATCAGAGAATCCAGGCTGCTGTGTAGTCCATTCTACAGCCACACTTGTGGCAGCACCCAAAGAGAGAACCCAACCAGTGGTTCTGTCATCTGCAGAGCCAAGCCAGCAGCCCCATCTAAGCAAGGATCTTTGGTAGTTCTCATTCATGTCCCCAGCCAATGAGCTGTAGTAGAGAGCCCATTCTACAGCCTTGCACAGAGAAGCAAATTTGAAGTCTAGCCTGTCTGCTGAATATAACTTCCAGTCTCACCTGACCAGAAAGTGTGACCAGAAAATTTGGGGTAGCCACAGAGCCAATTCTATAGCCACACTTGGACAGAGAAACAAACCAGCAGTACCCTGCCTGAAAGCAAAACCCAGCCACCATGCCCGTCCAACTATGGAGGCCAGCCAGAAGCAGCCCCTGGGCTCAGAGAATGGGCAATAACCTCACCCAAATGGAAACTCCAATGGCCGCCCAAGGACACGATCTGCTGACCCATACAGAGCCTCAAGCTAAAGTGACTGGTAAGGACTATCCCTGCCAAAGCAAATCTGTGAAATCTAGAAAAGGAGATTGCTTACTCAAATTTGAAGATACCAATGCAAGGAATTAAGGCTCATTAAGAATCAGATAAGCATGACATCAACAAAGAAAACTAGTAAATCTCCAAAAACTGGTTGTCTCCAGAAATGAAGATCCATGATCTGACAAATGATAAAGGATGTTCTTCAAGTGGAAATAAAAGATGGTAATTATCATTACAAAAATATAGGAATGTGTAAAAGTCACTGGTAGTGATAAATATGTAGTGCCAGTCATATACTCTAATATTGTAATGATGATACATAAGGAACTTACAAATCTAGATTGAAACATTTTTAATATTTTTTTATTTTCCTGGCTTTTATTTATTTATGTAATTTATTTTTTTAATATAATTTGTTGTCAAGTTAGCTAACATACAGTGTATACAGTGTGCTCCTGGCTTTGGGGGCAGATCCCCATGATTCATTGCTTACATAACACCCAGTGCTCATCCCAACAAGTGCTCTCCTCAATGCCCATCACCCATTTTCCCCTCTCCCCTGCACCCCTCATCAACCCTCAGTTTGTTGTCTATATCTAGGAGTCTTTTATGGTTTGCCTCCCTCTCTGTTTGAAACTATTTTTCCATGGTCTTCTGTTAAGTTTCTCAAGTTCCACATATGAGTGAAAATATATGATATCTCTCTTTCTCTGACTGACTTATTTCACTCAGCATAATACCCTCCAGTTCCATCCACGTTGTTGCAAATGGCAAGATTTCATTCTTTCTCATTGCCAAGTAGTATTCCATTGTATATATAAACCACATCTTCTTTATCCATTCAACAGTTGATGGACATTTGGGCTCTTTCCATAATTTGGCTTTTGTTGGAAATGCTGCTATAAACATTGGGGTACATGTGCCCCTATGAATCAGCACTCCTGTATACTTTGGATAAATTCCCAGTAGAGCTATTTCTGGGTTGTAGGATAATTCAATTGTTAATTTTTTGAGGAACCTCCACACTGTTTCCCAGGGCAGCTGCACCATTTTGCATTCCCACCAACAGTGCAGGAGGGTTCCTGTTTCTCCACTTCCTCGTCAACATCTGTTGCTTCCTGAGTTATTGATTTTAGCAACTCTGACAGGTGTGAGGTGGTATATCAATGTGGTTTTGATTTGTATTTCCCTGATGGTGAGCATCTGTGTATCTTCTTTGGAAAAGTGTCTATTCATGACTCTCTGCCCATTTCTTCACTGGGTTATTTGTTTTTCAGTGTTGAGTTTGGTAAGTTTTTTATAGATTTTGGATACTAACCCTTTATCCGATATGTCATTGTAAATATCTTCTCCCATTCCATAGATTCCCTTTTAGCTTTGTTGATTGTTTCCTTTGCAGTGAAGCTTTTTATCTTGATGAGGTCTCAATAGTTCATTCCGGTTTTATTTCCCTTGCCTTCGGAGATGTGTGGAATAAGAAGTTGCTGGGGCTGAGTCAAAGTGGTTGTTACCCGTTTTCTCTGACAGGGTTTTGATGGTTTCATGCCTCACATTTAGGTCTTTCATCCATCTTGAGTTTATTTTTGTGGATGGTGTTAAGAAAATGGTCCAGTTTCATTCTTCTGCATGTTGCTGTCCAGTTGTCCCAGCACCATTTGCTAAAGAGACTGTCTTTTTTCCATTGGATACTCTTTCCTGCTTTGTCAAAGATTAGTTGGCCATACAATTGTTGGTCCAATTCTTGGTTCCCTATTCTATTCCATTGGCCTGTGTGTCTGTTTTTGTGCCAATACCATACTGTCTTGAGGACTACAACTTTGTAGTAGAGGCTAACTGCTGAGATTGTGATGCTTCCTGCTTTGGTTTTCTTTTCCAACATTACTTTGGCTGTTCAGGGTCTTTTGTTGTTCTATACAAATTTTAGATTGTTTGTTATAGTTTTGAGAAGAATGCTGCTACAATTTTGATTAGGATTGCCTTGAATATGTAAATTGCTTTGGGTAGTATTGACATTTTAACAGTATTTGTTCTTCCAATCCATGAGCATAGAATATTTTTCCATTTCTTTGTGTCTTCTACTTCTTTTATAAGTTTTCTATAGTTTTCAGCATACAGGTCTTTTACATCTTTTTGTAGATTGGTTTGTATCCTACTTTTCTGAATTCATGTATCAGTTCTAGCAGCTTTTTGGTGGAGTCTTTCAGGTTTTCCATGTAGAGTATCATGTCCTCTGCAAAAAGTGGAAGTTTGACCTCTTCTTTGCCAATTTAGATGCCTTTTATTTCCTTTTGTTGTCTGATTGCTGAGGCTAGGACTTCCAATACTATGTTAAGTAACAGTGGTGAGAGTTGAGATCCTTCTCATGTTCCTGATCTCAGGAGGAAAGCTCTCAATTTTTCTTCATTGAGGATGATATTAGCTGTGGACTTTTCATATATGGCTTTTATGATGTTAAGGTATGTTCCTTCTATCCTGACATTCTTGAGGGTTTTTATTAAGAAAGGATGCCGTATTTTGTCAAATGCCTTATTTTTTTGTATCTATTGACAAGATTATATGATTCTTATACTTTCTTTTATTAATGTGGTGTATCACATCTATTGATTTGTGAATATTGAACCAGCCCTGCAGCCCAGGAATGAATCTCACTTGATCATGGTGGATAATTCTTTTTATATACTATTGAATTTGATTTGCTAGTATCTTATTGAGAATTTTTGCATCCATGTTCATCAGGGATTTCAGTCTGTGATTCCCTTTTTTTTTTTTTTTTGTGGGGTCTCTGTCTGGTTTGGGAATCAAGGTAATGCTGGCTTCATAGAATGAGTCTGGAGGCTTTCCTTCAGTTTCTATTTTTTGGGACAGCTTGAGAAAGATAGGTATTAACTCTGCTTTAAATGTCTGGTAGTGTCCCTTGGGAAGCCATATGGTGCAGGACTCATTTGTTGGGAGATTTTTGATGACTGATTCCATTTTTTTTTTTTTGCTGGTTATGAGTCTGTTCAAATTTTCTATTTCTTCCCGTTTGAGTTTTGGTAGTGTGTGGGTGTCTAGGAATTTGTCCATTTCTTCCAGGTTTTCCAGTTCGTTGGCATATAATTTTTCATAGTATTCTCTAATAATTGTATTTCTGTGGTGTTGATTATAATCACTCCTCTTTCATTCATGATTTTACCTATTTGGTTCCTCCCTACTTTCTATTTGAGAAGTCTGGCTAGGGGTTTATCAATTTTGTTTATTTTTTCAAAGAAAACAAGTTTTTAGATTCATTGATCTGTTCTATTTTTTTTTTTATTCTACAATGTTTATTTTTGCTCTAATCTTTGTTAGTTCTCTTCTTCTGCTGGCTTTGGAGCTATTCTTCCTCCAGTTCCTTTAGCTGTGCTGTTGGATTTTATATTTGGGATTTTTCTTGTTTCTTGAGAGAAACCTGGATTGCAATGTATTTTATTGTAGGACTACCTTTGCAGCATCCCAAATGGTTTAGTCTTTTGTGTTTTCATCTTCATTTGCTTCCATATATTTTTCTTCTTTAATTGCCTAGTTGACCCATTCATTCTTTAGTAGGATGTTCTTTAACCTCTCTGCATTGGGAGTGTTTCCAAATTTTTTCTTGTGGTTGATTTCAAGTTTTACAGCGTTGTGATCTGAAAGTGTGCATGTTAAGATCTCAATTATTTTCTATTTATTGAGAGCTGTTTTGTGACCCAGGATGTGATCTATCATGGAGAATGTTCCATGTAAACTCGAGAAGAATGTGTATTCTGCTGCATTTGGATGATAGGTTCTGAATATATATGTCAAGTCTCTCTGGTTCAGTATGTCATTCAAGGCCATTGTTTCTTTATTGAGTTTCTGCCTGGATGATCTGTCCATTGCTGTAAGTACAATATTAAAGTCCCCTGCAATTACCATATACTTATCAATAGATAGCTTATGTTTGTGATTAATTGATTTACATATTTGGGTGCTCCAAATTGGGGGCATAATCATTTATAATTGTGAGATCTTCATGCATAGACCCTGTAATTATGATATAATGCCCTTCTGCATTTCTTGTTACAGCATTTAGCTTAAAATCTAATTTGTCTGATATAAATATGGTTACTCCAGCTTTCTTTTGACTTCCAGTAGCATTATAAATGGTTTTCCATCCCCTCACTTTCAATCTGAAGGGTCCTCAGGTCTAAAATGGGTTTCTTGTAGACAGTGTATAGATGAATTTTGTTTTTTTTATTCATTCTGATACCTTATGTCTTTTGATTGGGACATTTAGTCCATTTACATTCAGAGTTATTATTGAAAGATATGGATTTAGTGTCATTGTGTTATCTGTAGGTTTCATGCTTGTGGTGATATCTCTGGTCCTTTGAAGTCTTTGTAGTAATCCACTCACAGAATCCCCCTTAAAATCTCTTGCAGGGCTGGTTTAGTGGTCATGAACTCCTTCAGTTTTGTTTGTCTGGGAAACACTTTATCTCTCCTATTCTGAATTACAGCCTTGCTGGATAAAGGATTCTTGCTGCATATTTTTCCCATTCAGTACATTGAATATTTCCTGCCACTCCTTTTTGGCTGCCAAGTTTCAGTAGATAGGTCTGTTACTACACTTATGTGTCTAACCTTGTACGTTAAGTCTTGTTTGTCCTTAGCTGTCTTAAGAATTCTCTCATTACCTTTGTATTTTGCCAGTTTTAGTAAGATATGCCATGCAAAGACCTATTCTTGTTAAATCTGAAGGGAGTTCTCTGTGCCTTGGATGTCTGCTTCCTTTCCTAGATTAGGGAAGTTCTCAGCTATAGTTTGTTCAAGTAAATGTTCTGCCCCTTTCTCTCTCTCTTCTTTCTCTGGAACTCCTTGATACAGATATTATTGTTTCACTGAATCACTTAGTTCTCTAATTCTCCCCTCATGATCTAGTATTTTCTTATCTGTTAATTTCAGTATATTAAAGAACTTCCAAATAAATGTTGCAATGATAATATGATCTTACTAGATAGTTAATAACTAGAATATTTTCAATAATCAGTTTTTTCTTTTGTTAATATGATTACATAAAAGGATACAGACTTCCATTTTTTTAAAGTTATACTTTTAATTCATGGATAGGATATTTTGGGGGGAATATGCGGTTTTCCTTCTAGGGTTAAGAAGATAGTGTGTGGAAACAGCATATATATATCTAGAATATTCTGAAAAATATAGACTGATAATTCTTTATTTTTCTGATCTGGTGAAGCAATGGTGCTATACTTTGTAAAATCACATATACATACACTGTCAGATTTAGAAATCCTGCCCCCTGATAAATATACTCAAATTATCACAAATGTCCAGGAACATAAATACATGAGGACACTATTTCTGATACTAAAGAGTGGTATTTATATGATTCCAAACATAAGAATGATAGGATAAGTAGAGTGCAATGGAAATATATTATGGAAAGTTTTGTAGCTTTGCAATATCATCTCTTTTGAGATCACTTAATTACCAATTTTATATTGTAGAAAGTTTTGTAGCTTTGCAATATCATCTCTTTTGAGATCACTTAATTACCAATTTTGATTCCATATGCAACCTTACTTTTCCTTTCCTAAGTAAATTAACATATCTGCCAGCTTCATAGATTAGGACACACATATTTTGGGAAGGCAATTATTCTACCCACCACACTCTCTTTATTCCATTCATCTTTCTAGGAGCTTATTCTACTGTCATATAATCTGCACTGATTCTCTTTTTTGGTGAATTTTTCTTCTTGGAATGTAAGTTCCTATTTTTTTCTATTGTGCCCATTAAAACATCACACAATAAAATGCTACCACCTAGCTTCCTTTCCAGGTTATTGGTCAGGTAGAGATGGAAAATGACATGGCCAGAAGGGACATGGAAGCTCCATGCAATTTCCCACATTTGTCTCACACAGCTCTTCAGTCTGGCAATTCCTGAGTTACATCCTTTATTATAAACTTATGATTTAGAAGTAAAATGTTCTTCTGAGTTCTGTGAGTTTCTTTAGCACACAAACGCAAGGAGGCATTCATGGAAACTTCCGATTTATAGCCAACTGGTTCAAAACACAGATGACAACCAGGACTTGAGATTCATGTTGAATATGAGGAGGATAGGGAGGGAGATGTCTTGTGGAACTGAGCACTTAATCTGTGGGATCTGATACTATCTTTGGGTAGATACTATCAGAATTAAGTTAAATCAGAGAACACTCAGCTAGTGTTGCAGAGTTGTTTGGTGTGAGAATGAAGCCCACATATTTGGTGATCAGAAGAACCAGAAGTGAAGTAGACTGTTCGTGAGTAGAGTATTGAGAGTAGAGGAGTGTTTTCTTCTATTTTGTTTCCTTTACATTTGATATCAGAGAGGTGGAGTTTATTAGAATGGTTCTAGCTAACAGAAATATGTGGTTTGGGAAGAGAAATATAAAAGGGCAGGAAATGAGGAATCTTCAATTCCTGGGTGATCACGTGGTCCCCCCCGGTATAACACCAGCTGTATAGCAATCAGTTACCAAAGGTAAAAGTTACTAATATAATTTAGAAGTGGATCAAACTCCTGGAGAGTTGGTTCACTGGATACCTAAGGAAATGCAAATTAACAAGAAAAAAGAGAAATATTTAATCCCTTGGTTATTGGTATCTGTAATAGCTAAAATGAAATTAAAAGAGAGTTTTGGCTCAAATGTGGATGCTAGACCATATTCAGATTTTAATATCAGCTTCAGTCACTAATCTTAAAGCTGGCTTCTGAGGGGAAAAAAATTATTAGAGGCAATGGAAAGTATCTATAAGACCTCTGATTACCAGGAAAATGGTCCACGTCAGGCAAGAGCAAAACCAACTATAAAATCAGGGGTATAGTGTGAAGGAGTTGTTTCATTTTGTCGATTGCAATCATCACTTCTTGAAGAACTTTTATTAAAATGGATTGTAAGAGTAATTCAGAGACATTATCTTTGGTGTTGAATGCTACAGGATGGAAGAGTATGTTTGGGTTGATACAAGATCCACAGCTTGCTACAGAACAATCATAGATGGTTTTACATGATCTAGGTACAGAGCAGATAATTCTCAAGGAAACAGTGAGCTTGATAGACTGGATAAAAGCCACCATAAGGTCTGTTTACTCTGAGAGGGGAAACTGTCTACGCCTGTAAATGCCAAGTGGAACACTCCAGATGAAGCAGCTGATATGGTTCATATGGAAGCCAGGTATACCAGGCTCTGTGGTAATTGGGATAATCTCCCACCAAATATGTCCATTACCCAGGCTATGATAAATGCTGTGGTTAAGAAGGAACCCATGAAACTTTACAGCATAGCTGAAAGGCAGTTTGGGAAACCTTATTAAGTTTGCTGTCTGAGCTTCTCCTCCTGGATCTTCAGATACTAACAAAAATATTAGGTTGATTAACAGGAGAAAAGGGAAAGGCAGAGAAAAAAATCATGGGATTGGTTTTAACAAGGTGAAATAAAAGTTATTAAGAAATAAGGTGAGTAAAGCAAATCCTGATAAGAATGTAACAAAGAGGAAACAGAAAAGGAATAGTCAGGAGACTTTCCCCAGGAGGATGGAAATCTTTAGATAGTAAGAAACACGATGAGTGGGGCTCCTGGGTGGCTCATTGGTGAAGTGTCCAACTATTGAATTTGGCTCAGGTCATGATCTCATGGTTCTGTTCCTCCCCTGCTTGTGCCCATACGTGCATGTACTCATGCTCTCTCTCTCACTATAAATATATAAACATTAATTCAAAAAAATAATGCAATACAATGCAGACATTGATGGGTTAAAGCAAAGGTTTTAATACAGCATTAGCAAAGGTTGAACAGGCCCCTAACAGTTTCCCTAACTTTAAGGGTCCCCAAACAAGTCTGCTATATTTATCCCAGCTTGGAGCAATTTAAAAAGCCAGAGGTGGAGATTACAATGAGAAACCTGACCAGCAATTGCTTGGGGTAGTGGTTAGACAGATTGATCAAGATAAAGATTGACAAAAGATCCAGGGTCTCTTGGCTCCACCCCTGGCTGGAAACCAGCCCTTTTGCACACGAGTGGATTAAATGGTCAGGGGATGGAGAAATTCCCAGGACTCCTCCATAGAGGAGCACCATGCTCTGTGCCACAAAATCCATTGTAGGAGCCCCAACCCAGGCTACGATTAGGTTAAAAGAATGAAAAATTATACAGTGATAGCATCACAAAAGTGGGAATGTTTAAATAGGTTTTATGTAAAGATGCAGTGTTTCCTTTATTGAATGTATGGAATTAAGTTCTTATGGGAATGGATATTATGTCTGGCTGAGGACTATTTCCCCTATCTCCTATTATAAAATCAAAATCTATTGATGAAGTTCTATTGAAGGCTATAGTTGGGAATGTAAGCGTTGATGGAATTAAGGTAAGGTTTGTAAGATAATCGGTCATGTGAACAGGATTTATGTGAAGTAATTCTCTCTTTTTTACCTAATTGTATTATGGGGATAGACATCGCATGTGACTGGGGAATGTTTCCCTTACCTAGTATTGTAAAACGGAAGGCATGGAAGTCTGCCCTTCAAGCAGTATTAATGGGACATGCTAAATGAGAACCAGTATAATTGCCTGAGCCCAAACAGAATAAAAGCTGACCTGCTGGTAGGAACAAATTCTCTGTGATAGCCCGTTGTGGAGTTCAGAATGGGGATTGCGGCAAAAGTTTGTTAGTGCCTCCCAACAACACTCAATCACTGGCACTTTGGACGAAAGAATTTCCATTTGATAGACATTTATTACCTTGCTATCAGTCATTAATTGAAGATATCCTTACTACTGAAGGACATAAATGATCTTGAAACCTGAAATACCTATAATATTTTGGGTGATGTCAGAGAAATACTCTCATAGGAATGACAATGCCTAGAAGACGTACAAAATAAAATGGAAATGGTCTATACAGTCTCATGGAGAGTGTGTGTATACATACCTGGGGAATGCAAAAAGGAGAAATTTACAGGCAGGGACTCTTTTCCCCTAGGACTGACTTTGGAAGAGCATGAGAGCTATATGACTATGCAGTTTGTGCCAAGACGGGGAGGACACAGGTATTATAACAACTGTTTTTTTCTTTCTCCCCTACATCACCTCAACTTTTTAAATTTCCTCCTGCTCGAGGTGGTGCTCACAGGACCAGGGCTGCAACTACCTACAAATGCTGGTGGCAGAGATGATTCCCAAGGAAGAAACCCTCACCGTAACTGTTTAGTATTTTTAAAGCTTCATGTCAGAATTCCACAGGGCCTGATGGAAAGGGTTATGCTTTCACTCCATCTGGCAAAACTGGAATTAACAATGAATGAGAATTTCAATTTACATGGAAAAAACAGATGAATAAGAAAAATTTTAAATGCACCTGAAAAAATGAACAGCACATGCAGGATATGAGATAATTTTTTTTTTTTCTGAGAGAGAGAGAGAGAGGGTGTGAGTATGAGTGGGGCAGAGGGAAAGAGAGAATCCTGAGCAGGATCCACACTCAGCACAGAGCCCAATGTGGGGCTCGATGAAGGTTCGATTCCACCACTCGGGGATCATGACCTGAGCTGAAATCAAGAGTCAGGTGCTCAACCGACTGAACCAGCCAGGTGCCCGGGTGTGATATATCCTATAGGACAGCTGTGTTGGTTTCTTCAATAAATCAATGGCATTAACAGCAACAACACCAAAAGTAGGGAGGGGAGACAGAACTAAAATACAAGAAACTTAAGAGATACAACCTAATGCAAATATAATATGTGGACCATCATGGATCCTGATGCACATAAACAAATGGTATATTTTTATGACATCAGATAAATTTAATTATTGATTCAGCATTAGTTCAAATCAAGGAAACACCTGATAATTTTATTTGAAATAATACTGCTTTTACTCTTGCATAAGAATATACACTTTTTTCAGAGTTCAGTTTTAAAATGATGTGTGGAGCCGCTCTGGAAAACAGTGTGGAGGTTCCTCAAGAAACTATCAGTAGAACTCCCCTATGACCCAGCAATAGCACTGCTGGGGATTTACCCAAGGGATACAGAAGTGCTGATGCATAGGGGCACATGTACCCCAATGTTCATAGCAGCACTTTCAATGATAGCCAATGAAGGAGCCTAAATGTCCATCAACTGATGAATGGATCAAGAAGACATGGTTCATCTATACAATGGAATACTACATGGCCATGAGAAAGAAAAATCTGGCCATTCGTAGCAAAGTGGATGGTCCTCGAGGGTGTCATGCTAAGCGAAATAAGTCAGGCGGAGAAGGACAGATACCATATGTTTGCACTCATAGGTCTAACAGGAGAAACCTAACAGAGGACCATGGGGAGGGGAAGGAGGAAAAAGAGTTAGGGAGAGGGAGGGAGGCAAAGCACGAGAGACTCTTGAATACTGAAAACAAACTGAGGGCGGGAGGGGGAGGGGGAAAGGGGAAGGGGGGTGATGGTCATGGTGGAGGACACTTGTGGGGAAGAGCACTGGGTGTTATGTGGAAACCAACTTGACAATACACTATAAATTAAAAAATAAATAAATAAAATAAAATGATGTGTGGAATTTGTTTAAATGCTTTAGAGCAAAGGAAGGCATATGTAAATTACATATAACAAAATCTTGATGATTTGGGTAATAAGGGGGTACATTGTACTTATATCACTGTTTCAAA
Source organism: Cryptoprocta ferox (assembly GCA_028646485.1). NCBI lineage: Eukaryota > Metazoa > Chordata > Mammalia > Carnivora > Eupleridae > Cryptoprocta > Cryptoprocta ferox. The sequence goes on from CM053567.1 coordinate 50,195,115, forward strand.
TATATTTTTAAAACTGCATAATAATTTTGTTAAGTATGATGTTTTCAATGGCAGAAACAAAATTAAAAACCTTGTTTAGAGGAAAATAATACAAATTTAAACATGATTTGGCCTTATTTATTCTTTCTCTTTAACTCCTTTTTGTAAATAAATTAACAGACCATCTGATGGAAGTGGGATGTAATATGTTATTTGTTGATTAAATACTAGTATTTTTTCCATAATTATGTTTTTAAAAATTAAAGGAACTTGTTATAAACTGAATTATGTCTTCTCAAAATTCATATGCTGAAGTTCTAACACTCAGTATCTTTGAATGTGACTATACTTAAACATTTGACTTTTAAAGAATTAATTAAGAGTCTGTATTTTGGTTGTCTCTTTTTTCCCTTTGTTCATTTGTTTTGCTTCTTAAATTCTGCATATGAGTGAAATCATATGGTTTTTGTCTTTCTTGGACTCCAGAGGGGAAGTGCGTGGGTGGATGGGTGAAATAGAAGGCGATTAGGGTACACTTAACTTGATGAGCACTGAGTAATATATCTAAGTGTTAAATTGCTATATTGTACACCTAAAACTAATGTAATACTGTATGTTGACTACACTGCTAAATTTTAAAGAGTTAATTAAGTTAAAATGAGGCCATTAGTGTGAGTCTTAATACCATATGACTCCATGTATAAAAATGGGAAATCCCAATGACCTATGATAACATAAGACTGAAAAGTAATTTAAAAATGAATAAAAGTACATACATATCAGCTGTTATCTCAATGACATTGATGTATAATGCAAACATAGCCTTTTAAAATTTTGGACTTTGTTGTGATGCCTTGGTGGCTCAGCTGGTTAAGCATCTGACTCAATTTCAGCTCAGGTCATGATCTCATGGTTCGTGATCTCAAGCCCTGAGTCAAGCTCTGCTTGGGATTCTCTCTCTCCTTCTCTCTCTGCCCTGCCTGCTGGAGTCCAGCTCCAGCAGATCCAGGGTTCCCTGAAGAATGGACAGTGTCAGCATGAGAGAGATGAGAGAGCCTCAAGTTTCTTTCTAATCACCAGGCAGGCATCTCTGCACTGATCAGAGAGACAGCTTTATTTATGGGTAAAAATGTATGGGATACAAAACAGAAGTGGCATTTGCCTTAGACAAAGATTTCTGATGACAAATTCTTTGGTATGTAAAAATTTCCCAAAACATAGATTGGTAGAAGACTCATGCATAATCTTTATCAATAGTGATCGATGTAGGTGATTTAGATGCTTATCATATGGGGAAGGAAGGTATCTTCAGCGTTCAAATACAAGGCAATGTTTTCAGCATAGCAAAAAGCAAAAGTTAGTTCTTTGTGAGCAGGGTCAATAGCATGTTTTCTTGAGGGTAAGTAAAACAGGTTTCTCAGGAAATGTAATATTTGCTCCTATAATCACAAAAGAAGAAATTCCTACAATAAGTTCCTTCACAAGGTGCAATTAGCATATTTTAGAATAAGGGGACAAGTCACTCCGGATACCAGTCAACAAGGTGCCTTGGGAGTCAGTACTCAAGCAAAAATAGTTGAGTGGGGGTGGATATCAGTCACCATCTGACAGCAAGAGGCCTTGCAAACTTGCCTTACCTCACAAGGAGTTTTCTCAACTTTAGTGAGTTCAGAAATGGCTTCCAACACCTGCCCCTGCATTCACTCTCTCTCAAAATAAATGACATTAAAAAATTTTGGACTTTGTTTAAAAGCTTGTAATCTTGTAAGTTTTCCCTTTCAAATCTATTAAGTCAGTGTTATGTATAAATACAGAATATATAAACAATAGATGGATAATAGAAAATAATTATTTGAAAAATAAAAATAAACCTTAATAAATTACACTTCCATGTTTAAAACATTAAGCTGCCTTTTTTATATAGGAATAATCAATGACTAATCAAAACATTTAGTTTTTAAAACTTTATAATAGACAAACCTTTTTCTTCAAACCTATATATTTTCTAATAGATATTGCCAAATATGAATTTGAAAATCCCTGATTATTAAATTAGAATATGTGAGTGAAAGGTATAACAGCCATTACATTTAATAAATAATAAATAGTTTTCTATAAAGGTGTTCTCTACACGACAGCAACAATTTTCATTGCAAAAACTCTATTTCATAGACTCTGAAACCAGTATTTCCAGCAATATCTTCTGTTGTCATTTGAAAGCCTATATTATCAATTATAAAATAATAATATTATTATTATTATAACATTTTCCCCTGTTCCTTTCAAAACTCATTATTTTTCTCCTATAGAGTTATTTAATAGTATACTATTATACTATAGTATAATATAGTATAGTATAATATTATATACTATATTATACTATAGTAATAATGCTATTTAATATTAATATTAATAATATATAATAATAGTATGATAATATAATAGTATTATTACTAATAATACTATTATATTATATACTATATTATACTATAGTAATAATACTATTTAATAGTATTAATGTCTACACACTACTAGCTGGCTAATTAATGATCTAGATTCTTTCTACACGAAGTCCAGATTATAGGTGTGAGAAGAGCTTGCACACCATTCAAAAACTGTTTCTTTGTATAGTTTGGTCCTATGGGAATTGTGACTGCTGAGTCCTATCACAGCGATCACAGCTAGGTAATTTGGAGGCCTATCCATCCCTTTGACGCCTTAGAAACTGGGACACAAATGTGTAATCCAAACCCTTCACTACAAAGGAAAAAATGTAAGTTAGGGTTCCCTTCCAACTATAAGGCACTGTGCTAGGGGTCAGGTTTAGAGTGTATCTCAACCTTTCTTACCTATTTCAGTGTGGGTGTTTTCTCTGTTACCTAATATGTTCAAATAATTCCACTAGTTTACAGATTTCCATCAAACAGAATTGATTCATGTGTGGCTGCATATTTAGTGCATCGGTCAGTAGGAGAAGGGAGAGTCAGGAGCCTCTTATCCATCATCTTCACTCTATTTATTGACTCTGATGATGAATATATGAATCTACACATATGACAAAATTGATAGAATTAAATACATACACACATGAATGAGGACAAATAAAACTGAAGAAATCAGAATAAATTCATGGATTATATCAGCATCAATATTCTATTTGTGCCATTGTTCTATAGTTTTTGTAGGAAGTTACTATTTGTGGAACCTTGGTAAAGGGTAAATGTGATTTATTGTATTATTTTTTAATTTATATATTTATCTATATAATATTATATAGATATCTATATGTGTCTATAAAATACATATTTTAATTATATATATACATATATATACACTTAATCACATTTTCTTTATCTGTTCATCCATGGATAGGCACTTTAAGGTTGTTTCCATATATTAACTGTTGTAAATAATGCTGCAATGAACATGAAAGTGAAGATTTCTTATCAAGATAGTGATTTTGTTTTCTTCAGATAAATACCCAATAGTGGAATTACTGGACCAGATTGTCATTCTATTTTTAACTTCTTGAGGAAATTCCATACTGTTTTCCATAGTGGTTGCATCAGTCTACATCCTCACCAACAATGTACAAGGGGTCCCTTTTCTCCGCATCTTTGCCAATGCTTTTTATTTCTCATGTTTTGGATACTAGCCATTCTAACAGGTTATGAGGTAATATCTCACTATTGTTTTTATTTCCCATATGATATCTGATGTTGGACACCTTGTCAAGTATCTGTTAGTCATCTGTATGTCTTCTTTGGAAAGGTATGTATTCAGTTCCTCTACCCATTTTTTTAATGGAACTATTTGGTTTTTTATATATTGGCTTGTATGAGTTCTTCATATATTTTGCATATTAACCCCTTGTCAGATATATGATTTGTAAATATCTTATACCATTCAGTAGGTGGCCTTTTCATTTTGTTGGTTTCTTTTACTGTGTGATTTAATGTAGTCCCATTTGTTTATTCTTCTTTTGTTGCCTTTGCTTTTAGTGTCAACCCCCCAAAAATCACCGCCAAGACCAATGTCTAAGATCTTACCCTCTATGATTTCTTCTAGGAGTTTTATGGTTTCAGGTCTTAGATTCAAGTATTTAATCTTTAAGTCTTTCATCTTTAAGAATTTAATCTGATTTGAGTCCATTTTACTGTATGGTAAAAGTCAGGATAGTGGTCCAATTACACTCTTTTGCATGTGGCTGCCCAGTTTTCCCAGCACTATTTAGTAAATAGACCATCCTCTCCCCAGTGTATTCTTGGGACTCTTTTCACAAATTAACTTAGCATATGTGCTTGGGTTTATTTCTGGTCTCTATTCTGTTCCACTGATTGATGTGTCTGTTTTTATGAAAATAGCATAAACTTTTTTGAATACTATGGCTTTGTAGTACAGTTTGAAATCATGAATGTAATACCTCCAGCTATGTTCTTTCTTGATTGTTTTTACTATTTAGGGTCTTTGTGTTTCCATACAAATTTTAGGATTGTTTTCCATATCTGTAAAAAAAAAATACCATTGGGATTCTGCTTGGGATTTCAGTGAGACTATAAGTTGCTTTGGGTAGTATGGACATTTTAATGATATTAATTGTTCCAATTCATGAGCATGATATCTCTTTTCATTTATTTGTGTCATCTTCAATTTCTTTCACTAATGTGTTCTAGTTTTTAGAGTACAGGTCTTTCACCTTCTTAATTAAATTTATTCCTAGGTATTTTATACTTTGTGATAAATTTAAAAATGGGATTGTTAATTTCTCTTTTTGATAGTTCATTGATAGTGTATAGAAATGCAGCTGATTTTTGTATCTTGACTTTGTATTTTGGAGTATTACTAAATTCAATTATTCTAACAGTTTTTTGATGGAGTCTTTGGCTTTTCTATATATAAAATCAGGTTATCTGTAAATAGTGACAGTTTTACTTCCTCCTTTCTCAGTTACATTTATTTTATGTCTTTTTTATGCCTAATTGGTTCTAGTATTATATTGAAGAAAAGTGACAAAAGTGGACATACCTGTCTTGTTACTGATTTCAGGGGAAAAGCTTTCAGTTTTTCATCATTGAGTATGATGTAAGCTATGGGCTTCTCATATATGGCCTTTATTATGTTGAGGTACTTTTCCTCTATACCCAGTTTATTGAGAGTTTTTATAATGAATGAACATTGAACTGTATCAGATGCCTTTTCTTCATCTAAGTTGATTATATAATTTTTATCCTTCATTTTTTGAATGTGGTGTATAATATTGGTTGATTTGTGTATGTTGAACTATCCTTGCACCACAAGAATAAAGTCCACTTTGTCATAGTGTATGATCCTTTCAATGTATTGTTGAATTTAGTTTATTAATATTTAGTTGAAGATTTTTGCATCTATGTTCACCAGGGATACTGGCCTGGTTTTGTTTTGTTTTTTTCTTATAGTGTCCTTATCTAGTTTTGGTTTCACCGTAATGCTGGACTTGTAAAATGATCTGGGATATTTTCCCTTTTCGCCTATCTTTTTGGAAAGAGTGTGAGAAGGATTGGTATTAATTCTTTAAATGTTTGGCAGAATTCATCAGTGAAGTGCTCTGTTCCTTCACTGTTGTCTGTTGGGAGGGCTTTGATTATTGATTCAATCTCCTTACTAATATTGGTATATTTTAATTTTCTGTTTCTTAATGATTCAGGCATGGTAGAGTGCATGTTTCTAAGAATTTATTTATTTCTTCTAGGTTGTCCAATTGGTTAATGTATACTTGTTTATAGTGGTCTATTATGATCTTTTGTACTTCTGTGGTATCAGTTGTAACATTTCCTGTTTTCTTTCTGACTTTATTTACATCCTCTTTTTTCTTAGTGAATCTACTACAGGCTTCTTGATTTTATCTTTTAATAATTCCAACTCTTATTCCTTATTGTCTTTTTCTATCTTTAGATCTGTTAAAATTTGCTATATATATTTAGATGGATGCATTAAATATTTACAAATGTCATATCCTCCTGGATTGAGGAAAAGTTTCTCTGTAGGCTAAGTAGCCTTGTTGATTTATGACTAGAGGGAAAAGTAGGCATCAGTCTGGAGCATTATTCTTGAGAGTTTAAATACCAGCACTTATACATACTAGATACGTGATTAAGCGATCGTGCATTTGTTTTTTGTTTTATTTTGTTTTTGTTTTTTGTAAAATAGCAATGAAATAAAATAGTAATGTCTATGCCCTACTAAGGTGTTGATGGTTAAATGGGATATCACAGCTTAAATATTTAAGGCAATGCCTCCCATACTCTATGCATTTAATAAATAATAGTTTATTATTATTAAAGACAACAAATGGTTTCTCAAATTTCCAGTTTATTCTTTTTAACAACAAAATATACTTTCTTTTACAGTCAACAGAAAACAATTTTCTAAGTTAATGGATTTGGAGGGAAGCTGTGTGTTTAGAGTGTTTGAAACAGTGTTTCTTTGTGTGATCCCATATCTTTAGAAACATGTGTATGGTAACTTTGCTTTCATTTCTCTCTCAACAAGCAAGAAAAACAGAAAAAACACATCATGAATTTCTAGGTTTTTTCCTGAGTCTTTCAAAAGCAATTTCTGTCATCAATTTTCATCTAACATTTTATCTTCTGTCTGGTTCACTTCTGTTTTTCAGAAACACAAGCCTTTGCATAGGAAACTGGATAACCACTTCCTTTTTCCTTTGAAATGGAAACCTTTCCTGGCTCCTTAATTTTGGCATTAGTATAAGAGGTATGAAAACACTTTCAGATTTACTAACGTAAAACAAATTCTGTCAGAGAACATTTGTACTGAATAGTTTAAAACGGAAAACTGCATGAAGTCACTTCGTTATAAGGTGTTTTCTTTCATTCTACCTTTAATGAAAAAGCCATTTCATTAACCCTATATTTATTAGCAGTGGAAGCATATATATATGAAAGGGGCAAGATTGCCTTGATATTTTAACCTTTTTTTATGTCAACTTTTTTTAGAATAGTTTTAGATTTACAGAAAAATTGCAAATACAGTGCAGAGAGTTCCCATATACTCCCGTGCCCATTTTTTTCCCTATAACATCTTGCATTATATGGTACATTTACACGATTAATGAACCAATAATGACACATTAAGCAAAGTCTATGCTTTCTTCAGATTTTAACATTTTTATCTAATGTCTATTTTTAGTTCCAAGATTTTATCCAGGATACCACACTACAATAAGCCCCTATGCCTTCTTAGGCTCTTTTGTCTGTGGGATTTTTTTTTTAATTTATTTATTTGTTTTGAGAAAAAGAGAGTGAGGGAGGGGCAGAGAGCAAGGGAGAGAGACAGAATCCCAAGAAGTCTCTGAACTGACATCTCAGAGCTCAATGTGGGGCTCAAATTCACTAATTGTGAGATCATGTCCTGAGCTAAAGATGGATGCTTAACTGACTGAGTCACCCAGGGGCCCCGGTGGGATTGTTTTTAATGACAAAAACTCTTTGATGTATTTCTGGGCAGGTGTTTTGTAGAATACCCCTGAATTAAGGCTTATCTGATTCTTTTCATGATTAGAATGAGATTATACATTTTTGTAAGGATGGCCAGGAAAATAATGTTCCATTTCATCACATCATATCAAGGGTACCTACTATTAACATGACTTATTACAATTGATGTTGACTTTGATCAACTGTCTTGGTAGCATTTGTCCAGTTTCTCCACTGTGAAGTTACCCCTTCCCCCTTTTTTATACTGTACTCTTTGGCAGTATGTCACTGCACAGCCCACACAGCACAATGCACTTCCCACACATTCCTAACACCCAGTTGTCTTCTTATTGTCTTTTTCCTGCCTTCTCCAGAATCTCATTTAAATGAAATCATATACTATGTAAATTTTTCAAATTGACTTCTTTCACTTAGCAGTTTGTACTTAAGGTTCATCCATATCTTTTCATTGCTTAATAGTTTTGGCTTGTTTCAATTACTGAATGCTATCCCTTATATTGATATAACACAGTTTGTTTATTCATTGACATATTGAAGGTCATTTCCAGTTTTTGGTGATTAAGAATAAATCTGCTATACACATTCATGTGACGGTATTTATACTGACAAATTTTCACATTGTTTGCATAAACACTCAGGAGTATGATTGCTGGATTTTATGACAAAATTGTCTCTAGCTTTGTAAGAAACTTACAAAATGCCTTTCAAAGTGTTTGTACCATTGTACTTTATCAGTAATTGATGAGAGTTCCTCTTGCTCTGCATTCTTACCAGCAACTGGTAGTGTCAGTTTTTGGATTTTACCTTATTTATTTATTTATTTATTTATTGGTTTATTTACTTTTTGAGAGACACAGAGAGAGTGAGAGAGTACGGGAGGGGCAGAGAGAGAGAGGGAGAGAGAGAATCCCAAACAGGCTCCATGCTGTCAGTGCAGAGCCTGATACAGGGCTTGAATTCACAAACATGAGATCATGACCTGAGCTGAAATTAAGAGTTGGTTGCTTAACGGACTGAGTCACCCAGATGCCTTTGGATTTTACCCATTCTTAGAGGTATGTAACAGTATATCTTTGTTTTAATCTGCAACTTCCTAATGACAAATGATGTTGAGAATCTTTTCCTTTGTTTGTTTGCTATTTGTATTTGCTTTGATGGGACTGTCTGTTCAAATGTTTTTTCCCATTGAGGCGCTGACAGTGCAGAGCTTGCTTGAGATTCTCCCTCTTTATCTGCCACTCTCCTGCTCGAACTTTCTGTCTTCCTCAAAATAAGGCCCTAGAATTCATCAAAATTACTCTTAAAATGTTCCTACCAGTTTATGGCTTAAGTAACTTCTGCTCCAAGTAAGCAGATCCTAGGTGTGACCCCCTATATTTGTCTGTCTCTAGATTTCAGATGACAATTTGTTCTGTGACTCCAGCTCTCTTATGGGTCCCCAAAAAAGTCAATGATTTCAATTTGTTTATCTTTTTTATCTTTTTTCTTGTAGAAAAATTGTGTATGACAACTTTTAGGCTCTTAACATGTTAGAGACAACCACTAAGACTGCCAATATATTTTTAGGACTTAAGCTGCTTATGATTTGATCTGTAGGGACATTTCAACTAATTAGCTACTGCTGTCAACAGACTTTTGTTTTTTATTTACATTATGTTATTAATATTCCCTGGTGACAGTTATATTTCAGTTCTTTATTTGAAGTTTATATATGATTTGAATTTGTCTTCACATTTTGAAATATTTAAGGAATTTTGATACTTACATTCACTCCTATGAAATCAAGGTCCTAATGGTTATAAGGAATAATCGTGGGTTAATTTATTAGTTGTACAATTAATGAATGATTCCATTTGGGTCTCATATTCAAATTAATTGTTACCATAACTGCTTGAGTGTGGCTATCTAGTGGATTTATGTATTTCTATTTTTATTGTATATTTAGAAATCCATGTGAAAATTAAAATCCTTTTATTGAAACCTTCCCTTGACTTCTATACTTTTGTAGTTTAGAAGGTCTTTTAAAATTTGACCACAGGAGAGCATCCACACAAACACACACATAGGAATTATTTCCATATATATCCACTATAACAGTTAATAATATGACTTCCAGACATTGAATATTTACTAAAGTTTTGTTAAATGTTCAACACATGTAAAATATCCCAAGAAAATATATTAGTATCACATAATTTATAATATATAATATGGAATACTATTTCTTGCCAAATAACAGAATCATGCTATGTGCATATCTAAATTAAATGTAAATATAATTTAAAAATTGTATTATATTTGGGGTGCTTGAGTAGCTCAGTCGGTTAGGCATCTGACTTTGGTTCAGGTCATGAACTTGCTTTCATGGGTTCAGGCCCCACATCTGGCTCTGGGCTGACAGCTCAAAACCTGGAACCTGCTTTGGATTCTGTGTCTCCCTTTCTTTCTGCCCCTCCCCTGTTCACACTCTGTCTTTATCTCTCTTAAAAATAAAGATTAAAAAATTTAAAAAAAATTAAAAAACTGTATTATATTTAAATATTTGCTTAGTTTATTTCAAAATTATAACTAAGGTTATTTTAGATATCACAATATATATGTGATATATGGCTCTGATGATTATACTCATAAAACGAAGTACCAAATATTATGCAAATGTTATTCATACATGTACATTCAAAATCTCATTTTATCTCTGCTATTTATAAAATTGTCTACAATTTTATATGCACTCTCTATAGAATTTACATTTTCTATTTAAGCATTAAATATAATTAGGAAAAATTGATAAATATCTCTTATGTAATCTCTGGTTAAAATATATAAATTTTACATATCTTTTAAGGAAAAAAGTTATCATCCTGGGGCAAGCATTATAGAGAGAAATATAAACAATCAACTAATTTTAAGACACATAATTTTATTGTTACAAAAGAAATATTTTTACATTTGATGTTTTAGTTTTAGCATTTACCAATTATTTTAGATCATGGATTCTACTTAAATACTATAACAGTGTAACATATTTCTTCAATTATTTTTTCAAAAGCATACCCATTTATTTATTTATTTGAAAACCATTATAGACTACATTATTCTAAAATACTCAAAACATCAGCAGGAAAATACAATATTGAAATTCTCACACCGTTTTCTATATAGTTTGATTAGAAGTAGCTCTATCAGAAATGAATCACATTATATATTTTTAGTTCATAGAAAAGACTGATGTACTTTACCATCTTATTTCTTTAAATACAGAATAGTTGAACACTCTACTATGTTACTAACAAAACCAAAAGGACAATTTCAATGATCTTATAGTATTATCTTCAAAATATGCAGAAAAGATATTTATTTACCATATTGGATTAAAGATTTTTCAATAATCTTCCTTTTAATCTGAAGTATATAAATGAGTTCATGCTCTAAAACTTACATAGAGGAAATATATTATGGTTAAAAAAAGATCTTACATCAAGAAAAGTTTTTTACAATACAGAAGGAGGGGTGTCTGGGTGGCTCAGTCGGTTAAGCGTCCAGCTTCGACTCAGGTCACGATCTCGCGGTTTGTGAGTTCGAGCCCCGCGTCGGGCTCTGTGCTGACAGCTCAGAGCCGGGAGCCTGCTTCAGATTCTGTGTGTGCCTCTCTCTCTGACCCTCCCCTGCTCACGCTGTCTCTTTCTGTCTCTCAAAAATAAATAAAAAACATTAAAAAAATACAGAAAGAAAAATCTATTGTTTGCCAAAATTGTACCACGTTGGAAAATGAAATTGGCTGGACTCCAGATACAAACAATGAATGTAAAACCAAGTACTTTCTAAGTAACTTCTGTGATTTAAATGATAATTCATTGGAGGGCTGGAGGAAAAAAGTGGGGAAGAAAAATTTGGGAAGTATTTAATAAAATGTTACCTCATGATTCTCTTGATAACTTCTTTTCTTGAAAGTTTCTCAAGACAAAGAGATGTCTTAGGGAAGAGATGGGAGGAGAGATGAGGAGAGTTGCACCGCTCTATGAGGAATAGATAAAAACATTTGGTATGAAATGAGATATGTATAGTATGTAAACAATCAACATGTTTTAGGGTAAGCATTATGTGATTTTCCCTCCAATCCCAGCATATTTGGCAAAAGGGAATAGGAATATATGTTGTGCGTAAAGGAAAATATATACCTCACGGGCTGACAGAGATACATGAGAAGGTCTTGTGAGAGCTATACTACAAAGTAATTGATTTTATATAAATAGGTTTTACAAAAAGAGCAATTAAGAGTGAGAATTACGCTGTTATTTCTGTGTTTTTGTTCAGAACATTAGCTCCATATACACATATCACAGTGCCATGAGACAAATCTTTTGTATACTGTACCTCAAGATCCTGTGATTTATATTTCAGAAGGTCAGATACAGATGATCTGCTTTCAAAGACTATTTCCTCTTCTTACTCTATAGAAACTATCTACTATCTTTTACCTCATCTTTTATCTTACTTCTTCAATTTGTACCTTTTACCTACTATTCTCAGTCTCTTCTTTTTTATTGTTTCTTTGCTTACCTAGTTTCTTCATTTTTCACTTTTTAAAACAAAACAAATAAATTTCCTTCAACTTCCATCCATCTTGGATGATATAAAATCATTATGTGTTTTTCATAGCCAAACTTTAAAGTTCTTTGCTTGCTTGCTTTGTAGGAGTGTTATATTTTTTATTTTTAAATATGGTGCTTTTGCATATGTAACAAGGACTTTTAACTTTCTATACTTTTTTTATTTTTTTATTTTTATTTTTTGTATTTACAAGAATTTATTAAAAAAACAAGAAAGCCAAATCACAGTTTTGTTATGTTTCTAATTAAATCCACCAACAATATGTCATACAGTGTCATATTGACTGTGTCTTGGAATCCCAGGCTTTTATCTGAGCTCCACCATTCACTTTTTTTTTTTTTAAACC
>CM053567.1:50207643-50317507 GCA_028646485.1 Cryptoprocta ferox
CCCCTCAGTTTGTTTTCAGTATTCAAGAGTCTCTCGTGTTTTGTCTCCCTCCCTCTCCCTAACTCTTTTCCTCCTTCCCCTCCCCATGGTCCTCTGTTGGGTTTCTCCTGTTAGACCTATGAGTGCAAACATATGGTATCTGTCCTTCTCCGCCTGACTTATTTCGCTTAGCATGACACCCTCGAGGTCCATCCACTTTACTACCAATGGCCAGATTTCATTCTTTCTCATTGCCATGTAGTATTCCATTGTATAGATGAACCACATCTTCCTAATCCATACATCAGTTGATGGACATTTAGGCTCTTTCCATGATTTGGCTATTGTTGAAAGTGCCACTACAAACATTGGGGTACAAGTGCCCCTATGCATACAAACTTTTTTTTAAAACAAATTATGGAAAACATGGCATTACATTCCATATACTTCTTTAAACATCTATGAAGAAATATTTTACTACATAATCAAAATAACATTAGATCTAACAAAACCAATAATTACTTTTTAAACCATCTAATATCCAGTGCATATTCAAATTTTCACTTATGCTCAAAATATTCTTTTGAACAAGTTTGTCCAAACAGAATCTAACAAAAGTAGTCTTTGTGGAATGGTTTTAGAACCATATAAATGTCTGGTTTATCACAAATCACTCTTCTAATAGTTTTTGGACTTACTGATAATCCTTTCTGAACCAATAATTTCATTACATCTGGCAAAATGGTAATTTTATTTTTACTTTACCTTTGTGTTCTTTCACATTTAATACAACATGGGCATGTCTTACATCATTAAATATTCCTGGAAAACAATAATGCTGTACTTATAACTTTATAATCATCCCCATTGTGAAAAAGATAGGTTTCCTTCCAGAGCAATTCTCATGTATAAATCTTATTTTCATAGGAAATAATTTCTGGATTTTATTCATTTTTACTATTGAAAGTTATCCAAATATTACAGACCAATTTAGGTGGTTTTCAGACTAAAGTTTTGTAATATAATTATTTTGTATACTTTTTGAAGGTTAAGAAAAAAATCATTTTATTTAGTGTGTATGGGTGTGTGTGAAGAGAGAGAGAGACAGACAGACAGAAAGAAAGACAGAGACACACAGAGATTGCTTTAATTTTTATGGTATTTATCACAGATATCTTGAGAGAGCATGAGCAGGGGAGAAAGGCAGAAGGAGAGAGAGAGAAGAGAATCTCAAATAGGCTCCACACTGGCCATGGGGCTTGAGCCCATGATCCTGATATCATGAGCTGAGATGAAATCAAGAGTTGGCCGCTCAACCTACTGAGCCACCTGGGCACCCCTAACACAGATATCTTTTTAAATTGACTAAATATTGTCCTGGAACATTACCAAGTATCTATGTAAAAACCTATGTAAAAACATTAGGATACCTAAATCATAATTATATTTTAATTGTCCTTAAAAATTTTTAAAAAGTAACTCATGGATACATGTTCATTTTTAAACAATTCAGATTTCTATAGGATAAAAAATAAAAACTCTTTTCTTATCCTTAATCTCAAGCTTCTTCCTAGTAGTAACAATTATTAACAGGTTGATGTGTATCTATTCAGTAATTTGTCCCATAGATTATATTTGTAAAGTATTTGTTTTATATGTTTTCATACCTGTCAAAGCCTAAATACTGATACTAAGTTAACATAGGGTATGCAGTTAGAATATGAAGCACTCAAACATAAAATTTGTATTTCACCGATCACATTGGCAGGGATATATATCTTTATTTTATTCTTATATCCTGTGAGTATCATTTAGTTTAATGTGAGAGTAAGTGTTCTCCTATTACATATCTGTGATGTAAACATAATGTTTAAGTGTCAATGTTTGTTTATGATTGAAGGGAATGCTACATATTAATGTCTATTGATATTTTTGTCTATACCTTTTCTAAGAGCAATCTATAGATATGCACTCTCCATAAATATACACAATTATTATGCAACCCCTGTTCCACAGCCTGTCATTTCAATGGCCCATTTAAATATCTTTACTTAATTAGATAACACTTTTGGATACTCTATTATTTGCAAAAGACCATGTCAAGTATATATACTGTATGCCCCAAAAGTTCTTTTCTTGAAAACTAGCAGAGTAGTTTACATTTTTTAGAACATTTTCTTGATGTTTTTAAGCTCACTTTTAGGTTCTAAGGATATAGACATTGAGTACTTAGTTATTCGTAATTGCTCATGGTTGGTTTATCCAAGTTGACAAAGTTGATCTAGTGTCTTCTCCACATTTAGCTTAATACATGAAAAACAATGTATTGCTATTGATCTTGCTGGAGTATAAAAGGGCAATGATGATTGCCTTCTGTGGAAAAAAAGTTGTCATCCTTGGTAGACCAGTGATACTCAAACTTAAGTATGCCCACCAGTTCCTTGTTAAACTTATTAAACACACAAAATGATGGGGGCTACCTCCAGAAATGCTAGATTTTTCAACAGTGGTTCTTTAAATACTGTTCTCTACTATTATGCTTAAGTTGGGTAGTTACAACAGCACTTTGACAAATAAACTCCTGGAGCAGGATCTAAGCTGTAGCTGAATTTCTTACTTATGAACAAACAGACAATTGTATCATCATCAATATGTAGCTACTCACCTCATTGTTTTCTAATCCAAAGAGTTGGCATAACCAATATGGAAGTTTTAGCTGAAGTACTCAATTTAATAATTCCTTGTTCACCAGAACTTTCTTAGTAATAATAAAAATGCCAGAAAAGCTTCTAGAATGGAAGCACTAGTCTTCTCCTAAAATTACATATATTCACTCTCAAAAGTCAGTGTTATATCTAAAGTGGCTCTATTCTGAACTACTGCTTCCTGTTCAATCAAGTGACAATTTTGGCCAAGAGTTGGTGGCATTGTCTAGTTCTCCCTGACTAGTCTCTGACCATAGCATGTAGAATCCACCTTATTTCAGGTTCTTTTATTTAAAAATGAAGTGAAGAGGCTTGAGCAGAAAACAAAAATCCAGAATTTCCCTTAAGTGGTTAGGATTTGCATCCTAAAATTAAGGTCTAGTTTATCTCATTAAATTTTTTTTAATGTTTATTTTATTTTTGAGAGAGAGAGACAGAGAGAGAGAGAGCCAGCAGAAGAGAGGCAGAGAGAGAGAGGAAGACACAGAATCTGAAGCAGGATCCAGGCTCTGAGCTGTCAGCACAAGAGCTCCACACAGAGCTCGAACTCACTATGAGATCATGATTTGAACCGAAGCTAGACACTAAACCGATGAGCCACCCAGGGGCACCTAGTTTATCTCATTCTTGAATTCATTTAACTCTTCTTCTGAGGGTTAAAAGTGATGGCACAAAATGGATTGTAGGTGATATCCTCAGTTACTAACCTGAAGGTGGATATCTATTGAACAAGGTAACACATACCTGTCTAGATTTCCTATAATAGCCGGTAAGCTTTGGTACTGCCGATTGAATATCGTTACTGGGGACCACCCAATGATCTGTTTTTGGTCAACATTTCCTCAAAGGTTTGTCAATAGTATCATAAATGTTTGGCACTACTCATCCACAACAGGCAATGAAGTTTGTTTCTTCACTAATGTTGATGGATTACAGTGAGCAATTTGTCCTAAATGTGTGGGTAATGATTTGTAAAATTTTTTCAAGATTTCATTTGAGGTCACAAGCAGCCATTAATAAATGTCTTTTTCTACCTCTGGAACAAAAAGATGGCATTGTATAATATTTCTTAATATTCTCTTTGAATTTCTGCATAGGTGAGAGAGAGAGAGAGAGAGAGAAGTGGGATTTTGGTTAGGACAGCTTGTTTGGCATAATGATCAACCAGGGCATTTTCTTTTGTTTTGATATCTTTTTGAAGGGACTTCTATCTTGAAAATAGCCAACTTACTAAAAACCATTAGAGCTATTAAAATGCCTACAGTTTGCCAACCATTCTAAATTAGGGTCCCTTCTTAGGTTAAGTACTTTTATTTTCTCTAAAGCCTCCTGAAATGATAGACCATTCCAAAAGCATTTCTACTACTAGTGTACATATGAACCCTCTTCTTTTTACCTAACCAGGAAGCTACTGGTACCACAACAAATTCTGTCATCTGGACATACTTTTGCCTCTGGGAAGGAGTCATATTCTAGTGGTGAGTTGAGATCTGTTACAGTGTATGCTGCCTGATATTTTCTGGTTTTAATCTTAAGATGAAATCAAGAAACACGATTAAATCTAGATTTCTAGGAATATTGTAATAAACTTATTAACTGGTATTTTAATAAATCAGTTTTTAGATACTTAAGAAACAGTGTTTAAGGAGTGTTTAAGCTTTCCTTCTTCTATAGAAGAAAAGTAGGATTTAAAGCTGCCAGTGGATAGCAGCAGTTTTTAAAAGCAGAGGACCTCAATGCTATAACCATAAGGAACTAAATCCTATCAATAACCTAATGAGCTTGGAGGAAGACCTCAAGCTCCAGAAAAGAACTGTAATGTGGCTAATGTCTTGATTTCAGTTGTAAGGTCCTGAGCAAAGAGCCCATCTAAGCCTTGTCTGGACTCCTGACCCATGGGCATTTTGACATAACATATGTATGTTGATTTAAGCACATATGTTTGTGCTAATTTGTTGTGCATCAATAGGAAATGAATACCCTGGGAACCCATTGCCTTCCAGTGAGACTTAGGAATCATTCATGTGATCTCTTAGTTACTAACCTAGGAAATTTCTGAAGTGTTACAATTTTTCAGGAGTAAGAAATATCTCTCTTTGGGATAAATTATGTTCCAAGGAATAAACTTTAACAAAATATTTACCTCTCTTCAGAAAGTGTTAGCCTATTAGAGATAAAACAATGAGTAGATAGATAGAATCGGTTCCAGAGCTCAGCTGTATTTTAGAGTACAACAAGAGTATATTGATATATGAGATAAAAAATAAAATATTGGAAAGACTCTTGAAATCCTCATTGAGGACTTTCGTTTTCCTAGGAGGAAGGAAAGAAATGACTCTCTGAATGAAAAAGATGCTAAAAGAATAGAAAACAGATTTATAGCTAGGAAATATGCAGCTTTCTGGTACACTAAAATAAAAGAATATTTGGATTCGGTACTACAGGTAAGTAGTAAATTATTATTAAATTTATATTGCTGGGATTCTGAATAAATATGTATCTCTGCCCTTTGGATTTTATTTTTAACCCAGACAATACAAGCATTATAAGGAAAAGTACAAGGTATCAAATGACTAATCTCTCTATTAGATTTTCATCGTATTGATTTTGGTGCCCTTTTGTTTCCGGTTTTAGAGGGTAGGATGCAAGTCTTGGTAGATGTTTGAAGGGTTCAGTCTGAAACTGACAGATTCAGTCCAAATAATATTGGAAAATCAGCATAAATTATTCCCAGAAATATGATTACTTCTTAGACCTTCAAGTTCCATTAAAATACAAGTAAATCAATGTTTAAATTATCTATGACCTGATTATGAGAGTCCTCAGGAATGTTCAGAAATAGGCCATCAGGAGAGCATCTGTTTTACAGTAAATCCCCCACATCACCCCATTAAGTTAGTGGATATGATGTCACAAAGGAGGAAAGAATGTTTCTCAGTTAAAGGTCTGATGGTAACAGTTGGGTTGGGATGTATAAAGTGTTTGATGCTTATTGCAGGTCCTCAGCACATGATAGTTGCCGGCTCCCATGGAGAGGTTGAATAATAGTGTCAGGATATATGACAGATGTCATAGGGCATATCAGTCAAAAACTTGCAAGATTTCCTTAACTATTTAGAGAAATTGTACCTTATGAGATAAAATAAAACTGGTCACTTGATTCCCCCTTGGAGAAATTTCATTAATTCTCCCCTTTTATTTTTGTCCCTGTTATTTCTGAGCTAAAAGAGTGCAATTATTTATCTAATACCCTTTCTGTACAAAGTACATAAAATTGAGGAATTCAAGAAGAGTCGATAAAGATTTTTAAAGAGTCTTCTGCCTTTGCTAAGTAGGATTTAATAGTTCCACTGTCAATTCTAGCTTTACTCTTTTCCTATATGAAATTTCACATTTATTCTCCACTCTGCTGCTCAGCAGAACAGATCTCTCACATCTTTCCTAAATATATTCCACTTTTATTTTTACTCAAATCTTGTCAGTGTGGTGGTCAGGAGCCAGAGAGGGTGGCGGGGGTGGGGGGGGGTGCACATTCTCTGAAGTTCTGGTTAAGCTGCAATTCTAGTTAGGTAGGTACTATAAACACAAGCCCCAGATGTGAGGCCTTCACAAAGTTCCCCTGCCCCTCCTCTAGAGGTAATGTTGGGCTGAGTATGCATTTTGCCCTTGGGTAGGGGACTGGGAATTTTTTTTCCTTATTGTTCTCTCACAACTACAGTGGGTTCCCACCTGTACCCTCAGGCAATAGGTTTTGCATATTAAGGCTTTGTTTCCATAAGGAAATAGAGAAGATGAGACTAGGTGAATATTAGCCAGTGCATGCTTTTTCACTCCCCATACAGCATCATCAGGGAAGCTTTCTTAAGAAAAAAGAAAAAAAATATATATCTCATCAGTCTTCTCTGTCTATACCCGATGGGGTGTGTGGAGGAAAAGCTTATAAACGGGTGCGAACATATTTGTCCCATGTGGCTTATAGCTTTCATGCTCGCTTACAATCAGACGTTAGCAATCACTTAAAATCTTCCAGTTGATCCTTCTTACCAGCTTACACACAATTCAATATTTTATGTCTCAAGTAAGCAAATTACTGGGTCTTGTTTCTCCCTGAGAGTGCTTCCAACATTCCTGATTTTATTTTAATTTTTTCCCTTTGCAGCTTTCATTATCTAATGGGAACAATGTGAACTTTCAGTTTTTCAAGGTGTTTTTCTTATTGTAAAGTAAGAGAGAACATTATCCAATTCTCCACATTTCTGATATGACACCAGAACCCAGTAGCTGTTTTTTTATGCAGTTTTCCTACCATTTTGGTTGAAGTAAATCTAAAGTGCTTTTCAATAGTGTGTCTTTTTTTTTTAAGTTTACTTATCTATTTAGAGAGAGAGGGAAGGAGAGAGCATGAGCAATGGTGGAGAGGCAGAGAGAGAATCCCAAGCAGGCTCTGTGAACCTGATGCAAGGCTCAATCACAGGAACCATAAGATCATGACCTGAGCAGAAAACAAGAGTCAGAGGCTTAATGGACTGAGCCACCCAGGCACTCCTCCAATACTGTGTCTTAAACAAAGCCATTTTCTCTGGAAATTCTGTGGACCACTAGCTGTGTATTATAGTTGGGCGATATAATAAATCATAGAGTTAATTAGAAAATAATGCTAAATGCTAAGCTCCTATTTCCATTTTTGCATAATTATTGTAATCAGTTTTTATGAACAGAATGCTTGTAAGTCAAAACAATAACCCATGTGTTTTTTATTATATGACTCACAACACTAATTTCAAAAGCAATTACTTTGTTAAGATGGAACTAGCAATAATAATTTTATGCTTTAATTCTGTAGTTCATATTTGGTTGTGGATAATTTGTCACCCGCAGTTCTATTTATGAGAATATAAGACCACATAATAAATCAACTTTTAAAATTAATAGCACTATAAAACTAAGAGTTTGACTAAAATCCCAACCTTAATAATATATGTTCATATCAGAAAGGAAAATGCCATTCCAGGTTAAAATCATAGGCAAGACACTGAAAGCTATTCTCACTGATCCCACCAATGAATTTATATACATCTGTATGCATATATAAATATCTACATGCCTGTAAGTCAATCTCTTGTTTATTTGGGGGAGGGAGAGGTTATTCTCAGATTAAACACATAGTAATCCAAATAGGTTTATATTTCCTTTTTCTTAAATAATTCAAAGTCTAGGAAGCAGTCCTCGAAGGAACTAAATTCTGTCATTTTACTTCTCAAACTTGACCAACCCACAAGCTTATATAAAAAGTCAAAGGGAAACAGAAATGGTGTGTGTGTGTGTGTGTGTGTGTGTGTGTGTGTGAGAGAGAGAGAGAGAGAGAGAGAGAGAAAGAGAGAGAGACAGAGAAAGAGAGATCATCTATCTTAAATTATCAAATCATGTCCAATGATAGTTTGTGAAGCTAGGGAATATTTAAGAAGCCAAATATCATTTTAGTTAATACTGTTATGGTATTAAATGATATGGTTTATACAAATTCCTTCTTGGTTATAATATATGGCCCAGAGAAACACTGAGTATAGTGAGAAGTATAGTTTATTTAAATGTGTATGTTGTGTTACCAACTTAGTTAAAACAAATCATCATTTAAATTCTAGATGAAATGTGTTTGTGTTAAAAATTCACAAATGTCTATCCTACAAGAAGACAAAACTTTAGAGGAATACATTTTTTTTGTCACAATTCAGTTAATGCATCAGTGCTCAGTTATTGTTATCCTAACAAATACAAAAAAATCCCCACAAAGGCCTATTTTCTTCCTGTTACTGAAAGTCATCCTAAGTATTGAAAATATAAGAGCATATAAAATAAAAGCATAAATGTCCAGAATGATCACAAGCATAATGATGAGGTCTACGATGAGTGGTGCATCTCTTATTCAATAGCAACTTCAACAATTCATTTCCATGACCCAATTTTACAGTTTATCTATTTCCCTCTCTTCCTCCCAACTGATTTACACCCACTAGTTTTTGTTTGTTATTTAGCAGGGTCATTTCTCACAGATCAACTCAGATTTCACTTTACGGAAAAATAAGACTGTATAGCAACAATTAATGTTCAGATTTTTTTACTTTCAAACCATCTTTGAGCATTAGAAAGAGTGTTTATAGCAGCTCTTTCAACAATAGCCAAATTATGGAAAAAGTCTAAATGTCCAACAACTGATGAATGGATCAAGAAGATGTGGTTTATATATACAATGGAATACTACTTGGCAATGAGAAAGAATGAAATCTGGCCATTTGCAGCAACATGGATGGAACTGGAAGGTATTATGCTGAGTGAAATAAGTCAGTCAGAGAAAGACAGATATCATATGTTTTCACTCATATGTGGATCTTGAGAAACTTAACAGAAGACCATGGGGGAGGGGAAGGGGAAAAAAAGTTACAGAGAGGGAGGGAGGCAAATCATAAAGGACTCTTAAATACTGAGAACAAACTGAGGGTTCATGGGAGGTGGGGGAGAGGGGAAAGTGGGTGATGGGCATTGAGGAGAGCACTTGTTCGGATGAGCACTGGGTGTTGTATGGAAACCACTGGCAATAAATTATATTTAAAAAAAAAGAGAGAGCCTCTCAACTGGGAAAGGAAAGAGATAGGATTAAAACTCAGAGGAGGTGTTGGCACATAGCAATAATGAAAGCATCTGGTTTGGCCTAAATTTCCCTGGGAGGAGAAAAGCTTGATTACTATCAGAGAACTGCCAAGTCCTGAGTGTATTTATTGTTGAGGATCAATCAAAATATGGTGGCCAAGACACTGCTCTTATAGACTCTAACTGACCAAAGAGCATCCTGTTTTGTTTGGGCAGGTTAGCCATATAGGAATTATTCCTCTTTTTTATCTTAAAGTGTAGGTTTTCTAAGAACAACATTTTTGTGTATTGATCATGGGTCATTTAAGGTAATAACTTTCACTTTCTTCTTATGTTGACAGCTCCCCAGGGATAGCTGAAATAATAAAGCTCGCAGCTCCTAGGTAACAGAGAACAGGGCCTTCGCCCCATACATAAGTAGGAGTATGTAAAAGGATAAGCTCCAACATGATCTGACAGCACTAACCTGACATATTATTTGTGATTAAAGCAATATCTTGGCAATTATTATACACACATATATACATATGTACATGTGTATATGAAAAGCATATTCATAATATTTATTGAGTAACTAAAAGAGCCCAAAATGGTATGTGGGGTAAGACAGTGAATGAGAAAAATAAATTACTTACAGAGAGAACAAACTTGTAGAAAACAAATGAATAAAAAGATAATTTAAATGGAAATAAGTGCAATAAAATAATACTCTTAATTTAATATTTGTACATATGTATATATATGATCATGCATTTTAAATAGCAAAAATATTTTGGTCCCTATAATAGAAGGTTTCAATAAATATTTTATGAACATAAGTAAGTAATCAAAATTTTGCTACCATGAAAACTGTAGTAGTCATCATCATAGGAAATAGTTTTCATCTGTAGTGATGAGACAAATTTGTAAATGTTAAAGATTTTTATAATGAAGTTGAATAATTATAAATTTATAATATGCAAGAGTAACATTTATTGATACTTTGTAATCTACTTTTTTATTTTTTTACCTTTAATTTACTTATTATAGCTGTAATAGTTTGTGAAGTATTGTAGAGGAGTAACTTACATCATCTAGAATTATTTTAATGGGTGAACAAAAATCAAGAATTTTTTGAGTTATAAAATGAGCTTACAAAATATGGAGAGAAATGTAAAACATTTAAGATTTATTATTTTATTTTTGTCATCATTAGTTTTATCTACAAAGTCTAATTCAAATGAGTTCTATGTCACAGGTATGTTTCTAATCTGTAGGTCTTTTCAGTGAAGAATCATTTCTTAAATACACTTGGAATAATCTGAATTTTATCATATGTGAAGAAAGTACAGCCTTACTATTAACTTAAAGCATTTATTTTAAATTAAATTTTTGAAAGTCTTTTATAATTTCTCTAAATGAGCATCCTATTTTTTCAATTATTGAAATAATACTTGTTATTTCAAATTTGCTTATTAATATTGTGATAACATATCATCATATAAATATACATTATTCTCTTAAAAATGTCTCTCAAGTACCCAGGAATAGCTGTTCGTTCAGGAATGGTGTGATTTCCTAAATAATACTATTTATTTCTTCAAAAAGCATATTCATAATATTTATTGAGTAACTAAAAGAGCCCAAAATGGTTGTAGGTGTGTGGGGCAAGACAGTGAATGAGAAAAATAAATTACTTACAGAGAACAAACTTGTAGAAAATAAATGAATAAAAAGATAATTTAAATGGAAATAAGTGCTATAAAAATAATACCCTTAATTTAATATTTGATATAAAATGTCCCAGAACTGAGTAGTTGGACTAGTTAAAATTGAGTGCCCAGTGAAACTCACTATTACTTTTGTGCCAATACCTGAATGCAATACTATAATACTGGAATGCAAAGATCTTCATGAAGAACTTTTGGGACAAGAGGAAAAACAAGTAATATGGCACTATTTTGGAAATAACATATTCTGAAAACAGAAAAAAGAAAGGTCATTTGACTAGAGTATAGTGAACAGGAGGACAGATACAAAGTAAACCTCAGAAGCAGAGGCCAGATTTGGTAGGAAATGGTAGGTCATTGTAAAAGGAATTACTTTGATTGTAAGTAACATTGGAGGTTCTATCTTGTTTCTTTTAGGAAGGAGTGTGATATTGCTTAATTTATATTTTTAGAAGTTCTATCCTTCTTATGATAGATTTTCTCCTTACTCTGTCATTATTCATTATTCTGTAAAGACTAGATAACACTGTTGTTATATGAGAGTAGATAGACCAGTTAAAAGGCTATTATGATGTTCTAGGTGATAAATAATGTTAGACTACATGTTATTTGTAAAGATCATGAGAAATGATGGAATTTGGAGTATGCTGAAAGTAAAATAAACTGAATTTGCTGATAGGTCTTATGTTGGGGTTGAGAGAAAGAGAACCAGAAATGTCTTTTAAGTTTTGGGGTATTAGACTGTGCCCTTGTCTGAAAAGTGATCAAGAGAAGAAACAATTGGGAGGGATGGGGAAGGTAATTAAGAGTTGTGTTCCTGGCCTTGTTAGTTTTTGTTTTTTTAATACCCAAAATATATCTAGGAGGATATGTCAAGGAGTCCACCAGAATATAATTCCAGATCTCAGTTGAGATCAGTTGAGAGATCAGGCCCGAAAACACAAATTTTAAAGTCTTGGTCAAGAGGACTAGATGAAATCGCACTAAGATTATGTGGTTAGTCGAGAACAGTGTCTCATTAGAAATCTTGGAGAATTTCAACACAAAGAAGTTAAGTAGAAAAGGGAAATTCTGGCAAGAGATGGAGCAGAAGGAATAGTGGATAGAAGGGAAGTCAGCTAAATCTTGCGTCACTAGAATTAAAGATGTTTCAATCATGGGAATCTACCCCAAAAACCAAGAGCACACTTTACACATTGTATGTTAGCCAATTTGACAACAAAAAATATTTCTTTTTAAAAAAGATGTTTCAAGAGGTGATCTGGGGACTGTATCAAATTCTTCTGAGAAGCTGAGTAATATTAAAATAAGGCTGCATCCACTGTATTAGAATGACAGGAATTTAAACCAATTACAAAGTGTTGTGAGAGACTAGAAGTGAAAGACGTAGAAAGAGAAAGCATTTTACTCTATATCTTTGATGAGTTTCTCAATTTTAATTATACCCATTTTCAGATTGCTTTTTTACTAAACCAGAAATAAATAAACAGATGTTGGTCTATTCTTATATTAATATACTCCACAGCTCCTTTTCTCTATCCTTTTAATTTTTTTCAGTATCACTATATGTACTTTTGATTTGCTATCACAGTTTCACATACAATTCCAGATTGGGGCTTGGTGTTTAGTACCACATGTGATTAAAATCTTTTGATGCAGAAGCAAGTGTCATGCCATTTTTGGTTGAATGACTCACTCTGGCCAGAATCTCTTGGACATGATCTACAGTCACACTAACGTCTTCTGTTGGGTCATGTTGTATTGTTTGGACCCCCTCGATCAATATGGAATATTTTAAAAATTATTTTTATCGAAATGCAGTTTTTTGAAGTTATTGAAACTCATCTGCCACTTTGTTGCCCACTCACTCTCTTTCTGTGATCTTTCCTATTGAACTGACATTTTGCTGCAGAAGAAGCCTGAACTCTGGGTGAAAACTTTTAGAGAGCACTGTATACTACCAATAAACACTTTGTAGACACTGGAGTCTATTCCTTTGTCAATGTGTGGCAAGGAAGTAGTTGTCCTTGTAACTAACCAGAAAAGTTCTGTTAAGTCCTAAATTCCTTGACAAAGTTAAAGATACAGGAGAAAGAGTTATGGAAATACTTTGAATATTAAAACTGTGTGATTCGTTCCAGTTTACACGGTGGGAAAAAAAGTGAACTTATGGTTTGCAATATCAATGTGTTTTTTAAACATCAATTATGATTTTATTTTATAAATCCCAAGAAACAATTTTTAACAATTCTATTTTACCTCTAAGTGCTCTTTCATTGCTGCCTGTTGGCTTCTTTTGGTCTCTTTACTGAAGGGTCCTCCTTTTGCATTATTTTTTTTTTCTTTTAGAGAGAGAGAATGTGCAAGGAGAGACCAGGGCAGAGAGAGGGACAGAGAGAACTTAGCTCTTAAGCAAACTCCATGCTCAGTGTGAGCCCAACACGGGGTTCGATCACAAGATTCTGATCCTTGATTTTGAGCCAAAATCAAGAGTTAGATGCTCAACGGACTGGGCCACCCAGGCACCCCTTCATTTCTTTTTCAGCTCTTGGTTACTTAGAGCCAAGGCCTAGCTTGATAGTCTTAACATAACTGTGTGACATTTTTAAAAAAGTCCCAAGCATTTTATCATTGAAACAAATTACAAAATTAGATTAATAAATAAAAAGCCACTTGTTTCTGTTATGCCAAGAGACACAGAGACCACTGAAGCCGAATTAAGGGAGTCTTTATTACAGACCGGTACCACACAGAGTTAACATAGAACTCTAAGTGTGCGGCCTTGAGCCCAAGGACTTAGGGCTTTTTATAATGAGCAGGCAAGCTGAAAGTACAGAAGCAGAATTTGTGCAAAAAGGATACAAAGTGATAAAGCTGCCCTTATCCTGGTATGTAGGAAAGCCATTTGTTATTTTGAAGGCTTGGTTTAGGGTTGTAGGGGAGTTTCAAGGGAATAGTCATTATCTCAAGAACAAAGTATGCAAACTGTGCCATAAACAACCATTAGCAGGGGACATTAACCCTTGTCCTCTTATTTGTTTTCTTCCTTGCACCTGAGGATAGTCATGTAGCCCTCCGAGTGCAGGCCCAGAAGGTAAACTCTGGGTCAAAATGGAAGGACTGAAGCTAAATTTATATGTAACAGTTTCCCCAAAAGATAGTTACTCATCCACTGAATAGAAGCTAAACCATATCTGGTATACATTGAATTCATTCAATAAGTGTTTACTGAGCATTTACTATGTATCAAGAATGCTGTCAAGTGGTGGAGATACAATGGTAAGGAGAAGCTTGTACTGAGCTAACATCTTGGTAAGGGAGTCAGACTTTAATCAAAAAGTCCCAATGTGTTTCAATTGGTTAATGCCAGTTTTGTGTGTTACAAAATGCTGTGTTAATCCCAGCTGATTCTATGCAGCTCTGATATAAAGTTGCCACTTTGCAAGAGTTTTCTGAGTTAGCATCTTTACTAAGAGCAGTTAGATGGGCCTTAAGGTTGTCCATAATTTCAGCACACTATTAAGGAAATTTTTTTTTCTGTTTTTTTTTTTTTTAGATATCTCAACACATTTAAAAATAAATAAATATTTACTTCTGGGATATAAAGTAATATCTAAAGAAAATCAGTTATTTAGCTTAAAGTCTATACTCAGAACAATATCCTAGCTGACTATGAAACAAAATAAAAAGCCCTCAGTAGTTATAATATAGTTAATATATAAAGGAAGTTGCTTACTCTGAATTCTGTTTGAAAAGGATTTATTAAAAACAGCAAACTCTTCTCAAAAGCTAAAACATATTAGCTATCTCAAACTGTCTCATGATGATGTTTGATGCTGCCCAATAAATTTCTGTAATATTTACAGAATATTGCAGAGAATAACCAAAGTTATAACATTACTTGCTTCAAACATGACAAATACATGGTGACAAAATTTTACCAAAACAGCGTGGGGCACCTGGGTGGCTCAATAGGTTGAGGGTCTGACTATTGATTTCAGCTCTCTAAAATAAATTTTTGAAAAAAACATGGTTACCTAATTCAGTTTTTCTCTAATTTTTATAACCCAGAGTAAACCCAGTAAGATAAGGCTCTCAACTATTAAGTGGATCTAAGATAAAAGTTCATAAATGAAAGTTTCAACAATAATTATGGTTTATGGTATGTCTACTTAAAAATAATTTCCAGAGGTGTCTGAGTAGCTCTGTAGGTTTGTGGTAGGGTCCCCTCCTAAAGAAAAAAAAAAAAGAACATCTCAAGGCAACCTTGTTATAGCATATATGACAACATCCCTCACGACCTTGTAACATGAGACCACTTTAATCAGATTGTATGTTTGTGTGTTACCATACATGGGAGACAAAGAAGTAAAAAATATATAAAAAACCATGCCACGTGGTGTTCGGGGCTCAGTTCTTTGGGTAGGAACCCAACTGAGCGGTGCCCACAGGAATAAAGTTGTTTCCTGGAAAGAAAAGCCTCGGTGTCACCACTCTCTGTGTGAGAATCCTGCTTCTCACAGGTTAAGCTTCTGACTTCACCTCAGGTGATGATCTCTCAGTTAGTGAGTTCGTGCCCAGAGTTGGGCTCTGTGCTGACAGCTCAGAGCCTGAAGCCTGCTTCAAATTCTGTGTCTCCCTCTCTCTCTGCCCCTCCCCCGCTCACACAATGTATGTCTGTCTCTGTCTCTTTCAAAAATAAATAAACATAAAATAATAATATTAATAAATTTCCAAAAATCTTTTTGGTAATCTGAAAACTTAAAGTTATAATAAATTAAGGTAAATGATGAATATTCATTAAATATCTAGGTTGTTTTTAAATAAAAGTATTGAGATAATTTTTGAATTTGAGTTTATCTAGTTTTGGCCTTTTATTACAAAGAAAGTATATTTCAGTCTATCAGTAAACATGTCTTGTGCCACATGGATAAATTTACCATGAGGAAAAATATACTTCTAGAAATTATGAAATGTGTTCATAAACCTGCAAATCCACAGAATTCTAGTGTAACAGGCAGTCCAAAATTGCTTACTTCTTATATTTCAGTAGAAATTAAAGTTTCTAAGGGTTAAGAATTCTAATAAATATATGTAATTAAAACTACTAGGAATAGTAAGGCTAAAAGAAAGCTGTATATGAAAGTAGGGAAGGAAATTAAATTGTCTTTTTTGTGTAAAGACAGACAATATGAAGGACATATTTTTGTTAAGGGAAAAAGACTAATTTTGTCCTAATGTAGGATGACTATTTTACTTTTTGTTTTTTTGCAGAATGAGAAAGAGGAAAATATAGGAAAAACCTTAATGATTATTTTTAAAAGCTGTAGGTTTGTGGGAGAGGAATCTTGGAAAAGGAATTCATGTATGGTCAAACTCACTAGGATTGAAATGGATTTATTTAAGTTTTTAAATAATGAGTCAATATTGAAAGTACACTTGTGTAAAATTAGAATTTGTTTTCCCCTGTTAAAAGAACAATGTTTTATTGAACTATTTTGATGTGCTTTTGATAAGAGATGTAAAAAGTTTTTCTTTATCTTTTGAATAAACTGCCGGGAAAGCAAGGATTTTAAATTTTATCAAAATAATTTCATATGTTTCATGTTGTCTTTACCAAGTCTTTGATTACTTGGGAAAACGGAATTTTCTTAATATTAAAAGAGCTAAGTTTTGTTCACAGTCATGTAACCTTCCATTTGCCTTTAAAACAGATAATTAAGTATTATTCATTCAATTTAGTCATATGTTCAACCTTTTGATGTTTTTGACAACTACCCAAAATCAATTTAAAAAATATTTTTTATACTTATTTATTTTTGAGAGGCAGTGACAGACAGAGCCAAGTGGGGGAGGGGCAGAAAGAGAGGGAGACACAGAATCCCAAGCAGGCTCCAGGCTCTGAGCTGTCAACACAGAGTGGGGGGCTTGATGTGGGGCTCGAACCCATGAACCACGAGATCATGACCTGAGCCAAAGTCATATGCTTAAGCGACTGAGCCACCCAGGAGCCCCATTCAAAATCAATTTCTAAATGGGGTCTCTTTGACCTCAAACTAACTTTGAGATTTCCCAGATGATCCCTAGAAAATTAAAGAGAATTTGTCTCTCCACCTTGTAAAAGAGAAATGTTAAAATTAATTAGGTTTATTTAATATATTTAATTAAATGAGAAACACTGTCAATAAGAAATAGTGTTAAACCTTAAGTTACATGTATGTTCATATACTAATGTAGGTATTGCAGAAATTGCTTGAAGTTCATAGAGATTTATCAATACTCTTATGGACCAATTGTTATAAATATGCTACAGAAATAATGACATTTCCTTATCAAATAAACTATCATCAGATCTTTAATCATGGCCATTTTTTCCCCAGTGTTCTTGTCATTTGCAGATACTTATTGTTTTTATTGTTTTGCAAAATGCTTAATCTTCAGAGAGATTTATGGGAAGGATTCTGACAAGTACTCTAGAATATAGATTTCTGATAACTATAAGATTATGCCACTGAAACGGGTGAGAATCTTGAGAAGAAGAGGAAAACCAGAATTCAGGTAGAATAAGAATTAATAACATGGGACTTAATAAACTGGTAAGTATGATCATAGATTTTCTTACAACTTTTTCCTTGAAACATTGCACTAGTTCCAATGTGTTGTTTTTCCAGATTTAAGGAAACCTTTTCTCTTTTCTCTTAAGCTGACTATGACTTGCGGCAATTTGGTAAGTATGCCTTTGTGTTTTTTGTTTTGTTTTGTTTTGTTTAATGTTTATTTATTTATTTAGAGAGAGAGAGAACACAAGCAGGAGAGGGGCAGAGAGAGAAGGAGAGAGAGAATCCTAAACAGTATCCATGTTTGCCATGGTCCCAACACAGGGCTTGATCTCAATGACTGTGAGATCATAACCTGAGCCAAAATCAAGAATCAGATGCTTAACCAACTGAGCCACCCAGGCACCCCGGTACGTATACCTTTGGAAATAGTATTGAAATATTTACTTTTTCTTCCTATCTGATCCTTCCAGAATCTGGAAACTTACTGAGATGCCTTATTTTCATGACAATATTATTATTTGCATAAGTTCAATAAGTATTCATTCTACTTATAACAGGACACAATTGGAAACCAAGGCTTTAACTGGAATATCATATTTAGAAATGTGCATAAAATCAAATATAACCATACAGTTTTAAAAAGATAAGGATGACTTTATGGAGCTAATAAAACCTCTTGTAAAAAATAGCCTGGTACCCTGTTTACAGGGTTCCTGGCAGGCTCATCAGATGATCAAAGAAAGTTACTTCTGGGAGGCTCAGGAACCTCAGGGTATCTTGAGAACCTCAAGATGAAAGGAATTAACCCCAAATTGTAGACATTACAGGTCAAGTCTGATGGCAAGCCTTTGGCTTGGATTCTTAGTCTTGGAGAGGCATTAAAAGTCCAATCTAAGACTCCTTATGAAAAGCTCCAGCAAGCAGATTTTAAAAGAGCCCATATGGTCAATAAGTATTCTTGCTGCACTTATATAAGTTATCAGACCAAGTTTAATGAGATTAGACTTTTTTTTGTAAACAAATTAGGTTTTTTTGTAATTATATTTGCTAGAAATGTGGTCTGGATGCTGTATTCTTCGAGTTTCCTCAAATATCTGGCTATGACTCTCTAAACCGCACTTCTAATTTTCTCCCACCTTTCTGATTTGGAATCTTTAAGTTCAAAGGCTATCTTTGAACCTTCCTAGAAGGGGCCATCCCAGGTCCTTCACACTACCCAGATAACAGCCAAATTACAGGAACTTGAACCTTGGATCCACATCTCCCAATTAAAAAGGGCTCCTCCAGACTCTTGGAATTGCACACACCTAGAAATCAAAAATTAAAATTGACCCTAGGTTCTTTCCCAGGAGCAGATGGCATCTTGAGGTGAATGGCTCTCCGAAGATCATGGATCAAGATCATCTCCAATATTAAATCCTCCTTTTGTCTTTTTACGACATGTTTTTCTCTCTGTTAATGTGTGGGAAGACAGCACTCCTTAACTCTGGTAACTATCATTGAATCTATCTTGAAGGCTATATCTGCACAACAAAAGTCCCTAGCTTTTCTTGCCAAGGTAGTTTTAGATAATAGAATTGCCTTAGATTACGTACTGGCTGAAGCAGGAATCTGTGCTATAACAGATACCTCCTGTGGTGCCTGGGTCAACACCTCTAGTATTCTAACAAATAAAAGAAATTAACCAAGAAGTCACCTGGCTAAAACAGGTTGGTACTCCTTCAGGTACCTTCTTTGATTTATTTGATATCCGCTGGTTTGGTTCATGGGGGCTCTGACTAAGGAGTACTCTAAGGTCTCTTATTATTATCCACCTAATGGTCATTATTATAGTCGTTACGGTGTGCTGTGTTCTCTTAAGACTCAAAGATCTTACATGCATGTTAACAGCCACCAGCAGTGTATCTCAGACGGTCTCATTGTGCTTGGGAGAAACGGAAACAACATGAACAAGATGGACCGCAAGACCATTTTTTCCCATGAGGAAACAAGAATAACTTAAACCTGATGGTGATCGAGAGTAGTGCTAAGACCATTATTAATTTAATTATTAAATTAATTGAACAACTAGGCCATTAGACTGAGGTTTCTCAACTACTATGGTGGTCAGTATAGACAAAATCTAAGCCCATAAATAACTCAAGGTTAAAAAATCAAAACCTAAAGACAACTAATCACAAACAACTAACTGGTCTTTAAGCTATAGCTGATCAGATGATTCTTTGCTTTTGCCCATTCTCCCCATTGCTCATTCTTGGTGGAGCTCTCCTAACTACTCCTGGTTTCATGCTGAATAAATTCAAACTAGAATTTATTTTTACTCAAATAAACTCTTCAAAAATTAAAAAAAAATAAACTCTTCAAATTTTCATTATGCTCCAGTTTATCTTTTAATGCAGCTTTATATACAATAGCCATAAACTGGAATCAACCCAGGTATCCTTCTACAGCAGAATGGTTAAAAAAAGCTCTGGTCCATACATTTCAGAGAAGCCCATTCAGCAATAAAAAGGGTAAATACAAGAACTTGAGTGACTCTTCAGGGAATTACGCTGAGTGAAAAAAAAAGGCAATCTACAAAATGTACATATTGTATGACACC
This sequence comes from Cryptoprocta ferox, assembly GCA_028646485.1. Lineage (NCBI taxonomy): Eukaryota > Metazoa > Chordata > Mammalia > Carnivora > Eupleridae > Cryptoprocta > Cryptoprocta ferox. Next base: position 50,227,844 of record CM053567.1, read on the forward strand.
ATTTATATAACATTTTTGAAATGTTCAGTTGGGGAAGAGTGGGAGAGGGTGGAAGAGAAGTGGGGATGCTTATAAAAGGGCAACATGAAAGAGTTTGTGAGGCTGGAGCTGCTAAGTGTCTTGACTGGGTTAATGGATAAATGAGCTTACACATGTGATAAAGTTGTAAATAAATGCCCCCCCCCCTACAACACACATGCACACTCACACAAATGGGTACAAGCAAAACTGGAGAAAATTGAATAAAATGGGTGGTTGTATCAATGTTAATATCCTGGTTGTAATATAATACTGCAGTTCAGCAAACTGTTACCATGGGAGGGGGGCAATGAGAAAGATTAAATAAATAATACAGAAACATTTGTTATTTAAAGTTTACAAAAGGAGGGCCTGGGTGGTTCAATCGGTTAAGTGATCAACTGACTATTTCAGCCCAGGTCATGATGTCATGATTTATGATTTTGAACTCTGCATCAAGCCTGCCTGGGATTCTCTCTCTCTCCATCACTTTATGCCCCTCCCCCCGTCTCTCAAAATAAATAAATAAATAATAAATAAATATTTAAAAAATAACATTTACAAAACTAATTATTTGTTAATAAAATATAAATAATCTCCATAATTTTTTGTAAATGATAACATTCACATTTCTTTAAAAAATTTTTTTTAATGTTTATTTATATTTTTGAGAGAGAGAGAGAGAGAGAGAGCATGAGCAGGGAAGAGCAGAGAGAGAGGGAGACACACAGAATCCAAAGCAGGCTCCAGGCTCTGAGCTGTCAGCACAGAGACCAATTTCGGGCTCAAACCCACCAACTGTGAAATCATGACCTGAGCCTAAGTTAGACATTTAACTGATTGACTTAGCCACCCATGCGCCCTTAGCATTCACATTTCTGAAGCTTATTCAGAAATTTAAATGAATATTTATTAATGCATAAAGTTACCCTAAGGCTTTTAGCAAACATTGTTTCACTCTCAGTAAGTTTTCGGGAAATGGATTTCGGTATAAATTTATATAGGAAATCACTCAAATATCAGAGGGCAAAATAGCTATTAATAAAAAAATTTAATACCCTTCACCTGTACTTTTATATTATCTATTTTTATTCACATATATATGTGAGAAATGTACCTTATGCAATGATAAATGATTTTTAGTTACAAGATAACCAATAATGTTAACATAATTCAATGTCTTATTGAACTACTATCTGTTAAATTTGTGGGTGTTTTAGCCTAACATCTCATACCACAAAATATTTTATTCATAAGCCTTGTGATCTCTGTTTCACCAAGAGTATTTAAAATAGCCAGATTTAGAAAGATTTCCTTATTTCTAAACAAAAACCTCTGAAAGATAATAATTCCAATCAAATGATTTGACGTTAGCAAATTTCCTCACTTTGAAGAAATGTCCAAGTTAACATATTTCCAACTACAATATTTAATATTGAACAGTGTTTGGTGTTCAATGACATTAATTCTGTGATGACTTTTTGTTTATTTCTCAATTTGTTTTTTTATAGACTTTCACAGGAACAAGGGAAGTGGTTGAATGTGGTTGTTCCAACTCTTCAATGAGGTTTGTCTCAATAAATGCATTGATATCAAAGTCATGCAACTGAAGGAAAGCACTGAAAGATTACCAAGCAAAATATTTGAAATCTAACCAAAATAAAAAGCAATTTTGGATAGAAAAATAATGTTTCAATTATGATATTCAATATTGCTTTGTAGAGTTATGTTATGTAATAATAGCAACTGCAGTATTTTTTCCCAAATTAATAGGAATGTACTTGACTTAAAATTATAGAATATAAACAATATATCAGATAAAAACAGAAAATTACATTTTATATAAAGAACACTAATCAAATAACTAGATAAATTATAAAAATATTTAAAATATTTTGCTTTTTGAAAAAGACATAATTTCAGAATAAAATTCACAAAATTCACACACAAAAATAGTAAATCAACCAATAAATAAATGAGTTATAATTTTAAAAATTAATATCTCTTGGGTTCCTAAATTCTAAACAATAGATGAAACTGTCAAGAAACAAAAATTAAAAACATATCAGATTCCTTTAACCTGTCATCACTATGTGTTGGCTTGAAGTGAGACGTATTTTATGTTCTAATAGGAAAAAAAAGTCATCAGAAATCCACAGAATAAAACACTATATTTAGCAAGTCTCCAAATACACAGTGAGTGTTCATTAAATGCTGCATAATAATTACCACAACAATGATTGTGCTATTGAATAATAACTCTGCCTGATACAAGTTTATAGGATACATTTAAATGCTAATTTAAATGCATTTAAATCTGAAAGTAGAACCTTCCTGTTTTGGAATGAAATATTGCCTTAGCAGTTGCTCATTAGTGGAAATTTAATGAAGAGAATAGGCTTAGGCTATGATTAAATCTTTGTTTTGTACTTAGTAGGGTTTGGTGTTACTACCAAAACATTGTTACATAATAGGAACACTTTTTAGAAATTATCTGAACTTTCAAATGCCTGTAAACTTGCAAAGCTCTCAATGTTTGTCTTTATGGTTTATCAAGAATGTGAGATAACTTTCAAATATAGACGTACACAAAGATATTAACAACATTTGTACTTTTGGTATAAAAATTAAACAACTATGTAAGCATCCTCATTTTTTGTATTTGTTTTTCCTGCTATTTTATACCACTTAGATATGGTGATTGTAAATTGTTCTGCTAATATGACTGAGGTCACTGTCTCTATCTATACATACATGAGGCACTTATGAGAAAGAATAAAATAATGGTAAACTTGAGTAGCACCATGAGGTTTGATATAATTGTTTCCTTTATGGTAGCTTAATAAAAATTTACTGTTGTCTATATAATGATTATGACACATTTCACAAATTTATTTGGCTAATTTCATGCTGAGTTATTTCAAATTCTATGACCTTTCCCAAAATGTCATATCATTCCCTTTCTAGGAAGTTGATGTGGTGATTGTGCAGTATACTAAGTGTAAAAGGAGCACATTTATTTATTTTCATTTAATACATCCTTATATGTGTTAAATAGCAAAATTCAACTGAGTAAATTTGAAGATAAAGTTGGTTTTATTGAATGATTAATGAATCAGACAGCATTCCATCTAACAAATAGATGAACACGGGGGTGGAAATGTACTAAGATTTACATAAGTAATTGTGTCTAATTGAGGATGTATATTATAATCAGAGGAAGTAAAAACAGGGTCCTGGATATTCTGGTTGTATAAATTACTCAATAAGAAACTTCTTAGCAGGGTCGATTGTACTTTGCAGTGACATTGAAAATAGAAGAAATACTGATCACAGGGAGGACCAGGCGATCTCTTGCATCATGGATAGATCAGAATTTTTGATGACGAATGCAGCAACTGGAAGGTAGTCCACTTGAGGAGTTGCCTGGGAAATAAGGATGAGGGCATTATCTTCCCAGGCCAATGCTAGAGTAAAGGGAAAAAGAGAAGAATTTCACATTTAATTAAAGTATGAATCCAATGTCTTGGGTGGAAACAGTCTACCTTGATGTCAGCTACTTCTCTTTCTCATCAGTTTGGTTCCAAGATCTCCAGCTTTTGCATAGGACCGGATATCAGATGGAGACTTCTTTAGCTGTGAAATTAGTGCCCAAGGCTCAATGCCATCTAGTTTTACAGCAGTGACACTTGTCAGGAGTACTTGGTAAGGTCCCTTCTACTGGGGATCAAGGACTGTTTCCAGAATACCCAATTACTAGGCTCCAGTCTGTGACCAACAGGATTCTTTGAATTGGGATCCAGGAAGCTTTTTAAAAACATTTTTTTCATGTTTATTTATCTTTGAGAGAGGGGGAGAAAGAGAAAGAGAGAGAGAGAGAGAGAGAGAGAGCAAGTAAGGGAGAGGCAGAGAGAGAGGGGCACACAGAATCTGAAGCAGGCTCCAGGCTCTGAACCATCAACACAGAGCCCGACATGGGGCTCGAACTCATGGACCACAAGATCATGACCTGAACTGATGTCGGGCACTTAACCAACTTAGTCCCCAGATGCCCCAGGAAGATCTTTTAAACTATTGATGATAGACTTTAGCAGAGGACATTAAAGACTCACAGTAGCTGGTCATACTAGCATGAGACACCAAAGATCAGCAGAAAGTTGTATACTAATAGACATTGTTCTACCAGTGACTATCTCATGTGGAAGGAGTTTATATTTTCCAAAGGGGACACTGAAAATAGTCATAAAAACCAGAGGCAGTACCTTAGGCCAATGGATTCCAGTAATTTCATCAAGTTTTGAGATTTTTTAAAATGCTTATTTATTTATTTTGAGAGAGAGAGAGAGAAGAGAGGCAGAAAGAGAATCCCAAGCAGGCTCTGTGCTGTAAGCATGAAGCCCTACACAGGGCTTGAACTCATGAACTGTGAGATCATGACCTGAGTTGAAACCAAGAGTCAGATGCTTAAATGACTGAGACACCCAGGTGCCCCAGCAAGTTTAGAAACTTTAAGTTTGAGGATCCCATTAGTTCTTCTGACCTTGCCTGATGATTGAAAGTGATAGGGACAGTGTTAATTCCAAGAAGTTTCTAAGGGTTTGTTAAGGGTATGATTTGCCCAGTAAAGTGTATACCTTAATCATTGGAGATATGAAAGGTATACCTCAAGTGAGACATACATTTTCTAACAGTTTCTTTGCCACTGTGAAGGCATCAGCCTTATGACAAAGGAAAACATATACAATAAGAATATGTTGATATCTCATACTAAATGGCAGTTAAATTAAGTCTAACTGCAGGTGTTCAACCACCCTTGAGGGAGGTCTGAAGTCTCCATGGACGATTTTTTAGGATTGTGGACCTGACTGGTAAGACATTGATTGTAGCCTATCTTAGCAATTTTATAGAAATCTCCCCACCACTGTCCATTCATAATTTAAGTCATCTTAAATACACCATGGTAGGTAGAAGAATCCAAAAACCAAAAGATAGGGTTTGCCAGAGCTGGCAAGAACAAAGAGGCCATCTTGGATTTCTCAATCCCAACTGTTTATCTAATCTGCAATCATTCTTTGGCCATCTTAATTTATCTAATTCAGGAGCAAACTGTCGCCATGTTGCAAGGATGTCAAGATGGCAAAAGTCTGACAGTAAGGGGTCATTTGTTTGTAGAAGAAAAATGGACTTTATCCACATATGCCACAACCTTTATAGATTCTATTGTTGCTGCCTAGGAATAAAAGTCAGATAGGGCATTCCTCTGATACTCAAGTTTGATCCTTTTAGTGTAAGCCTCAGTTTTGATGACAGCAATTTCAGAAGGTAAGGCATTGGCAGTAAGAAGGTCATTTACTTGTCCATTTTTTATTGGGGTCCCAGAGGACATAAGAAAACCCCTCTGTTTCCATAAAATCCTCGAATCATGGATGACTCCAAAGGCATACCAGCTATCAATATAGGTATTAACAGTTTGTCCTTTTGATTACTGGTGTGCTCCAGTTAGGGCATGAAGCTCTGTTTGTTAGGCTGACTTAGCTTGTGGAAAGTTTCTCCTTTCAAGTAGTTCATATTGGGTAGTAATAGCATAACTAGCTTAGAAATTCTTTTTCTCGTGTCTCAGTATGACTTATCAAAAATCAGGATTAAATTCAAATTAATTAAAGGAGTGCTTTGTAAATCAAAACATGGTGTCGCAGAAGGGGATGTTAGCACCTCACAGTCATGGGGCCTACTTATGTCAGGTAGAGGTAGTAACATAGCAGAATTAAGAATTTTGTAAGGGGTGTCTGGGTGGCTCAGTCAGTTGGGGATCTGACTTCAACTCAGGTCCTGATCTCATGGTTTGTGAGTTCGAGCCCTGTGCTGACAGCTCAAAGCCTGAAGCCTGCTTTGGATTCTGTGTCTCCCTCTCTCCTGCCCCTCCCTTGCTCATGCTCTGACTCTCTCTCCTTCTCTCAAAACTAAATAAACATTAAAAAAAAAAGAATTTTGCAATATTTAAGATGCAGATTAGGTGGTGAAAGCAGAGGATCTCATGGGAGGTTAGTCAGCTTGCAGAGAAATGTTGAGTCAATTCAGAGTTAGGACTTTAAACAGTGTATGGTTTCTAAATGCCATTTCCTAAGATTAAGTCTGCTGAGGCTCTACTAACTTGTGGATGCAGTTATAGCCTTTTTTTAAACTTTATTTTTTATAGTTTATTTTTGAGACAGTGAGAGACAGAGCACGAGTCGGGGAAGGCAGAGAAAGAGGGAGACACAGAATCTGAAACAGGCTCCAGGCTCTAAGCTGTCAGCACAGAACCCAACGCAGGGCTTGAACTCACAAACCATGAGATCACGACCTGAGCCGAAGTCAGCCGCTTAACTGACTGAGCCACCCAAGCGCCCCTGCAGTTATAGCCTTAAGGCAACTGGGATAGGCATGAGCAACTGAATCAAGTTATATGCTGTAATAGGCAACAAGCCTATGTTTATTACCATGTCCTTGTGTGAGTCTTCCAAGGCCTTGGTTATCTCTTTCATGCATAAATAAGGTGAAAGACTTTTAATAGTAAGGTAGCCCTTGAGCAGGCAGTTCTTACAAAGAGGGAAGACCTGTTCAAGTTCCCAAGGAAAGAGTTCAGGGACTGAAATTTTAGTAAGTTCATAGAGTGGGGAAGCCAATGAACAAAAGACAGAAACCCATGCTCTGCAAAAACTAGCCAAGCGTAGAAATTCCGAAAGCTGTCACTTAGTTGTGGATCTAGGAAAACTTTAGATTAGTTTAATCCTTTTTGGATAGCTGGATTCATTCAGTGCTTAGATTATGACCTAAGTAATGAACAGTGTCTAGAGGTAATTGTAATTTTTCCTTAGAGACTTTATGCACACTCTTCAACAAACTATTGCAGCAAATAATTGCAGTCCTTTATGAATGTCTCTTTGGTAACTGAGTAGAGCAAGAGGTTGTCTACATATTGCAGAAAGGTCTTTTCCCAGGGAACTGGGAAACTGGGAACTGGGGGGTACTTAAATCTAGGTAGAGTACTTGGAAGAAATAAGAAGAGTCCTCTGTGAACCCTTGAGTTTGACTCTCCAAGTATATTGTTGATTGTTCCAGGTAAAAACAGATAGATAATGTCTGTGGAGGCCTAAATTGATGCTAAAAAGGCTGAACAAAGATCCATAACAATGAACCATTGTGAGTCCAGTGGAATTTGAGACTAAGGGGTGTTTAGGTTTGGAACAATTGGGAAATGGAGAATAACTATGTTGTTAGTAACTCTCAAGTCCTGGAGAAATTGACTTCCCTTCCCATTAGGTTTCTGAACTGGCAACATAAGTCTATTACAGGAGCTGGCACAGGGAATGATTAGCCCCTGGGCAATTAGGTCTTGTGTTATTGGAGTGAGACCATGTGTAGACTCAGGCTTTAATGGATATTGAGACAATTTAGGAAGATTTAATCATATTTATCTTTAACTCTATGGACTCTGCAGTTTATTCTCCCAATGTCAGTATTAGAAGCAGCCCACAGATTTTGGACCTAACAATGGCTCTAAATTCTTCACCTACAATAATTCTAAATGTGGAAGATGGGGCTGGGGAACAGATTGAACCATCAGCCCTAAACAAATGAGGAACGCAGACTGATTCCAAACAAATGGAGAATTGCAATCAGCAGTTTGCAATGTGGAATCTGGGGACAGAACCAAGGGCTGGGCTATCAGATCAAATGGGGAATTGTGGTCCAAACTACCAGAAGTTCTCAATGTGGAGATAGGGATTCCAGACAAATGGAGAACTGATTAGAAAGCCAAATGGATAAGGAGCTCAATGCAAAGAGAGCAGAGCTCAGAACAAGGAAAAACTTAACTTCAGCCCTCAGAAATGGTGAGAGAGACAGAACTCAAAAGGGAGTTTGTGGGTACCATGCTTGTGTTTCTCATTGACCCTTAATGTGGCCAGAAGTTCACTTCACATCCCAATGCTGCCACCAAATCCATTAAATAATAAAAATTCAGCCAAGTAAATTTGAGAATCTGATTGGTTTGAGTGAATGATTCATGAATTGGTCAGCATTCCATCTAGCAAATAGAAAAGATCTCCAAAGAGCTATGAAAAGGGGAAGATTTTTAAAGCCTGAATGAAGAAGTCATGAACAAACAAAAGGATTATTTCAGATTTAGGTAACCCACTTATGGCAGACAGAAGGGGGCTAGTGGCAGATTACCTCATTGGTGCTGACCGGAAGATTCCATTCCTTAGGGTAATGTAACTACATTTAGGTTGGGTATTAAGTCTCAGTGGGCTTAGCACAAGTGACTGCATTTAGGGTTTGTTTCTTTTCTTTTTCTTTTCTTTTTTAAAAATATGGATGATTATGCACTCAGCACTATTTTACATGCATTAAAAGTATTATCTCATTTGCCTTATAATAACCTTATAAAGTAGATCCTACAATCTATATTTTATAGATAAGGAATCAGAGGTTAATTAACTTTCCAAGATCAGACATTAATCGGAGCTTAAACTAGAATTAGAAACCAGGGACATTGGCTCTAGAGACCATGCTCTCTGTTTTCTGAGCTGCCTCTTAGAGTGTAACATGAAGCCACACACAGGTACAAACCCTATTCCCACCATTCGTGACATGTTCACCTTATGTAGGTTTGAGTCATCTCCAAAAAAATAAAAAATAAAACAAAACAAAACAAAAAATGAACTGAGACAGAGACAGGGACCCAGAATAAATAATAAGGGAAACTTTTTTGCTTTTGAAAAATTTTAAGTAACTTTTAAAATTCCCTTCCTACATTACAATTTTCAGCTTTGTGTCTGATAATTAAGGTAATAATCTACATTATATTCATGAGGATTACTTTAAATGGCCTAATTATTCAAACTCTTTATCAAACATGTATTCTAGTATATACCATTAATTAAACAATTTCATCTTTTGTTAGTTCCAAATTTTTCCTCGTTTCTCACAGAAGTTAACAACAGCAGTTTATTTTCTGTGAGCTTCATAAACCCATCTATGCCTTCATAAATTATGTGTTTTCTACTGTGAATGTCTTCTCTTTCACTCACGTTCAGTTTAATTCTGCACTGGCTGCCATGGCACATATAAAATCTCATAGTAATTTTTTCCTTGAGACAAAGCAAAACAAATTTATATATTGTAAACATTCTTGCTTATATCTGTATTTCTGTCTAGTTGTATTTTGGAGAGGAAGAAGCACCAATCCATTCTACTTTGTCATTCTCAATACAGTAAGAAAAGTCAGCATAGAGCAAACATGTAAGACAATGAATTAGAAGTTATAAGGGATACTCCAGGGGCACCTGGTGGCCCAGATGGTTAAGCATTCGACTCTTGATTTCAGCTCAGGTCAAGACCTTGTGGTTCATGAAATCAAGGCCTAAACTGGGCTCTGCACTGACAGCATGGAGCCTGCTTGAGATTCTCTCTCTCCCACTCTCTGCTCCTCCTTCACTCACACTCTCTCTCTCTTTCAAAATAAATAAGTAAATTTTTTAAAAGATTATTTTAGAAGTTATAAGGGGTATTCCATGTAATCAATATTTAATACTTTTGAGTTTCCAAGATACCTCAGGTATTTTACATGATATCTTGATTGTAAAATCAAGATTGATTGACCTTACCTGGAAACTCAAAATCCTTTGTTTTGTTTTGTTTTGTTTTGTTTTGCTATGTTTTGTATCAGCATTGCAATTTCCAAAGGTCATTTTATTTTTTATGCAGCATACTGAATTTCATGTACAGATAAGTGAATTTTTCTGTCATTTGGTTTATTCCTATAAATATATTTTAAAAAATAGCCACTGATATGGTCTAAAAGTAATGGATTATGTTTAAGGCCATCTAGTTCTCCCACTGAGTACCTGTGTTACTTTGGTAAGTCACTCGAAACAGTTATTATTCCTATAATCACCAGACAGAAGATTTAGAGGGTAAAGTCAATGAACATAGTGAATGCTTTAAATGTTCCTTTCAGACTAGTTATTGGCTATAGAATTTTTAAGATAAAAGATAATCTAAAAGTAAAGTTTTATGTAAAACCAAATAAAATAAAACAAAAAAGACATGTAAGTAGACTGTAGAATGGAAAATTAAATATTTTAATTAATAGAAGTAGAATATTGTATTGTAACTTCTAAAATTATAACAAGTAAAATAATACCAAGTTTTCTTTTTAAAAAATTTTTTTAATGTTTATTTATTATTGCAAAAGAGAGAGTGAGAGATATAGAATGCAAGCAGGGGAGGGTCAGAGAGAAAAGGGAAACAATCTGAAGCAGGATCCCGGCTTTGAGCTGTCAGCACAGATCCTGATGTGGGGCTCAAACTCACCAACTGTGAGATCATGACCTGAGCCGAAGTCCGACAACCGACTGTGCCACCCAAGCATCCCCCAAGTTTTCTTTAAACTATGTCTATAACAAATGAGAAAGCAAAGTACTTTCCTTGAAACTAGTAGACAATTTTATCTCATAGCTGGGTATAGCAAAACACACACACACACACACACACACACACACACACACACACATTTTTAACAATTTACAGAGTGCCTGACTAATTTTGTTTAATTTTAGTGGAAAATTTTTATAACACTTTGCTTAGTTCATTAGCAGGAAAATTAATACTGGATAAATGTGTAAAATGTGCATTTGTTTGCTATTTATGCATAACAGAGTGTGACAAACTAAGTTTCTTAACACAATTTTTATTTTTTTCCCCAACGTTTCTGTGTTTCACAGATTAGCTGAGTCCTCTTTTCAGGGTCTCATCAGACTGAAATCAAGGTGTTTGTCAGGAATTAGTTCTCATCCGGATTTAGGAGTCTTTGTCCAAATTAATCCAGGTATTTCAGAATTTAGTTCCCTTTGGTTGTAGGACTGAGACCCCTTTTCTTTGCTTGCTGTTGCTCAGGCATTGCTCTTAGTTCACAGAGATTGTCATGAACCTTCCAATACTTCCAGTCTCTCTGGAAGAGTCTCAGTCCCTTTTTAAGTGTTCACCTGAGTAGATCATATCCACCCAGATAATCTCCCTTTTGATTAATTCAAGGTCAACTGATAAGACTCCCTACTTAAGGGGAGGGAATTATACAAAGATGCATACACCAAAAGGCAGAGATCTTGAGGCCCAGTTTAGAATTCTTCCCTACCACATGTATATTATTAATGATATGTTCTGTATCACTAATGTCTGTGTAGAGAAATAGCTATTTTGACAAAGCAGATATACCTCCTTTTTGGAAACTTCATTAATGGAGGTTGAAAGAAATTAAGAAATCAGAAACGCCATTGTATTTCAAGTCAAATCGTAGAAATTGATGCCAAACTTAAATACTTAAAAAAATTAAGTTTTGCTTTTCTCCTTTATATCCTCGTTGAATTCACAAATAGTAACCTGCAAGAAAGTTCAGACAGGTCATGGCAGTGGCAATGAAGTTGCACATATTTAAGTGACAGACTCCTTCTCACGCTGCTGTGCCAGATCTGGCATATCTTCCAGAACAAAACCACACAGATTTGGCACTTGGTACGTAGTTGTGGTATGCACAGTAAAGTCCCCACAAAGATGTATGCCCTGATCCCCAGAATGTGTGAATATGCTAGGTTGCAGAGCAAAGGAGAATTGAAGCTACAGATGGAATTAAGGTTGCTAAGCAGCAGATCTTAAAATGGGGAGATTATCCTGGATTATTCAAGTAGGCCCAAAGGGTCCTTAAAAATACAAGAGTAAAGAGGAAGAGAAGCAGGGAGATGGTAGTGTGAGAAGACTTAGTTTAACATTACTGGCTCTAAATATGGAAGGAGAAGGCCATGTGCCAAAAAAAAAAAAAAAAAAAAAAAAAAAAAGTGGGGAGAATCAAGAGAATGGAAAAGGCAAAGTAAAGAAAACTCAAGTGCCTCCAGAAAGGCATGCCTTCACCTGCCATTAATCTTAAACCCAGTGAGATCTGTTTTGGACTAATCATCTATGGAAATGTGAGATGCTAAATTTGGGTTATCTTAAGCCACTAAATTTGTGGTAATTAGCTATAGCTGCAATAGAAAGCTAGTACAATAACTGTTAATTTAGAAAATACATTTCATTCCCAGTCAGGAGAGAAAATCAAAAGCATTCATTGAAATGAACAGTAAATAGTACATGACCTTGCCCAAGACTGTCTTCCCTCTGCTATACTGTGTCACATAAGAGTCTGAAGGGGTCTGGATTGGACATTCTACAGAACATCTTTCTGATTCTTTGTTGAGGACTCAGTAAACAGAAGTAGCAAATACTCTACATGCTTTGTTAAGGGCTTGCTAAAACAAAGGGCCTTCTACGTTCATGAAACTTCTAAAGGTCCAGTGACCTGTACATGCTAGGATATTAGAACTTTCTGCCACTAAGAGTCACAGTATTTTCTCTAATTCATTTATCAGGTGTCTTATAAGGCTGCCGGTTTCAAGCGGGCCCCAGAGCAGAAAGAGGCTCAGCAGCAGGTGTAGGCTGAAGTACAAACAGCTCTACCACTTGGATCAAATAATCTAGCAGATCCAATAATGTTGTAGAGCGGGAGTCAGCAAACTGTTTCTGAACATGGCCAGAGGGTAAATATTTTAGGCTTTGTGAGCCATAGGGTCTCTTTTGAAACTACTAAACTCTGTTGATGTAATGCAACTGTTCAATCCTGCCATTATAGTATAACTATTCAACTCCATACTCGCATACTCGTAGTGCAAATGTAGCCATAGATGATACATAAGCAAATGAGTATGGCTGTGTTCCCATAAAATTTTAATTACAAAAACAGGCCCTGACTCAGATTGGCCCACATGCTATAATATTCTGAGCCTCATTATAAGAAAAAAAAAAAAAAAAACACCCACATTGTGTAGAGTCCCTGGAATACTCTAATAAGAAAGTCACAGCACAGAGCACTAGGGTTTTGGTGTGAGACCTTCTCATGTTCAGTAGGGACCTGCTGTATACATACCCCTTGCAGTACAACTTCTGGATTTGGGGCCATAGTAGATAGAGACTGAGTACCTGATTGTGAAGCATCAAATGACTATGATATTAAAACTATCCAGCATACATTGATTATTGTTAGATCTATTAAGTCATAAGTTCATGCCACATAGCAGCAAATCACCATAAGTTGTGAAAGGTGGCATGATATGCCACCCCTAATATGTCTTTTTGGCACAAGGATTATCTTGAGCTGATTATTTTGGAGGAATAACTGAAAAGAAACTCTGAAAAGAAGAGTAGAAGTTGCCCTTTTATAAGGGAAAATTACATTCATAAAATAAATCACCATTTTTAAAGGTGTCTCACTTTCTGTAAGAGAAGGATGAGTCTCAATCACCTAAAGCTCTATCCATAAGCACTGACTTAACTGCTAACAAACCTTATCTTGTTTACTGTGCTTTTCCCAGTAACTTCCCATAACTGTTCCAAAACACACATACCTTTATTTCTTTTGTTTAGTTGAAAATGGTATTTAAGGTGGTAGCTTGGGCCATCTCAGGGAGTCACTCAGTTTCCTTGGGTATCTTTTATGTATACATGAGATATGCATGTTCATAAACTTCTGTGGTTTTTTTCCCCTCTCATTAACTAATCTTTTATTATAAGACGTCTTAGCCATGAACTCAGAAGGAAAATTATTTTTTTCCCTATATTAGATATGAACTTTGAACTCTAGAGGACAAAAGAAGAATTGGAGGGGAAAAGAAGGTTAAAAATAGAAGAATAGAATTGATTACTGTTGACTCCTTCCTTCCTTCCTTCCTTCCTTTTTCCCTTCCTTCCTTTTTTCCTTCCTTCCTTCCTTCCCTCCTTCCTTCCTGCTTTCCTTCCTTTCTTCCTTTTTCACTTATACTTTTTTATACCCACTTTTCAATATTAATTAGCTAATGTCAAATGACAAAAATAAGGGAATTGAGTGATGAATTTGATGTCCTTTATTCAAGAAAAAACAATCCATGTATTGGGGGAATACTGATTCTTCAAAGCAGGGGAGACTCTTCCCAAAAATGTTTGGGCAAGAGTGAGTTTTGTAGAGTGTTGGAAGCAGCAATGCAGAAAAAGCATGATTGGGTAGGAGGTTGGGGATTTCCTTATAAGACTAGCAGATCAATCAGGGAATAAGGAAAGAGTATTTGGCTTAAATTGTTCATCTGAGGTTGCATATATGACCTTATTTAGAACAAGGAAATCATTATAGATATTTGGCAGTTGGGGATTGGCTGGCTATATATACTGCATATCTGGTCAAGTGGAGCATTCACAAGGGCACAAAACTTATCAAAGTTTCAATTTGAAGATATGGCCTCCTGGGCAGGAGTGGGTCCATTTTGGGCATAGACATTTTATTTCAACACTATATTATGAGAATATATGGAGTGCCCTATTAATGTAAGCTGGCTGGGTCCGAGAACCCAAAGGGGGTCCTGCAGGACCAGTCAAAAGGATTCTTGGCTCTGTGCAGGATAGAAATCAATTGCAAGACAAAAGAAAGTGAGAAAGTGTTTATAGAGTAGTGTATGTGATAGAGTATAGCAGATGGGGTATCTGGGAGACTCAGAAAGGAAATGAGAGAGAGTGGCATCTTTGCTTGAGATCTGGGATTTTTATTGAGGATTGCATCCAGTGTACCTGTTTTCTCAGGCATCCAGGAACTGGTCAAAACTAGGGCAAGTGCTCAGGTGTCCTCCATAAGTCATTTATGCCCTGGAGCCAGAGATCCTGGCATCAAGGTGTCTGGAGTCAATGGTCTTGGAAAGCATACATGATGACCTCACCCAGTCACTCCTTAGATTGTGGTGGGAAACTCCAAAGAAATCATTAACTCCTTGACTTTTTATAGGAGGACATACATTATCAGTACTATAAGGGGTGTGTAAGGCAGGGGTGCAGGTCCTAACAAGAACAGAAACGGGAAAAAGAGCAAAAGAGCAGTTCTTCATGGGGTCCCTTCAGTTTCCCTATCTCACTATAGTGAGTGAAACAACATTAAGTGACAAAACAGTCAAATATATTATTATACATTGTCAGAAGTGCTGTGAAAGGAAAGGAGAGTACAGATTTACAATGGTAGAACCACTTTATAGTCAGGTTTCTCTGTGAAAGTAACATTTAAGGAAATGTTAAGAAATATTTTGAAAAACTAGAGGAAATCAGCAATGCAAAGTCTAAAATTAAGTGTGCTCACAGGAAAAAAAAGATAAGCAAAAGAGTTCTTAAAGTTCAGAAAAGTTTGGTATGTTCAAGGAATTGAAACAAGGTTGAAATTAGTATGTGGGGATAGGTGAGGAATTTGAATAAGAGAGGTGCATTCTCAACTGGGGTAATAGCACCCCCAAGGGGACAAAAACTTGTTCTTGGTGAGTAGAGAGTGGGTGAATCCTACTCTTTATGTATAAAGCCCAGATATACATATAGTACACAAGCAAATACAGAGTATATCTAAGATGTCAAAATTTAATGGGAGGAAGGATTATGGGAAAAAATGTCTAAAAAGGCCTTTTAGGAGCTGAAAAGGAACATAAATTTGAGAACCACCAATTTGGGTAACACTGTAAGAAATTTCCAGTTTTGGTGGCTTAACACAATAGAACTCTATTTCTCACTAATGTATCCATGTGGATCTTGCTTTCCTCTACTCAGAGGACTTCTAAATTTTGGCTCAGACAGTCTCTAAGGCCTCAGAGACCTCTCCTCAAACTCCAGGATCTTGCTGCCAGATACACTGTTGTGGTCTTATGTCCTATTGACTAGAAGATAATATATGCCCATTCATTTTACAGTTAAGGACATGAACAAGGCATTCGTAATGAAAACATCTGAACATTCAGAGAAGAAAAGAATGGCAAAAACACACCAAAGAGAGAAGAGCACCCTCAAGACCTGCTCTGGCAGCAGTAGAAGTTACTTGATTAGACGCTGATTCTGTTCTCTGAAACTAACGACTCAGAACATTGTTCTTTATGAACTGGACTGCTGTCTGCATAGTTTTTCCTAATTCATTCCTGCAGAGACACAGGTAAGGGGGGTATTAGCGTTATACTCTCTGTGATGGCTGGAGAGTTTTGGCAATCTGCTTTCTGTTTCGGCAAGTTTAAGGAATGACATTTTGACAAATGTCAAAAGGTTTTTATGCCAGGGATTTGGTTTCTTTGACAATAAAATCATCTACGACTTGGATAGGTTTTCCTTCTAGGCAGTTGGAGGTACCAGCAACCATACCAGAGTCTTATCTTAGAAATACTTTTCAAATTTGGCTTATCTCTTGATTTTTCTCTCCCATACCTTTTACTCTCACTTAATTGTGGCTATCTGAAGCAATCTAAAATAATAGAATTAAAAGGGAAAGCAAAACCCATACCTTACCTTTGCTTCAGGATTGAGTCACTTGTATTAACAGAAAAATCTTAGTAGGCTTTTGTTGCCTTAAATATATTTTTAGTCTTATCTTAACCTTGTGGTTATTAGATTTTCCCAATCTTGCTAAAGTATAAATTTATTTATTCCCTCTTATTTTAGCTCTCAAAATAGATAATTCTTACATGAATTTATTTCTTAGAATCTTATAATAAAGGTATAATAATAATAATAACAATGCCAACTATACTAATTTTGGAGTCAATTTTCCCAAGAGCCACAGGTCTAGTGAAATCTTGGTTTACTTTCCATATTATGGCAAGCAGTGATTTTACTAAGTATTTGTCATGTAATAACAGTTATCCAACAATTCTATCCTGAAATATTTTTTTTTAGTCTGTTGCTCAACCATTGATAAATTGGCAGATATGTCTATGATTAGTTGCAGTAATATTCACCCAGTACCATTTTTATGTTAGATAGAGTAATCATAAAGATGTGTGAAATAATAAATCAACAAAGATGAGGGGTGCCTGGATGGCTTAGTCGATTAAGGGTCTGCCTGACTTCAGCTCAGGTCATGATCTTACAGTTTGTGAGTTTGAGCCCCACATTGGGATCTGTGCAGCCTGGAGCCTGCTTCAGATTCTGTGTCTCCCTCTCTCTCTGTCCTTTGCTTGTTTGCATTCTGTCTTTCTCTCTGTCTCTTAAAAATAAATAAACATTAAAAAATTTAAAAAATACCAAAGATGAATACCTAAACAGCATATAAACTAGACCTATGGAAACAGCATTTTCTAGGGGAAACTCAATGATACATAGCCAAGTCCTTCATTGCTCATCAGATTTTAGAATAATGCTCAGGGATCTAGCAGGGACAAGATACCAAACTTGAAGAGAAATTTGGGGGATATGGGATTTTTAGGCCTTGAAATTGCAGGTATAGGACTTGGCAGATGAGTGAATGGAATCCCCTGCCCCCTTTTGCTGCCTACTAAGATGAACTGCCTAAGGTGCTCATCTATTGCTGGTTTTACCAAATATTTTTAGAAATCTTCATGTGTATGCTGTCTGGCCACTCACATTTGTTAATCTGTCATTCTTTATCAAATTAATGCACACTTCCCATCATTATAACAAGTAAACCCCAACATTTCAGTGAGTTAGCATATTAAAAAATATATTTCTTTCTTATCTAACAGAACAACCAGTTTTTCCTATTATGCAGCGAGCTGTCTTCCATGAAGTAATTCAGAGAAATAGCTCCTTTCAGTGAATGGTTCTGGTTGATAGAGGTGAAAAAAGGAGGGGGCACAGAGCATGCATATAATTTTTTCCTTTGGTTTGGCCCAAAAGTGACACATATCACTTTGTCAAGAACTGTGAAAGGTCAGAATTTACCTTACTTGGAAGCTAACAAGTTCAACTGTCACAAAGTTAACTAGTTGAACTGCCGCAAAAGACATGAGACTCCTCGCTCAGAAACAAAGGACAGTTTATTACTTATCTCCCAACAGCAGTAGCCAGAGTATCAAATATATTTTGTCCTCATTTCCAAATGGTGACACCAAAAGCGCCAGATGGTACCTGCACACATAATGGGTTATATTCCATAGGAAAGGAACCCTAAGTTTGGGGAATGTGAATCTTTACTAATGGGCAAGAAGTATGCTTGTTGTTTGCTCTGAGGGAGGCATTATCTTTATTATACCAGGCAGTAAGTATACATAGTCTGCCCAGAGGGAGATATTACCTCTATGCACACATTCCTGAAGATAGTAAGGACAACATTCAGTGTCTCTGCTTGTAAGACATGGAGACATAAGAGATCCATAGACAATTTTCTCCCCAAAATATCCATCCATCCTTTTGACACCATTTTGGTTTTTTGTTAGAGTTCCCTATTAGATTGTGTTACTCCATTAGCTACTCTGAAAAAATATGACAAAAGTCCTTCATTTTTCTTGTCTGGCATTTAATTAAGGCTACTATCAATAGGATTCCAAGAAGCTAGATGTGCTCTACCTACAATATTAACCTCAAATATTCCCCTCAGTGTCCCAACAGAACAAGTCTTATAAACCAATAAGGTCTAACCTTAAGAAGCACATGGCTTTTTCAAGTTTCTGCATTAAAATTGGCCCATGGCATTAATCCAGCAGGCTATGTTACCATACAGACTACTCTCACTCTTAAGGATAAAAGCTAAGGCAATCTTAGCCTGTGAGTTGATGCTGACTTGAATGTTTCCAAGGCCCAGATTCCCGTTGCAGGAATTTTTACCTTACTATCTGGGGTTTGTTGTCTCACCACTTTGAAGAATGAAGAGGTGGACACAAAATGAGCAGTGGGAAAAAGTTTATTAGACTATAAGATTAGAAAGTAAGGATAGTAGAAAAGCTCTCTTTATAGAGAGGGGACATTCAAAAGGAATGCCAACCAACAATAGGCAAGAGTCCTTGTTTTATAAGGTTCTGGTTCCTTCCTTGTTCTTCCCCCTTGTTCTCAGGTTTTACCCTTATTGCCTGGATTACTCTAGGATAACTCTGGGTTGTCCAGTCCTGATCAGCTTGTTTCCATTATATGAGGGGTGGTCCATGGCCATGTGTTCCTTGTGGGCCATAGGTTTTACAGTTTAGCCAGGTATTTTGATTGTCAAATTCCTGAGGGGAACAAGAAGGGGAGTAGGTAGTGTCTGTTAAATTCTTAAGAGGGACCTTCGGCCCAAGGGGGTTTGCTGTATTCAGATCTTCCCAGAATTGTTCTAAAATATGTGTCTTTCCCCACCCAGGGACCTCAGGTCCTAATCATTCCTTTTGCCTATCTTATCCTATCTTTTCCTATTATAGCACCATGCCAGAGAAGTAGGCATATATTTTGTATTACCTTTTCTAAATGGATGATTCCCATTGTAGGAAAATTGACCTAATTCATGAGGCAGTTACACTTCCAGAAAACTCCCCCAAGTAAACAAGATTAGCTACATTTGGGACAAATCTCATTAGTTATTTTATGACTACATGATTTAATGGCAATGTTCACCAAAAACACTTTGAATTTTCCTAATAATTCCCATGAAAGTATAAGTAAACATATATTTGGGTTAAAGGCACATTAATAACTAATTTCCATACAAAAAGTATAGTCATAGGGCACAAATTATGGCCCTAGAATGAGAGAGTTGTTTGCAACTGTTGGGATCCCTCTCCCAGATGGGTCTACATCTTCCTGGGCTAGGAAGCCCTCTAAAATGGCTTCCTAGCTTGCCAATAAGCCTTAGGGTTTACTATTCATCTTGAATAATTTAGTCTAGTCATTGATTTTGGAAGAACTACCTGAGAGCAGTCAGTCAAACCTGTCTCATTGTTCATGTCAATAGCCATATGCAGCCACCTGTCTCATGGAATGACTGAATTACAGATGTGACAATGGGGGCTGAAAAGATATTTGCAAGTGATCACAGTTGCTTTCCATGGAAGATAGAGGAGATAGAGCTATCCTCTGATGTTCCAATAGAGTTATCAATGAGATCGATGATCAAATTGTGTTTGAGCCATTTAGTGATAAGTTGTAGACCCAGCAATCAATAAAATTAAAGATGCTGGAAACTGTCTGTGAGAGAATATATTAGTCACAGTTCTCCAAAGAGACAGATCCAAAACAGAAATGGATATATAAGAAGAGATGTATTATGAGAAATTGGCTTCTGTGATTATGGAGGCTCAGCTGTCCTGTGATGTGCCATCTGCAAGCTGGGAAGACCAGGAAAGCTGGGCTGTAGCTCTAGTCCAAGCCCAAAAGCCTAAGAACCAGGGAAAGCAATGGTGTAAGCCAATCCTATATGGTGCTGATGAGAATCAAGAGCACTGATGTCTAAGCGCAGGAGACAGTAGATGTTTCAGTTCAAGCAGAGTGAGTGAACTTGCACTTTTTCTACCTTTTGTTCTCCTGGCCCTCAGTGGATTGGATGATGCACACTTCTAGCGGTGAGGGCAATCTTCTTTACTCAGTCTACTGATTCAAATGATAATTTCTTCCAATGACACCCTGACAAACACACCCAAAAGAATGCTTTACCAGCTATCCTTTCCCAGTGAGGTTGACACATAAAATTAACCAGCACAAAACATACAATGTGTCTTTTTTTTTTTTTGTCCCCACAAGGAAGACTCCTTAGGTAGTCAGAAAGACAAATATATATATGTCCTTTCTTCTTCCTACATCTGGGAGTCTAAGGTGTTTCTTCCCAAAGTACTGAGGCTTTTATTTCTCCACCATCCCTGTATTAGTTGTCTATACTGTGTATCAATTTATTACACACTTAACCGCTTTAAACAACTACCATTTATTATTTCACAATTTCTGTAGGTCAGGAGTCCGGACATGGCTTAATATGATTTATTGAAAATCCTCAAGTCATTGGCAAAATTTATTTCTTTGAGCTGCCGTACTGAGCTTTCGTCTCATACTGGAGACAACCTCAGCACCTAGAGGCCATCTCCCGTTCTTGAAACCAATGATCCTTGCCACGTAGTAGCTTGTTTCCTCAGTACCAGTAGTACCCAGATATCATAATGTACTCACAGCAGTGGCATACCATTACTTTAGGCCTATAAGCCTGTAAAGTAATCATGGGAGTAACATCACCTTCACAGTCATAGGCCATGCCCATAATCAGTGGAAACAGATTATACAAGGGAATGTACACAAGGAAGGAAGAATTATAGAGAGCCACCTTATGGTCTATGCCCCGTAGTCTGTACTCTGGTCCCCAGTAATTGATGTCCCTACTATGTACAATACATTCATTGCCTCCCAAGTTTCTCAAGGGTGTCATTCATTCATCAAGCCCAACATCCAAAATCTCATCATCTAAATAAGGTTCCAATGCAGATGAGGTTCCTGGCTGTAATGTGTTAAATGGAGTTGCTAGGGCACATTTTTTCTTCATGTGTGTACTTGCAAAACTAAAGAAAGGCAAGCCATCAACACCCAGAATACCAATATAAAATAGTGAGACTAACATAAGATAAGAACTATAGATAATTATGAGCTAAAATAATTTTTCTTCTTCCCTTCTTAGTCCTTTGCTGAGATCTCATGTAATAGACAGATTAACAAGGAGGGAAAAAAAGTTTTATTATACGTATCCCTCATGGACACATGAGAGATACACAGGAAAACTGAGTAATTCCCTAAAATGGTCCAACCAACCACCTTGTATATCATCTTCAGCTAAAGACAAAAGAAAAATGTTGAGGGAAGGGGAGGCAATTCAAGGGAAAGTGATTAGAGAAAATGGTAAATAAAAGTTGCTGATAATAACTCTCTTCTGGGTTCAGGTTCCCTTTTTGAAATGTAAATTGCCCATGTAAATATAGCTTTTCTTTATAAAAGGGTAACTTCTACTCTGCTTTCAGAGTTTCTCCTGTGACTGCAGTTTCTCAAAATAATCAGCTCAAACTAAATCGTATGTCAAAGAGGCATTTGGTAGGTAGAATACCCTTCAACAGTCTGAGGCAGAAAGGAGGGCTAGTAAGAGGTGCAGAGGGGTTATTGGCTCAGCAGATATGAAATACAGCTGGACAAATGTTTGGCATTTCTTGATTAGTTTTCAGGATAACCCTCTATGTCTTTCAGCTCCACTCTCTGGATGCTTCCTTTTTTATGGAAGGTAGTGCACTTCTGAAGCTGAATAATTTTATCAGTTTGCTTCCTGCCAGTAGAATTTTGGAGATCTGACAACTGTCTTTTATTTTACACTCTCTCTGTCACTTTCAGTTCAATGAGCAGTGTTTTTTTTTCTTTTTTTTTTTTTTTGGAAATAAACTTCTCAGAAACTTTGTAGGTCTCCCTTTGATTTCAATGGGATTAACTCCATTTGACAAAAGTCACCTCTACAGATCTTTCCAAGTTAATCCTTTCTCTGTCTTGGCTTCCTGCTGTGATAGATAAGGGTCAATGCCCTTAAGCCTCCTGGAGGTCTTGTGGTTTGATTAAGATGATCAATGAGGCACACCCTTATTCTCTTCAAAAGGCCCTTTGTGTGAACCAATGCTCTAACTTTGTGGTTTTTTTTCTGAACTTTTAGCAAAAGTTTATACAGCCGGATCCTTGGCTTTTCTCCCTAAGCCAAGATTTCAGAAGTGATGTTTGCATCGTTTGCCCTCTTAATATGTGAGAATTTCCAAATTCATCAAGTTCTGATTCCTTTTTGTTTAACAATTTTATCCTCAATTTCTCTGTCTCTCCTGCATTTTCTTATAAGCCAAGGTGACATCTTCATTACTTTGCTTGGAAATCTTTTAAGCTAAACAAACAAGTTCATCACTTACAATTCTGTTTTCTTCTGACATCAGGACAGAGTTCTGCTATGTTTTCTGCCATCATATACATTAAGAAGTGGGAATCCTGGAGAGCCACCCTATGTCTGCTACAAGCCCCAAGCTCTTTCCAGTTAGCTATAACCACATTTTATTTTCTCTCAATCATCTTCTACTTACACACAACAATTTTGTCTAGAAGATTCATATCTAAGAAGTACAATGGAATTTTTATAAAATTTAATGAAACCCATTACATCCAAAAAGGTCACACATGAGCCATTATGGGGGAACTCAGCAAATGGTAGACTGCTATCAAAAGAGTACACCAATCAGGCCAGACTTGAGTTATTGCTAGGGAAAGAGAGAAGTATCATACCTTGAAATGGTCAAGGCATATTCCTGAATTTTCAAAATAAGTCTACCAACCTCCATCATTTTCATCCTGATCATTACCCAGGAAGCACCCAAGAGGAAATAATGCCTTTCTGGAGATAGCTGCATTCATTAACAACTTTACCTTTCTAAGGTATGTGGATGAGGAAAAGGTACAGGATGTAGAATTAGAAAATATTTTGAGTCAGTTTTTGAAAAGGTTATTCCAGTGTTCAGTAATACCAGATTCTGTGGATAGCAGGTTTGTTACAAACCTTATCTAGGAGCCAATTGTTGATTATAGTTGGTATTATCAGAAAACAGGCCCTTATCATGAATATTTATATGGATGAACAAAGGAGTTTGAACCACAACTACAGTTTGTTTCTATAGTTATAATCCCAAAGAAGGATGTCTTTAATCTTCCAGTTTGCAATGTTTAAAATGGCATACCAAACAGTGAGACTATTTGCAATAGTTTAGGATTTAGAAAAAATATATATTAAAAAATTTACTAAAGAGTGTATTGGCCAGAGATATGATAAGAGCCTTTATATCTACCTAATGAGTGGAATGACCACCAGTGCTTTTTTTGTCTGCATAGTTAGGGCTGAGGTTAAATAGTCTAGTAACCCAGAGGATACCATTAGTGATCCAGCATTAGGCATTTAGGAAATCTCTGTGAATTGTGGGTCCCATTGAGCTAGCAATTTGCTTTAGGCTGTAGAATGGGATATTATGTTTTCCCCAAAGGAACAGCTGCCAGTCTTTAAATGTAAAACAGATTCCAATGAAAAAAGGCTTGGCTGTATTGTAGAACATGCCATTTCTATTTAACAAGTAAGGCTTATCAAGTCCATCCTACCTTTTCAATCACCAAGTCGGAGTTTCATCCCAAAATGAAAATATCAGATGGAAGAGTCACAATGACTCCATAAATCAGGTATTTAGTTGAGCACTTGCAAGTTGGGAAGGGACAGAGAGGGAGAAAGAATCCCAAGCAGGCTCTACATAGCACAGAGCACCAGAGCCCAATGCAAGGCTTGATTCCTTGACTGTGAGATCATGACCTGAGCCCAAATCAAGAGCTGGATGCTTAACCAACTGAGCCACTCACATGCCCCAGTACTGAGTTTTGATAAAAGGCCAGCAGCAAACTAGTAGCTGCTTGTCAAAGGGTCTGTACCTGATAGTCATATCAGAGATGTGATGAATCCAAAACCACATGTAGCAATTCTAGGACTGTCATAACAAAGTACCACAAGCTAGGTGGCTTAGAACAACAGAAAATTATTCCCTCACAGCTCTAGAGGCTAGAAGTCTGAAATCAAGATGTAGGCACGGCTCTAGTTCCCCCTGATGGCTCTAAAGAAAGCTCCTTCCATTTATCTCCCTTCCTTCTGGGTTGTCAGGAGGACTTGGCATTCCTTGGTTTTCTGCTAGGTCACTCCAGTCACAATTATAGGGCCTTCTTCCCTGTGTGTCTTGGGTCTTCATGTGGTCTCCTCTCTATGTGTCTGTGCCCAAATGTACTTTTTTGAAAGATACCAGCCATTGGATTAAGACCACTTTAATTCCCTATGATCTCATCTTAACTTGATTATATCTATGAAGACCCTATTTCCAAACGTAACATTCACAAGTACGGATAGTTAGAACTTCAATATATCTTTTGGGAGGATATGATTCAATCCATAACAGGTTCCAATTATCAAAATTATCAGGTACTAAAATTCAAAAAGTTTGGTCAGATTGCAGTACCCCAAAGATAGAAGCTTACTCCTCTATCCTGACTTCTGGGAGCAGCCTCCTGCCACTACTGGGATAAGAAGTGAAGCATATAACATATCACTTCCTACTATATGTAAACTGTAGAAGCAACCAAACTAGTACATTGAATTGGTCCAATGGGCCTACCTACAAGGTCACATTAGCATCTCTCACCTACCCAAACCTTAGCTGTATTTGGGCACCTCTCTCACCATGGAAGTGAGTAGGTTATCTCTTTGGGTGCCTGACAATATAGTGATAAAGTTTTGAAACCCTCCATCTTCCAAAGCTCAAAGTGTATGTGGCCTTTGGTCCTCCTTGGGATCAGAACGACGTTGGCTTTACCACGAATCATCTTTATCCTTAAAACAGATGAAATTGGAATAGAAAAGGAGTAAGTCCTGTGGGTGAAGAGAGAGAGAGTGGCTCCTCATTAGGGATCAAGACACATTTGTTTGTTTGTTTTTAATTTTTTAATGTTATTTTTTATTTTTGAGAGAGAGAGAGACAGAGCATGAGCAGGGGACGGGTAGAGAGAAGGAGGTACGGAATCCGAAGCAGGTTCCAGGCTCTGAGCTGTCAGCACAGAGCCCGACACAGGGCTTGAACTCACTAACCGTGAGATCATGACCTGAGCCAAAGTCCAACGTTCAACCAACTGAGCCACCCAGATGCCCCAAGGCACATTTGTTTTTAATTTTATCTATCAGTCACTCATGGCTCAACCAAATAAATTTTAATGCTTTCAGTTCATGTAAATCTCCACATTTCAGGGCAAGGTATTCATTGTCAGCATTATTTCAGCTTAGAAACTGTTTGGCTCAGGAGCCACAATTACATTGCCTATCAGATGGAGCTGCGGAGATGCCCACTCCATCTTCCTGATAAACCTCTTCCTCTGCTTGCCCAGATAAGAATGAGAATGACCAAGGCAACATTTGTACAGTTTGTTTCAAATATATTTCTCACGATCCAGGCTCTAAACTTTCATTAATAAGCTGGGCAAGTGCTGCCATTATTCCTGCCCCTGTCCCCATTCCAGCCCCCCCCAAACACTTGGGTGACAATACTCACTAGGTAGTCTTCTCGTATCACTGATACCAGAACGTGGGGCCTTTGTCCTCCCTCTTCCAAAAATCCAAGTCTCTGTCAGCATCCCATCTTCATAGCCAAAACCATCAAGAACTGTGAAGAGTTTGAGATTTTACTGTAGCTTGCCAGCTAACCTGTGAAGGGGACCAGAATATGCAACCCTAAAATATGCCACTTTCACATAAGGCTTATTTTGAGCTGAAGGCAATTGAAGAACAGACACAGGAAAAGTTCTAAAAACAGACCATTTTTTTTTGTAAAGGAAATTTACATTTATAAAGTAAATTTAAATTTGTAAATGAGTCTTCTCCTATACCAGAAAAAGGAGAACAAGTCTTGTCATGGGGACACTTAATCATCTGTGATGACTAGATTCCTGTTAGCCTAAACTCCGTACAACAAATCTTACTGAACAACCCTTGTTTACCATATGTTCCTAGTCACCTTTCATAATTTACTCCCTCCCCAAGAGGCTTCAACCCTCTTTTCCTTTGTCTAGCTTCTTCCCCACACTTTGTCACCCTTTCAGATAAGATATAAACTATCAAATTCAGGCCACCTCCTTGAGTTATATTTCTTTGTGAACTCCCGTGTGCACATAAATTATTAAATCTGTTTTTTTCTCTTGTTAATCTGTCTTTTATCATTTTGATCCAAGGGCCCTAGCCATTAAACATAGGAGGGTAGAGAAAGAGGTGTTTTGTTTTATTTTGTTTTCTTTTCTTTTCCTTTTGCTACATTTACTTACTGCAACTTCATGAATGCTTTCAGAAAACACAAGACTTTGAAGTCAGAGACAAAAGACAATTTATTAGTTACACCAATAGGAGGAGCCAGAGCGTTGGCTTGTCTATTTTTGCCAGTTCCCAAGCCTCAAACCCTACAGGGCAATATAAAGAAAACCAGATAACCCGGACACACAGTGGGTTACTTTACATTAGAGAATCTCTGAGCTTAAAGAACTAGAGTTTTTGGTAATAGGAAGTAATCATACTTATCCTCTGCTTCAGAGTAAATATTATTTAAAAATTTTTTTCAACATTTATTTTTGAGAGAGAGAGACAGAGAGAGTGCAAGCAGAGGAGGGGGAGACAGAAGGAGACACAGAATCTGAAGTAGGCGGTCAGCACAGAGCCTGACATTGGGCTCAAACCAAAAAACCATGAGATCATGACCTGAGCCAAAGTCGGATACGTAACCAATTGAGCCACCCAGGCGTCCCTATTATTATTTTAGTACTAGAGAGTAAGTATGTGGATCCTATGGCCCTATGCTCCACAGGTGGACACCGTCTTTATCTTCCAAGGCTGTACGCAAGCCTGCCATTTTCTCCAGAAGGAGACATTATTTCTATTTTCTAGGGCTGTTTACTATGCAAGCATCCTTGAAAATATAGCCCTAAACAAAATGTAGTCGATGCCTCGGCTCACAAGACTCACAGATATGCAAGAGAAACATGAAGAACTGTCTCCTAATACATTTTAACTCACATTTTATTGACAAGAGCCAGTTCCCAGGCTTCACACTGGGAATAATAGTGTCTGGCTGCATAGTTTCCTCCTACATATAACCTACAGATTAAAATCATGAATTCTCTTAAACAGGTAGCCTTTGCTCTTTAAATCTTATAGTCAAATTATGGATTGTAAAATTTCATATAAAAGAAAATAAAAATAAATAAAATATAGTAAGCAGATTTGGGCTTTTAAATCATTTTTCCAATGTGAAGAAATTTTCTCAAGGAACTTGGCAAGTGAAGTGGTACATTCTACTCCTAACCAATTAGCTTTCAGATTTTTAAGTTTGAAAAATTGTTTGCAAAATCATGACAGTCAATATCCTACCTTTATATTCCCATTTTATTATTAATATTTCATAACATCATATCATACACAGATTATATTGAGAGACTATTATTTATCTTAAAACCATATGATGATAAACATAAATAACTTACTACATATTATTGCAAGTCCAGTATTTATTATTTAAAATGAAATTAAAATTGATACATGAAGTCATGTGAACTACCAATCATACTCTAGAACATTAGCTTTTGCTATTTTTTTTTTCTAATTTTGGTGATGGACTCAAATTAATCCTCAGAGCCCCTTAAAACCAATTAAGTATGTCTGTAAATCGTTAGCCAAGACTAGCAAAACACCTACCTGAAATTGTGACTCATTAGCACCATAGTTCCTATAGCCTGAGCAATAAGCTATAGGCTGTCGTAAACACTGAATATAATTTTAAAACAAAAAGGAAAATTAAACCTTATATGACCCTAAAATATGCTCAGATGTATGGGAATATACCATGTCCAAAGCCACAAGAAATGAGGCCATCTTTCTCACCCCACCATTCAGAGGTGGGTAAAACTTAATTAACATTCCATACACAAAAGTCAGTGTGATGTAGGTAAGAATATTGCCTTTGGAGTCAGATAGGCATGGGGCTGAGTCAGATCTGCTCTCTACCGTCTGACTGTAAACAAGTTACATAACCTGTCTCTTAAGAAAAAACAAAACTGAGTAAATTTCAAAGATCTTATTTACTTTAATTCAGTGATACATGAATCAGGCAGCATCCAGTGTAGCTGAGAAAGATGCTCCAAGGATCTGTACAAGATGAAACTTTTATAGGCAGAGGGGAGCAGGAACAAGGAAGTTACACTAGGCAAAAAAAAAAAAAGAAAAGAAAAGAAAAAAAAAAAGTGGGCTGGTTATTGCAAGGTTACATTTCCTTAGAGGATGGCAGGTGTCTACCAGGCAGACTCTGTGACTAGTGCTGATCAGGCAACTCCTGATTGAGTGATTTAAGATTCCATTACAACCTAAGCTGCAATTAAGTAGCAGTTTCTGATGCGGAGCAGAGAGCGTAAGCAACTCCATTTGGGATCTGTTGTCTTGCTTTTAACTTCTCTAAGTTGCAGTTTCCTCTTCTATATTATGGAAATAATATAGGTAACTCCCTTGTGGGTTCATGACAGGATTACATGAGGTATGTGAAATTTTAACTTGGTGCCTGGAACATAGTACACACACAGTTCACATCTCCTCTTAGTTTTACAGCTTATCCAGTACATGTTAAGATGATGATGCTTCTCACCATGATGTAAATATTCTAATTTTATAATAGCTACTTTCATGCCATACACACATTTCATATGTATTTGAAATAAGCCCTAAAAAGTAGAGATTTCTTAGTTTTTAAAAACATCTTGGAGAAAAAATTTAGTCAGTCATACAGGACACCAATGAATGACTCCCAGAATTCAAAGGCAATTCTAATCTAGGTATCCCACATGAAGATTCATGGAAAAACCAACAAACCAACAAACAAAAACAAAAATAAGTAAACAAAAAACACTGGAAGAACATGGGAACATCCTATGCACACTATATAAGTTAGCTTAGACTGCTATAACAAAATACCATAGACCAGGTAACCTAAACAACAGACACTTATTTCTCACAATTCTAAAGACTGGGAAGTCCAAGATCAAGGTGCTGGCAAATTCAGTTCCCATTGAGAACCCTCTTCCTGGCTTGTAGATGGCCACCTTCTTATTGTCTTTACATGTCAGAAACAGAGCTCTGGTCCTCTCTTTTTATAAGGGCACTAATCCTGAGTGGGGGACCCATCCTCATGTCTTCTTCTAAACCTAATTGCCTTCTAAACACCCCACCTCCAAAACCACCATACTGTGGATTAGGACTTCAGCATATGAATTTTGGTTGGGGGGTAGGGGATACAAACATCCAGTCCAAACATATACTCTTGTAACTTATGGTTTCTATTTAACAAATTGTCATGAGTATTTTTTCTTGTTGATAAACGTTCTCTGAAAACACACAAAAAAAATTCTGGAAAAAAAGACTTCGTTCAGGGAGTAGGGTAAAAATCTGGAAGTATATAGTCCAATTCATTGTAAAGGGAGGCATGGGTTGGGGCTGCATTTTAAGTGGTTTGAGGCAATTTAACAGGTTTGAAGTTTATGATCAAGTTGTTTTCACAAGAACAGCACTGGGAGCCAAGATCAAGGGGTTCCGGTAAGAAGTTTATCAAATAGGCAGAAAACCTACTGAGTACTTTAGGTACAGCACATTTTTAGGCTAAATTTATCCCAAACACAGGTTATGGGAGAGGTAGACTTTTACCAGCAATGGTTCATCAAGGGATAGGAGACCCTGGCTTGCCACCATGCAGTGTCCTAACTAGTTTGGGGATTGGATATGTTGAAATTTCCACTTGACGCAAGTCGTCTCCAGCAGATAGCACTCTTAACTGTGAAAATGTGGTTTTTTCAAAATCCATCTCAAGGAACAAGGCATACAGATTATGTTTTACAGTTTGTGTTTCATATTTCTATTCAGATCCATCACTTTCTTTTGACTGAAAACAAACAAAAATAATACTTCCTTCAGTTTCTTAAGGAAGACGCTGTTACTCTAAGTGACAATACATCACAATCCTCAGACTAAAACAGCTCTGATATATTATATGATCATGTATTTACATTTATATTATGGCTATGCCTATTGTCCTTAAAGATGTAGTAATACACATAAATTGTCATTTACTTCTTTTCATATTTATATTACTTTGTCCTTATTATGCTACTATATTTTCTCTAAAATTTGACATCATTTATATATTAATATCATACTAACGGTGTTGAGGAAAAAGGTTTAAAGAGTCATATTTTAGAGGAAAGAAAATCAATATTTAAGTAGTTATTGCACATACAATTTATGAGATCTTTTGGTATAAGAAATATTACTTTACAGGTCTTGGTTTATAGATTTGTAAATTTATTATTTCCTAGATCTAGAAAAACCTATTCTTGTAGACAGTTTTACAAGAATAAGAAATACATAATATCATAAATTCAATAACAACTACAATATGTACCTGTTTTATTACCCAGAGCAACATTGGGAGAGAGAAAATGACTGAAAAATAAAGGGCATCATATTTGGCTTTGACCCTCTAATCTCATCCTTAATTTCAGAAATGCCCTATAACTACTTCTAAATTGAATTTCCTCTTGGATAGGTGTCAAGATTTAACAATAAATTTTATTTCTAATGTTCATTTATAAAGATAAAATATAATTTTATTTGAAATTGGTTTAAGGGTTTGCCAGCCTCTAAGTGTTCTAAGGAGATACACAATTTTAACAAGTTCAGGGTATAGAACTTGGATGAAACATATGGTTCAATATGAATCCTTAAAGGTAATGCGTGAACTTCAAAGAATGTTGAAGTCATTATCTATAGAGAGAAATGATAGATCATACTAACTATATTAAAGTCATTTGAGATGGAATATCTTCTATATGCTACAAATTACAGTCAGACACAAGAAAACTCATCACAGGTATTTAAGGTAAGGAAAAAAACCCAAAAGGCAAAAAGCAAGAGTAATGGCCAATATGAACCTACTCAGCATTTATTTTTGAAAGTCTCTGTCTGAGCGAAGACCCCTTTCTCACAAGTATGGAAAACTGGTATACAGAACATGAGTAACCACCAAGAGTCTATTGTTTAGAACAAAAGATAACAAGAGAAATGCCAAGGCTGAGTTGGGATTACTATAAATTTCACTTTATGCTGCAGAAAACTTAAGACACTCAAGTGTACATTCTTTTCACTGGGGGGAAATTATGTAGCATGATTGGGATATGAATATTTGAAAGGTAGGCAATGAAGATTTTCCATGATTTTTTTGCTACATTGAGCACTGGAGAACTTGCTGTTGAATTCAAAGTGCATAGTAAACAATTTAACTATTCTAAACATTTATATTCTTTTTTCTAAATTTATATGATGAGAGAGAGAGAGAGAGAGAGAGAGAGAAGTACTTGTTTCAGATTATTGTATTTTCTTGTATACGGAAAATCCTTAGATCTAGGTGGTGATTTTTTCTTTCTTTCTTTCTTTTTTTTTTTTTTTTTTTTTGGTCTCCTAATTTCTTTCCTAAAGGAGCAAATAAGATTAGTTACTTGCAAAAGGAAACCTTTGTTTCTTAGGCTCCTTTAGTCTAGCAATAAGAGAAGATAAAAAGTCCACAAAGTAAAATTTCTCTGGCATTGCATGTTCCTATTTATTCTTCAGGAAATCCATTCTCCCTCAATTTCTTCTTGGATAATTTTGAGAGGTTCCTGGAAGTGTCAATGCTCCAAGAAGTTAGTTGTCTCCATGACTACTACATGATTTTTAGCATTTTCTCTTTCTTCCTTTGCTCCCTGAATATCCCAATTATTGCTATCCCTAAAATGTCAGCTACACTATCAGTACCCACTAGAGACACAACTCCATCTGCTGCTGCCACAGATTCAAACGTCTGCCCTAGGGGTTGACCTTGGTGCTCAGGTCTATACCAATTATTACCAACTGCTAATGTTGAGGACCCCACTGACTAGGTCAGTAATACTGCCAAATATGCCATCCTTGCTCCATCAATCCCCACACATGTCATCTCTGATTTGTGTTCTCAAATTTTTAAGATCTCACATTATAGAAAAACATCTATTTCCCTTTTCTCTGTCTCTCCATCTGTCTGTCTCTCTCTTATCCTCTCTCACTCTCTGTATTTTTCACTGTCTTTTGTTTTTGAACAAAATTTAATGCTTTTGTTTTAGATAATACTTAAATATAAGGAAAGCTAACATCTTAAAACTCAAAATATGTTGGGTAAGTTTTCTATACATTATCTTTACATAATGGTTCTGATTTTACCTTTCCAATAGCTGTTGCCCACAAGAAAGGAAGGACAGCCTAGAATAATCTATGGGGTTTGTACTGTCTTCTCAGGCCACGTGTCAAGTAGCAGAACAAAGAATAGAAGTGAAGAAGTAAGTGTCCCTTCCCCTCCCCTCTCAGTTGCTCCCCACCCCCAGCTTTTTTGAAGCATTTCTGAATAAAAAATGAAAAATTAGATTTGAATATAAAAAGCTAGATGACTACCCCAATTCAGAATTGGGTTTCATTAGAGGAACCCGGGCACAGATAGGATGTGAATTACCCTTTATCTATAGTGACACTGTGACAGAAGACGAAGTCATACATAAAACTCATTTCAGTCATTTGCAATCTCTGAGCAAAGTCATAGCTAGCATTAACTCCTGTAAAATGATGGGATTTGACCAGATGGTCTGTCACATGACATCTAGTTGAGAGGGCTAGCTTTTTAAAAATGTTATGTATTTATTTAAAAATTTTTAAATGTTTATTTATTTTTGAGAGAGACAGAGTGTGCGTGGGGGAGGAGCAGAGAAAGTGAGGGAGAACAGAATATGAAACAGGCTCCAGGCTCTGAGCTGTCAGCCAGAGTCTGTGTGCAGGGCTCAAACTTGGACTGGTGAGATCATGACCCAACCGAAGTCAGATGCTTCGGCCACCCTGGCGCCCCAGGAAGGCTAGCTTTTAAGCTCAACTCCTCTCTGCTAAGACGAATGCCAGAAGGAAGGTCTATCGTACTGTGCCACTAACCTTCTGATATAAAAAAGAACTACACTGAAAGTAAAGTAGGTCAATAGAGTGAAATGTTTTACCATACTTGTGGGGTAAATTAATATTCAACAATTTAACATTTATGTATACTATAAAACTGTGGCAAACTATAATCTTAAACAAATAAACCAAACACAGTCCCATGGGGATGTTAAATTTGAGTAAGCCCATGAATTACTAAATCCTGAGAGCCCATAATCTGCTTGTCATTATATAATTTCTTCCAGGTAACCTGGACAAGGATATTTCTTGTTTCCTGGAGGCTCTGAAACACCTTTTTTAAAAAAGGCACAAAGAAATTATGACTCAAGGATTTTCAACCATAATGTTACAGACAAAGCCTCATTTTTAAGGAATGTAGAACACTGTTTCTTCCACTTCTAATAGCTCATGAAGAGAAGTCACTACTAAATCGTGTTCCTGCAACATTTCCAGATAGCGGGACACAGTGTGCTTAATCGTGCTCACTCCTTCCTGAATGCCTTATAGCAGTGAAGAGCTTCAAGCCTCACACTTCTGGAATTCCACTTATTTTAGGGATCCAGGTACTCTATAATTTGATACCAGGATGATGATACTGTTCTGCCTTGGTTATTTGGGGGTGTTGCTGTAAACTCTTCTCTCTCTTTTAGAGAAAGACACGACTTTTCAGATTCTGCCTTCTTGCCAGGCTTTTTTATTGATGTTATATTCAGTTCAGCAACCAAAGAGTCAGAGGTAACCCCTGTGATTCTGTTTGCATTGTGCAAAATATGAAGAACAGCTTCTTGAAACTCTTATATCCATGTTGCCCTGTTTCGAATGGTGCTTTCTTACAGCCCAATAACATCAAAGGTGCTTTTACTTGGTGATAACTTTGCTTTGCAGATTTAGAATTTAGGAAACTTTTCAGCTTCAGGAATACTGGACAATATGGCAAATATTTCATTAGACAGTACACCCATTCGATGAGCTGCAGTCACTGTTGGAGTGTTGTTATGTTTTTTGGACAGTTCAAGTTGTGCATTGTTTTCTTCATATTTTTCCATACTCTTCCAGAATGAAATATTCAGTTCTTCTATTATTTTTATTTTTGTTTAAAGTTTCACAGGATGCCATTTATAGATTTTCCCCTTAGATTTCTGCCATTCTTCCAGGTGTTTCCTTTGATCCTCTGCTGTGATCTTCTTAATATTTGGATTAGTTTGGGTCCCATTTGGGACTCTTCTTCCATTTATGGTTTTGTTACCTGCTTGAGTTTTGGGAGCTGTCTTATTGTGAAAATCATTCTGGGGAAGAGTCTTTTTCAACTTGGAGTCCAAAATCTGTGTTTTTTGTTGATAGCCACTGCTGCATTTATTTCCACTGGTTCCATTTGCTCTTATGTTAGAGGCGCTTAGAATGACTAAATTAAAACTGTCCAAATTAGAACTTTGGCTTATGGCTTTTTATTTTTGCAGTGCACAGGATGTCTAAGGTCTAAAACAAGGTTGAGTCAATTTCTGATCTTGCCTAATGTTTAGATGTTGGTACAGCCTTCCAGAAGCACATTGGGGCATGTCCAGGGTTTGGCTTGTTTTACTTTCTGCTCAGTTACAGTGTAGGACTGTAACTTAGCTTCATTTGGTTTTTATATTTATCTCTATTAATCTTTATTTCCTTTATGTCCTTGATCACTGGTTTCTTTGATGCTTGAGGCCTACTGAGGGTGTGAACATAGTGAGAGGAAACTGTCTTTGTGAGTTTTTCTCCTGGTCTTGCAAGATTTATTCCTCTAGAGAGTTGCTGTGACTTTATTGATGGGATACTAATTTGTGTTTCTCCAATAAATTGTTTATTAATTCTGTCTTTCAGACCAGCACTATTCCCTGAACATCTGCCCAAGGCTTGTTTAGGAGTCAAATTTCTCTTGGTTTGACTAGAAGAGTTAGTCTTTGGCTTACCTATTGTCCATAATTTAGAATTTGGATTCCTCTCAGAGTATGGCAAGGTTTGCGGCAAGTTCTTTTTGTTAATCTCTTTTAGAAAGCTACTCAGGATTCATTTTCAACATGGTTATTGTCCACAGAGACTGCACATTTAGCATTTCCTCTGTATGCTACCTGCTTCTTTGCAGTTTTCTTTTCTTGTATATTAAGTGACCCCATGGTTTTTCTAGAGAGTTCTCCAGTAGTGAATGATCCAGCTTCATGCTGTTGTTGACCATTGCTACAAGGCTTATAGTTTGAGTTAGAAGAAACACATCCGGAAGTCATCCTTTTGCCCAGAAGTTTTGGTGGCTCCAGCTTTGGCTTCTGGGATCCTGTGATATTATCAGGTCTGGCCTGGAGTTTAATGCTGATGGGTCTTATAGCTTTGATAAGCAAAGCAAGATGTTTGGTAACATCTTTTTGAGTATAATAGTAGATTTAGAAGGTGGAAGATTCAGACAATTACTCTTTGTGTTTAGATAAGGCTTGTGTTTTAGCACTGGAGTTTTCCCTTGGCTGCTTGGTACTCCTGGATCTTTTTCTGCCTGTGGACAGCCCTGGTAGCACCATGACACCTTGGCAGTAGTTTTCTTCCTGTATTTTTCACTGTCTTGTATTTGTGTCTTAGGACACAGAGAAATGCAGCCAGGAAGTCAAAGGGTTATTTACCTCTTGGACCTTGTCTTAGGAAAGATAGAAAATAAGTAAGTATTTCTATAAATAATCATTACCTATTATGTAAAAGAAATGGGTGATGTGATAGAAAATAACAGGTATTTTAGTTGCCTTAAATATGCCAGGGAAACCTTTTGGGGATTATTTAACCTGAAAAGAAAAGTTAATCATGCAGAGCATTTAATATTCCATTTAGAGGCAAGAGCAAATTTATTTTCTTTAGGAAAGAGAGAGCTAAGTACATTAAGGAACTGAAATGAAGCTAATTTATCATTTAATTTATATGACTTGACTCTACTTTTATTCTTAGTATTCACTTATATGTGTACATAGACCCTACTGTTTTCTTAAATGCCTTAAGTATGCCTGTATTAAAATGAATACAGTTTAGGCTCAAGTGAGGTCCTCTCTGTAGATGAAAATACACAGTAGTTTAAAAGTCCAAGAAATCCCCAAAGCTGTGAAAACCCCCAAAACCTAAAATCATGTTAAGCTTTTAAAATGAAACTATAAGAAACTTAAGGTTTCTGATCCAGCACACAAGAAGCTTAGAACTTGTCACTTCATTTCAATAAGAAGCAAAAAGCTAAATTAATAGCTTTTCTTAGAGATCTAAGAAAGATCTAAGTGATGTCACAGAGCAAACCAATGCCCCCAACTTGGAGAAACCAATAGGCAAATACAAAGAATCACAGCTTACTAGAGTAGAAACCATGAGCAGAAATCATCACAGGGAAGGGAATCCTGAACTCTAAATGATAAATTGCTGAAGGCTCTGTGTAAGTCTGACAGATAAAATCTTCAGGGGACCCAGAGTCAGAGAAGGGCCCCACACTTTTGTGAGTTTTATCTCCTGGAGCTTTACCAGGTTATCACAGTGAATAACAGAGAAAAATCCCTTTCTGCTTTGAGTAGGGAGGGGAAAAAGAACCATTTTGAAATATACCACAGAATTCTGTTCTTAATAATATCTGGCGTTGGAGAAATTATTTAAGCACAGCCTAAGCTGCTGTGGTTTTTATCGGAGTCTAAATGACCCAAGAACTCTAGCCCATTCTAGATATCCTATACAACCAAAGGAATGAAAAAACAAAAATGGGGAAGCACTTGTGAAGATCACAGTCCTGAGGCACAGACTCAATAAAAGACTGAGACCTACTCATAGAAGAATGGAATGCTTGTCTAAGCAAGCATACCTCGCCAACTGTACTAAAGGCCTATTTACTGTTGCTCCATTATTGCCACTCAATCCAACAGTATTGAATTGGAGATGTCAACACACCTCTATCAGAAATGGATAGACTTGGGGCACTTGGATGGTTCAGTCAATTGAGTGTCCGACTTTTGATTTCAGCTCAGGTCATGATCCCAGGGCCATGGGTAGATTCAGCAGGGAGAAAATCAGTAAGGACATAACTAAACTCAATACCATCATAAATCAACTGGATATATAATGTACATACATCTATAGACTACTTCATCCAACATCAGTAGAATATATTTTCTTCTCAAGTTCACATGAAGCAATCCCCAAGATATTATTCTGGGCCATAAAACACATCTGAACAAATGTAAGATGATTGAAAATATGCAATGTCTGTTCTCAAATCCCAAGGGAATTAAACTAGAAACCAATAACAAAAAGATAGCTAAATCGCCAAAATCCATGGTGATTAAACAGCATAATTTTTTTATTTTTTATTGTTTTTATTTTATTTTTGAGAGAGAGAAAGGGAGAGAGAAAGAGAGAATGAGCAGGGGAGGGGCAGAGAGAGAGAGGAAGACACAGAATCTGAAACAGGCTCCAGGCTCTGAGCTATCAGCACAGAGCCTGATGTGGGGCTTCAGCTCAAGATCAGTGAGATCATGATCTGGGCCGAAGTTGGACACTTAATCGACTAAGCCACCCAGGCACCCCAAACAACATACTTTTAAATAACACACAGGTCAAAGAAGAAATCTCAAGAGAAATTTAAAATACTTTGAACTAAATAAAAATAAAAGCACAATTTATCATAATTTATGGGTTGAAGCAAAAGTAGTACTTACAAGGAAAATGACAACATTGGATGAATGTATTAGAAAAGAAGCAAGATATAAAATTAGATATGTAAGCTTTCACTTTAGGATGGAAGAATAAATTAAATCCCAAGTAAGCAAAACAAAAACAATAATAAAAATTGGAGCAGAAATCAATGAAATTGAAACAGCAGGTAAAGGAGTACATAAACTATGCACAGTACATCCAGACAATAGAATATTAGTGAGTGCTAAGAAGAAATGAGCTACTAAGCCATGAAGGAAACTTAAATATATTTTACTAAGTGAAAAAGGCCAATCTGAAAAGGCTACATACTGCATGATTCTAACCATTTGATATTCTAGAAAAGGCAAAACTATGGAGACAGTAAAAAGATCAGCAGTTGTCATAGCTTAGTCGGGGAGATAGAGATGAATAGGTAGAGCACAGAATATTTTTAGGGCAGCACAACTATTCTTTATGATACTGTAATAGTGGATATGTGCCCTTATGCATTTGTCTAAACATAGAATGTAGAACACCCAGGGTGAAC
Organism: Cryptoprocta ferox; assembly: GCA_028646485.1. Taxonomy (NCBI): domain Eukaryota; kingdom Metazoa; phylum Chordata; class Mammalia; order Carnivora; family Eupleridae; genus Cryptoprocta; species Cryptoprocta ferox. The sequence goes on from CM053567.1 coordinate 50,266,528, forward strand.
CTTAATGTAAATGCTGGACTTTGGGTGATAATAATGTTCAAATGTAGCCCCACCAATTATAACAAATGTATGGAACTGAAGATGTTGATAATGAGGGAGGCCACACATGTGTAGGGCCAGGGGGCATATGAGAAAGCTTGCTTTCTTCTTTCTTTCTCAATTTTGCTATGAACCTAAAGCCATTCTAAAAAATAAAGCCTAGTGAATTTAAAAAATATATAACTGTAAGCATTTATGGTTGCTAAACATCAAACTAATTTAAGTAATCAAGATCAATGTATGATAACAAACATTATGTTAATGAAAGAAATAGTCACTCAAGCCCACATATTGTATGATTCCATTTATATGAAATGTTCAGAATAGAGCAGTCCCTAGAGACAGAAAGTAAATTAGCAGTTCCCCGAGGCTGGATACAGGGGGAAATGGGACATGACTGTTAACAGATTTTTTTTCATAATTAAAATATTCTAAAATCAGATCCTATTATGGCTACATACATAGTTATATGAATATACTTAGAAACCATCAAAATGGGCATTTTTAAAAGGATGAGTTTTTATGGTACAAATGGAAATTATATCTCAAAAAGCTATTATTTTAAAAGTTAATAAAATATAAATATCTTCAAACATTAAAATGTTGCTTTATGAGTGGATAAAATCAAACAGTAATAGAGTTACAAATTTCTCAGATAATAACAATGAAATTCCCAAAAGGAACTCTAAAAAAGTCAGACTTTTTTGGAGAAATTAAAGAACAAAGGAAAAGGTGTGAAACAAACTATAATGTTTATTTTTATAGATTAGTAACTGAAGCTAAGTAAGAATAAGGACTTTGGCCAAGGTAGCAAGGAGAGGACCTGTCAGTGCTGGTACCTGAATTCTAGCCAGTTACATCAAATGCTAAAAATATTTTTCTGCTCTTGAAGTTTTCTTAAAATTCTGAGATCTTAGCAAATAAATATCTTTCTCACATTGAATCATATTTCTAGGACACAAATAAAAAATCTATAAGGTGTTAAAAATTCATACTTTTAAAATATTTACACTTCTAACATTTTTCCTTCAGGGCAGAAGAAAGGGAAAATGCATATTAAATACTCCAGATAGTTAAAATTTCAAAAACATTCAGAACATGACTAATAAAAATGCTTTGCAAACAAACTGAATTCTAACCATTATGACCATAGATTTGAAACTGCTACTATGAAACATTTGTTTGCATATGTGGCGTTAAAGCTCTGTCTCATTTGTTTTGGGCACCTAATTCAGAAACATCTCTTTCACTATTATCAATTTACTATGGAAAATAGCTTCTTTATGAAAATAAACCATTCATCAGTCTGTCACTATCAATGAAGGCACTATCAATCTCTCTGGGTAAAAATCCCATCTCACCAAAAAAGACGCTACATCAATTGTTATTAAAAATACACATTTTGGGGGCACCTTGGTGATCCAGTCGGTTAAGCATCAGTTCTTGGTTTTGGCTCAGGTCATGATCTTCTGATTCATGATTCAACCCCACGTGAGACTCTGCACTGGCAGTGCGGAGCCTGCTTGAGATTCTCTCTTGTGCCCCTCCCTCACTCTTTTCTCTTTCTCTCTCAAATAAACAAACATTTAAAAATATATACATTTTGCTGATTCATTCATTCTAACTATTCATTTAGCGTATATTCTGTGTCAGGTACTTTAGGAAGTTCTAAGGTTGTGATATAGACCAAAATAAGATATCTTTAAAGGAGTTCCTAGTTTAGTTGAAGAAATAAGCATGTAAATAGAAATTTGAAATACTTAAGATAATTTTAAGGTTGATATAAGCATACAGTATAGAGGATTGATAAATCTATTGAGTGGGTAGATGAGCGGCAGGGTCAAAATAAAATTTTTCAATTAGAAAGGTAAGAGTTTCTTTTTCAAAAAAAAAAATGTGTGACAATGATTAAAGCTGCAACTGTTCCAGTTTTCAGGTGAAAAACAACCCCCAGTGCCTGCAAAGGTGCTCATGATAACTAATCATCAAGGAAATGCAAATCAGAGCTACAGTGAGAGATCACCTCACACCTGTTGAATGGCTACTATCAAAAAGACAAGAAGTAACAACTGTTGGCAAAGATGTGGAGGGGAGGGAACACTTGTGCACTGTTGGTGGAATTGTGAACTGGTGTAGCCACTATGGAAAATAGTACGGAGGTTCCTCAGAAAAAAATAGAACTACTATATGACTTAGCAGTCTACTTCTGGGTATTTATCCAAAGGACGTGAAAGCACCATGTCAAAGAGATATCTGCACATCCCCCCTCATCAAGTTCATTACAGGATTACTTAACATAGCCAAGTTATGGAAACAACCAAAGTGTCCATTGATGAACAAACATGTAAAGAAAAAATATATATGAAATATTTATAAATATAAATACATATAATAGAAATAGAAATACAGGAATATTATTCGGCCATAAAAAATAGAAGGAAATCCTGCCATTTCTAACAACATGAATGGAATTTGAGGGCAAAATGCTAAGTAAAATAAGCCAGACAAAGACAAATACTGTATGATTTCTTTAAGAAACTGAAAACAAACAAAACAAAACTCATAGATACAGAGAATATATTGGTGGTTGCCAGGGGTGGGGGACAGGGCAAAACATGTAAAGGTGGTCAAAAGGTATAAACTTCCAGTTATATAATAAATAAGTCCTATGGATGTATGGTGCAGTATGGCGACTAATTTAAAAGAGAAAAAAATGAGCAACCCCCAGTTACAACCTAACTTCTGTGCTTACAGAAAAAAAAATCAGTGTAGGTTCAGACAAGTAAGAGCACAAAATTGTGCATGAATTTAATGAATCACATTATCCCCCAAACAGATGATGTACCATAGGCAAAACAGAACATTTAAGAGTTTGGGATTCATTTGAGGGTTTCTAATACAAACCATCATTTTTCTGATATTATAGTACTTTTCAAGTAATTTACCAGTTAATACCTTTGAGGAAGTTAAGTGTATAAGAAAATTCTATTATAAGACAGAAAAAAGAATGAATTACTAACTGGGAAACAACTATACTAATCTGGAGAAAACATTTTGTAATGAAAATATGATTAATCTTTTGCCTGGAAGCAAATTTATGCAATTCATAAAAAACCACTACAAAATAAAATATACAATATACATAATTTTATTAAGATAAATTTTTATGGGATGCCTGGGTGGCTCAGTCGGTTCAGTATCCAACTTTTGCTCAGGTCATCATCTCACAGTTTGTGAGTTTGAGCCCTGCGTCGGGCTCTGTGCTGACAGCTCAGAGCCTGGAGCCTGCTTTGGATTCTGTGTCTCCCTCTCTCTCTGTCCCTCCCCTGCTCATGCTCTGTCTCTCTCTCAAAGAATGAATAAACACTAAAAATATTTAAAAAAGATAACTTTTTATAATATATTTATTGTTATTATTATTTTTTCTAATTTTAGAGAGAGAGCATAAGCAGGGGAGAGGGGCAGAGGGAGAGAGAGACAATCTCAAGCAGGCTCCATGCTCAGCATGAAGCCCGACGTGGGGCTCAGTCCCATAACCCTGGGATCAGGACCTGAGCTGAAAGCAAGAGTCGGATGCTCAGCTGACTGAGCCACCCAGGCGCCCCAACATAGAAATATGCTTGTTGAAAGATATTATAGGATAACCCATAAAACAAATAAAATTTATTATATTTTTAGCCATAGAATTTATCTCATAAATATTGTCTATGTGATATAATAAGTCTTAAATTTTAAACACCAATAAATATGAAAGAATAAAATTCTGACAAAACTGTACATATAGTAAAAACTATTTTGATTGGCTGACTTCAGTAATTTTTACATGGTTTGAAGAAAATGAGAAAAACTCTGTGCTGATAGCTGACAGGAAAACCTGGTCTAAAAATGTTTAATTCAGTGTTTTCCAAGACCATTTCCCAAACAGTGTGTGCTAAGATTTACACACTAGTAAATCTTACTAGTAATTTTGGAACTAGTAATTATGGAAAAGGATGCCAATTTTTTTTCTCTACATGTGTGCACATCCTATATTTTTTCATATAAATACACAATGTGATTATAATATTAGACATATTAGAGAAGCATTAAGTGCATTTTCTTCCATTTGTGTGTCTCCATTTCCCTCTATCTACTTAAACCTAAATATATTTATTTTATTAAAGGGTTCAAGACAGATCTCCCCAAAATACACTACTTTGGCATAATGATTATTTTGAATTTAAAGCAATTGAGACCTAGAAGATTCAGGAAAAGCTCTTCACCTCCCCACGACTGCCTAAAAGGATTTATATAGAGAACCCACACCAGGGAGAGAGCTTGCACCATAGATAACTCCATTATGATATAAACTATGTATGGCAGACAGGGAAGGACCTAGCAAGGCCAGTTTGATCCAAGTCCTCTCTGTCTCATAGTTTCTTCCCTTTGAAGACCCAGACTCCTATATTTTCCTCCTTAGCTCAAAATGACATATATACCTCATTTTGCCTGATTGTCATTGGAATTTCCATGTTTGTGTGGATTCCCACATGCTATTAAATTTTATTTTCTTCTGTTGCAATTTGAGTCTTAGTCCAGCTAGAAAGACCTTAAAGGGGACAGGAATTCTTGTCTGCCAACATTATATAAATAGACCATATTTATATATATATATAAGAAATATTCTTATTTCTATGAGCTTTTTAAGTGGTTTACCTCCAGTTTTGAGTTTTATATGAGTCATTTTGTTATTTCAAATGCTTTATTGCATTCACAAAACCTGCAAAGCATTGTAGAATAATAATGGCTTAATTTCCAAATATTATTAAACTGCTGCAAAGCTTTAACTTCTAGCATATTTTCTGCAGTATGCTTGACAATATTTATGGATCCAAATGTTCTACATACATACTTTATTTTTGAAATTTAGAAACTTTATCAAATCTTGCTGAACTCCATTAGTAAAAATGTTTTGTTTCTTAAATTTGTTGATACTTGAAAAAAATAATTTTTTTTGAGATAGAGAGAAGCAAGTGAGCAAGGGGCAGGTGAGCAAGGGGCATGAGCCCAAAGCAGGGCTCATGTTTTACCTGAAGTGGGGCTTGTGCTTGCCCAAAGCAGGGCTTGTGCTCACTCAGTGTGGGGCTGGAGCTCACCCAAAGTGAGGCTTAAATTCATGAACCATAAGATCATGACCTGAGCTGAAGTCAGATACTTAATGACTGAGCCACCAGGTGTCTGATACTTGATTATGTTGGCATACTTTCTTATATTAAAAGACTCTTGCCTTCTTCCTATGAACTCCACTTAGTTGTAGAGTATTTTTTTCCCCTTAGGTAAATTGTTGGATATTTTTTCTAATTGTTCATTTAGATTTTTGCATTAGAATCTGTCTGAATGCTCGTGGTATTTTTTTATTTTAAATTTATTAATTACTCATTAACAAAGTATACCTAGCTATTATTTTTTCTTTTTAAACCTGTCTAAAGTTCAGTGAGTCTCATGAATCTGATAATTTCATTCTTTATTCAACTCATTAAGAGATTTCTTTATATATTTGTTACTTACCATCTCTTAAGCCCTGTCATTTTTTTTCTTATGGGAGTCCAAATTTTTTTTGTTATTTTTATTGTATCTACTCTTTAATGGCATGGTTTTCCCACCGTAACTTGTGCCACTTTATATTTTCACTTTGTGCTTGGAGACATTTCTTCTACTGGATCTTCTATATCCAAACGTGGGTTCATGATTTAAGCATACTATCCTTCAGTTTACCCACTGAGGTGTTTAGTTGGAGAATATTATTTTGTTCCAGAAAGTATTTGTGATTGTGATTCACTTTAGTTTTCTTGAGACTTTTTGTTATTTGTTCAAAGTAACTTTCTGTCTCTTGCAGCAACTCTGTTTTGCTGGCATGAAATGTGTTTGTGCTGACTGGATCTTCTCTCTGGCTGTTAGAATCCCTTAGATGATTTGTTATTCTCTCTATTAGCCTTTAGATCTGGTGGTAGGAGTAAACAAGTGGGAGTAGTCTGGCTGGGTTTCACAGCCCTGAGCTAGTGTTTCAGGGGCAGAAGGGCTGCCAGTCCCCTGTTGAGTAGCAGGATGAAGCCTTTGCTATTCCCAGGCCTCCAGGCATATTCCCAACTTCAAGAGCAGAGGACATAGTCCACCTTCTCTCTTGTTTCTTTCTTTTTTTTAATATATAGTTTATTGTCAAGTTGGTTTCCATATAACACTCAGTGCTCTTCCCCACAAGTGCCCTCCTCCATACTCATCACCCTCCTTCACCTTTCCCCCTCCCCCTTCAGCCCTCAGTTCATTTTCAGTATTCAAGAGTCTCTCATGATTTGCCTCCCTCCTTCTCCCTAACTCTTTTTCCTCCTTCCCCTCCTCATGGTCCCCTGTTAGGTTTCTCCTGTTAGACCTATGAATGAAAACATATGGTATCTGTCCTTCTCTGTCTGACTTATTTTGCTTAGCATGACACCCTCGAGGTCCATCCACTTTGCTACGAATGGCCATATCTCATTCTTTCTCATTGCCCTGTAGTAGTCCATTGTATAGACAAACCACATCTTCTTGATCCATTCATCAGTTGATGGACATTTAGGTTCTTTCCATGATTTGGCTATTGTTGAAAGTGCCACTATGAACATTGGGGTACATGTGTGCCTATGCATCAGCACTTCTGTATCCCTTGGGCAAATCCCCAGCAGAGCTATTGCTGGGTCATAGGGGAGTTCTACTGATAGTTTTTTGAGGAACCTCCACACTGTTTTCCAGAGCAGCTGTACCAGTTTACGTTCCCACCAACAGTGTAGGAGGGTGCCCGTTTCTCCACATCCTTGCCAGCATCTATAGTTTCTTGATTTGTTCCTTTTAGCCACTCTGACTGGCATGAGGTGATATCTAATGTCACACACATTAGACAAACTTTCACCAATGTCAAATTTTCCTCTAGGGATCTCCGTGTGTCAGGTATTGCTGAGAATATGGTGATTCTATTCTAGCCCAAGGAAGAGTCCTCATCAGTTTTCTCTATCAAGATCTCCTTCAAGCCTAAAGCTTCTCCTGTTCCCATCTGTAGATTGATTTCAACAGCTAATTCACTTGGAAAAGACAGGCAGGAGTTTGGAGAAAAAGTATAGAGAATGTATTTGTTTGCTAGGGCTGCCACTTAAAAGGTACCACAAATGGGGGTGGGGAAGGAGCGTAACAGAAATTTATTGTCTTATAGATATGGAGGCTAGGAGTCTAAAATCAAGGTGTTGTAGTTGGTTCCTTCTGAGAGCTGTAAGTAAAGGATCTGTTCTGGACACCTCTCCTTTTCTTATAGATGGCCATCTTCTCTCTGTGCCTCTCTCCTCTTCTTTCTAGGATATCTCTGTGTCCAAATTTCCCCCTTTTATAACTTTTTTAAATGTTTATTTATTTTTGAGAGAGAGAGAGAGAGAGAGCGAGCAGAGGAGGGTCAGAGAGAGAAGGAGACACAGAATCTGAAGCAGGCTTCAGGCTCTGAGCTGTTAGCCCAGAGTCCAAAGCGGCGCTTGAACTCACCAACCTCGAGATCATGACCTGAGCCAAGGTTCGATGCTTAACTGACTGAACCACCTAGGCACCCCCAAATGTCCCCTTTTTAAAAGGCTACTAGTCATACTGCATTAGGACCCATCCTAATGATTTGTTTTAACTTGATCATCTCTCTGAAGATTCTATCTCCAAATAAGGTCACATTATCAGGTACTAAAGGTTAAGATTCCCAACATACCTCTTTTCAGGGGATATGATTCAATTCACACCAGCCATATTATATTTAAGTCAACTGTCTATGATACTTTATGTATATATAAAGTGATACTTTACCTAATATATCAATGAAGCCCTGGATTGGTCCTGACCCCACGTACCATAAATGTGGGAAAACTGCAACACAAAATTCTGGAAGTGGAGAGAATAACAAAAGGACTCTAGTCTAGAGGACCTGAAGGGATCATGAGAACCACAAGCACATTATCTAAGCAATCCTAGAATTGCACATGTACATTTCACACATTACAAGCTGAACATAAATGAGAATTTTATAAAACACTCAAAGGTGTTTGCTACTACAAAAGTTTTTAATTTTATCTATTAACCACTCTTTTGGTTATTTATTTGCATTTTCACCTGAGTGAAAGATAAAGCATAAAATATTGCCTTTCCAATACATTACAAAAAAGAAAAAACAAAAAACCTAACTGGTTTAAAGGAGGTCATTGTTTAAGTTTAATCACTGTATTTAAGTGTTAAGTGGGAGCTCTCTAGTAAAATAACTCCAAGGCTGAATTTCAATTAAGTTTAGAGAAAGGTGGGAGGGGGAAATTGCAGAGAAAAAAAAGCTTTAATCTGAAGATTCAAAAGTAGAAGAATTAATGAGCCATGTTAAGTGACATTTTTTTTGGTAAAGAAGATAGTTAATAACTACTTAACTAAATGAACTTTTAGAAATGTTTTAAAATATGCCACTCAAAAATTTTTATAAAGTTTTTTAATTTAAAAAGGGAGAATAGGCAATTTTCTATTACAATAAAATGCCCAACAATGGGCTCACAACCATCAGATTAATTGGTCTTATATCATGTAAATTCTCATTAGCACTATATAAGTTCTATATTGATCCCATGTTCTTGGAACAATTGGTATTACCGATTAAATTTAATTTTGTCAATCTGTTGGTTCTAAAATTTTGGTCCAAAATTTAATTTGAATTCCTTACCTATAAATAAAGGTGAACATTTTAAAATATATAAATGACCTATTTCTTTTTTTTAATTCCTGTTCATAAAATCTTTCCATGTTTGTTTTCTAATGAGTTGTCAGTTTTTATTCTTCTTGATTTTTTAAGGAAATATTCTGCATATCCATACTTTATTATATTTTTATGTTATTTTTAAGGAAATATTTGTCTACTAATACTTTGACAACTATATTATAATAATATATTATATTGTTATTAAATTTGTCAAATATTTGGCTTTCGTGATCATCTAGTTTATCTTTATTTTTCACTTTGTTTTTCCTCCTACGCTTATTCCTTCTTTCTACATTTATGGACATCCAATTGTTCATTCCAACATTCAAAAGATATATCATATATTATTAATTTTCAGCCTTTATTTATGAACATATAATGCTACACATTTCTAATTAATCATCAGGTTAGCTACTTTTAATATGCATTTTTATTATTAAGTTTAATTATTTTCTGATTTGCCATGTATATTGATATATACTTGTATATTTGCACTCACAAGGTTCTTAATGCATAGTTATTCATTTTAAGTAGATTAAATATCAGTCATAAATGCTTTTTCTGAAATGATAGCACTTCTTTAAATTAGTTGAAACTTAAAGAATACATTATTATGTTCACTTTTTATAGATGTTCAACACATGCCTAAAGAGAATGTTTAATTTGGGGAGGCAACATTGTATATTCATTACATAAAATTTGTTTACTATACACACATACACACACAATATACATATATATGTGTATACTAAATAATATATTTATAATATATAATATACTAAATATATACATATTTTTTCATAATTCATATACTGAATTTTTGTAAACTTCATCAACAGCTATTGAATAGTATGTTAAAATGCCTTTTTTGGCCACCTGGGTGGCTCAGTTGGTTAAATACCCGACTTCAGCTCAGATCATGATCTCACGGATTGAGCCCTGCATTGGCTCTCTGCTATTAGTGCAGAGCCTGCTTCAGATCCTCTGTCTCACCCTCTCTTTGTCCCTCCCCTGCTCATGCTCTCGCTCTCTCAAAAATAAAATAAACATTTAAAAAGAGGTTTTTTTTAAACGCCTTTTGCATTACACATGTTAAAGCTATATTATTAAGTGCATACACACTTAGAAGTTTCATGTCTTTCTGGTGAAAATTTTTCACTATATAAAGGCCCTTTTTTGTGTAAATATACAATTTTCTTCAATTTTGTTTAATATTAGGGTGGCTACACCAGCTTTTATCAATTAATTAATTAATTTATTTATTTATCTATCTACCTACTTATTTATTTATTGGTTAACAGTGCCCTGATGTACTTTCTCTTCCTTTTACTTTTATCCTTCCAGATCTCCTTTAGTTTACTTCTGATTCTTACATACTGTATATAGCTGTTAGTCCTTATTTTCATTTTTAAAAATCTTTTCTCTGTAGCGGATTTTGAGAACTTTTCTTTGACTTCAGTATTAGGTAGTTGTATTGACACCGATTTTCTCATTGACCAAACTACTCAGCCTCCCCTAGGCTTTTCTGACTTTTGGACTTTTGAGTTCATCACTGCATTGTATAATTTTAGCAAGAATTCTGCTAAGTCATTTTAATAAGAACCCCACACCCTCAATTTCTGATAGCCATTGGTATCTAATCGTGTTTCTTATTCTCCACCGTACCTCAGGTCAGCTGGCCTGCCCACAGCAAGAATCCTGATAGGTCAGTTTAGCCAGAACCCTCCCCCCATTCCTCTAGTAATGTTGATCAAATAACCTGCACCCTGCTCTTTCGCTATTATTTTCTACTTGCCCAAGCTATATTCGAAGTTGAGTCTAATTTCTCTCCCCCACTGCAACATTTCATCTCAGTCGTCAGATACCAATGGTGATAGTCCCCTATTCTCCTTGAATAAAGCCTTTCTTACCATGCTTTCACAATTGTCATTGGTTTCTTTTTCTTTAACAGTACTAATTAAGATGAGTTTAGTTGTAGTTTTCTGTCTACTTGACTTACAGGGACACTTTGCACTTCTATAATGTTAGAACCATGCTTTAATCATTTTGATAAAAATTTCAGTTATTATTTCTTCATATTTTACTTATCCCCATTTAGTTTATACCTTTTGGGGAGGAGGAGGAGAAACACAAATCCAATGTCTGCTGAAAATTATGAATCTCTCCTCCATGTCTTTAAAACTATTTTGAATATTTTTTTACTCTGTTGGCTCATATTGTGTATTTTTTTGGCTCTATCTTCCAATCCACTAATTCTCTTTTGGCATATTTAATCTGCTGCTTCAACTATCCAAACCTTTTTATCTTTCATAAGTTTTACTTCTAGATACTCCCTTGGTTATTCTTCAGATCTACCTGGCCAGTTTATAGTTCCAGTCATACTTTTATTCTTTTCACATAGTAAATGCACTTATTTTATATTCTCTAGTCATTTATTCCAACATTTATAGTCTATACTCTTCTAATTTTTTTAACTGTTTTGCTGACTCTAATACATGGTGGTCTATCTATTTATGTGTTTTTGTTTTTGTTTTTTGGGGGAGGTACTGGGCGTATGTTCTTTGAAGCTTCATCTATGGGAATTCTTTCAAACTTGGTCTTAAGGTATATTCCTCCAGGGAGTATCTATAGTTGTTTCTGCCAGATTTCTAGGACAGACAATCACAGCACAACTTAAATACATACTTGAAACTTGGCATTTATGTGGCCTTAGGTGGTATCAATTCTGGGTCAAAAACTATATGTAAGTTTGTTTTGGCAAATAACTCTTCACTTAGATTTTTCTGCCTCATTAAGAGCTAAAGCTGAGACAGACAAGTTTCCTTCTCAGAATCCTTTGGAATATGGAGTTTTTCCTATGGTTATAGTTTTTCCTGTGGTGGATAGTTGCTTCCTATGGTTATTAATTCTTGGAATTTCTGGTTTAAAAGACATAAGTGCGCCTGGCTGGCTCAGCTGTTTAAGCATCCAACTTCAGCTCAGGTCATGATCTAAAGTTTGTGGCTTCAAGCCTCGCATCGGTCTCTGTGCTGACAGCTCAGAGCCTGGAACCTGCTTCAGATTCTGTGTGTGTGTCTCTCTCTGCCCCTCCTCTGCTTGTGCTGTCTCTGTCTCTCAAAAATAAATTAAAAAAACATTAAAAAAAAAGACATAAGTCTTTTAGGCCTTTGCTTGAGCTATAGTCCTTGCCTCCAAGTCACTGTGTATCTGGTAAAAACTGAAGCTCTAGTCCAAGAGGGGTCACCTGGTTGCTATTAGAATCCTTACAGCTTTAGGCTTCACTTGCTTTTTCAGTTTCCTGCTCTTTCATTGGTTTGGGCTGATTTCTGTGCAATCAGCTAATCATTAAGGTTTTTTAAGAAATATTTTCCTTGTACTTTAGGTATGTACAAAATAATTTTTTAAGGATATCTACTCTGTCAAAAATACCAGAAATAAATTGTTAAGGAAATCTTAAAGACATTTGAAAGAATGTTGGTAGCAATAACTTTCCCATAAAATTCATATAAATTTTTTTCATTTTCATAAATTAGAAATTAATAGTCAAAATCAAAAAGCATCCATTAGCTGTATAAATTTATGGATTGTACTTGCTTCTATGTAGGTAAATTATTAATTATAGCATATTATACATATTTTGGTTATTAAATATGCACTCTGGTATTTAGTTAATATGTCACAATAGATAAGTTCTTAATGTTTCTTCTTACCGTGTTTCTGACAAAACTGTGCATCATTAGTTTATTATCCTACAAAGTAATAAAACTGCAATATTTAGACTTCAAATCACAAGTGGTTAGCTATTGCCTAATAATTAAATTTCAGTAGTAGTTCACGTCCTATGGTTGACCTTTTGGTTAATGAAGTAAAAAATATTATTATAGAAATGAATCAGTATGAGTAAGTAAAGGGATTGCTAAACTTTCCAAGGTTTTGGGTGTTTTTTTCTTCTAGCCTGGAAATTTAACAATATATATGTCAGTATTCATCATTTTCAGATTAAGCCACAGTTTTGGAGAAAATCTTTTATTGAATTTCTTATGAAGTGGTATTGTTACCCATTTTGAGAAGTGAAGTACTGCTATGTACTCCAATCTGTAGTTGAATCCCATAAACAATTTAGTATATAATGAAATATATATGACACTGAGTAAGAGAATCATACTCATAAGTCCTCTCAGATCAAAAATGAAAAGGATACCAGTTTACGTTGTAGTGTTTTGCATTTTATTTGTTCGAAAGCTTTTTTTGTGATATTTCAATATGTAAGGGGCCTGTGATGGAAAATCTACCCAATGAGAAAATCACCTAAGGAGTGTAAGTATGAAATGGGGGTTTTATTGAATTAATAGGTGGAGGAAGGCATCCCCCAACATTATAACCAAGTTAACATATTATTAACCACCCAGAAGACTCAGCAACAATTTTTAACTTTGTGCATTATTTGACCCAGTATCTACGGCCATCTATGATACACCTCAAACCTCTTTTTCACTACTTTCCTTCAGTCACCCCCTCTCCTTTTTTATACCAATAATATATATCGTGATATTGGAAAAGCTGTTTAAACTTTTTGGACCTCAGTTTCTTCATCATTAAAACATGGATAAGATTATGTATACGTTAGGGTATACATTTTGCTCTTGAGAGCAGAAATTAAGATAATATGCAAAGTATTCAATACAGTAGTTAACTACGCAAATGTTATCACTCAAAACTATTCACTCCACTGTTTTATCTTCTATCCTTTTGAAGATTTTTTAGCCTCCTCTTACAAAGTTTTTTTCACTATAATTTCCACATAAATTCTAAAAATTAACTGTGAATTGGTTTCAAAGGTTTGCTAAATATCCCTTACCTTATGAAGATTTTCTAATCTTCTCATGCTTTCCATTTTAAAGTAATTCATTTGAATTCCCATAGCATTTCTTTTTGCATCCTGCAGTACTTACATTCTATGAGGTAAAATGAATATTCATGTATATATCTTACGTATTATATAGATTGCAGCAGTTCCTCTGGGACAAGATTTGTTTTTCATTCACATGTGTATTTCAGGAATCACCGAAGATGATGCATATTATAAATTCTATATTTGTTGATAAATAAATTGTTTGAAGAAATACTTTGGAAGTAATGTTACAGGTTGTGCCTAGCTGATACCAAAAATTCATAGAAAGAATGAAATATTCAATAAATTAACTGCTTTGATTATCCTATTTAAAGTTATCTAGAGAATTATGGCAAATTACCACTATTACCTGGAGAAAAAGATGATAGCCTGAGTATTAAAATAGTGAAAATTACAATATAGTGGACAATATTCATCTTACTTATAAGGCACTCTCAGAGTGAAATGAGGGCAAACATATAAACTTGAAGGTTACTTTCAGATGGGAAAGGAATATATTTGGCTTGTAAGATAAATGTCTTAAATAATTTTGAAGAAAGAATGGGTTAAAAGAGATTAGTAAGAATGGACTCTAGAAAAGGGAGAAGAACCGAAGTGCAGAGGATGTTGATGCATTCATTCATTCACTCAGAAAATACTTCCTAATCACTTACGGTGTGCCAGGCACTGTGCTAGCATAAGGATGCATATTGTTCCTCCCCTTCAAGAGTATTCAAACAAAGGCAAACATCAAATTATAACTGAATCTATGAAGGATATGAATCCTGGTTTAAAGGTAAAAGGGATATTTTTGAAAGGAATTAAAGAAAGAAAGGAAGGAAGGAATAAAAAAGAAAAGGAAAGAAAGGGAAAGAAAACAAAACAAAAGAAAAGAAAGCAAGGAAAAGAAAGAAAGAAAAACTCAGTCATACCATGAATTAAAGGCTGGAAAGACTAGACATAAGAAGCCCAAATGGAAGAGTGCTTAAAGTAAAGAAATCATGAGCTAAGGAACAGCTTATGTTACTGGTGCATAGTGGTGAAAAGGGAGACTAGTAAAAAATAAAGTTGAGGAGTTTGCCAATTGAAAATCATTCAGAGCCTTGTCATCTGTGAAAAGAAATGTGGGTTTTCTCAAGCCCAGCTATTGGTCTTATGACCAATTAGTTTATTGTAATGGAAAGGCATTAACGTGTTTTAGGAATAGAAGTGGCATCATTTGATTTACTAAAACAAACAAAAGAAACAAAAACCCCTTAATATTCACAAAGGAGAATTAAACAAGGGGAATCAGAGAGCAAACAGGAGAAACAATTAGGAGGCTGTTACTGAGATTCATGTGAGAAACTTTGTATCCTGAACAAGGAAATGGAGATAAATTATTAGATACTTCTACCACTATTCCAAAAAGAGGCACTTGATCTGTGAACATGTCATGATTATTATGGCAGATCCCTATACAAAATATAAATTCACTAGACTCACGTACTTGGTGATAATATTTACCTCTGCAATAAGATTAATTCTCCTCTATTTGATTTGTACTGAACAAGTGACTTTCTGATTGACTCCTAAATTAAATCTTTCTTTCAACTTTCTCAGAGGGTGTTAATTCAAAAATGTGACTATTCTAATTATTCCAAAAAATGACATTACTTTTTGTAACTTTTTAAACTGGCATTGGGGCACCTGAGTGGCTCAGTCGTTAAGTGTCCGACTTCAGCTCAGGTCATAATCTTATAGTCTGTGGGTTTGAGCCCCACATGGGGCTCTGCGCTGACAGCTCAAAGCCTGGAGCCTGCTTCAGATTCTGTGTCTCCCTCTCTCTCTGCCTCTCCCCAGCTCATTGTCTGTCTCTGTCTCTCAAAATAAAATAAAGATACAAAAAAATTTTAAACTGGCATTTGACTTATACATAAGCTTTTGATGAGATGATTAGAATGACGCTAATACAACTGAATCTGATCAACTCTCAGTAGACTATTTCTAACTCGATACTACACTGATTTCAAAAAAGTAAATAAATCTTTTACTAAATTACAAATCATTTTATCAATATGTTTAAAATACCACATGCTTTAGATCATACATAGTAACAGCTGAGCATATGATAAAAGCTTTACATTATATTGAATTTTACTTTTCTTTAGGTTAGTCAATATATATACAGTTTGAGAAAATAGTGGAAATATAATATTAAAGATAGTTCAGTGGTAGTAGACAATTGAGCCACAGGCACCAAGTTCAAGTTTAATATTTTCAACTTGCTAAATGTGAGGGTTTGTAACCATCACTTAACCACTTCAGGCTACAATTACTTCCTTTGTAGAAGGAAACTATTAAATCTAATGAAGATTAATATCACATTCAGCTCTGAAATCCTGTGTCTTATATAATATATCATCCATTAGTTTGAGAAAAAATAATAAAGGCAATAAGGAGAAGGGCAGAGATTTGACCAAATCAGAATCCAGCTTAATTTTATATAAAAGGACTAGTCAGTTGGTCATCAGCGACAGAATGGTCTTTTTTCCAAAAACACATTCATTCCCTTACTCATCCAATCAGGACTATTATTCTCAAAAGAATTACATTTATGAGAATAGCTGTCACAAATATGTAGATGCATGAAATTCATTTTGACCTTATAGAAATTAAAAGCAAACAATATAAAAATCCATAGACAAGAAGCCCTGGAAAATTAATCATGGCATGTAAACTAAAAGAAACAAAGCACTACAACCCACTCTTTGATTAGTTTCTGATTTATTTAATCAAAATTAATCTGGTACCCAATGTACTGTAACAAATTCACAAATCTAATTCAAAAAATATATATTGTGTTTCTAATATGATTATTAATGCACTCAATAATTATTGAGTATCTACTATGTGCTAGGTTCTATGCTAAATAATGGCCATTATCCTTACTGCAGTGGAAAAGTCAAACAAATAACTGAGGAGAACCACAGCTTTTCATAAATAATTTGAAAGGAATAACAATGGTTTCATGAAAAACCATTAACCTGGAGGCTCCATATTACTGTCCTCTTACATGACATTTATATTCAAAAACTGATTGACCAGATATATATTAATTTGATATAGTATAATACTTATATGCTTTAATGTGAATAATGAGATGAAATAGCTAAAATTATCATCTTTTAAGCTGCCATATAACCTAACTATCCAGATTAATGTAAATACAGAAATTTAAATATTGTGCATTAATTTGCTCACTGAAATAAATATACATTGGTTGTTTCCTTTGGGCCAGAGAATGAATCTCAGAGGTAATTTAACTCAAGTCCCTCAATTCATATTTTTTAAAGATATATTAAATAAAGATATTTTTTAAAATAGATTACTTTTCCAAAGATACCCAATTAGATAGTGGAAGCAAGATAAGGAATCCAGGTCTTCGTGAAATATAGTAAGTTTTGTTTATTTTATTATGTGTGGCTTTTAAAAGAATTATTGCTATTCAAAGAATGACCAACTATAAAGCATTTGTTCTAAGTGAGCTTTCAAAAGGTTCATTGAAAATTGAGTTAATTAAAATTGTATGAGCCTTCTAGGGTGCAAATATTCATGGGCAGAACCAGTGATATTTCTTATGAGACTTCTGGAAGTTTGTAATTTAATCAGAAAATGAGGATGCAAAAAAAAAGACAAATACAGTAATAACATATAAAAATAAATTAAAAAATTCTTTATTCTCACTGAATGTAAACAAGCTTGTCTACTAAAGAATAAAAAATTTTTTTTCACTGTGTTCTCATTTGAGAGGGTGAGAAGGTAATGACTTATATCTTTCCAGTTAAATAAAGAATTACAGGATAGTCAATATGTCAATAGCTGCTGGAATTTAATTAACAAGAAAATGTTTGTGTGAAAGAGTAAGAAGACATTCTTGGCATGTAGTTTAGTCATTGAGAAAGTTAAGTGATTAAAAAAGGACTTTCAGAATAAATATCTAAGGGAATTTAAGGGAAAAGCTGAGATTCAAGTAGTGAAAGCTTTAATCCTGGTTGATAGTAAATAAAAGCCACTATAAACATCTACTCGCATAGATTTTAATATTTTTTAAATTCCATTTTGAGATACATGAATAAGCATGTACATGCACATAACACACACGTTTCCTTTCTAGTCTTCCAATCTAAATCCCCATGTAAGGGGGGAGTGGGCCAGGGGGAGGGCGAGAGAGGGGAGAAAAATATATATGGATGATGGAAGAAAAGATGTACCATATGACCTAGTTGTCTTCTTCACTTGAATTTATTGTTAAGATATGGAAAACATGTAAGAAAACAATGGTGGGTAGCATTGTGCCTCTAAGTAGCCATCTCTTTAGATTTCCCACCTTCATCTTTTTAGAACCCTATTACAACTGAAGAAAACTCAACTTAGTCCAGTCAACAATGCTTCCTGGTCAGAAGGAAGCTGGCCAGGGTTATGAGAATTCTAAAAGCGCTGATTCTCCTCCTGCTGATGCTCATGAACCATATTCTCTGCTCTTCTCTAGCCTTTTCTAAGGGTTTGGGTTTACTGTTGACTCCTGCATTTCGATATGAGGTCAGATAGATGGGGTCACATCTGAAAAGACCTTTCGTCCCTAAATTGTGCCTTTTCCCGGGACAAAAGAATCAAGGGTCTCGCCAGCGCAATTTTGCTACCTAATTCACAAAAGCCGCTGACTCTCCCAATGCTTAGTCCTGAGGTTTTCTTCCCTCAACTCCCTCCAGAGTTAAGGATCTGCACCAGTTATTCACCGCTTTTTTTAAAGGGTAAAGTGCTAAGCACCGCCTACAGTCATGAGTGGCCTGTCACTCTATCCCGCTGTGCGGTCGTGATTGGAGAACAGGACAGTGTCGTTTGGCTCCGCCCCCGCTTCCCTTTGCCGCGCTAGCGGTGTCGGGTTTTACTCAAAGGTGGAGAGTGGGATTCGGCGGGCGGCGCTTGGAGCAGGTGAAGAAGCATCCTTGTTCTGGCTGTTGCTGCTATTCTTTCTTCGGTGTCTGAGTCAGGGAAGGACAAACATTCTTTGCCGCTGGAGCTTCAGTGAACTGTTGCCCAGAACCTAGGCACTTCAGACATTTCATCTCACCCCTTATTCCGCGTTCACTGCATAAACCACCTGCACATTTGTAACCCTGTGAATCTTCCTTCTGCTCAATGTCCAGAGAAGGGATCTAAAGGGAATTTCAAGTGTTTGAAAGAGAGGGTCTTTGCAGACTGCGGGGAGCTGTCTAAGGTGCTGAAGCTCCAGGCGTTCTTCTCCTGCAACACCCCACAGAGTTAGATTGCACATTTTTCGTTCCTGGCTTTCTCATCCCCCATGCTTTGGATAAGATTAATTTCAGGATCGTGAAATCTTTCCGTATCATGGCCCACGTGAGACACTTTCGGACATTCGTTTCAGGATTTTACTTCTGGGAAGCAGCCCTGTTACTCAGGTGAGTCCACTTGTATTTAACAGTTGAAGAATTCATTTAAGCCTATGCACTGGGTTTCAACCACTTGTTATTGATGAAGTCGAGAATGCAATTCGAAATTGACTTGTTGAAAGCATCCCTTAAATCGTATTGTTTTCTACCTAAAACTGTTTTGCAGTCTATCAAGACCTCTAAAAACATGTAACTTTGCTCTATTTTCACTAAATAGTGCTTTTTAAATAACTGGCCTCATATTATTTGCAGCTGAGATGACCCTAGGAAAATTATTTCCAAACCCTAGGTTTTCTTTCTCAAATTGCTTTTGGAGTTTCATTTTTCTAAGTGAAATACAAAGTCTGAGGGTTACTCTCTTTTTGAAAGTTACAAAACATTTAGCAATTAGAAATAAAATAATAGTTTTTAAATGCTAAAAAAATCTAGAACATAGGCATTTACTGATCAGATAAATTCTGAACATTATTGATATACCCAGAGGTTAAGTTAATAAATAAATAACACTTAAGGTCTTGTAAGTACCATTTCTAAGGGGCTTAGTTCAGGCAATACATGAAGGCAAAATCATAAATAAATCATTAGATGTTTTGTGTCAAGAATAATCTTTTTGGAGAAAGTGATATTACAAGAAACCTACTAAAGAATAAATATGCTTTATGATACGTAATTTTCTTATCATGTCCAGTCATATTTGGTGGGATTTATTTTTTTAGTAGAGACTAGTCAAAAGATCAGATAATTTAACCCCTATTCTTTAAAAAATTGTTTTTGAGTTTATTTATTTATTTTGAGAGAGAGAGAGAACACGCATGAGCAAGGGAAAGGCAGAGAGAGAGAGTAGCCCTTATTCTGAATACAACAATCTACAAGCAAGATTCTGCTCATATAGACTTTTGAAACACCAATGTAAATTTTAATTTACTATTGTAATTACCTTAAGATTTCATTTTTTATGGCTCTCAAGCTTTTCAAGAGGATTGAAATCAAATAATTGGAATAACTAATTTATGTGTGTATTAATTTCTATTTGAAGTATGTAAATATTGTCTTCTGGGTTGCTTTGTCAGTTTTTCATCTTTGGGCAGCTTAGAAAATCATAGTGTATCTCATAAAAACTGCCTTACAGGAAGTTATGTTATTTTGATATGACTATAGTAAGAGGAATTAATTGTGAAGTTTATTATAATTTTAAAATAATTTTTTTGAAGTATGAGTTGAACCACTGTGAACTAGGATATTTTCAGTGAAAAATATTTTACTGTGACTGTAAATTTTTATAACTACAGTTGTCACAAATTTTACATATAGTGATTAAAACAGTAGTGTGGAGTTTGTACATTTATAAAAATTTTATGGACAGGGGTACAAATTCATGTTTTAAGTGAAATGGGTTATTTTACGTTAATTATTTCTTAGTATCTTTGATGACGGTATGCATATTTTTTTCAAAGAAATCAGAATAGTTTAGTTGATAGACACTTAGATTTAGGAAGTTTAATGTCAGTCACTAAACCATTTGGTCAATAAAGTCAAATTTGTATAGTGGTAATTCACCATGATATTTGTTATAATATATTCTTAGGTATAGAATCTTCATCAGTACATCCTTTGATTTTTGTCTAGTTTTATTGAAATTCACAAATATTTTATTTCAAGTTGATGATCATAATCATAAGAATTTATCTTCATTAATATTAAATAATTGTAATTAAAAATCCTTTTAATGAATAATCCAAAAATGCAATCCCTTGAAAAATACATACCCAGTATAGAAATTTGTGTGATACATATATTCTTTATCATCAAGTTTTTCTTTCTTCTTTTAGAAATTGAATAAAATTTTCTTTTAGACTGGTCTTAGATGAGAGTAACTCATCACTCTATGAAGAACTTAATAATTTAAATTTTTTAGTCATTTAAATTAAAAATTTAAGGGTGCCTGGGTGGCTCAGTCAGTTAAGCACTGACTTCGGCTCAGGTCAAGATCTCACGGTTAATGAGTTCGAACCCCATCAGGCTCTGTGCTGACAGCTCAAGAGCCTGGAGCCTGTTTCACGTTCTGTGTCTCCTTCTCTCTCTGCCCATCCCCCACTCATGAGCGCTCTCTCTCTCTCTCTCTCAAAAATAGAAAACAATAAATAAATAAATAAGTAAATTAATTAATTAAACATGTAAATATATTTATTTTCAGTGATGGCCCTT
This sequence comes from Cryptoprocta ferox, assembly GCA_028646485.1. Lineage (NCBI taxonomy): Eukaryota > Metazoa > Chordata > Mammalia > Carnivora > Eupleridae > Cryptoprocta > Cryptoprocta ferox. The sequence continues at coordinate 50,287,889 of CM053567.1, forward strand.
AAAAGAAAATTTCCTAGAGTTAAAAAAAAAGTGAAGCTCCCTCTACTAAAAATATTTTGTAAAATAAATATTTTTAGGAAAATGATTTTTTATTCACTAAGTCAATTCCTGATGTATTGAGTGAAAAGGAAATATAAAAGAAAAAATAAAGGCAAAAAGTATCTAGTATTTATAAATATATCTTTCTAATTTAAAAATATTCTTTTAGGGAAATTTGGAGGCAAGAATTACAACTGGAAAGCATAGATATTTATAATTAATTTACTAGTATAAGCTTCTTTTCATAAGTTTTAAAGATTTAAAAAAATCTAATTGAGATGTAACATACACACAGATAAGTACACAGATAATAAACTTCCATGTGAAGTTTCACAACGGTAACACACACACGTGAAGAGACCATGGATCAAGAAGTAGAATTGCCCTCAAAAACCTAAAAGTCAGGATCTTGAAGAGATATTAGTAATTCCATGTTTATTGCAGCACTATTTATAATAGCTACAGTGTGGAAACACCTAAATGTCCATTGACAGGTGAATGGACAAAAAAGGTGGTATATAAAATCAAGGGAGTACTATTCAGCCTTAAAAAGAAGGGAATTCTGTAATATGCAACAACATGGGTGGATTTTGAGGACATTATCCTTGGTGAAAGAAGCCAGTTATCTTCACATAAAGATAAGTACTATGTGGGAAAAAAATTAGAATTGCCAATATCACAAAAACACTCACCCTCCCACCACCATACCTTTTCCTGGCACCACTTTGCCCAAAGATGATCGCTACCCTGACTTATACAACAATAAATATGCTTTGTTTTGTTTTATTTTGCTTTTGAACTTTATATAAATACTAATTTGAGTCAGCTTTATTTTTTATAAGCATGTTTATGTGATTTGTCCCTTTTAGTACATGTAACAATAGTTTGTTCTCATTGCTATATAGTATTCCATTACATGAAGACATCACAGTTTATCCAGTGTCCTCTGAAGGATATTTGGGCATTTTTTAGATTTTGGCTAGTGCTGCTATGAACGTTTTTTTTAATGTTTATTTATTTTTGAGAGAGAGAGAGAGATACAGAGCGTGAACGGGGGAGGGTCAGAGAGAGAGGGAGACACAGAATCAGAAGCAGGCTCCAGGCTCTGAGCTGTCAACACGGATCCTCATGCTGGGCTCAAACCCATGAACTGTGAGGTCATGCCCGAGCTGAAGTTGGCGGCTTAATTGACTAAACCACCCACGCGCCCCGCTATGAACATTCTTGAACAAGTCTTTTGTGAATCCATATGAATGAATGCATGTGAATACTTGCATTTTGGGGTCAGAATGGGTTGGGTCTAAAACTTTCTCTAGGAGAGGAATTGCTGGATCATAGAGTGGGCATGAGTATGTTTAGCTTTGTTAGATATTGTAAACTTGCCAAAGTAGTTGTACCTATTGATAATTCTATCAATAATGTATGACAGTTTCTGTTGTTATTACTAGTACAAAATTTGTTAGGTACATATTATAAACATTTCTAGCATTTTCTTAGACTATTATTGCAGGCCCACAGATGATATAGTTATCTTGGTATAATTTTTACTTTTTATTGTTTTATTAAGGTAAAGACAGCAGAATAAAAATATTTACTTCTACAATACAATTAAATGTATTCGTTATCAGAATATATCAGGCCTAAAAAATGTAATTTTTAAGGGGGAATTATATAAAAAGATAATTCTTTTATTTCTCTTATTTTTAAATTTAGTTTATTTTTTTAAAGATAATTCTTTTAAAAATACAAATGAGAAAATTGCATAAACAGATGTGAGAAATCTGAATTTCCTAGTAGTAATTTTTTTTTAAAGTTTCACACTTTGCTCAGATATTGTTGTTTTCTGAAACAATCCTTCTAGGCTTTTGGGTTCTAGTCTTCATATTAATAAAATAAGGAACAAAACACCAGTATTCAGCTTTCTTTGAAATGCAGATAAGTGATGATTATGAAAAGCTTGCAGAACCAATTCTAAAAACAGGAGAACTGCCAAAAATATTTCATTTAAATTGATTATTTTCATAAAATACAATTTTATTTTTCATATTTACAATTTGATACCAACACAGGCTTGCTACTTGAATAAATTATGGTACACTCTGTCAAAAACTAAATATGTGAATTTCAGACTTCATGATAATCACAAATAAAATGCTTTCTTGGTTTACTTTGAAGCCTAAGAAAAACATTTTGGCATAGAATTTCTTGGTTTTGCTTTTGGTATATTTTGGAGCAGAGGGAAAATCCTTTTTAACGTTGGCTCTATTTTCTTATGTAAAATATTAAAGAAAAATATACTTGAAAGAATAAACTTTTACCATAATAATTTCCCATATGCTGGTACAGTATTAGGATTCTATATAGTTTTTTAATTATGCTACACATAATATATGCTTCTTACCTTTGTGTCTATAAATAATCATACGTTTTCCAAGTATAGAAGGATCCTGGCCCAGTTCTCTGGTCAATGCCTTAGGCAATTTGCCCTGCAGATTCAGAAAACAGCTTGTAAAATATTTCCTATGCTACATATATGTTTTTCCTCCTTTAACTACACTTTCGTACTGAGGCAAGTCAATCAACAAATACGTATTTAATGTGTAATGTTAAGCAATTCAGCAAGATTCCTTTACCAAATTCTTTGCACAAATTTTTGTGCTATGTACAGTTTGGCTATGGAAGGTTGGGAAACTACCATCTTTCCCATCATGGAACTTAAAGCACAGCAGGGAAGAAAATACAAAGGGCCAAGTAACAAAAGAAAAATGCAAATGGCAATGTTTTAGGAAATGTGAGGTAGGAAAGCTATCCAGAAACTTTGGTACTTGTGCTGGATCTTGTTAAGATTCTTGTTCTATGGGCAGAAATGAGACATAAAGGAAATGATAATGGGCATATTGTATGCTTAGGGAGTGGTGATAGTCAAATTCAATAAAAAAATTTCAATTTATGGTTTCCATTCATATTCTACTAGCAACAACTACTGAGCTGGCTGCAATAACAAACCTGCAGAAATATAGAGAAGGAACAGCTTCCTTTCACAATAGAATGTGGATAAAATTTTAGAAGTAAATAATAATTGTAACTGAATAGTTGTCATTACAGGAATGGTCTTTTAACTTGGCACAAAATATCTCTATAAGATTGCTAATAATAATTAGTAATACTAATAACTATATAAACCAACGACAAAGGCTAAACTACAAGAAGAAAAGGATGATCTCTTCCTTTTAGAATTTGAAAACCATGTTTGAACTTTTCACCAAAATATGGTCTCCTTAAAGAAAGAAAACCAGGTAGAGGATTTGGATTGTTGAAAGAAAAGAAGACACTGAACATGGTTTGGTGTATTTGAGTTTAAAACACTAGCAGTAGATTTTGGTATCCTGTTGTCAGCTTGGGATGCAGAGATGATGCTTGAACTATAGAATTAACAGTCAAAATGTTATGAAGGTGATCATATTGTATGCAAGAAGAGAGAATAGACAAAATGTTTATATGCAATAAGGGTAGAACATTGTAAAGTTGGGCACAGAGAAGTACACAGAGAGCCCTGAGTTAAACTGAAGGTAAGACTGATTATAACCAAGTGACAAAGTCACAAATTTATCATAGTGTTATACAGTTGATCTTAAAGACCTGCTCATATCAACAGTATATATCTTTCTAAAACTTTTCTATAGAACCATCCAATGCTCTAATTTCAACCAGTCTCATAATCTCACAATCATAGATGGTACATTTTACCACTTAGTTTTCTCAGGAGACTTTTAGGGAATTATTCTGAGGAAAGTACATCCTTTACTTTTCCTTACTTAATGAAGTATATATGTAGTGGATCCTTCTTGATTCTCCCAACAAGCATTCTTGTACCCTTCTCAGTATGATTATCTTCATATTGGTTGACAGCATTTATTGAAAATAAATTCATGTGTAGGTAAATATCTATGTGGATATATGGGTTATTTGTCTTTCCCCACAAGGAGAATGGTATAGCTTTGTTTTGTTTAGGGGAATGGGTCAGGAATAGAGACATTTGAATCATCTTCAGAGAACTGGTTCTGGAATGAAGGCAGGAATTCCAAAACCAGACCACTGTCTGTCAACAAACAGAAAGTGTGTAAATAGAATGAACTATTCAGCTACAGAAGACAAAGCTATTATAACAACTGCAAGCAACCACATTTTAAATCATTTTAAGGAAACTTAAGTTTGCAATTCTCAGATGTCAGAAAAAGAAGAATGTAAAAAACAAAAAGGCACCTTCACCATAGTGCATTTATGAAATTCTTTTATAATCTCCATACTGGGGATACTTTTAGGAGGAAGTATTAACAGTATCTCTAGGACAATTTAATATACAAAAGTAGTAACTTCAGTGGTATAAGTAAGAGTAGCATAAAATCTAAAGGTTATGAACATCCTCTAAAAATAGATATTGAATGGAATAACATTCAATGCAAACAATGAAGAATTTTCGATGAGTACATCAAACATTTGCCAAAACCAGTTAGAAATTATGGCTGAACACAGATATTTCTGATATTCTTATACAACCATCACCATGGTAGGATGATTGGACTTACATTAAAGGTAACTGGTCCATCCAATATCATACCTAAATTTGAAAATCACTCAGAAATAATCTCTAACAGGTGGTCATCATATAAACTTGAAAATTTCCAGCAGTAAGAATGTCTTTAACTTAGAATAAAACTATTTATCAAATAATATTAACCAATAAAAACTAAAATGCCATTCTACTATCTCCTGGCCACAGTGAACTTTTTCCCCCTATATGTGCCTCCCCAAAATATTTGTCTCTCTATTTTTTGCTTGAGTTTTATGCCTTTTCTCCACTTAAAATGATCTTACTGCTCATGGAAAGTGAGCTGTTATTTGAGGCATGGTTTGAATTGATAACCTTTTCTATGCAGTTGTTCTATGAATGGAGTTTGGATTCTCCAGTTTCAGAGGAACTGTAGCTTTCTACCTGACTCTCTCTATAACTTCATATAAATTTACAGAACAATGAATCCATTCCAGGCAATATGTGAAGTACTGGGGAAACAGAACTTCAATTTTTAACAATATACCACTGTAGAGGGAAGAACATATAACATCCCTTTCAATTGTGTTTCAGATTTTTGTGCAAGTTTTCTCTCTCCTTCTTAATTGTAAGTCCCATGAGAATAGAATTGTTTCTGATGTTTATTTTACATCCATAATATTTAATTCATTGTCATACATGAAACGATGCTCAATAAACTGGAGGTAAGCACTGAGATAGCATCTGCCTATCACATCTGTCTACCTACCTATGACTTTAGATTTGAATTCTATTTAAATCTGTATTATTACTTGGAGCAAAAAGGGAGTCTGTGTTCAAGAACCACAAAAGATAGAAGATCAAACAAATCTCAGATATTACTTACTCTGGCAGCATCTAGTGGAAAAGTAATGGATTTGCTTCTCATTATCACCATGAGAATCTAAAATTTGTGTTGTATAATGCATTATTTCTCAACTTTTCTTTTTCCATTATTGCCTTCTTAGGAGCCTTTTAAAGATATTTTTAGACCTTTAGACTTTTTTTTTCTAATTGTCCTCATTAAATTGTAATACCACAGCATACTACATATTTGCTCATGTATAGTATATATAATCTGTGGTATATGTTATATATACACACATATATAATATATACATATATATATACATATGTATACATACACACACATCACTTTATACATAAAAGAATATGATTTTTTACCCCCAATATCAAACTTCCACCCCTACCGAGAAGGGATGGTGTAATGGTTTCTATTTTTTCATGATGCTGCTTAGACTAGAGTTGCATAGTTTTATCATTTTGAGTCATGACCTAGAAATAAAGCAATAGAGGAGTATTTCCTTGTTTGGATCTTATTAGGGCTTTGTAACTTTGTAAAATGAACAAATGGTTGACATCATTTCTCCATTGATATCCTGTGAGATAAGTTAATCCTAAAAGCATTAGAACTTTAGCAACATCTTTTTCCATAAATATATATGACTCCCCCAAACCACTAGAATTTTATCAATAAATTTCAAATCACCACTGCCCCTCCTAATACCATTGTTATATGACTTTCATAATTTCATATGAATATTTTTTATTTATTTATTTTAGTTTAGAGAGAGACAGAGCAAGAGAGAAGGGCAGGAGACAGACTGAGAATCTCAAGAGGGCTCCAGGCTCATCATGGAGCCTCATAGATCCCACGACCCTGGGATCATGACTTGAGCTAAAATCAAGAGTCTGAGGTCAACCAACTGAGCCACCCAGGCACCCACCATACAAATATCTTTTGAAAAGAATGTTAGAGTTATTATCATTTAAAGTTTATTTATTTTTCTATGATGTAGACTCTGTTGACTTTCTTTTGTTATTGATGTTAGATAAATGAAAAAAATTATATTTCTTTTTAAAGTTAAATTTCTAATTGTTATAAAATAGGATATCAATAGTCAATACCTATGTTAGCTCTGGATATTCTCCAATACAAGGGTTAGGGATATGTATAAAAATCTGATAATATGTTACTATTAAAAATAAAAACTAGGGATGTCTGGGTGGCTCAGTCAGTTAAGCATCTGACCCTTGGTTTTGGCTCAGGCCATGATCTCATGGTTTGTGAGTTCAGCCCCACATTGGGCTCTATGCTGACAGTGTGGAGCCTGCTTCAGATTCTCTGTCTCCCTCTCTCTCTGTCCCTCCCCCATGCTCTGTCTCTCTGTCTCTTTCTCAAAAATAAATAAACTTTAAAAAATAAAAATAAAGGGGCGCCTGGGTGGCTCAGTTGGTTGAGCATCCGACTTCAGCTCAGGTCATGATCTTACAGTTCGTGGGTTCTTGCCCTGCGTCTGGCTCTGTGCTGACAGCTCGGAGCCTGGAGCCTGCTGCAGATTCTCTGTCTCCTCTCTCTGCCCCTTCCCCATGCTCTGTCTCTCTCTCTCTCTCTCTGAAAAATAAATAAACATAAAAAATTTTTTAAAAATAAAAATAAAAATAAAAACAAAAACTAATTGTCAGAAAATTGTGGTAACAAGTAAAATGCTACTAATAGAAGAGAAAGTTGTTATTGATGGTCAATAGTGTGACCAAATCAACAGAAAACAGTTTGTCCTGTTATTGTTGTTATTGTTTTTGTTGTTTTGGGTTCAGATTGTCCATACAATAGTTAATGGTGGAGACCTGGGAGAAGATAAGTGATTTGAACCTCAATAAAATGACCACTCCATCAAATGACTGGGAGGAAACTGTGAGTTCTATCTGTCTGGCTAATTTCTGCTCAACTCACTTTACCTTCTCTAAGAATCCTTCTCTGATCTTTCCCACGTCTAGGTGAGGAGACCTCTTCTGTGCTCCCAAGCACCAAGTGCCTTTATTCCACATATCCCAGGGGGTAATAATTGCCTGAATCTTACTTCTAGTTCGAACTGTGAAGTCCTTCAGGGCAGGACAGTAATGTATGTCCAGTTCTATCTCCAGGGCCTGAAGGGGTGTTTAGCACACTGAAAGTGCTCGCCCATTTCCAGAATGAGGCATTGTTTTTATTCCTAAAAGCAGATTGACAATTTCAAATAAATAACTCTTTCTTGGCATAACTAAAAATACTATGTTGATTTCTCTGCCTCCAGCACTCAGGAGGAAACTTGGTGAGCAATTTGGCACTTTGGTTTTTCTTTATTCCTAATTTTATTTTTCTGTGGTTAATATATTTACCCACTTGCCTCTTATCTCTCTTTTACAGAAAATTTTTTTTAGAAAAAAGTCATCTATATTTTTTCATTTTTTTCACTACTCACTTATGCCTCACTTATTCCTATTTGGGATCTATACCCATCTCTACTAAGTAAAGCAGTACCAAGCTTTCATGTTGTGATAACTCCTTCTTTTCCAAACATTGGAAAAATGGAAACAACATTTCATATAATAATGGTTGTATATAATAATAATATTATAATTATATAATATATAACATAATAATAGTTCATATGATAATAGTTATTAAAATAACTATTAAATGTATATGTAAAATGTTCATATATAAAATTTATATATACTATGTTTTTAAATCAATATATAACTTTTAATTATATACTTTTTATAAGATCTTTGCACTGGAAAAGGAAAACCTAACTTAATGAACATACTACATAGTAATCAAATAAATAATGCATATTCTCAAGACATCATATTCAAATTTCAATTATTTTTTTAAGTCTATTTATTTATTTTGAGAGAGAGAGCGTGAACAGGGGAGGGGCAGAGAGAGAGGGGGAGACAGAGAATCACAAGGAGGCTCTGCACTGTAAGCACAGAGCCTGACGTGGGGCTCAATTTCATGAACCATGAGATCATGGTCTGAGCCAAAATCGAGAGTCAGATGCTTACCTGACTGAGCCACCCAGGCACCCCTAAATTTCTATTATTGTGCCTATCACAATTCTGGGATCAGAATCGCTGACAATATTCCAATTCCCTAGATAAACTGAGACCATAGATAATCACAGAATATTTGTTTTTGAATTTTAATCTGTTCATTCACATACTTTTAATGTTTTAGGCCCACGGGACTCTACAAGGGGTGGTTGAACAATGATTTCTTTTTTGCTGGTAATTATAAAAAATGTAGTCATGAACAACTACCCAAATAGTAGCAATTATAAATATTAAGAAAAAAACATCTTTTTTGGAATGGGAAGGAGTAGAAATTCTTTATAAAAAAGAAAGGAATTTAAATAGACCTTAAGCAGTTGACAGAATTTAAGCAGGCAGAAAAGGGGATCATTTCAGGTAAGAAAAAGCATTGTTAGCAGAGGCAACAGATCACTTTCTATGAGAAATGGAGGATATTACAAACTTTATAGTAACAATTCTACCTTGGGACCCCCAAGTTTTGTTTTGTTTGTTTTGTTTTGTTTTGTTTTCTTCTTTAAATGTTTTTATGTATTTTTGAGAGAGAGAAAGTACAAGCAGGGGAGGGGCAGAAAGAGGGGGTGATGGGGAGAGTAGGGGACAGAGGCTGTGAAGTGGGCTCCATGCTGACACTAGAGAGCCTGATGTGGGGCTTGAACTCACAAACTTTGAGATCCTGACCCAAGCGATAGTCAGATGCTTCACTGACTGAGCCACCGAGGGGCCCCCCAAGTTTCCATTTCAATAGATCCATGCTTAAGTTGTTCTAGGACTAACTCCATAGGGAAAATCCCTATGACTATCCTTGGGTGTTAGAAAACATCAGCAAATGTTTATTCAAATAATGTTTTTCTATTTGTAAACAAAATGTTTCATTGTCCTCATTTGATTATGAGGAAGAAAATATTTGCATAAGCTGTGTTATATCCGTTCCGTTGATATCAATATACACATATGTTTATTAATTTGTATTATTTAAATGTGTTTATTCTGTGTATCAGAAGTCTAAGGATCAAAACTTAATTAGCAGATTAAATAAAACAAAAATCCAAAAAAAGAAGAGATTTATGACCTCATAGTTTTATAAACAAACGGTTACATTCCTAACAAGTGAAAGAATGACATGTGTAATGAAATCTTGACCTTCAAAACTTAAAAGCAATCTATCTCTATACATTTATTTCTAATAAAAAATTATAAAACACTCTAATATGAACTATATAATATTTTCTACCAGTTTTTAACTTATTCCTTTTTAAGAGACTTAACCCTTATTAAACATTGACCCAACTTTGTATAGTATATCCCACTGCATGCTAAGAATAAATGATCCTCCTGTGTCCTTAACTAGCCTCTTGTTTTATTTATTGGAAAGAATAGAGGTAGCAGAGGATTATATGGATAAAATTATTAGATACCTCCTATCTGTTTTATGTTGTTTCTTTGTAACAAACCTTAAACCACTTTAAAAGATTGTGAAATCCTTTTTTTCCCTTTAATTCCTGTAATTTAGGGTATCTCATTCTTCCTGTGAATCTTAAATAGAATGAGAACCATCAAAGGCACTGTCTCTGCTGCAAACCTCAATTGGTACCTCTTGAGACTATAGTAGAAAATTAGGTTTTATGTGTAGCCTAAATATTTCATTCTAAGTATTAATGTGTGAACTTGTAATTTTGCTCCACTTAAAAATGCCAAAGTGTATATAACATTCTCTGTGTGTATATGTACTGTTATCATATATATTAACTTAAAGCAAAGATTACATTGGAAAAGTTTGATTGATATGAAAAAAACAATTCAAATTCCCAGACCAAATAAAAATTCAAACTAAAAAAAAGTAGTAAAAAGAAGATGAGATGTATACCTTCATAGGAAATAATTTATTTTAGGTATGTTCTAAATTAACTTTTCTTGAGTTCTATCTTCTCTGTTCAGGTATTTGTGTGTACAAATGAAAACAAGAAATTTGGAGAAAGAAGACTCAGGGTCAGATCTTAGTCCTGTCTTTGAAGGGTTGAGTGACATTTCTATAGACTGAGTGATTGTATTTAATACACTACTTTATAAATACAATGTGTAGAGCTTGATCCAGCTACAGAGTACAATTGTTTTGACTAAGATAGTCAGAAATGTGATAATTTCTCTTTAACAGAATGTACCTAGCATTACAGCAATAATGTCTCACTTTATTTAATATCAGTGACCTTTTCCCAAATCTATTTTTCCCCCTAACATCCACTGTAGTGGTAGATGTGAGAGGTGTTGAGTGGTAGGAAAATAAACAAAGGATGAACGGAGTCCTTTATTGCTGTTGTTAGTTCAGATTAGTCTCATTTGTGAGTGACAGAAAACGTACAATAATATTGGCTTAAGAAAGATTCTATTTTTCTTCCCAAAACTAAAAACAAAAACAAAAACAACTATGGATGTGAGCAGGCCAAGTCTGGAATGGGTGTTTACCAATCCTTCCTTCTACTTTGCTGTTTTGCCACTCCTAACATGGGGTTTCTTCCTTGAAATCCAAGATACATGCTCTGATTCCCGTGATCGTAGGTATTTTCCAGCTATCAGAAAAGAGAAAGGGCCTTCTATTTGAAGGTGCTCCCAAGAAGTTAAAGATTTCCCAGTCTCCCTTGCAGCTTTGTGTGTCCTTGTGACCAGCTTCTGGCCACCACGTTGTAAATAGAAATGTCACATTTAACTTCTGTGAAGTGCCATCTGGGGGAGATCCAGAGGCTCCAGTTCACATTTTGCATTCTGCCTGATGGAACTCAGTCTTTAACTGAAGCAAAAGGGAACCAATTAAGTAGGAGAGGAGCATGACCAGACTGTGGTTCAGAAATATCACTAAAGAAGTAATGTGGAGAACTCAGAAGAAACTATGTTCATGGTGGGGGAGGCAAAACTGGCATCAAGGAAAGTTGTTTAGGTTAAAGCAATAGGACATCCAAAAAATGGAGAGAAAGGAGCAGATGAAAGAAATGACAAAAAGAAAAGGGGAGAAAAAAAGATCTACTAATTGGGCATGAGTAAAACAGAGAGGAGTCTAGGATAATTCTCGCAATCATACTTTTAGTAACTGGGCGAACAATACAGCCATGACACAAAAAGAACAGAAGACAAAGGGAAGAGCCATGTAGAAAAGTATCCTAATTTAAGTTCCAGATCTGGATAGTGAATGTAATGCCTATAAGATATTCAGTTAATGAAACACTTCAGCATAGAAGAGGGAGTGTGAGACCTGGGAATAGAGCAGATTGGAGGACTAGAATTCTGGGGCAGGGCTTTTTATAGTTGAGTACACATGGATATTTCATCCCATTGGGGTAGGCAAAGAGTCTGGTGACTCACAGAGTCGTCAAGCCTGGTTCTAGCTGCCCCAGATCCCATCTCACATGCTGCAGGCTGAGCTGTGGCTCATACAGCACACCTGTAATCACTGGGGCATGCAGGTGTGGAAAAGTCCTTCCCTGCCTAGAGTGTCACTACTCAAAATGTGGCCCTTTAACCAGCACAGTTACTGTCACCTGAGAGACTGTTGGACCTGTGGGGTCTGAATCTCCACCACAGACTTACTGAATACGAATCTGCATTTTATCATGTCCTCCAGATGATTCATAAGCACATTTAGATTTGAAAAGCACTATTTTAAGAACATCGTCTTCTAAGGGATGGGCAGAAGAAGTACTAGGGGAAATAAAAGGCAAGTATGATAAGAGAAAAAGGAGAATTAGCACAGAGTATGTCACAGAACCTAACAGGAGAGTTTCAGTAGTGAAAGAATAATCAATAACATCAAATGCCATAAAAGCAAAAGGAAATATAGAAGATTATTAGTAGCCTTTTCAAGTTCATTTTTGGTACATGTGTACAAATATGATAGCATCACATTGAACAATGAACTAAAGAAAAAGATACAGATTCTTTTTTTTCCCCAAGAGGCTACTAGAAGGGGAAGTAACAGTGGACACAGTTGAGATAGGCAATTGTTGATTCATTTGTTTAGTTGTGTTTTTGAAATGGCAGGAGATTTAAGCTTGTTTACAGCCTGGAAAAAAGATGCCAAGAGCTCAGGAAATGCTTTAGGAAGAGACAAGAGGGGGTCCAGAAGAGGAGGAGCTATCACTGATAAAGTGAAAAAGAAGAGTTTAAAAAGCAATAGTTGAAGGGTAGCTTTTGATCCAGAAGAGTATGAAGTCTCTCTGTGTGACTGGACAGAAGGTTAGGATAGATGCAGAATATGGCAAACTGTAAGATATAGGAATTGTGATTTCATAATTCAGCAGTTGAATGCTCAATTATCTCTTTGAAGTATGAGACAAGGTCATCAGCTGAGATAAAGATAAACAATGAAGTGAATAAGTTTAGGCTGACTTCACAGTTACAAAAGAGAATAGAGCCCAGAATTCTCTCCAAAAGAGAATAGAGCACCTCTTGTGCCCTGGCAGGGCTGTGCTCAAAGTCCTGTCAGAGAATTCAGCCCAGCCCCCTTAAGGCAGATGCCCTCACTCTACAGGGAAGGGAAAGAAGTCTAGAGACAGGATCCTTATTCAGACCATGTTAATTTACATGGGGAGGCCAGAGTGGAAACTACCTCACCTAATTCAAATTAACTGCTTATTTTTCCAAGTGAGCTCTATAATTTCGGCTATTCTAAAGTAGAAAATGCAATGATCACATCACTCCTTAAAAGGTGAAACGTGAGTCATTCAATTAGAATCGTAATAAGATTTATTTACTGATATTTTGATTAAAAAATACAAGAATGAAGCCCACTTTCAAATTTTTACTTTGTTCTCATGTTCTACACATGAACACCAAGTGTGGCGATGCTGGCATACATTTTATACTCACACCTCTCAACTATTTCTTTTACATCTCTACTGTGGCTAGCCTTTTCCTATAAAGCATGGTCTCTAGGGATTTTGTTATGCTTGATTAAAGAAAACATATGCTCTCACTGCCACAGGAAATAATTTCTATAATCTAGAGGGTTTTAAAATCCTTTTGTTTCCTGGGAAACCATAAACACGTTTCCCAAAATAGCTTAGGCATATACAAAGAAGGAAGGTGGGGAGAGGTGAGGAGGGGGCCCAGGTGAGGCAGGAGGAGTAGAGGAAAGGAGAATTGGAGAGTGAGTCACCTCAGCTGTGCTTGAAGTATCTGTTGACCCCTGTGCTCCTTATCTTCCTCATTTCTTTTTTTTTGATTTTTAAAAAGAATATAGTTCAATAAAAACCTTCACTTAAAACAAAAGAAAATAAAAGCCTTGATGGATAGTCAAATTTTTACTTGAGGGAAATTGAATAGCACCATACTCATTGCTATATTTACCTTTCCTTCCCACTCCCAATTATAAACTCTTTTCTGCTTTATTATTTGATTCCCTCCTTCATTCTGTGCCATTTCTCTCTTCTTACAGAGATGTAATGGTCAGGCAAATATGAGGCTTCCTGCACCACAGGAAGAAAAAGGTCCAATCTGCCTTCAATATGCATAAGTCAGAACACCTTTCATTGAAAGGTGACATTAACATAAACATTTGCAGTCACACAAATGGGAATATCTACTAAAATCTGAATAAGTCTGTGCTCTGCTGATTCCGTATTATTCAGGAAAAGAAACTTAGTATGACTCCACTTTAATATTTTTTGTACATCTCTTTCAGATTCAGAGACTCTAGAGATTGGTACTTTAAAATATCATGCTTTTATGCCCTGAATCTTATTGATTTGGGGATTTACAAAAATGTGTTTCATTAGTAGGCACTGATGCAAGCACAATTAGTTGAAAACAGAAAGTAGAGAGCTCAAGATAAAGCAATACTGCTTCTGCTATCCTGTTTCCTTTGTAAATATATCTAACTCAGTTACAATCTCAGGTAAAAGGATGATTTCTGTATCACTCATCCCTGGGTGGTGGGATTAAGATGCTTTTTCCTCATTTTTATTGTATTTTTATGAATGTTTTTGTACAATGAACATAAATTAAATTTAAAAAATAAAAAATAAAAATGTTTATTTTATTTTTGAGAGAGAGAGAGAGACAGAGCGTGAACAGGGGAGGGGCAGAGAGAGAGAGGGAGACACAGGATCTGAAGCAGGCTCCAGGCTCTGAGCTGTCAGCACAGAGCCCGATGTGGGGTTCAAACCTACGAACCATGAGATCATGACCTGAACTGAAGTCAGACGCTTAACTGACTGAATGACCCAGGTGTCCCTAGATTAAATAAAATTTATAGTGTCTTTTAAAACAAGCTTTGTGCATATGCTAAAAGTCGGAGAGGTATCTTGCCATATAAGATTCAGAAGAAAAACAATTCCTGATTAACATCTCCTCCATCTATTTGATTAATCACTTTCAAATTATTGCTAGAAATAGGATTCTGAAACCGGTGATCCCTTGATAAGTTAAACTGGTTGAAGTATATTTGGAATAGAAGGAACAAATTTGTCAAATTGAACTCTATCAAACTGAACTCTAGAAGGACTCTAGAAATTGTAACAAAGTAGTATATTAGTGTTATGAGATGAGTTCCAATAAGATGAGTTATATGACACAGTCTCTGCCAGGCAGTTTCCAGCTAGCAGAGGAGATCTTGGCAGGTTAAGTGGATCAACAATGGAAACCAGTGGATGGCAGAACCAGTTGCCTTACAACAATTTAGTGGGGGAGGGATCATTTCCAGGTCAGATAAGTAAAGGAAAACAATGTAGAGAACATGCCCTTTAAGCAAAAGAATTGGTAAGATTCCCTAAGGTAGGCAAACATGTGATCAGGGCGCATTGTGGATTTTGAATGATTACTATTGTGATTTCTAGAGTCTCCTGACCATTTACTGGCTGAAGGAAACGTGAAGTCTACTATTCAAAGAAGAGTTCATCTTTCTTCTTTGATTTTGTTGATATCCAATTTTTTTTATTAAATTTATTGTCCAAGAGCACACTGTACTTCAGAGTCAGAGCAAATTCCTTGACCATTTTTCAATTCAGAAAAATAGATTTAGAGGTGGTGAACTTTGCACATACTAGGTATGAGTGTGGGGGGATTGTGAGTGAACACAACTAGAATAAGAGAATTTCAGAACACACTGCATAGATTATAAGGGAAGAAGCCTTTTTGGATAATTCAGAGGAAAAAATAAAGAAAATCCCTTCTCATAAGGAAGGGAGGAGCAACAGTATTAATGAGGAACATTTTATTGTGTGTGATTTCGAGAAATTAAGTGCTATTTCACTGATTTGTGATAGAAAAGGTAATATTGACAACATGTTTTCTGTTGTATGTTACTACAGAGATTAAGAATGTAACTAGCACTTTTTTGGGGGTGCCTGGTGGCTCAGTCAGTTAGGCTTCTGACTCTTGATTTCAGTTCAGGTCATGATCTCATGGTTCATAGGAACAAGCCCCGTGTTTGGCTCTGCACAGACAGTGCTGAGCCTACTTGGGATTCTCTCTCTTTCAAAATAAATAATTATAATAATAATAAAAAACATGTTAAGAAAGAATGTAACTAACATTTTTCAAAGAGCTTATATATGCAACTGCTGTAATAACTGATGTGTGACAACCATAAATCTACCTTGATGATTTGGAATTTAATCATTATAATCACTTAATTAAAATCAGTTTCAAAGTATTCATGTGAATTTAATTTTACTTATTTATAATTACTTAAGTAATACATGATTATGTTTTCAGTATAAAAATCCAAATATTTCAGATAAATCAAAACTCCCCCTTGGTTACACTACTGTCTTCTTCTGGCCTCTCTCCATTCTTTCAGTCATTCTACCCTAGAATAGAGAGGCGGGTCTTTTTTTGAGGAGTTTGGAAGAAAACTATGGACCAGCATAGCCCAGTGACTTTCTTTTCCCTTTCCACTTTGGACTTTGAGTAAGGTGTGGATATATATGCATCATTCTCAATTCAGCATTGGAAAGCTAATGTGTCCTCAGATAACAGATACATTCTCTAGTATCAGTTTTATCAGTTATAAGATCATGTTATGATCCCAAATCCTTTCCATTTTTGGAAACATTTTTCAAATTGTTTCACATTTGGAGGGAGAAAGGGAGAATGCTATTTCAGATCCCCTTGGGCCCCAAGGTTATGTTAAAAATGTCATTTTGCACGTGCTATTCCTTTTACTCAATGGTATTTCTTTAAGTACTTTCTATTTCAGAACACATAGAATATCTTTTTGTGTTTATGGCTGTATAAAGTAGGATCATATTAGAGATTTTTAAAAACACATTTATAGCTACTTAGGCTATTTTCTATTTTTATTAATACAACCAAATTGATTAAATAATGCTTGTAATAAGGAGGATGACTTAGTAATTTAAATGCAGACCATGAAATTCCCCCCTTAAAATGGCTATATATGCCCTCCTTCATTGTATATTGCTTATAAAAGTTAATTTTACCCATATACCTGTCTTTTTTATATTGCTAAACTTAAATTTGGTTAGTTGTAATGGTATCTAGTCTCTGTTTAAATGGGCATTTCCTGCCACTTTGTATGCATTTCACTTCTTTTTGTTATCTGGTTGCTGAGGCTAGGACCTCCAGTACTATGTTGAGCAATAGTTGAACAATAAGTGAGAGCAGTCATCCCTGTCATGTTCCTGACCTTAGGGGGAAATTCAGTTTTTCCCCATTGAGGACAATATAAGCTGTGGGTCTTTCATCTATGGTCTTTATGATATTGAGGTATTTGAGAAGAAATCAAACTTGCACTCTTTGCCAATGATATGATACCTATGTGGAAAACTTGAAAGACTCCACCAAAAAAACTGCTAGAACTGATACATGAATTCATCAAAGTCACAGGATATAAAATCAACCTACAGAAATTGGTTGCATTTCTATACACCAATAAAGAAGCAGCAGAAAGAGAAATCAAAGAATCGGTCCTATTTACAAATTGCACCAACAATCGTAAGATACTTAGGAATAAACCTAACAAAAGAGCTAAAAGATCTGTACACTAAAAACTATAGAAAGCTTAGGAAAATATTTAAGAAGACACAAAGAAATGAAGAAACATCCCATCCTCACGGATTAGAAGAACAAATATTGTTAAAATGTTGATAATACTCAAAGCAATGTACTTATTCAATGCAATCCCTGTTAGAATAATGCCAGCGAACCAACAATTCTAAAATTTGTATGGAACCAGAAAAGAACCCAAATAACCAAAGTAATGTTTAAAAAGGAAACAAAGCTGGAGGTATCACAATTCCGGACTTCAAGTTGTTTTACAAGGCTGTAATCATCAAGACAGTATGATACTGACACAAAACAGACACATAGAAAAATGGAACAGATTAGAGAACTCGTAATGGACCCACAAATGTATGGCCAACTAGTCTTCAACAAAGCAGGAAAGAGTATCCAAAAAAAGACAGTCCCTTCAGTAAATGGTTTCTGGGAAAACTGGACAGGGACATGCAGAAGAATGAACCTGGACCACTTTCTCACACCATACACAAAAATAAGGTCAAAATGAATGGAAGACCTAAATGTGAGACAGGAAACCATCAGAATCCTAGAGGAGAAAACAGGCATCAACCTCTTTGATGTAGGCCACAGCAACTTCTTACTTGACATGTCTTTGGAGGCAAGGGAAACCAAAGCTATTGGGACCTTGTCAAGATAAAAAGTTTCTATACAGTGAAGGAAGCAATCAACAAGACTGAAAGATAACCAAAAAAATGGGAGAAGATATTTACAAATGATGTATTTGATAAAGGGTTAGTATCCAAAATCTATAAAGAGGTTATCAAGCGGAACACCCAAAAAACAAATAATCCAGTAAAGAAACTGGCAAAAGACATGAGTAAAAACCTCTCCAAAAAGACATCCAGATGGCTAAGAGACACATGAAAAGATGCTCAACATCACTCACCATCAGAGAACTGCAAATCAAAACCACAATGAGCTGCCACCTCACACCTGTCAGAATGGTTAAAATGAACAACTCAGGAAATAGCAGATGTTGGCAATGATGCAGAGAAAAGGGAACCCTTTTGCACTGTTGGTGGGAATGCAGACTGGTGCTCCCACTCTGGAAAGCAGTATGGAGGTCCCTCAAAAAATTAAGAATAGAACTACCCTATGATCCAGCAACCACACTACTAGGTATTTATCCAAAGGATACAGGAATGCTCATTGGAAGGGGCACATGCACCTCAATGTTTATAGCAGCACTATCACCAAAAGCCAGATTATGGAAAGAGCTCAAATGTTCATCAACTGATAAATGGGTAAAGAATATGTATTATATACAATGAAATATTACTCGGTGATCTAAAAGAATGAAATCTTTCCATTTGCTACAATGTGGATGGAACTAGAGTGTATTATGCTAAATGAAATAAGTCAGTCAGGGAAAGACATATATATGATTTCCATTCATATGTGGAATTTGAGAAACAAAACATAATCATACGGGGAAGGGAATGAAAAATTAGATAAAAACAGAGAGAGAGACAAACCATATGAGATTCTTCAATACAGAGTACAAACTGAGGATTGCCGGAAGGGAGATGGGTGAGGGGATGGGCAAATGGGTGATGGACATTAAGAAGGGCACTTGTTGGGATGAGTATTGGGTGTTATATGGAAGTGGTGAATCACTGGGTTTTACTCCTGAAACCAATCCTATACTATATGTTAACTAACTGGAATTTAAATAAATAAATTAAAATCAATAAAAAATTTAAAAATTAAAAATATGAGTGGACATTGCCTGGTTATTTCTGAGTTTGGCATCCTCTTTTATACAAAATGTACATCTCTATTTCTATTTATATGAATTGCGTATTTATGAATTGCTTTGCTCATTCTTCCATTGGATTACCTTTTTCTAAATAATTTGTTGGAGTCCCTTATATAATTAAGATATTAATGCTTTGTTAGCCATCTCCTATTTAATTCGCTTGTTTAATTTGTTATGGTGCACTTGTCATTCATAATTTTTTTCTCTCAGTTTTATTTATTTACTTATTTACTGAAGTATAATTAACATACAGTGTTATATCAGTTTCAAGTGTTCAATGTAATAATTCAACCTTTGTGTACATTATTCAGTGCTCATCATGATAAGTGTACTCTTTTTTTTTAAGATTTGTTAAATGCTTTTATTTTGAGAGACAGAGAGGGCATGAGTGGGAGAGTGACAGAGAGAGAGGGAGAGAGAATCCCAAGCAGGCTCTGCACGGTTAGTGCAGAGCTAGATGCGGGGCTCGATCCCACCAACTGTGAGATCATGACCTGAACCAAAACCAAGAGTCAGATGCTTAACTGACTGAGCCACCAAGATACCAAGATGCCTCATGATAAAGGTACTCTTGATCCTCTTTATCTATTTTACCCATCTTCCCACCCACCTCTCCTCTGACATACACAAGTTTATTTTCTATATTTAAGAGTCTGTGGGACTCTTTTTTTGCTTGTTTGTTTTTTCATCTTTTTTTCTTTGTTCATTTGTTTCTTAAATTTCACATATAAGTGAAGTCAAATGGTATTTTTCTTTTATGTCTGATTTATTTCACATGGAATTATACCCTCTAGGTCCATCCACATTGTAGCAAATAACAAAATCCCATTATTTTTTATGACTGGGTAATATTCCATTGTGTATATATACAGTATCTTCTTTATCTGTTCATTTATTGATGGACATTTGGGATGCTTCCATATTTTGGCCATTATAAATAATGCAATAAAAACAGGAGTGCATATATCTTCTTGAATTAGTATTTTTATTTTGCGAGATTAAATACTCATTAGTGAAATTACTGGATCATATGGTAATTCTATTTTTAACTTTTTAAGGAACTTCTATACTGTTTTGGCTGCAGCAGTTTGTTCCCACCAACTATGCACAAAGGTTCATTCATAAATTTTTAAATATTGATGTAGTACTTCAATAATTTGCACATTAGTGTCATGTTCACTGCTACAATTTCTCTGTAATTCTCTGTTAAACCCATTCAACTAGTTTTTCACTGCACCATTTCCCTAAAACTGCACTTGCCAAAATCACTGTTGATATCCACCTAGTAAAATAAAATGGCTAATTCTCAGTCCTTATTTTATTTGACCAACTAGAAGCATTTAATGATTTGTCACTCCCTCCTCCTTGATACACTTACTCTAGCTGGCTTTCAGGACACCACACTCTACCAGTTTTCCTTCTACTCCTGAGGCTGTTCTTAACACTCAGTTTTGCTGTTTTCTTCTCTCCTCCTCCATCTCTTTCTGTATTACTTTCTGTAAGTTTCTTCCTCCTTTCTGTATTACTTACTCCCTTGGTGACCTGCTCTAGTCTCAAGGCCTAAACACCATCTACTTATCTACTTTCCAAATTTGTGCCTTAACCAATAAAAAGATGTCCTTCCTCAGACTCCAGAGCATAAAACTTACTGCATATATACTCAGCATCTTGGATGTCAAATAGGCCTCTCAAACTGCACATGCCCCAAATCAATCTCCAGTTTCTTGCTCCAAACCTAATCTACTAACAATATTCCCCTTTTTGGTTAATATCAAATCTACCCTTCCAGTTACTTAGGCCAAAAAAACATGGACTTATCCTAACCACTCTCTTTTGTCCCTCTAATATATTGGAAAATCACCTTGTCTCAAACTTCAAAATGCATTTAAAATATGGTCACATCTTACTACCTCCAATATGACAGCTTGGTCTGAGCCATCATCACCCAGTCTGTAACAGTAACTAGTCTTGGTGAACCATATTGACATCACCCCAGCATATATTGAACCAGTTAGTCATGCCATGCCATGTGAAATCATCAATTTCACTGAGAGTAAAAGCCAAACTCCATATAAAGGCTCTTGTGTCCCTACATGATTTGGTGTTTCATCTAACCCTTTGATTTAATTTGTCACTATTATCCTACTAACTGTGTTCTAGTTCCCTTTTGTTCTGTAAATACATCAACTATCCTCCTTACTTAGAGCCTTTGCACTGGCTCTTCTCCATGCTTTGAATAAATACTCTTCCCTCAGATACTCAGGTAACTAACTCCCTGACTTTAATGCCTTGATAAAGTATCGCATTCTCAATGAGACTTATGCTAAATACTTTATTTAAAATTTTAACAGTCCCCCCATATCTTATCACTCTGGACATCCTTTGCTGTACTCTAAATTTCTCTTTCTCAGTCAGTTAAACATCTCAAACTTCTTGGTTTTGGCTCATGTCATGATCTCACGGTTCTTGAGTTTGAGCTCCACATTGAGCTCCATGCCTGCTTGGAGCCTGCTTGGGATTCTCTCTCTCCATCTTTGGCCCTCCCCCGCTTCTTCTTGGGATTCTCTCTGTCTCTCTCTCCCTCTCTGTCTCTCTCTCTCTCAAAAATAAATAAACTTTTAAAAAATAGTAGATACTTTCTCATTTTGCTGCAGTATATTCTCAATGATTTTCCCAAGAAAGCAATAATGCAGGTAGACTATTCAATTCCTTATCTTGTGGCTGCTTAATTACTGCTCACTTGATTCACATATTGGATGGAATACTGAGTTGAAAATATGACATAAAAGTGATTTTTGCCCAGAACTTTGAAGACTTGTTCTTGATGTCTTATAACATGTACGAATGCACATTTAAAAGCCTAAAGCCAGTCTGATCTCATTTTATGGTTTCCTTTTTCTTTCAGAATCTTTCAGGATCTTCTCTTAATTCTTAATAGTTGGTAATTTTACAGTAATGGCTCAAGACATAGTTCTCTATTAGTACCACCTCTTTTGAATTCCATGAGCTCATTCACTTTGAAGACACTTGTTTTTAGCCTTTCTGAAAATTCTCCCTCCCCCTCTACCTACTTCTCTATTATTTTCTCTTTTCATCTTCCAGAACTTATTAGGAATGTCTAATTTGCTGATATGTGTTTTGCTGTTGTCTTTTATTTGCACTGTATATCTCTTTTGTCATTTGGTATTTTTTTAATGGACTGTGCAAAGGAGAAGAAATAAACACTATTAAACTATTTTAAAATATTTTAATTATTTACATACTTACATTTAGAACTTTAATTTATTTGAAATTCATTTATATTTATATTATGAAATAGGAGATCAAGTTTATGTTATTTGCCAAAAGATTGTTGATTGTCACAACACCAAAGTTTGAAGAAGCTGTTACCTCTACCTGAACACTCCTCCCTCTTCTCTACATTCAGCTTATATCTCAATTTCTTAGCAAGTCTTTAATGACCATCCATTCAATATGGCCTCTATCATTTCATCCTCTTGGCTATTTTCATCTGAGAATATAGAACAACCTCTAATTATCTTTATTATTTACATGTATATTTGTTTACTGTTTCTTCTATCATAACATAAACTCCTTGGCTACAGACTTTATTGGTATTTCTTCTACTGCATCCAGAGGTTTAGGTAACTGGTTTTTACTGCATATGTACACTAAATGAGTACTAGAATATGTGTTTTGTATGTATAGGTGTGTATATATATGTAGATATATAAGTCTGTATGAAAATGTATAATATATAGAGATGTATGTATACATATGTATATGCACATATAGTTAATATATACATAATATATATGTTATATATATGAAATGAAGTCTTGGGGAACACAAACGTTTTTTATCTTATCTTGACAATCAGCTTATTTTACTCTTCCATAAAAACTTTAAATTTTTTTGTTTAGTTTATTCTTAGATCTTCACAACTTGCTTTTATTGTTTGGCGAAATTAAACATAGTGTTGCTGAAAGGCTTATGCATGCAGCTGTTAGTGTAATGATATATTTGTATACAGCTACAGATTTGTTTATAATTTTAAACCAAAGTATTGTAAATGCCTAAATAACAACATTAAACTCCTCAGTGTAAAAAATGATTTATCAAAAATGTTTACATGGAAGAAGAATAGGAACTATAAACCTCAGAAAATGTCTTCACTATAGTTTTCACCTAATCTTTTAAAGGAAAGCATTTTTGCTTTGAGAGGAAATATGAAGTATCATCCAGACAAAGACTCTATGTGCTCTACTTTCCAAAGAGACAGTGATATTCTAAATCAAATAAAGGGTACTTTTATTGCTCTCTGGAGCTACACTAAAGTTGAAAGAGTTGAATCACTGACTTTGTCAGATAGCATCATTGGAAAAACATATCCTTACTTGACTACTGTCTTGAAGACCTCACTTCTATGAAAATAAAAAATAATTATTATTACATGATTTTTTAAGTTTATTGAGTTCTATATCAACCTATTTTAATTATCACACAGGATTTTATTCACTTAAAAATATGGTATTTTTCTCTCTAGTGATATATTTCAAGTACTATTTATGCATTTATTCCAAAATATTTACTTAATATCTCCTATTTGCTATTTGCTAATTAATATTCCAAGTGTCAGTAGTACAGCAGTAAACAGCAAAATCCCTGATCTTATGAAGTTTCACTTCTAGTAGTGAAAAATATCAAAATAAAGTAAAATAAATAGTATTTTAGATAATAAGGAATTTTATAGAGAAAAGTAAGGCAGAAAGAAAAGATAAAATGTGAGAAGGAAGACATTTTTAGTTAAGTGATTTAATTAGAACTTTTGAGAAGGTGTCATTTAAGTGAAGGCCTGAAGGTGATGAGGGAGCAGTCAATGTGGTTATCCAGAGAAGATTGTTCTAGGCAGAAGGAATGGCCGGTATGATAGACAGTATGCTTATTAAAAATTTTCAAAGAAACCATCCAGTAAAATATCATTGCAAAGTTTTTTTTCTCAATACAGAGAACCTATCATAGGAAGTAAGTTTCCCTTGAATATTTCCAAGCATCCTCTAATTCAACAGGTTCAAAATTAAACCCATTATTATAATTCTCAAACCCAGTCCCCCTTTTCACTCTATCCTGTATCAGTGTGCATACATATAGTTGCTCAATGCAGAAAGCTGAGTCAACATATCACTTATCTATTACCACATAACACATTATTCTAAAATGTAGTGACTCAAAACAATAAATATTTATTAGCCTCAAAGTTTCTGTAGGTCATAAATTTGGGTTAAGTACAGCTTAAGTAGGATCTTTCATTAGGTTACTGCCAAAGATGTTAGCCATAGCTGCAGTCATATGAAGGCTTGACTGGGATAGAGAATCTGATTTCAGGGTGGCTCAATCCAATAACTGACAACTTGGAGAATTCTCTTGATAGAAGCCCTCAGTTTCTCCCATGTAGCTACTTGAGTGTCTGGGAGAAAAGTGGGTGATACAAAGGAGAACTAGATGGAAATAGCAATGTGTTTTATGATCTAATGACAGAATGCATGTGCTATCATCAAGTTACATGTATAGTGAATATTCAACAGGAGAAAAATTGGGCTCTACCCTTTGAAGGGAGGAGTGTCAAATATTTTGAATAAGTATTTTCAAATTCATCACAGTTATGCTTGAGATGTTCCTCTTGTTCACATTTAGTACCAAATCATCACTAAATTTTGTGGATTTTGTGGATATCTCTTGGATTCTTCTACTTTTCTCCAACCCTACTGCTATTTAAATTACTCAAATCATCCTTGGCTCTCACCTTGACCACTGGGATTGTTTCCAAATAGGACTTTGGACAAAAGTTCATGTATGATCTATAAGGAAATGCATGATCTGGTACCTACAACTCTCCAGCCTCATTTGTTATTAATATTGGACTCTATTTCAGACACAATAATATTCTTTTGGTCTCTTGTACTTTCCGTAACACTACAAATTCTGAGATATTTTCTCTTGTGTCTATTCACTCAGCCTTTTCCTGTGTGAAATTCTGGACTACCATTTCAGCAGCCTTCTTTCCTAGAAATTTTCACTGACTTTTATGTAAATTCATTATACTTCTTTTTGCTGACTTTTACACGAATTGATTATTCTTCTTTTGTATTATTTAAAATGTGTCTAGAATAATAAAAAACTGGAATCAAACTACTGAGCAGGAAATGATATAAGCCAAAAATTGCTTTAAATATTTACTCAGTAATTGAGTTCTGAAAGAGTTAATGTTCTGAATAAGAAGTTATTTGTTATTTAAGCAATGAACTAGTGTGTCAGTTAAGTCCCTTACAACTATACCTTTGCAAAGTGACTTTGAATCTCTCTAGTTGATGTGGTTTCAACCATAAGTTGAATCTATGAATCGGGATGTGTCAATCAGATCTTTTTCTTTTATGCTGCTCAGTCTTTCCTGAAACTTGCCTATATTTTCTATTTGGGTAACATGGTATACTATTATAACCAATTTTGTATAAATTAGCTTGGGTGAATTTCTCTTCATTTCACTTAAAAAAATGTCCCTGACCGAAAGATTCATGGTATTTAATGCAAAATCCAAACACTGGCATAAGGACTTGGCATTTTTCAAAACATATATGTAGATTGTCATTTGTTTTTCTCAAGTTTTCTGTAAAAAATGTATGCCACTTTATGTATCCGTTTTTATACTGGTAAAAGAATATTTGCCTGGCCCAAGGCAAAACAACTAGTTAATGACAAAACTGGAAAAAAATATAAGCCTCCTGGCTGTCAGTCTGGAACCTTAACATTATACCATGATGACTTCCATTTAATTATCTTGTGCACTGAACACATAACAGAAACTATTAAGTCTATTCTAAGTAATTTTCAATGTATCTGAAACACTTAATTAGTTTTCTTTAAAATAAATAAGTCATTAAGAAACTACAAATCAGTGAGTTAATTAGCTGTGTTATGGCTTTTTAGTTCTTTCTGTTGAAATAAGCGATGCCAAATGCCAAATAAATAATTCCCAAACTATAAAGAAGTAAAGGATTACTCATGAAAATAGGCTGTTTAGATAGAAGTTATAAAGAAGTTTTCACAGAAGTTATAACAATTACCATAAGTTTTGAGCACAGTATTCTACAATATGTTTAGTAAAAATAAGTGATGTTATGATAAAGCATAAATTTTGTAGATAAAAAGATTATATAAAGATTAGAGTTAAGAAATCTCAAATGACTGCACTATCTAATCCTCCATTTCTATTTTTACTATTGAATGGAGTCCTCCTTCATCCCATTCCTTGCCTACAACCCTATATTAACCCTTCATATGCAAACATACAAACAATATGTAATTATCATTAACAACTAGGAAGCATTGAACATAGACATCATAGACCCTAAAAAACATTAATTTATGTAAGCACTAAATATAGATGCTGCAATATCAGGCTTGGTTAAAAAGTCACCCATCACATTGCAATTTACAGCTCTCCAACTCTACTATTAAGTGACGATTTTCATTATTTGATGATTTAAGTTTCCCTTGCAGATTTCTGTGTTTTGATTTTTTCCTATTTCTAAATACTTGTTCTATGATTGCCCTTGATTATTTATTAGCATTATTCCTAACTTGAATAGAAGAACAGAAAAAGAGAAAATGAAACTTCTTTAGTATTAAACATAAACTTAAAGCCTGATTACTGCTAGACTTGGAGAGCTACAGTCTGATGTTTGATGTCTACATCATTATATATAGTTAATTTGTTTCAAAAATATTTATTCAGTTGTTACTCTGAATGCCGTGTATTTCCTATGGGTCTATTAAAACAATTGGAACAGTCATGATTTGCTTAAATAGTAGACCCTACAAAGTAAGAGATAGACATTGATTAATTTTATTAAAATGACTATTGCAATTGTAGTAAATGCTACTAATGAGAAACACAAATGTGAGAAATATTTTAGCAGGGTTTTACAAAGTCAAAGAGAATAGTTAAGGTTTACTGACAAATGATGTTAAAACCTAGATCAGAAAGATAAGTAGAAGTTAATTAGTTGAAGAGATGACCAATGAACATTCCAGGCAAAGATAGGTTGTACTAGAGACATTGAAGAGAACATGGTGTGAAGCAGTTGGATTACAGATCTAAATTAGAAAGTAGAGCCATGTGGATCGATATGATATGTGAAATAAAGAGAGGAGTCAAGGGTTACAAAAGATTTTCCTCCAGAGAAATGGAAAGATGGAGCTGCCATTAACCAAGTTTGAAAAAAATGAAAAAAGAACAAGCGTGTGAAGGAATAGAAGGATTTTGATTTACGTTTGCTGTTATTAGAGATCTGGGTTGCCAGCAATCAGTGATTATTTTATTCTAGTTTCAGAAATTGAGATGATTCAACCTATGCCTAGTCTCCTACTAAGGCTTCTACATTTCTGGTTCATTCTTACTCTAAAGTTGAAATTCTTTGAGATCTTAAGGCTACTCATAGGAGTTCATCCTTTGGTGAGTTTGGGAATACAGTAGTTTTTGTCTCCCTAAATCCATAAAGCTTTCAGAACTTGTACATAGACTGCTAACCCCTCATCTATTACTCAAATTGATTCCCACCCCTGAGAGAAATGCAGCTCTAAATATTTGGCTCCCTTCTGTGAGTTTCCTTTATCTTAAGTCACAGCTGTTATTTTCCATTGTATTTTCAGCTCCTCAGTGCACGAATTTGTCTTAGTTTTCAGTGTTTTGTTTTCAGTGTAAAGTTCCACTTGTTCAAAATATTGGCTCACACATTTAGTGTTTCAGTGGCTAGTCAGCAAACGTCTCTATAGCTTAGTTTCTACATCTGTAATACAGAGGTCATATTATCTAACTAGCAACATTGTTATGAGAATTAAATGATATCATGTATATGAATCCTGCGCCCGAGATATCAGGAAGCAATTATCATATTTGTCCTATTTATTATCAATTAAAATAGCCTAAGCCCTGTCAAACTGCAGATATGAGTTCAGAAATGAGATCACTTTAAAATGATGATCATATTTGACTGGCACATTGCCCAGAGTAGCAAGACTCAAGATCCTAGCAACTTGTTAATTTTTCCTGAGTCTCCAGAGGTATTCTAGAATGGTCCTTTTATATTCCTCCAGTATGGTCTCCTTTTTAAATAATTAGTATCATCAAACTATCAACTTAGAGCCTGCTTCACTACATGTGTCTTCATGGCAAAAAAATGATTCCTTTTCTAAAGCAGAAGGCTTTCATGTGAAATACTCAAACTTCACATATCCCCAGTGTCCCAGTTCTCTTCAGTTCTCATAACGAGACTGAAGTCATAAAGAAATGGAAAGAACATTCATCTCTTCTATTCTGTGTTTTGGTTTTCTTTTTTTTTTTAATATTTATTTATTTTGGGGAGAGAAAGAGAGACAAAGTGCAAGTGGGGGAGAGGCAGGGATAGAGGAAGACACAGAATCTGAAGCAGGCTCCAGGCTCTGAGCTGTCAGCACAGAGCCTCTCAGAGCCTGACATGGGATTTGAATCTATGAACTGTGAGATCATGACCTGAGCCAAAGTTGGCCTCTCAACCGACTGAGCCACCCAGGCGCCCCTGTGTTTTGTTTTTCAAACAGGGGCAACAAATATCAATTGCTTGTATTTCTAAAACTCACAAAGTTCCAAATAATAACTGTGAAAAAAATTGTTTTTCACAAAGAATTGTAGGCCTACACGTCTGGTTGTAGAGCTATAAAATACAGAGTAAACTGTGATTTTCCATCATATCCCAAACCTTCTCTGCCTCAGGAGTCTGAGCACTGATTTATTCACCACATGTCACTCTTCCTTCTGCACAAATCAATTCATGAAAATAGATGCATGGAGATTTGTGGCCCCTGTGCCAAGACTTGTCTCACATCTTCTTTACGTTGCCCTACTACATCTTTCACATTTTCTCTCAATTTTAAGGTGCATTTAGCAGAGGCAAATAAGTATTGACAATTATACTAAATTCATCTTAAAATCATTCATATTTAATGGTGATACTTGTCCTCCAAAAGTGGATGTATCTTATTTTCTTGTCTCAATGAAGAGGACAAAGAGGAGAGAAGAGGAGGGTAAGAGATATCTTTGTGATGAATTTTGATTTTTGATTTCAATTCTTAAGAAAATAGATTTCTGCCCGTGTCTCAGAAATTGAAGTCTTTGAACTTGTAAGTAGCATGTCTTTATAAAAAGAAGAATATATAAAATACTTAATTGCAACAGATGTTCATTAATGGGAATGTATATGAGTTCACCCACAGTCTCCAAGAAGAGTTGATA
>CM053567.1:50318007-50340162 GCA_028646485.1 Cryptoprocta ferox
CAGTGCAGAAGCTTTTTATCTTGATGAGGTCCCAATAGTTTATTTTGGTTCTTCATTTCCTTGCCTTTGGGGATGTGTCGAGTAGGAAATTGCTGCGGTTGAGGTCATAGAGGTTGTTTCCTGCTTTCTCCTCTAGGGTTTTAATGGCTTCCTGTCTCACATTCAGGTCCTTCATCCATTTTGAGTTTATTTTTGTGTATGGTGTAAGAGAGTGGTCTAGCTTCATTCTTCTGCATGTTGCTGTCCATTCTCCCAGCACCACCTGCTAAAGAGGCTATCTTTTCTCCACTGGATACTCCTTCCTGCTTTGTCAAAAATTAATTGGCCGTACATTTGTGGGTCCAGTTCTGGGCTCTCTATTCTATTCCATTGGTCTATGTGTCTGTTTTTGTGCCAGTACCATACTGTCTTGATGATGACAGCTTTGTAGTAGAGGTTAAAGTCTGGGATTGTGATGTAGAGGCAATGTTTTAACCTCACAGGTGCCAGAGGCAGTGAGCGACAGTGGAGGCAAACAATAGACCAACAAAAAGCTTAAAAGAAAAAGCAATGGAATGGTATGTACAGAGGGTATCTAGAAGGCCATGCATCTGTACAGAGCTGTGAGCATACCCAGTGTCATGGACCTAGTTGCATCCTTTCAAAATTCATATGTTGAAATACTAAGTGCCAATATCTAAGAACGTGACTTTAATGAAAGATAATTAAGGTAAAATGAGGTCATATGGGCTGACCCTAATTTATCACTGGTGTTCTTCTAATAAGAAGAGATTATAACACAGACACATGGAAAGAAAGAAACAGAGAGAAGATGGCCATCTGCAAGCCATGGAGGGAGGCCTTCAAAGGAGATTAACCTTGCCGATAACTTGATCTAGGATGTTTAGTCCCCAGAACTGTGAGAAAATTAATTTCTGTCATTTAAGGTACTTAGTCCAGTGTGCCTCGTTAAGATAGTCCTAGCAAACTAATACACAGAGAGTTGTGTGCATGTTCGGGAAAGACCTGAGAAAACCTTAAGCTCTTAACTCAGGCTGGCCTTTAAGCTCTGTGCAAATGGGAAATAAAGGCTAAGATACAGTTGTCAACTGCTTGACTCATTGTTAAAGGTGTGGCCCCATAAACATAGCTTTGCTCCCAGAAAATACTGGGAAATATATTGGTTTTAGGAATTTAAGAAAATCCCTGTCTAATTATTAGGTGATCTCTAAGCCACTCAGACAGACTTTACAGAATTAGTTCAGAAAAGCCAATTAAAAACAAACAAACAAACAAATGAAAAACCCAGCAATGATAACAAATCTTAAGGAGGAGGTATAATATGATTTACAGAGTTGCCATATTATATTATCTAAAATGTCCAGTTTTCAGTAAAAATATTAGGAGACATTCAAAGAAAAAAAAAAGTGTGGCCCATGCACAGGGAAAAAAAGGCAATCAATAGAATCTGCTCTAAGAAAGCAAAGACAGTGGAATTACTGGACAAACATTTTAAATCAGCTATTTTAAATTCATTAATAGAAACTAAAGGAAACCATGTTCAAAGAGCTAAAAAAAAATGTATGGAAATAATATCTCCGTGACTACAAAATATACCAATAAAGAGATAGAAATTATAGAAAAAAACAAAAGAGTAATTCTGGAGTTGGGAAGTGGAATACCTTAATGGAAAACTCACTGGAAAAAAACTGCTAGTTTTCTCTGACCGCTGTAACAAATAACCACAAAGAACAGTAACTTATTCTTCCATAGTTCTGGAGGCCAGAAGTCTGAAGTCAGTTCACTGGGCCCAAAACAAGGTATGAGTAGGACCAAGTGCCCACCAGAGGCTCTAGGGGAAAATCTGTTTCTTCCTTTTTGCAGCCTCTGTTGACTGCTGGCATGCCTTGGCTGTGGCCACATCACTCTAATCTCTGCCTGTATGGTCACATTGTGTTCCCTCTTCTGTCTATAATCAAATATACCTCTGCCTCTCTCTTATAAGGGTACACATCATTGCATGTAGGGATGACTTGCATAACCTAAAATAATCTCCCCCATGCAGTGCAAAGTGTGATGATTGTCAGTTTAGCATACATAGTATTCTATTTTTTTTAAGGTTATTGGTTCAGATCCAGGTAAGTCAGCATATTTGTCTGTAGGAGAACTTAGAAGTTTATTTTCTGATAACTGAAGGGAGGATTTTGCAAAAGAAATACAGGGAATGGTTAAGAGCAGCAATCTGTAGTTATGAGAACCCTGGCAATGCCTTTCCGCCCTATGTTCTTGGGCCATGGAAAATGAGCAAATGCTGCTTAAGAGGACAGGTGAAAGTTACTTAAAACCAGATGGTAGAGAAAGCTCTAGAGTTATTGAGAACATAGTGGATCTTTATAACATTATTACTATTACTATTACTATTACATTAGCATAAACTTTCCAGAGATTATGGTGACAGAGAGTTTAACTGCCCAGTAATAATCAGAGATAAAGGGTCAAAAAGTAATATGGAGCCAAAAGAATAGAGATAGGAGAAACTTCTGCCCATGGAAAAAGCACAAAGGACAAAGAGAAGAGCCGCTGGGCAGATAAATGACTCTGAATGTCCTGAACTAGATAGAACCTTTAGAACTGCACAAGAGTTCATGGATGCTGTTAGCGGTGATCTTACACTTTCAGAAATGTCACTGTCACATTATGACTGATAATGGATTTTTAAATTGTGCCGATGTCTGTGGTAGACAATTTAACAGTGATGGCTGTAAGACCCATTTTCACTACTTACTAAAAATTCTGGCAGGAGGAACTTGATACTGCTGAGATCAAGCTGTGACCACAAAGGTCTGACGATGCTCTGAGTTGAGTGACAGAGCTGGGAGGATATGATGACTGACAATCTCCGGAAAGTAACATCAGCTTAAATATATCAGTTTCAAACACATGTGTGCTCAGGAAGTCTGTTTCACTTCCCTGAGCAAAGCGCCATGGATGAAAAGAATCATTTGATCTTAGCAAGCAGGCCCAGGCCTTCCGTGGACCAGCCTAGGTAAATGAGGAGCTGGATGGGGTGCAGTGACACGTGTGGGCGTCTAGGATGAGAGCTGCATAAACTAAACAAACATTTGAATGAAAAAAAGGGCAGTAGCTCTTTACTTTTCCCGGACACACGTCTCATTGTTTAATGCCAGGTGCACTGACCCCATTTATGGTAATTTCTCAATCTTAGTGCACGGATTTTAGATCTGAACAAAATGTACTATAGATGAATGACACAAGATGAAAGCAGAATGAATTTCACTGAGTATGTTACTAATATAGGAAGCATCTAACTGAAGAAAAGAACATCATTGTTTAGTCTGTAGGACAGAAGTTTTATTACCATTGAGAAGAATTTCCAAAACTTGAAAGGTGATGTTTATCCCCTCAGTAAAAGCAGTTAGAATTGTATTTCACAGCTGAACTTTCATTTTTTTCTGATGCCTGAATCACTAAGGATACTTTTAACTAAAAATTACAATTAGAAGTCAAGTTTGGGTAAATACAATTTTTGAAACCCTAATAATTTGGGAGTGGCTTTGTTTACAGACTTAAAATAATGTCACCTCTGACCTTTGGGCTGAATACATGTGAAACCTTATAAATACTTGACTGTAGATCTATCTGTCTATAGGTCTATAAGTCTATAAAGACCTATCTATCATATCAATTATATTTACCATATAGTGAATAGGATATAGTACATATACTATATAAAACATATAAAAGTTTTTCTTTTTGTTTTAAAAGGTATGTTTGTTTACCATTGTTTAATTCTCTATTTATAGTGACAATTGTTAGGAAGACTTTTGGTTGTCATTTTCTGTAAAATCTGAATGTTTTTCTCATTTATAGCTTGGTCGCAACAAAGGAAACAGACAGTGCAAGATCTCGAAGTGCTCCAATGTCACCTTCTGACTTTCTGGATAAATTAATGGGGAGGACATCAGGGTATGATGCAAGAATCAGACCCAATTTTAAAGGTAATTATCTGCTTACTACTATATTTGAAATGTGTTTTGAATATTATTAAACTAGATAAATTTTCAGATTGATTCCACCAAAAATTCTAATGCTTATTTCCAGCAATCTTCCAAGTACTGTATTATGCAAAGATATCTTTTGAAAGAAAAAAAAATCTATTCTTATGTTAATAGTTCTCAGAATTTGTCTTCTTTGAACCAATAGTGTTTGTTTTTCTTTCCTTCTTTCCTTGTTATGGTGCTTATTGTCATGATGATTCATTTTAGGAAAATATATATACATATATATATGTATGTGTGTGTGTATATATATACACACACACATTATATTCCACTCACTGGACTAGAAGCTTCTTTCAAGCTGGCAATAAACCATATTTTAAATTCCTCACAGCAAGACTCTTTTATATTGTGGAGAATCAAACAGTTGTTGAATTTATGTACTGGGAAAAGAGTCTGGATAACTAAAAGCCACTGATATCATTTCAAAAATGTTTCCATCGACCAAATGTTTTACTTAAATGTATAGGAAAGAGTGCAATTGTCAGTTTAAGAACGTCCTTTTTTATTTTTGTTTAATATAGTGAAAATCAGCATATTTATACATGTCATATGTAGATTGTCCAGAACCACAATATATCCTAGGATAAAAGATTAGAAAGCTACTTCCATGTCTGTATTTATTTACTATCTCTTGATTAATATTCTATTCAATAAAAAATAATCCATATAATAAGAATACATACCTTTTCCATGAGATTCAGTTAAGCTATTTTTATCCTTAAAGGTGAAAAGAAATACAGTGTAGTCTAAATAATTATTTTTTCCTGAATTTGTTCTTATGGGAGGAAAAAAAAAGAATTGCTTAGCAGTGGTTTAAGAATTATTTAGAGAGGACAATAAATACCAAGAATGGGTAGTAGGAGAAAAAAAAATAGAAGTAAAATTTGTTGATAATTTATAAGTAAAAAACTATGAATTGCTTCAATTTCAAAATAATTTTGATATTTAAATTATAGATTGTATTTCTTGATTTAAGCATTTTGGCCATAAATATTTTTTTAATTTAATTTTTATTTTTTAATTTAATTTTTTTTTTTATTTTTGAGAGAGAAAGACAGAGCATGAGCAGGGGAGGAACAGAGAGAGAGGGAGACACAGAATCTGAAGCAGGCTCCAGGCTCTGAGCTGTCAGCACAGAGCCCGATGCCGGGCTTGAACTCACGAACTGCAGGATCATGACCTGAGCTGAAGTCCGACGCTCAACAGACTGAGCCACCCAGGCGCCCCAGCATAAATATTTTGTTTAATGTTTTATTTATTTTTGAGAGAGAGAGACAGTGTGAGCAGGGAAGGGTCAGAGAGAGAGGGACACACAGAATCAGAAGACAGGCTCCAGGCTCTGAGCTGTCAACACAGAGCCTGATGCAGAGCTCGAACCCACCAACCGTGAGATCATGACCTGAGCTGAAGTCAACGCTCAACCAACTGAACCACCCAGGTGCCCTGGCCACAAATATTTTTAACTGCACAAGGAGAAAACACTAAATGTAAAGCCATGAGAAAATAGTACAGCTTAAGAGATATCACATACAAATGAAACGAGATTTCAGCATTATTAGGATCTTTTACAAGTTCAGGAACAGCAGAATCTCCGACATTAGGATGACAATTAACTTTGAATTGACCTTGAAATATATGCAGTTGTCATATTAGTAAACAGTAAGAAACATAATTAGCAATTAGTGGACTCATAATGGTGATTCTATTCAATGAGTCACAGTGTTCCTTTGTTTTCACTGAAAACTAAAGAGAACAATATATTCTATTCTTAAATGTCTGTGAACACTTTAAAAATCACATAAACAGACTCAGCAGGGGTCTTGATAAAAATATAGGTAAATTACTAAACACACAATAGTGGTCCCAGTGACTTTGCTCCTCTCTTGGAAAGTTTACTTCATTTTATCATTTTAATCATTTCACAGACAAAGGAAATTTTAAACCATCTTCAGTGTGATTAGAATTACTATTTACGTGTGAGACCGGGAAAGGACTGAAAAGATTTGGTCTTGCTTAAAAAAACATAGTGATTTTTTTAAAAATAAAAATACATTCCTAAAAACTAGCAGGTAATCAAAAACAGTTTAGAGGTGAGGGGCCTTTTTTTAAATGTTTATTTACTTATTTTTGAGAGAGAGAGAGAGAGAGAGAGAACGAGCAAGCAGGAGAGGGGCAGAGAGAAAAGGAGACAGGGAATTGGATATCTTATACTCTGAATATCAGAAAAGCAAGTGGATGCTCATTTGATTACCATAACGTCAGTTTATTAAAAATGATAACTTAATGGATTCGTTCTTAGCTAACACTCTTGTTTATCCACTCAAACGTTGTTGTCTCTGGGGAACACTCACAGCTTCCTCCCCGAATTCAACACATTCAACAGTTTCCTTTTGTTGAATAAAATAACATCATAATCCTTTGACCATCATTTTGTTGCCTAATATTGAAATATAAATGAAATATATGTAAATATTTTTGAGGTATACAGGTCCTAACAAACTAAATACAAGACCTACCAGAAGATGATTAGATCAGCTCATCTTTTGTCAGGTACCTAGACACCCACCAGTCTTCTGTAAGAAAAGAAGCATCAGACAGAAGTAGGAAGTGAAGAAATTGTTCTGGTAATATTTAACTCAGTTTTTCTGTGTAGTATCTCACAAGACTAAAACTACAATGCACACCCCCCCCCCATGACCCTGCCATATTGTTTTTTTCCATTTGCCTATTTTTTTAAAGGATTTACTTGGCTAATCAAATAAACTAACTTAAAGTATTTATTATATATGCCCTGCCGCTCAGTTTGCCAAAGACAAGGAATTAATACTGTAAGATTTTAGGGGCATGAACATCAGTAGCGTGATATGTGATATTCCACTAGTCTTTTTTTAATAAGTAAGCAAAATTAAAATTTAAAAAAAAATAGGGATGGGAATTTGCCAAAGCCGATGTAATAATGTATTACAATAACTTGAATAATTTAGTCCTCATATCTTCATAGATGAAAATGTTAATAAGAAAATAAATCTAGAAAATAATTTACTTGGATTATTACTCAGACAATAGGCAAGTGTTTTCAAAATACAAAAGCATTGGGAAAAAAACCTCTCAGCGGTGTTTAACCTCTCAGGAATTTACAAATTTTGTAAGAGAAAAACAAAAATCTTAGTATTGACCTTCTTGGACAATTTACAGAGAATAAATAAGAATGTTCAACCTCATTAGCAATCACTGCAGTGCAAATAATAATAATAATAATAATGTGATAGTATTTTCACCTTTCAAAATATAAACATTTAAAAATAATATGAATTATTCCAGGCTAAATGCATTATTAGGAAATTTATTTCTGGAATATTGATTTCAAATTTGTGATTATTTTCATGAGTACATATACATCAAAAGGAAATTTATCTTGCGGGCCATTGTGGAGAACAATTATTTAAAAATATAAAATGACTTTTGTTAAAATGTTACTTTGATTTTATTCTTTTATATACTGCTAACATAAAAAATCTAGATGTAGACATTTTTCTTTAATGTAAATTACGATATGTTTGTATTTTTCTAAAAAAATTTCTCTAAAAAAGCCTACAGCTTTAAACAATCTGACCTTTTTAAGATTAAATGTTTTAAATATATTATTAAAATATACCACACAAAAGTAGGAATAAATAATTTTATGAAGACACTTTAAATTGGTACTGAGCACAGATAAGACACTCTCTTCTATCAAAAATTATCTTAGTAATTAATTAAATATAACTATTAGCTACTTATAAAAATACTGAAAGAAATTAAAACATTCAAATGCCTGACTCGCCAATATTCTTTCTTTTTCACTAATTAATCAACTGTTCTTTTCCCCTCCAGAATACTCATAACTTACTTAAACTTTTATAAGAATTATGTTTCTCAAAAAAAACCTCTTTGCCTTTAAGATAATTTGAGTACGAAAACAACTCCAAATCTATGTTATATCTTAGTTCTGTTAAATACAATGATTTCTTTCTAAAAAATTTTTTTTAAACATTTATTTATTTTTGAGAGACAGAGAGAGATGGCATGAGCGAGCAAGGGAGGAGCAGAGAGAGAGGAAGACAGATTCCGAAGCAGGCTCCAGGCTCCGAGCTGTCAGCACAGAGTTGGATGCGGGGCTTGAACCCATGGACTCTGAGATCATGACCTGAGCCGAAGTCGGATGCTTAACTGACTGAGCCTCCCAGGCGCCCCTGATTTCTTGAGCGATTATAAAGAAATCACTAAATAACAACTGGGTTTGGAAATGATCTGAAAGTCCGCTAAAATGAATTAGCAAATAAAGCTCCACATGTCATTGAACTCGTTGACCCTTCAACAGAAGTTAGAGTTTTGCATAAATCATTCTTTCAAAAACGTGGCCTTAGAGGACAGAGATGATATGTATAGGAACCATTGCTTCCGTTATAAAAAACAAAAATGATAGGCAGACCACACTATTTCTTTCCTGGAATTTGAAATCCTTTCTCATTAGAACTCTTCCTGTCTAGGGGAAAAGTAGATATGAAAGAGGCTCAGTGACAGACACCATTGGCCTCCAGCCTGAACCACACGGGCCCCAGAGCCAGTCATGTTACTGGCTTGGAGGTCCAGACAGCATAAGCGAAGACCCCCAAATCCTTGTACCCAGCAGTTTCTTGAATTCATATTTACATCCGGCCCTTTTTTTTAGTTTCCAAGTTTCCTTTCTTTCTTTTTTTTTTTTAAGTTTTATTTCTATCTCTTTCCACATAGGTAAAGATACAATAAAACACTTCTTTGTTTTCAGAATAGGAGTAAGTTAAAAATCACATTCTGATCCTCCTTTTTTTTTAAAATTTCTAGACTTTTTAAAGAGCGGTTCACAGAAGAATTGATTGGAAAGTACAGAGAATTCTCACATACCCTCTCCCATCCCCCACAATTTCCCCTATTGTTTACCTCTTGTATTAGTGTGGTACATTAGTTAGAATTGATGAATTAATATTGATTAAGTACTGAATAACTATTCATCAACAGTTAACGATGTATTATTATTATGAACTAAAGTCTATTGTTTACATTAGGGTTCACTCTTGACGTACATTTTGTGGCTTTTGACAAATGAGTGACCCACGGGTAACCATCATGTCTGTATCACACAGAAGAATTTCACTACCCTAAAATTCCCCTGTGCTTCAGCTATGAATGTCACTCTCTCCCTCTCCACCCAAATCTCTGGCAATCACTGATCTTTTTCTGTCTGTCGAGTTTTGTTTTTTCCAGAATGTCATCTAGGTGGAATCCTATATGTGAAGACTTTGCAGACTGGTGATATGCTTTTAAGGATCCTCTGTGTCTTTTTGTGTTTCGATAGCTCATTTCTTTTTAT
This sequence comes from Cryptoprocta ferox, assembly GCA_028646485.1. Lineage (NCBI taxonomy): Eukaryota > Metazoa > Chordata > Mammalia > Carnivora > Eupleridae > Cryptoprocta > Cryptoprocta ferox. The sequence goes on from CM053567.1 coordinate 50,327,458, forward strand.
CACTGAATAGTATTATATGATAATCTCTTGATTATATGTTTGACATTGAAGTAACTTTATACAATTTTCAAGCTAAAGAATTCTAGCTAAAAAGTTTGTTAGATATTGTTCCATTGCCTACTGACATTTAGTATTATTTAGGATTGCTCCCTTACATATAGTCTATTTTTTTCTAACTATGCATATTTTTCTTTGAAAAAAAAAAGGATGGCTTATGCTAGCATTGTTTTGTGTTATTCTCCAAAACAACTCTCTTTCTCTTAAAAAAAATCTGATCTTTTATCATCTGTGTCTAACACACTCCCACTCATACCTTTACCCTTTTGTCTTTTTTCCTTTATATTTAAGGAGGACTATTCAGATTTGTTCCATAAATGACTCTTTGATATTTTAAAAAGTGTTATTTGTGTTTATTTGAGAGAGAGAGAGAGAGAGAGAGAGAGAGTAGGGCAGAGAGAGAGGGAGACAGAATCACAAGCAGGATCCATGCTGTCAGTGCAGAGCCTGATGCAGGGCTTGATCCCACAAATGATGAGATTATGACCTGAGCCTAAATCAAGAGTTGGATGCTTAACCAACTGAGTCACCCAGGCACCCCTTACATGGTGTCATTTGAAATGTTTAGGAAGATTTTAATTCTTTGATTGCATTTTGGTGTCCTCACAGTCGTCTTTATCCTAAACCATTTTCCTTGAATGTGAAGTCATGGAAGTTGTGTTACAGGTTGCTAGGCAGGTGCTATTTTGTATGTTTAGCTGTTTGTTTTGTATATGACAATAGTAAAGAAGAGGTACCTGAACTTGGTAAAAATTCAATTGGCTAAAAGTATTAGTGATGGAAAGCAGCCCTTCCTTGCCTCAACAATCTTTGTTCACAGCTATACTTCTTTGAGGCAAACCCTCCAAAGGTAAAATTGGTTACTTCGGTAGGTACCTGTCTGACTGATGTCCAGGTTTCTTACAAGGAAGGGCGTAGAAGATTCCTTGGCACTAACTAGACTTCTGATTTAGTGCTCAATTTGTATTCTACCTCTTCTGTTTTTCTTTTCTGCCCGATGATTTCTCTTTTCTTCCTGCAGGAAAAATTATGTTTATTCATCTTGTTCACTCTCTTTAAGCTGCTAGTTATCTTATATGTGATCAAAATGCTCTGTAGTTCAGGAAAGATTGAGTTGATTTGGGTGCTGATACAGGTTTTGGCTGGTGTGTGTGTGTGTGTGTGTGTGTGTGTGTGTGTGTGTGTGTGTGTTGTAAGGAGGTAGTTTTCTGTTATTTCTCTCACTAGAAAGGGAAATCTGACAGAGACATTCTTGCACTGAACAGAATTGTGCTTTAGATGATTGTTGAGTGTCGACTAGGCTTTGGTCTGGGGTCCTCCTGATGCCAAAATACAGACAGCTTTAGTTTTAAAGTACTGTCAGGAACTGTTTCCTCCAATCATCATTTTTTAAAACTTTTTGCAGAGTTAGAAGTTGAGTATATTCTGGCAATCTAATGCACAGCGTTGTGGTTACACTTAATACTGTATTATATACTTAAAAGTTGCTAAGTGGGTAGATCATCAATGTTCTCACCATAAAAAAGAAATAGTAATTATGTGACATGATGGAGATGGAAGCTAAATGCTACGGTGGTAATTATATTGCAATATGTAAGTGTATCAAATCAACACAGTGTGCATGATGAACAATGTGTTATGTTAATCATATCTCAATAAAGCTGGAAAATAAAACAATTTCAAAAAGTCAGTATTGATTCACAGAAAAATATTATTTCCAATCACCTTAGTGAACTATGTTTGTTAAATTTTTTTTTTCTTTTCCATGACTTCAAGAATTTCTTAGAGATAAACCCCAGGCCATTCCTGTTCTGCAGAAAAATGGATGGGAAGCAGAGAACTTCTTTTTTTTTTTTAGTTTATTTTTGAGGCAAGAGGCAGAGAGAAAGCAGAATCCCAAGCAGACTCCACACTGTCAGAGCAGAGCAAGATGCAGGGCTTGATCTCACGAACCATAAGATCATTACCTGAGCTGAAAGCAAGAGTCAGACGCTTAACCAACTGAGCTCCCCAGGTGCCCCTGGATGGGAAGCAGAGAATTTCTGAGACAGGTACCCACGGCTTCTCCCTGCAGGAAGCTTCTTCTCCCTGGGTAGCTCTCCCTTCTCCATGCAGTCCTAATCTGCATTTCTTTTAGGCTTTGCTCTGTTTCATCCATCAACCATTTTCTTCTGCCTTATGTATTTTATGTCATTAAGCTAATTATGCCTTTCCTCTCATTCTCTTTGGTGTGATATGTTTAGTCTCATTTTTATTTGATAACATCATTTTATGTCCTCAGAGAGAAAGGAAACTATGTTCAATTTTCCATCTTGACATAGGAGCATCCAGGAGTCACTTGAAACCAGAAGCCAGTTTAATAGATGAAAAACCAATTGAATAGCAAATAAAGGTATATCCAAAGACAATAAAACATTATTTCACTAGACCATTTTACCAGCTTTTTCTAGATTTTACTTATTTCTTTTGACCCCATTTTTTGCGCCCCAGTTGGTCTGAAGTGTAATTTGGATCCAGGCAGAAAGTATTCTTTTAGCAATCACTCAATTACATATTCCTCTTAAAGATTTATTGCATATTTGTTGGGGTGTTTTTTTTTTTTGTTTTGTTTTGCTTTGTTCTATTTCCAATGGTTACTTTCTTTATTTAGAAATAACATTGTTTGTCTTCACAATGTCTTTGTGGTTTCTGTCTTTTCGTCTGTAATATTTTCCTATATTAATCCCTTTCTCCCATATCACAAATCTAGGTTTCAGAATGTCTATTCTATAACACATTCTATCCCCAGGATGGCATCTGTACCTAAAACTCATTTCCTGCCTGGATTTTTTTTCCAGGCAAAGTATTAGCATCATTTTTTTATCCATTTTAACTATTTCTATTCATCCAGGCATTATTGTTCTTGAATAAAATTCACAATTATTTTTTTGAAAAAGGTATATTTTCTACCTGCATTTTTACACAATACAAGGCCATTTTAGGAGGAAAAATCTCTTTAATAATCAGTCTTTCCAAAATTATAAATGCTCACCTGAAATGCTCACAAATTTACATTGGTGTGCTCTACATCTTATGTTGCCTTTGATTTTTAGTTTTTAATGTATTTTTCTGTAGTAATTTCTCTTTTTTTAAATTTTAAAACAATCTCAAATTAACAGAAGATTTACAAGTATAGCACAAAACTTTTTTTTCCTGAACCACTTGAAAGTAAATTGTTGACCTGATGCCCCAATACTCAAAAATATCATACAAATAAGAATATTCTCTTAGACAACCACAATCTGACCATTGAAACAAGAAAATTAACATGAATATATTGTTACCATCTAATTCGTGGACCTCCATTCAAATTCTATCAATTACCTCAATAATGACTTCATAGCAAAAAGATCCAGTTTAGGGGCGCCTGGGTGGCTCAGTCAGTTAAGTGTCAGACTTCGGCTGAGGTCATGATCTCACAGAGCCCCACGTACGGCTCTGTGCTGACAGCGGAGAGCCTGGAGCCTGCTTTGGATTCTGTGTCTCCCTCTCTCTCTGCCCCTCTCCTGCTCATGCTTTGTTTCTCTCTGTCTCAATAATAAATAAACATTAAAAAAATCCAGTTTAGAATCATGTCTTGCATTTAGTGGTCATTTCTCCTTGTTTTATACCAGAACTTCATTCTTTCTATGTTTGAACCAGAACTTCATTCTTTCTATGACTGTCATGATCATGACATTTAAAAAATATATTATTATCTCTTTATTTAACAGAATGTACTTCAGTTTGCATCAGTAATTTTCTTCATGTTTCAATTTAGGTAATGCATCTTAATAAAAACATCGCAGAAGTGATACTTTGTTCTGATGGCATTTTATCAGATGGTGGACCATGTTAATTTTTGCCTTCACTGTTAATGCTCACTTGATTAATTAAGTTCATGTATTCCAGTATCTATCTATCTATCATCTATCTCTCTATTTATCTATCTATCTACACATATTTACATATACACAGGCACATACATACACACATGTGTATATTCATATATTTATTAATTTACATTTCTATCTTTACTTCTGTATTGAAAACCATGATTCACACTGATATCTCTGATACCATTGGTTTATTCTAGTTTCTAGGTTTCCATATTTAACTTCCTCATCTGACAGTAAGAAATCTGCCTCCACACCAGCTCCAGCTACCCCACTATAGGAACATCCTGCTCACTCACGCTGGGCCCAACATCCCGGTTTGCTGTGGATCCCTTCTTCCCAGATGTGCTTCTCATCCTATCTAGCTTATCCACTCTTCCCATAAACATCCCAACATGGACGCCTATCTTGTGTTGGTTGATGCAATGGCTTTAAGACTGCATTTTCAGAAAGGAAAGGAAGGGAACAGGAAGAATAAACTGGATCCTGTTTTTATGCCATAATTGTCAAACTTTTTTCAAATATCTAACAAATGATTTAACATCTGGATTTAAAGTCATCACATTTATTTTCATCAACTAAAAAATAAAATAATATCTTTCCTTGTGAGCTGACTACATGTATATGTGTGACGTCTACATACATATGTACATGCATGTAGATGTAAATACAAAATTTTTTTGAGATTTAGTCTTTCAATTGCATTCTGAGTCTTTAAAAAGGGTGAGGTTTTAATACAACATTACATTAAAATTTTTTGGAATCATTTTCATGAATACTTGGGCTGCTTTTTGTTTTTTCTTTGTTTGTTTGCTTGAGATTTGCCTTGTGAAAAATTTTTCCCTAGTATGAATCACAATAATGTAATTGCCAAGGGTTTGCACTGTACTTTGCTACTTTGCATTTATCCATCTCTGAACTTAAAAGGCATATTCTATTTCTTTGAGGGACATATAAAAGCAAACATGCTGCTGAAAACATCTGCAACTACTGTCGTTTGCTTTTTGGGCCAACGATGGCTAATGTAATGAACAATTTAAAGGCACAATTTGCCATATGGATGCTATAGCAATTATTTGCTCTGTTGCTAAACATAGCAGTGTATTAGATGGATTTAACAGCTTTTGCACTGGCACAGAAAAGTAGCAGATTGGCCAAGAACTGCTAAACAGGTGCTCTCTGTAATGGCAATAGAATATTTACAATCTTCTCTGAGCTTCATTCTCTACAAAATTTTTGAATATACATATCAATAGCTACAGTAGAAAGATTACTCTTAGATTGCTGCTCTGATCTACCATAGACCAGAAGCTTAAAGTATAGAATATGGTGCTTCATAAACATTATGGTACTGCATCCATTTCATTCTTTGTAATCCATCTACACTGATACTGCCTAGGTCAGGGCCATTCTATCTCCCATCTGGACTGGAACAATACATTCTTGTTTTCTCTGTCTCAAAGCTTTGGCCATCCATTCAGCTACCCCCTGTGTTGTGTTGGTTCACTACACAACCATGATGAGAAATCTGTCATGGCTACCTCATCTTCATAAAGTAAATTCCAAATACCTTTGGATCACATCAAAAAGATTCCATGATGTAGCCAAGACTGTGCTTAAAAACAATGACTCTTAGGGGTGCCTGGGTGGCTCAGTCAGTTGAGTGTCAGGGTTTGGCTTAGGTCATGAACTCACGGTTCGTGGGTTTGAGCCCCGCGTCGGGCTCTGTGCTGACAGTTAGCTCAGAGCCTGGAGCCTGTCTTCAGGTTCTGTGTCTCCCTCTCTCTGACCCTCCCCTCCTCACGCTGTCTCTCTCTCTCTCTCTCTCTCTCTCTCTCTCTCTCAAAAATACATAAAACATTTAAAAAATGACTCTTATTTTAGAATTATTGTATACTTTTAATGTGGTTTTTCCATTTTTTTAAAGTAAACTTTTTATAGTGGCTCCTGAATGGCTCAGTTGGTTTAGCATCTGATTCTTGGTTTCGGCTCAGGTGATGATCTCACGGTTTGTGGGATAGAGCCCTGTGTCAGGCTCTGCACTGATGGTACAGGGCCCACCTGGGATTCTCTCTCTCTTCCTCTCTCTCTGCCCCTCCACTGCGCACATTCTCTCTGTCTTTCGAAATAAACTTTAAAATAAAATAAAATATGTATGTATGTATACATATGCACACACAAATACACACAAATATTTTGAGTTTCTGCTCTATTTTTGAAATTTGGAATTAAGGTTTAGTGCTTACTCATTCACCTGTTTTTCCTTCTTTCAAGCAGGAGGAGAATACACACGTAAGTAGTCAAATGGGAACCGCATAGCACTCATGTGTGTTCTAATCGTCAGGCAAAGAGCACATTTGATAAACAGGGGAATAAACGCTAATGCTTAGACCTCAGACCATTGGGATTTACTTTCCTACCGCGTGAAATTTAGACTTTGAAACCAGGCTGACTTTCGGTCTTTAGGAGGAGCTTTTTGTGTGTGATTAGAGTCATGTTGAAGAGGCCAGGGCTGAAATCTGTTTGTATAATATTGAACGTCATGTTCCTAAGTATAAGTGAAAGCTTCAATTAGTCACTCCTTTGACCATTGCTCTTCTGTGGAAACATGTTATTTTCCTTATTTCACTCACGGATCTTACTATGCCAGCCTCTGGTAAACTCCGGATTCCAGTGCCACAATTTAGGGACCAAACAAATACATCAGAGGAACCCTCCTAGCACAGTACTTACCATGGAGGCTTTCAGAACCTTCCTGGATTCATTAGGACTTGCCATAAAGCATAAGTGACACAGAAATGCAACTGAACAGATATCACAAACTTCAGGCCACAGAAGCCCATGCTGAATTTTAACCTTTGTTCTATTTTTCAGCACTACTACCCAAAATTATATGGATAATAATTAAATTTATAGGATGAAATTTAAAACTATATGATAAAAAATGCCTCACTCTTTATTCAATGCCCAAAGAGAAATTAATGAAAGTCCAAAAAACAAAGACCCTGCCTCTTACTAGATTCAAGTAAGAAGAATCACCACCACCACCACTCCTCCCCCTTCTCGATGTTTTATTTATTCCGATTTCAGCCAAAGAGTTCACAGTCGGATGGAGCAGACAGTCTTACAGTAGCAGCTGTTTCCCCTACATGGATGTATTTCCATCAGCATTTTATTGGAAGATGAATTAACCCAATACCAACGCTCTGTTTTCCATCTTCCAAAGGCAGTGAGTCAACAGAGCCCAAGAAAAGTTATTCCAGGCTAAACAATATTCCCCAGATTCATATTACCGTTAACAACAAAAGAAAATAACAGAGTTTCAGCATTCTTCAGAAAACAGAGAATAACCTAGAAAATATGAAAGATTGGTATTTTCAGTTTTCCAGATACTCTGTGTACCTAGTTGAGAGTCCAATACCTTAGACTTACATAAGCCAAAAATACCAAAAATCTAACAGCTAATTGTGACTTCATGTTTCTCTTTAGATGGCATAAAATATTCATGAAGTAAAAGATTTGTGCTTTCTCCTCTCTCACATAGTGACATATAAGACACCCTTATCATCTTACAAATTTGTAAATATTTAGAAATAACAAAGAAATATTAAAAAGAACTTTCCACTAGTAGCCAAATAATTATAGCACCTCCAGGATTCAGGATTTTCATAGGGTTTTCTGCTTTAATTTTTTTTTTATCTTGGAGAGACAGAGTGCATAAACAGGAGAGGGGGCAGAGAAAGAGAGAGAGAGAGAAAGGAGAGAGAGAGAGAGAGAGAGAGAATATCTTAAGCAGACTCTGGGGCTTGATCCCACAACTCTGGGATCATGACCTGAACCAAAATCAAGAGTTGGTCACTCAACCAACTGGGCCACCCAGGTGCCTCAAAGTTTTCTTGTTCATAAATATCTATCCTACATATTTAAAACAATTTACCTTCTCTATCTGTTTAATTTTATGTTCTACGCATCTTGATGCTCAGTAGGCTTTGGGCTCTTTCTAACTGCATACCATCTACTTGTCATATTAGCATTGCTGACCAAACGTGTAATAGGCAACTCTCTTATCAATATTAACGGCCTTGCATTTTCAAGGCCTCACTCTAAGTCCTGACTCCCCTCTCTCTATTTCTTCACTTCCAAAAAAATCTCAGGTTATATTTAGCCCTGCGATATTAGTGAGCACAGATGTCTCCTAGTCTGGAATTCCTGAGTGGTTTCCAGCAGCACCGCACATCTGAATCATCTGGGGAGCTTTTGAAAATATCAATGCTTGGTTGCACGCCATAACGTCCTGGTAAAAATCAGGTATCCATCTTTTTTAAAGATCCTCATAATGATTTCACTGTGTGTAGGATCCATTGGCTTATGGATTATGGACTTCAGTTTTGAATAATTTTATTGTTTTTTTCCTCTACTTTTTTCCAGCAGGACAAATGGCTATCAGAAAATGAGTAGAAAAACAAAGATGAGAATTGTGCACCAGAAATTAAGAAAATGGGAATTGAAACCACAAATGATTTTAAACTATTCTGACTAGTGAAGTGTTGTATATATATACATATATATATATGTATATATATATTTATATTGGTACAAAGAACCTCCTTTTTATCTTTACAAAGGATCAAGAATCAGAATGGCTTTGGACTTTTTACCAGCAGTGCAAGAAAATAAAAAAAAAATAGAGAAATGTCTTTAAAATTCAGAAAAAAATTTTTCTAACCTAAAGTTTTTTACCAAACTTAAATGTTAATTAAAAGGACATTTAAGGGGCGCCTGGGTGGCTCATTCAATTAAACTTCCGACTTCGGCTCAGATCATGATCTTGTGGTCTGTGAGTTCAAGCCCCGTGTTAGGCTCTGTGCTGACAGCTCAGAGCCTGGAGTCTGCTTGGGATTCTGTGTCTTCGTTTCTCTGTCTCTGTCTCTGTCTGTCTCTGTCTCTCTCTCACTGTGCCCCTCCCCCACTCATGCTCTGTCTCTGTTTCTCTCAAAAATAAATAAACATTAAAAAAGTAAAATAATTAATTAAATGATATTAACAAATGGTGAACACGTGACTTCTCAAAAGTTTCACATTCTTATGCACCATTTCTCAAAAAATTACTAAAGGATTTATTCCACTAAAATGAAGAGATAAGCCAAGTAAAAAGAAAGTAGAGGGGCCATGAAAGGAGCTCCCACAGAAGAAAGATGGAAGGAATGCCCTGAGTAATGATTATGGGAGATCATAAGATGGTTGCTATGCTTCAAAACAAAAAATCTGATTTTGGAATAAATCCAAAGGAAGAGAAAGCTAATAAAATATCTGATGTGTCTGACATTGAAACATAATTCAGGCATGTTAGAACTTGTGGGTGGGTTAATGATACATATGGGGGAAAAACTATGTGGAATCCATAAAGCATTTATCAACCTCAAGAAAATGTTTATCCGGAAAGAAAAGTCATCATAATTAATCGCATGGCTTAGTTGGAAGTAATTTACCTTGTCATAATATAAAAAGTGGACACTGATCTAACAACAATGACAGTGTAACTGTATCTGTGTAGTGGGAAGATAAAAACAGAGGTTTATGTTAGGAGAGGTGGTGATAATGGTTTAAAGAAAACTAAATAAATCCTCATCTGCTGTGGGTATCAGAACATATGCCTAAAATGGGAGCATTTAAAAGTAGCAAAGTAAGCTCATTATTTAAGTAAATCCCCAGAGAATCTATTAAATAAGTTGAAGTGATTATCTCTAGTGAAGAGGACATAGAAGTATAGGGCAAAGGGCAGACATCTTAGATAAGGCTTATATATTAGTTTTTGTGTGTGGCATTATCTGACTATTAGGTAGAGTTTAACTCCGAGTTATTTTAACCCCTACCACATAATATTCCAGTGATTTATACATCTATCAATTTAATAACAAAGTCTATAACCAGATAATGGAATGCTTTGGATGTAATACTATGTGAAGATCATGGGACAACTTGATATGATGGGAAAAAATGATTCCTAGAATCAGACCAGTGGTCCAAATTCTAACTATGCTATTCATTAGCATCTTATGTATCCTCTCAGAGCTTTAATTCCCTGTTTGATAAATGGTGTAATATTACTCACTTGCAGTGTTATATGGATTAAGTGGTATCTATGAATCAGCACAATGACTGATAACAAGAAGTACTCAACAATTTATGAAATCTTATTCCTTCTGCCTGGCTAGATGATAATCTCATTGTGTCTTCTTCAGTTTGGTGTACACAGTTTTTTTAGATATTTAGTAAAGGAACTAATAAATGGCTCTCATAAAAACAAAAATTATTGATTTTTATGAATGCTAAATGCACTTACAAGGGACTTCTGGAATGGCGGAGTGATGTTCTTTGTAAATTCACTCCTCCAAAACAAAGCAACAAAAATACTGGAAAAATTGTCAAAATTAACCTTCAGAAGCTCTGAAAAGCTTGCAATACACTAAGGAATGTGTATTCAAGTAAAACTAACAGGTTTCTCTAAAAACAGAGGGCATTTAAATATGGCTCCCCTCCCGAGCTCCTGGTAGCCTTGAAAACCAGCAGCCTCTCAACCATAGAAGCTTACAATCCAGAGCCTAGCAGGTATCAAAGTCTATCCCCAGAGCTATGTTATTTTTATCTGGACTGCTCCCTAGAAAAGTACCACTCAGAGGGCTTATCATTATTTGGCTTTGACTGGGAACTCCCTCAGTGGGAAAATCCTTTCCCAGGGCATTTGTTAACAATGATTACAAAAGGGGCACCTGGGTGGCTCTGTCCTTTAAGCTGCGGACTCTTGATTTTGGCTGAGGTCCTTATCTCAGGGTCCTTAGAGCCGGAATCTCTCTCTCCCCCTCCCCTGCCTCCCGCCCTTGTCCCCTCCTTGTTCACTCACTCTCCTGCATGCTCTCTTGCACATGCACTCTCAAAAGAAAGAAAGAGAGTGAGAGAGAGAGGGAGAGAAAATGATCACAAGAAACTGTTTAACACTGCACCTGCTTAACACTGTGATACCAGTTGGACAAACAAAAGCCTAATCAAATATTTTAACAGAAGATCTGAGGAATGAAATGCTCATAGCGGCTTTGAAAAGTTCTGATGCCCTCTTGTAGATCTAGAGGGTACACACATGTGTAAGGCTGTGTGCATGCCCAGGAAGGACGTAGGAAGTCCCAACCTCTCTCACCTCTGGCTCTCCTCAAACCCTGTGCAGGCAAGGAAGTGAAAGTAAAGAATGTACTTTAAAGGCATGCCCCCAAACAGACTTGAAGTCCTCTGGCAAAGGGTGGAAGACTTACCAGTTCAAGGCATTAAAGAAATTTCTGACTAATCACTAGCTGACCACTAAGCTCACTGAGCAGAATCCTCAGTGAGTGCTCAGTATGGGAAAATACAGACTTTATTAGTCCAGGGAAGTCACTAAACAACAAACAAGTATAAGAAACACCAGCAACAACCAACTGTGGGTTGCAAGTGGGAGGTCTGGTTTCCAGGGTTGCCACATTGTATTATCTAATGTATCCAACTTTTTAACAACCACAAAAAATATATGTAACATGAAAAGAGAAAAATAGGGCCCATGCATGGAGGAAAAAAATCAATAGAAACAGCCTGAAGGGGCCCCAATGATGGACTTACCCAAATCAGACATTTACAAAGCCATTAGAGATACATAGATCAAGGAACCTGAGACCAAATGAGATTAATGACTTATAGAATGGCTGGCCTCAGTGTTCAGAGAAGACTATAAATTTGTGATTTTCAATTCAGATGATTTCACAGAGTGATTGCCTTCAATTTTAAGCATCTGTGTGTATACAAATATAAAATATATATCTTCTTTTTTAAAAAACTGATAATGAAAAACATGGACTTATTTAAAAATATTTTAGGTAAGTATCTAAATAGTCTTTATGTTTTAATCTCTTTTTCAGGCCCTCCTGTTAATGTCACATGCAACATATTCATAAACAGCTTTGGCTCTATCGCGGAGACGACCATGGTAGGCATGTTTACTTTGTAACAAGTTTCACACTGGAGTATTTTGTAATTACATTAATGGCACATTTTCTGCTAGTGTTATGTAATTTAAAGCCAAAATTAATATAATGAGATTTAAAAAAATAAAATTAAGGGTGCCTGGCTGGCTCAGTTGGTTGGGCGTCGGACTTCAGCTCAGGTCATGATCTCACAGTTCATGGGTTTGAGCCCTGCATCGGGCTCTGTGCTGACAGCTCAGACCCTGGAGTCTGCTTCAGATTCTGTCTCTCTCTCTCTCTCTTTTTCTCCCCCACTCATGCTCTGTCTCTCTCTGTCTCTCAAAAATAAATAAACGTTAAAAAAATTTTTTTAATAAAAAAATTAAATTAATGGTATGATTAAACCGTAATCAACTGCAGGCAATAATGTTTCATTTAGAGATGGTATATTAAAGAAAATGTAAATAAAAACAAGAGTAATCTTTCTTATTTTGGTAATTAAATATTAAATCACAAATTAAAACTAAAGATTTTCCATATAAATCATTTCTTTTTAATGCTCTTTATTAACTAGACATGAACATAGGAGTAAATAATTTCATGTTCAGTTATTCTGTGTACTTCAAATGTGTTTATAATATTATTTTAAGTATTTTATTTGGTTACTTTTCCAAATGAATATAATTTTGTTCATTATAAATGTTTTGTGAATTGTGGTATATGCCTTAATTTATTGAAACTCTTTGAAA